>JAKWJA010002499.1:40353085-41569564 GCA_027704765.1 Solanum habrochaites
TCTCCCCGTCCTCCGTGGTTCTCCCGAGCCCCGCGGGGGTTTTTAGTTTATATTATTTCGATACTCATTTCATTTTACTTTTGGAAAACATTTCATAACCGACAATAGAAATGGAGCTATCCCCTCACCCCTAAAGGAGGGCAGGCACCCTTACTTTCGAAGGTGAGAACATATAATCATAATAGCATCTAAGGTTAGACCATATACATCAATCATAGCATCTAAGTGGATCGGTCCACTTAGCTTAGGTTTCATAAGGGGAACATAGTGAGGAACTTAGGAGGTTGTTGCTAGAAGAAGAAGAATAGAAACCTTCTTCAATAATAATTTGCATCATGGTTTCAACTTAATGAGGACATAGTTGAAACCGACCTTCCTAATTGGAAGGGGGACACCACTTCCTCATCTGTTCAAGTTCACTAGGTGCGTGACTAAATATTTCCTTCTTTTTTTTAAAAGTATCTCTTAGAGTCTTTTATTAATGATTAGTTTATATCATAGGTTATAAGTGTCTAGCCATTTCAGATATCATGCTCATAGGATTATTAGGTTCTAGGGGATGATAAAATCCTTAATTCTCACAAACCCCAAACATTCCATTATGTGAGAATATCATCATCAAAACATAGTAAATAGATGCAACATATGAATCACATATAATCTCTCATAATAATAAACCTATCATCATCTAAGAATTCATCACATTCATATCATGCTATCACATTCATAATCTCATCATCTTCCTATCATACTCACATATCAATACCTCAATTTCACAACAAGATCATGAATATACCAACATTATCGCAATAAAGTAGTCAGGAACTTGAAGATCTTACCATGATCCTCAAAGAAAAGATCTTTCAAGCTTTAATCCCAATTCAATGATCTTTTACCTAACAATTGGATCATAATCATCAAATAATTGTAAAGTATACAAGAATATATTTAATCTCATATCCCTTAATCCTAAACCAACCTAATTCAGAAGTTAGGATTAGGAGAAGAAGCGTATTCATGGGCCCTTTTAAAGAATTAGGTTCAAATCAAAGCCTAAGGTTCAGTTAACAATCATAACATAAAAAATGATTACTTCAAATTTCCTTAGTAATAAAGAATTATCCTAAACATTTAATTTTAGAAGGGAAAGACCCACGAATTTGATGAAATAAGTTTTTTGACGAACATTGAAAACCACACTTTGGAGAACCTCTTTGGGAAAACGGAGTACCAAGATGTGAATAGGCCTCCATTACCTGAGAATACTTATAAATGGTGAGAAAGCCTGATATTGAATACCTAGAGAGATACTTGAACCTTTTCTTAATGGGGGGTCTTTGGAGTCGTAGTGAAAGAAACTAAGAGAAAGATGAGGGGTTTTTGGGTTTTTGGCAATTATGGGGTGTAAGTTAGTTTAATGACTTAAGGATACGAAAATACCCATAAAATAACAAATTATTAAAATTCCCATCAACTAATTAATTAATAACCAATTAGCTAACACCCCAACTTAAGACGATATGAAGGCAGTGCGGCTTGGGGCTTATCGAGGATGGAGACCCATTGATGCACCGTCGTCCCCTAAAAAACATATTGTATTGGTAAAACATGGTTTACGACAAAGAGTCCTTTTGGGGGCTCCAAGGGAGCAGGATTCTATCTATAGAGTAATGAGGCACTATTCTACGGCGTAGCCCATCCAACGACTTTGTCCTTTCCCCTTTTGTTTCACATGGTTTTTTATATTATTTAGGGTCAAAGGTTAGGTCCTCTTCATGGACCCTTAGGGGTAGTCCTTGGGGAGTCGTACCATGACGTTTTGACTCTACACACGTAATAACATATATTCAAAGTCTTATTACATGATTTTACCCTCATACGAGTCTTTACACCCTTCTATGACCTAAAATCACACTAGATCACTTTGACTAGTTGTTTCATCGAAAAAATGATTTCGTAAAGAGTTTATTTATTTTAAGATATTTTCGACTTTTAGGGAGCAGACACTTAATTTTAAGGAATGGAAATTAAGAAAACGTGTTCGAAACAAATTAACGAGAAAAAAAAACAATTGTTTGAAAATTTTTAAGGTTTGGGATTCATATTAGTGTCTTAGAAGGTGTTTTGAAGGCAACCTAAGACACTCCGTTAAATAGGTTTTCCGGCGCGATTAACTTATTTGGAGATTTTATTTTAACTTTACACTCTTTGTTATAGAACTTTATTTAGAAACTTACTAGGACCACATGGTACAAGTTTTTTGAAAGATATATCTTGCAAATTTTCATTTTTTAGGGTAAAGCACTATGAATTCAAACGAGCTTGTGAAATATTATTGTTTTAAAACTTCTTTAAAGCTAAACCTTTTAAAACCTTAACTCTAAGATAACCTTCAAATTTAAATATCTATTGCTTTAAAGTTTCAATTTTTAGTTTTAAGTTGATAAAATAAAAGGCGTCGATGGGGGTTCGGAGTTTCCTAATCCTAAGCTAACGGCATTCAAAATAAAAGAACATAAGCAAATAGTAAAGAGAGAGAGAGAGAGAGGGAGAGAGAGATAGATTTGGGTCCAATTCGGTCTGTTGCCTTGGACCGCATATTGGACCACTGTTTTTTGGGTTTTTAACCCATTCTTCCACTGTCTAATATAGAATACCCAAAATAATTCAAGGGAAAATGACGGGCAGCAAGGGCTTATGCCATTACAGAATAAATGATAGAAAAAATAAAAATACAAACTAGAAAAATAAAAATAAAAAAAGGTCTTCTAACATCGTTCTTCGAGCTCGTCAATCTCCTCGATTCTTAATCGTCGATTTTGGGGGGAGATCTTGACTCCATTTTAAAGAAGCGAGAGTTAAGCCTTTTTACGGGATTTCTCAAAATGCTAAGGAAGATTCCTTAGCGAACTCAAGTCGGTTTCACGTGTGACATAGAGAAATTGGGAATAAAGAGTTAGTAAATAGTCCAATCAACACAAATGCTAAAAAAAAATTAGATTATTTGAAAAAGAAATTGACAAGCTAACAGGTCTTGGATGAGCTACATGGGAACATGAAATGAGAATGTGCAGATCAATTGTGAATACTAAAGGCAAGACACCAAACAAACAGAGCATATTAGGATCATACTATCCAATAACTACATCTAAATCATCATAAAATTGGGATGAACGAGAAATGTCCCAAAACGACCCACTATTAGTTGGCAATAATACAACATCAATTACCTAATTTCCAACAGACTGGGGTTTTTAAACAAAAGCTGAAACTAGAATATTTTCAACAATGCTATTGATCACAAAGCACAAATAAACTTGGTTTTAAAAGCGAAGGTAAATAATCCGACGCAAATGAAACGGCTAGAGGGACATGATGACGATTGGTGTGATTCTCAAGGAATCAATCTCTAGGAAGGGGTTTATCAAACGAAATTCCAAAACCAAACCAAAGAATCCTAATCAGATTTAGGCAAGGTAAGTTGACAAACAAAACTGGATGAAATTCATGGAGTGGACTCCAACACGAACTTCCTGAGTCCAATGGGCTAAACCCAACCTCTAGAGCTACCATAGAGACGATGACAAAACAAAAAAAGAGAACTTAGGACAGAGCAGGCTACGAACAGGGACTAGCACTACAAACAAATGCTTCCGTCGATTAAAAAACTTTAAAACCCTGGCGTCATCTCATAAATAAGGTTAATCCATTATGACAAGTTACACGAAGATTCCAAAGAAACAAAAATGGTAAGGTCATTGTTATGTCCTCTGTCTTCATGATATTGAAGAGGAGTAACTCTCATGTATTCTAAAGATGACATTACCGTGTGGCACGAAACAAATCACTTGCACTAACCGCACTCTCGAATAACAAAACTCAAGTCTCACTCATCTCGTCAGGCAGCCCACAACGGATGTACTTTATGGTGCTTTAAACACTCACAGTAAATGACTCCGCAGCACCACACGCACGACAAAATAAAAGCTACCATATCAGATTCGACAACAAACCACGAGAATGGATACTAGAAGTAAGGAAGAAATAACGCAGAGTTCAGCTCTCAAACGATATCAAACCTTCGCTCTCCGAGGCTCCAGAGTTAGGTGGTACCAGCTAAAAAAATGGAAAATAAATGAAGTTTACCTTTAGGAGGCAGCAAACGGGGACCGGGAACAAGAAAATGGAGTCGTTCACCAAGCGAAACACGACCGAGTTTCCAACCTCAGGACGAATGTACTCCAAAACTTGGATTCGAAAAGCACGTCACAGCAACCCAGAGCAGTCATCAAATTCGTATCAAGTTTTCGTGATAGAAACTCAAGAATTTAGAATTTTTAAGACAAATCATCCAACTCCAAATATAATTTCCACTGTTTTACAGCAGCCACACAGAAAAGAACCAGAATATTCGATAATAATGTGGTACTCTCGTGATAAACTCTCAAACTATCCAAAGGCTTCTAGCTATTTTTCAACTCCGACAAATTCCCAACAAAAATTTCTAAAAAAAATACCCCTCATCTGAAGAGGGGGGGGGTTTAACATAGAAGCAAACCAAAACTAGGGTTTCAAAATTTGGGCGGGATCGACGATGGGCCCAATTTTAATTTTAATCAAAATTGTTTCCCTTATGGCGCAACACATTTTCCTAAGTTTTGACTAATCCGAAAGAAGAAGGGGGAGAATGGGTGGTTGGATCGAGTGAGCGTCCTTGGGCGGCTACGGTTAGTCTCGATCTGGAAGCGGCGAGGACAGTCTTGCGTGCTGGCGAGGACGACTTGTGTGACTTGGGTGATGCAGACCGCGTTGCAGCGAATGGATGAAAGGCTTCGTCCTCCCTCGCTGGTCGCTCTTACCTAAAGACAACTGGACGATGAAGAGGCGCGGAGAATGGAGAGGAGAGAGAGAGAGTTGTCGGGACGAGAGAGGGAGAGACGTGAACGGATACGGAGGGGGTGGGAGAAATTTTTTCATTTTGGGGCCTTGGAATTGCGTCTATTTCGCTGGGATTTGTGTCTTTTCCGAACATGGACGTCTGCTTGTGCTGGTGGGTTTTGAGACGAAGAACAGGGGAAGAGGGAAGGGGAGGGGCGCGTGGGAGTGTGGTCGCGTTTTGGGGGAATAAGACAAAGGGGGGAGGAATGGGTTGGGTCGGGTTATTTGATCGGGGCCGAAAATTGTTTGGGTTGGGAATTGTTTGGGTTGCCATTTTAGTTTGGTGGGCCGCTGAAGACGTGGTTCTGGTAGTGGGCTTGAGTTTGGGGGATAGTTGGGATATGGGTTAAAGGGGCGGCTGAAATTTGAGGAAATGTAGTGGGGCCGTCTGGGGAGTCAAGTAAAGAGGAATGGGCTGTGCTGGAGTGGGAAGTTAATAGAATCGGGAAGGGAATATGATTAATTAATACGTAACTATAAAATGACAAAAAATTTTGCGTAACCAATTAACGAGCTTTTATTTATAAAATAATTATTATAAATCATATAAAAAGTGTTCAAAGTATAATTAAATAAATTAAAACTACTTTAATAAACCATTCACCTGATATTTCGATGGTTTTGATAATCAAACAGATACTAATAACAATAAGTACGTAGATATGTATATTACCTAAAAATTACGACAAAAGGTATTCGAGTTAACATAACAATTACATTGGTTATTTGTGTATATTATATATATATATATATATAATATTCACAAGATTTATAAAAACTAATTACATTAAATAATTTGGAAAAGAACAAGCTGGAGAATTAATTCATACGGAGCTGCGCGTCAAAATTGGGGTGTCAAACGATAAACTGCCCTCATTGGTACTTGGGTTGATGCACGCAACTCGGAAATGAAAATGGACCAAAACCATTTAACACAACCATTCCCATTTAAAGAAGGTTTGACAAAGAGTTTAGGAATTATGGCCGAACTCCGAATGGGTTTCCTACATATCTCAGGCTATTGGAGAATTCAGGCCATTGAGTTCGATAGCGTGATTTATCGCACGATTTTGAAAAAATCAAAGCCACCTCATACCGAATTATGAAGGTATGAAATGCTCAAATAGAATTCGAAGAGCGAATGTCGGAATACAGCCGAGTTTGACGAGTTTTTTTTGACATGAATCTGCCTACATATCCTTGACCCGGAATCAGGTTGTGTTTGTAGTGTGACTCAAATCGATGGAAAGGGAACCTATTATTGCTAGATTACCTTCGGTTTTGGAAGTAGTGACACATTGACGAGTATGAAAAGGGGCTCGTAACCTCTAAGCCATGAACTGTGGAGCTCTTCACTCCATAGGTAAGAACTAACACGGATAATGTTCCAAAGTCTCGGCGCGCTTGTCACTCAGATTGGAAACCTTGGTTATGACTAAATTAGAGTTCTGGAGAGATTGAAACAACAGAACTTAAAGAAAAAAACCGCATGCCTCGAGAGCGGTGGTTCGACCGTGGTGGAAGTCGCTCCTCTGCTCGCGTCCTAGAGTTTGACATTCCTCTTTGGATTGGTGTCCAGTTTGTGCTAAGAAAAAGTTCACGTTGCGCTGCATATTTTTATGTCGTCCGACAACTATGGTTTTTGAGGAATTCATCCTTTTGGATGCTCTCGACAAAGACTGAGAAAAACTGTCAGTAAATAAAAAATGCAATTAGGATGGGAGGACAGTGTCATTGTACCGTGTATCGGACAATTCATGTTCTCCTCAATCGCGTCGGGACCGATCGGCTTGACGTCCATCAAATTAACGCTTATGCCTGTGTTTTGCAATTAGAGTCTTCAATGTAATATTCATCTGATGCTAAAACCAAATAAATAAAATGTGATGCGATCTTGATGTTCTTTTGGCGTTATTCTTCGATGCTCTTCTTGAAGTTTTCTTTATCAAAAATAGGAATGTACCAGTGCGCCGAGGATAAATATTGCCTCTTGGGATACAGGATTCCTTTATACTCCATGTCTTGTCTCTTGCGGCGGCATGAATCTCTCCCGCGGGATACGTAAATTCCTGCAGCAGGTATAAAAATATTCTCGCAATGCATAATTTTGACGACGGCATAAAATTATTCTCGTGTGCAATTTTGTGACCGAAAGGCATGATTTTGCAATGCAGACTTTCCGCGATGATGAGTTTCAACGAAGGATGGATCCTTCTCGTGATTGCACAAATTCCAGTGAGGTATAATTCTTCCTCGATCTTGTCTAAATTCAATGAGCATTTAAATATTTCTCGAGATGCATAACTTCAAGCGAGAATCATAAATCTTCTTCCTGTTGATAATTAATGACTCGCGATGCATGATTTCCGTTGATGCATGAATTTTCGCTATGCATGAATTCCAGCGGAGGGCATGATGATGGCTATGCATTGAATCCAGCGAGGCAAATCTTCTCGCGATGTATAAATTTTGAGAGGCCATGAAATATTCTCGTAGTACATAATGGTAAGCGAGGCATAAAGTTTTCGCGATGCATATACAATTTGACGAGCATGAAATCTTCTCGTGTGCATAATAATGACTCGCGATGCACGATTTCGCGAATGCATTAATTTAGGCGATGCATGATTTACGCGATTGCATGGATCTGTAGCAAGTTATATGACTTCCCGCGATGCATGATTCAGTTGATGATTGATTGCTATGCATGCTTCCTTGATGCGTGATTCTTCAGTGTATAAATTCCGCGTGCATATTCCGCTATGCTGATTCATTCAGCAGTATAGACTTCCGCGATGCATGATTCTTCAGTGTAGGATCTTCGTGCATAAATTCCAGCGATGCATGAATATTATCGCCTCCAGGTAGGATAATAACAGCAAGGCGGCCTGTCCAAAAACAATTATCGACTCGATCGATAATGAAAAATAATAATAGCATAAGCATCTCTTCGGAAGGGAAGGAATTGTCTTGATCGACAATAATCATTTGCTTGATAATGAATGCAGATAGCGTCCTTTACAGGAAAATCGTGATGAAATTCCTTGCTGAGTTTCCCGTTTGATTCACCTTTTTGAAGCTGGCCAGGCACTTTGTAAATTCATATATTGGGGAATGGCCTTAAATATAAACAAAACACATCACAAGCATTGGTTATGAAATGCTTCCTTTTTCAAGGAAAAGTTGCCGGTTTTGGAGATAGTGTTCTCTTCTCCGTATTCTCCGTCGGAAGAATTGGCCGATTTTGAAGCAAAGCTATAAACCTGCATCCACAGAAAAAATGCAGTTTTAAACATACTGTTATGTCGATCCCTTCGGTGTTGGCATCTTGTCTTTATATCCCGGTTGATTTCTGATTTCCCGACTCTTGATAGATAAGAAAATTCTTATGCAAAACAAATGAAATATAAAGGGAAATTTTAAGAGAGACAAGAATTTTTAAGAAATAAATCTTGAAAAAGTCAACTGCCAAGTCATGTTTCAGGTCGCGCTAACGAAGCTCCTTTGAGTTCGCTTGTTGAATGAATTTCAGAGGCATTCCGAACCTTTAGGGAAAAGAAAATGGCAAAATTTGAGGCCATCTCAAAATTTCTGTCCTATTTTGTATATTGATCATACTTTCCATTGTAAACGAAACAGATCACGAAGTTTTGAGATCTTCTAAAAAATTCTGTCCCAGTCGCAAAATCGGAAATGTCTTTTGACTGACTTGCTGAAGTGGAGACTTCTGCTGGAGATTTTTGAGTCCCCTTAAAAATTATGTCCCTGTTCTACTGTAAAAGGGAATAGAAATTTTATGAGATATATGACCGAGCCCTTGTGGCGGCCTACCGTTATCCCGTTTGAGGAAGGACTCAGGTCAATGTAGTTCCCCCTGAAGGTAACAAAGAATTAAAATTTAAAAGAAAACGGACCCGAGGGCGGGACAAAGGCCGCCTACGTACCGCCTACGTATCTCATTCTTGAGAATTCAGGTCGATCGAACGTAGTTTCAAATACAAAGAATGATTAAAGGGGGTTTTAAAGGGGGGTAAATGGGGTGACCGGAGCCAACTAGGCCGCCTACTATCTCGTTCTGAGAATCATGGTCAGACGTAGTTTGTTACAAAGAGGGGGGACAATAATTCAGATTGAACAATACAAGCAACAGAACGATTACAGTAAAATGCTAGAAAAAGCAAGCAAACTTCACACGTAGTAGTATCTCTTGACAGGTGCATCGGAAGTTAATAGGTTTGGGCCATTAAAGTGCCATCCATCTCCGACAGGGACTCTAACAAAAGCAACTCCAGGATAGTTACTTTACGAAACCATGTAAGGACCCTGCCAGTTTGCTGCGAAACTCCCTTGTACTCGTTCTTGATGAGGAAAAATACGCTTAAGGACAAACTGAACGACTTCAAAATTTCTGGCTTTACTCTTTGTGATGAAAAGCGCGAGTCATTCTATGTCTATACAACTGGGCCATGGCAAACGGCGATCCCTTCTTTCCCATCAATCAAACTAGTTGATCAAGCCATTTGCTAACCCACTCCGCGTGCTTAAAACTCAGCTCTTGGATGATCCTTAAGGACGGTATCCGACTTCAACAGGCAACGAACTGCCTCTGTTCACGTATATACAAGCAAAAGTATGGAGTAGCCCAATCAATGTTTCTGACCGTCGTTTTCATAACCCAGTCGAGCATCTGGCAAACGAATTTCATGCAACCCGCTGTTTGTCAAGCATTTCCTTCAAAAATCTTCTTGATATTCTGTTGGTCGGCCTCTACAGCCCCGTTCATTTGAGGGCGATAAGCAGTTGACCTTAGATGAATAATCTTAAATTGTTCACTATCTCTTTCATAGGTGATGTTGAGATTTTCAACGTTATTGGTAATGATGGATTCTGGAACTCCAAAATTGCATATAGATTGTTACGGACAAAATCGGCCACCACCTTCTGGTTTACCGTTGTAAAGAGGGTTGCTTCCACCCCACTTGGTGAAATAATCAAGGCAAACAAAAAATGAATCTTGTCCATTAGAAGATTCCGGCTTATGGGACCAATGACGTCCATTTCCCCAAGCTTACAAATGGCCAAGGTGAAATCATAGCATTAAGTTCGTGAGGTGGGCACCAGTTATCAGGAGCCATTGCATTGACAGTTGTGGCATTTTTGCACAAAATTTGCACAGTCTTCTCCATAGTCATCCAAAATTTTGTATATATTCCTTTAGCTCGAAGAACCTTTCTCGCCAAAAGTAAGCACGTTCATGTGCTGTACACCAAACTCCAGGCAGTATTGTTCGATTAAGCCCACAGCTTCAAGACAGAAATCCACGCATCTTAAAAGACCCCCCAAATTGGAGTCCTCCTATTACAGGGACTTCTACAGTCAGAAAGAAAAACTTGAGAGCAATGCCGACGTATTATCGACTATTTGATTAGATGTAGCATCTTCCGGATATGTCCCAGACTCCAAGTATTCTCTTTATGTCAAAAAATACCAGCCCAAACCATCTGGTTCTGATTAACATGTGAGATAATGGACTCGATGTTCATTCAAGTCTATATATCCAACGGGTCGATGTAATCAGTATCCGGATGTTTGGCATGAAAGCGATGGTGGTAAGAGCGTCAACTAATTCATTTTTTATATGGGAGTTATGTCTGAACTCGATCTTTGCGAAACCTTTACACCAGATTTTGCACATATTGACGAAGGACAATCTTCGGGTCTTCACAGCCCATTCTCTTGAACATGATGAGATCGAGGTCTGAATCTCCATAAACCAGAATTCGTAAACATCCATGTCAACGGCCATTTTCAAACCAGAGAATGGGCAAGCTTCGATACTCAACCATGTTGTTTGTGCAGTGAATCGTAGCTTGGTCCGCCATAGGATAGTGCTGACCAGATTCTGATACCAAGACTGGTCCAAAACACCTGTACCACCCACCCCCCCCCTGGTGATTCACCGCTCCATCGAAGAATAATCTCCAACCGGGATAGCTTCAGAGATATCTGCACCCACAAATGACACTTCTTCATCGTGAAAATACGTCTTCTTAAGTGGTTTTAATATTCTTCGTAACGGGTTTTCCGCAGATGATCAGCCAAAGCTTGTGACTTTCGCCTTATGGTCACATACAAGATCTCGAACTCACTCAACAGGCATTTGCATTTAGCTAACTCCCGGTCGGCATAGATTTCTGGAAAATATTATACTTCAAAGGATCCCATTTTGGAGATAAGATATGTAGTGACGACGACAAAAATGTCGCAGCTTCTGTGCGAGCACTCAGAGCAACACACATGTTATCTCCAACAAGGTGTTTGGTTGTTTGTTAGCGAGACTCTTAGTGACGTAAATGTCTTGCTTATGTAGTAGATAGCACTTTCTTTCTTCCCTGTCTCGTCGTGTTTGACCAAGTTACCCATCCAAAGGCGTTATCTGAAACAGACAAATATAGCAACAAAGGACTTCCCTCTCGCGGAGGACCCAATAATGGTGGGTAGACAATAGCTTTGATAGAGTCGAAAGCGATCTGGCATGCCTCAGTCCCACTTATCGGGGCGTCTTTCTTCAGCAACTGAAAATAGGGCTCCACATACACTGTCGATTGTTCTATAAACCGGCTGATATAGTTTAACCTTCCCACGAAAACTCATCACCTCTTTTTCTCGTTTTTCGGCGGAGGTAACTCTTGAATTGCTTTAATCTGGACGGGTCGAGCTCAATGCCTATTCTGATGACTATGACCCCACAACTTCCCAGCTGGGACCCAAAATGCACATTAGGAGGGTTTTAGCTTCAAGTTGTACGACGCCCAAACGTTCAAAGAATTTCCTCAGGTGTGTCACAATGATCTGAACTCGCGCCGGGATTTGATTATGACGTCATCCACGTACACTTCAATTTCCTTGTGAATCATGTCATGGAAATAGTCGTCCATGGCTCTCTGTAAGTAAGCACGGCGTTCTGGAGGCCGAACGGCATTACCCGTAGTGAATACCCACCCCAAGGTGTGATGAATGCTGTTTTTTATGAGTCTTCTTAACCATCAAAATTTTGGTTGATAACCCGCGTACAACCAAATGACTGATCTAATGTTGGCACAGTTGTCAATCAAAATATGGATATTTGGCAACGGAAAATTATCCTTTGGGACTATCCTTGTTGAAGATCAGTAATATACACAAAATCCTAATTTTTCCATCGTTCTTGGCGATCGGAACGACATTGGCCAGCCCAGGGTTGGATATGGCCGTAACTTCCACAACGGGACTCTATATGCTTGGATGATTTCCTCCTTTAATCTTCAGACTTAATCAGGCTTGAATTTTGAGTCTTTGGTTGCACCGGTTTGAACCCTGGGGTGATAGGCAGCTTATGAGACACGACATCATACTCAAAAACCCCTGCATTGTCACCGACTTACAAACGGAACACATCAGGTATTCGACAAGCAAACGAACCAGGCTCTCCTTCTGAGGTTTCATTCAGATGAGTGCTGATCTTAACCTCTTTGAAATATTCATAACTCCAAAATTCACCGTCTCTATTTGCCTCCGATTCGGCTTATGTGGATTCTCGAATTCTCAAAAATTCTTCTGCCACATAGTCAGGTTCCAACTTTCTCATCATGGTCGTCGACCTCGTCGTCATGTGCCTCATTTTGATCATTTAGCTAATGACATGACATGACATTGCAGGTTGTAACTTACGTTACTGCAAATCATAAACCTACAAAATTAGGAAAGTAAAATCTAAAAAGCGATTAAATAAAACAAAGTCGAATAAGGAGGCGTTCATTAAATCGAAAAAAACATGCAAACTTGGGTCATGGCACTGAGGCCATGTCGCCTTTTAAAACATCATAAAAAAATTCAAAATTAAAAGAAAATGCAGAAATGGTGGGTCTCGGGCCTCTTCCGACGACCACCATTTTGAGTATGCACAATATAACTCCTTTCTACCACGAGTTCGGGACAGCAGGATTGGCGTGGACGTTCCAATTCAGCAGCATATCCCATGTTTAGGTCAAAACGAATGCCAGCGGTGGCTCAGCCTCCTCCTCGATGATGGCATTGATCTCCTGGAAAAGGTCACAGATTCCTTCCCCATCGTCTTCAGCTCGCATTGCTCTCAGGACTTGAAAGGATTGATAGAGGATGCGGGACGTCTGCAACCCTTTGATCCTTTGTTTCCCTCGTCATCTTCCATATCATCATCTGGTGGGGGATGTACCCCAAAACCATACTTTGATCCTGCAGGAAGGGCGAATCAGGCTAGAGATCCCCTGGGCACTCTTCCTAATTCCGAAACCTGGTCGAATCCGCTCTGCAGCATTACGTGGGTGATCATTTTGTACACGGATGGCATGGGAGTCTCGGGGCAAGCCCTCAGCGGTGTGGCATTTACCAATTCGACCGTGTAGAGTCTGAACCTTGTGGCGTATCTCCAAGACCGGCGTTGCTTTCCTGATTGTCCCTTGCACCATGAATAAACAGTTCTATTTTTCCACACCAGTTTTATTATTTGGTGGATAGTGGGAGGGGACGGCTCCAGAGCCGCATGAAGAAATTGACCTTCCCAACAGGAGGTTATATAGTTGGTTCGATATCCAACACCTGGAACTGGCTCGAATCTGCGGGGCCCATTTGGATAGTCGGTTCACAGCTCCCACGTGTGTCTCTCTGGCCACACCGTCGAATGCTCTCCCACATTGACATGGTTTTGCTCCAACTTTCCGAGGTTCAAACTCAGCTGCTTCCAATGTGGACAGGGGGGGCATATTGTTCAACAAGATCGTCGCAACCAGAAACACGGTTGAGGAATTTTCCGCGGACAGATCACGGTGATGTGTAGAGCTTTGTATGGAGGGGGGGGGGGGGGGGGGGGGGGGCCCTCCCTTCGGCCGAGGTGGTGGTAGTCATCGTGCAGAACACTGATGCGGGGTCCCCGAATGAGCCTGGTGAATCTAGCGGTGCTACATTGTCGCTGCTCGTACCCGAGGGCACATTAGGTGTCATCCAGGGCTTTCATCAACGCCTCTCTGTGGGGACCAGGAACTCATCAGTAGGGCCCACACAGAAATTGGGCTGGAGTCTTCTCCAAGTGCTTGACGATGGAGTAGGTCTTTGGCCTGCATTCTCCTCCAGAACTTCCTCAGCTTCTGGCTTCGCTGATCGGTCTCTTGGCATGACCTTGCTTTGTCCTCCGATAGCAAGATCATCAGGACGTCAACATCTACCAGATCTAGTATGCCTTGAGCCACAGCCGGCTTTCTATAACAAAAAACTTGGGCTTGGCGAGAGCTTTGTAGGCACCAGGGAACACCGTTGCATGGTTGTCAGGATAACAACTCTCCTTTCCCTGACGTCAAAGAAGCGCGGACCTTTCCAAGTCTTCCTGCCCATGAACAACAGGAGTAATTCTTTGGCTTCACGCTCATCTTCGTCAATTTCTATATGTTGATGTTTCCACCCCATGATTTGGCAACGGATTCATGTGACGTTTTGGCGTCGCAGCTGAAGGGGACCAACTTCTTTCAATCAAGGACTGGATCTGTTGCTTTAGATTAATATAGGTCTTTCTGTAGCATTTCCCAACACTGTTGGATGGAATTGAATAAGCACATCTCTGCTCTGGTCTGTAGAATCTGGAAGTGACATCCAGGGCTTGGGCCACAGGGTGGAGATATTCAGCCGAGGCTAATATTTAGAAAACAATTTGGTTCTATTTTCAGCCAAGCGGTGTGACTGAGGTGAAGCTTCTGGAGGGCTTCTTCGCAAACCTGGAGCGAGGGGGGATCATACCCGCTCTGTGAGGGGGAGGACTTGTTGGTAAAAATGCGGGTGTTGGTTTGGTTCGTGGAGCTTGGTTTGCGGCGGTAGGGATTTTTTGGTTGTTTGGACATGGGGTCTTGGTAATTCGGGATGGGGGCTTTGATATGCGCGGGTTTGTATTTGATATGCGGGGGACGGTTGCCGATAAACTTGGCTGTACATTAGCGCAGCTGGGAGCGACATCACATTCTGGTAATGGGGAGGGAATTGAAGCTTGGGGGTAGTTTGTGATATATGGAAAGGGAAAAATTTTGGGGAATCGGGGGGGGGGGATTCTGATACGGACACACATATTGGGCATCTGGGACAAGGGGGGCAGCATTGTAGTGGCCGGAGTGAAAGTGATTTATTGTGGATGGTAGGGCTTGATGAGGCTTTTGTTGATGGAGTGTTGTTGGAGCGGCAGTTGGGGCGTGGTAAGTTTTTGGGGGCCTTTCTTCCCCCGCTGCGAGATACGTTGACCCCTCTCTTTTCTTCCTTACAAGTCAGGAAAGACCCAGGCGATGCAGACACTCGGGCTATCTCCCGAATTCAGGGACATCTTCGATAGTCTCACCTATTTTGACTATCTCGGCGAAACTGGCGCGATATTAATAAGTGACTCTGTCATATAACTCGGGCCCTGAACCCGTTGAAACCACCTCTACCAATCTTCCTCTCTGTCATTGGAGGCTCTCACCTTAGCTTGCCTCCTTACTCCTCTGTACACGAAACTCTCGATCCTTTCTGGGGCTTCTGCTTCAATCTTCTCCAGGGAAGTAACGATCAGGGACCTATCTCGACGTTGTACGCGAATGTGGCGATGAAATCCTTCGCCAATGCGCTCAAACGGGCCAGTGTCGATCCGTGGGATGTGAACCAGTTCAAGGCCTCACAGCATAGGTCCGGCTGAACAAACCTATCAGCAACGCTTATCTTTGCCAATCCACAAGTTGGTCACAGTACGCGCTCTTAGGTGTGCCATGGGGTTGTCCACATCTCGAAGGTATAAAAACTTCAAGGATTTTGAACCCTTCAGGCAGGTTTAAGTCTGGGGGATGCATAGTCTGCGTATCTTAACCAGGCGACGCTGTAGTGCATGGCAATTCTTTCATGCCCGTTTGATTCTCCTCCTTTATGTCTACCTTCGCTTCTTCCCTCGCCCTCCACTATTTCTTGCTCTCGTTAATGGTCCAACTCGAAGCCGTTGCACTCATGCTCAGCCCGGAGAACAGGGGACTTGAAAAGTGTTCTTTTAGGGAGGGGATGAGATATGGAGGGCTTGGGACATTATGTGCGGTTTGATAGTTTTTTGCGAATAATTTGGGGCTTGGTATTTTGGGTCAAGTGGGTGCGGTGTTGGGATTGAAGGCGGTGAGATTTTGGGTTTGATTTTTGGGGTAGTGGGGCTGTCTGAGTATTTTGGGGTGTGTGGCATTTGGGAGGATTGTTTGGAAAGTGGTGAGGGAGTGAGTTTGATAGGAGACCGGACGCTATTGGGGGTTTTGCGGTGGTCATATTTACCACAAGAAGGGTTGGCACGGGTGCGATGGCCGGGCTGAGTAGGATCCGAAAAGGTGGACGAGGGGAAAGTATTGTTGGGAGGTCTTTGCTGCGTCGAGGGAAATTGGGGCCGAATCCGGGCGGAGGAGTAGTGTTCTTGCCTCCGTTGAATCTCTACCATCATGTCAGCTATTTGCTGAATCAGCTGCGCAGAAGCTCATTCTGCTGTGCCACGGTGGGCTGAGCCACCACGACATCTGTGAGGCTGACTTCTTCATGGTTGTCTCCCATGGCTGTTGTATTGGGCGTTTGGTCCGGGGAAGGAAATCTGACGGGACTTTTTTGATCTGGTCCAAGTAGGGGTGATCTGCCAGCTTGTATAGACACAGATCAGTAATGTACCTGAGAGGTGAAACAACTCAAGGCAAATTTGGTAGTTCATATTCAGAGTACAAAATATTATAATATCGCACAGAAAGGCAGATAAAACATACAAGCCTCTTGTTGTTGCGGACATCTCGAACCACGAATGAGGATAAAAAATATAATTTTCAGCAAACAGAATTTTTTTGTTAGAGCTCTCTCGGGAAGGCTGCATCACGTTGACTATGGTCTTCTTGCAGTAGTTCTCTTTGACGCCTGTTGATCGTAATCTCGTACATCTTTGTAATACGGAGGAGAATGAAAATTTTCAGCAACTATGGGGCCGAGGCCGGGAAAAGGCTTTGCCTACGTATCTCCGAGGAGAATTCAGGCCCAACGTTAGTTGGATCTTAGGATGAAATCTTGTCATTTCACTCTTTCATTGCGATACAAGGGGAGGGATTGAATGAAAAAACAACATGAAATTCTAGGAGAAACATTTGGAGATTTCTCGTCTGTGGGTTGCGTCATTCTTTCCCTTCAAAACAGTGGAAATGGAGGCTTGTAGACATTTCCTCCTCATCGTCCTCCTCATTGATCTTGGTGGGACCACTGTCGTCTCTGCTCCCTGTTCACGGGCGGGATATTTTCCGCCCTTTAAGTTGCTTGCTATGGGTCGCCAACTTCCTCGTCAAGTGCGCACTTCTGGACCAAACAACACGCAGTCCAATATCTATCTTCGATTCTCTCGCCTTTCCTTCGGTACTCCAAACGAAGAGGTTTAACCTTTATCTAGGCTTTGGTCTCCATCTCAACCTCCTTCTTTCTTTTTACTGTGATGCCAGATCTATCCAAGGTCGTGACCGCGGCCTTGTAGATTGTGTGGTCATGTACTAATTTAAGTCCATTTCTACTAATATTCTGAATTTCTCGAGTGACATCGCTCGATCTTTCTGCAACAATTCTCCTCGGGGAGCTCCGTCTGACGTTTCTTGCCTGTGTCCATAGTGGTAATTCCCATTTCCTGAGAATGATAGAGCGGATGAATTTAGGATGTGTTATGGGATACGGACTTTTGAGTGAGGAAATGAGCGACTAGGGGATATTTTGGTCGGACATTTGTAATAGTGGCTTTCTGAATACTCTTTGGATTTTGGCTTAGGAGGGTTTAAGATATCCTCATTCAAAGACGTAACATATTAAGCATTTAAAATACACATCTATCGCGTCCTAATCATGCATGGGGACCCTTTTGTGCCAAGGGTAAACCTAGCGCATTAGAAGGATGTACGTGTGAATTTAATCCAAATTAAAATGATTCCCTCCAAAATAATACTTAATAATGAGTAAAATATGCGAAGAGAGAAGAGAAATAGACAAACCACGCAGGGCTATTAGAAAGTGACGGATAATATCAGGCCCACGCAAGGGGCTAAAATAAGCAAATGACAAACAAAGGAAAAACCCTCGCAGGGGCGAGGTCCACTATGCTGCTCCGGATGGCCCTGCTCCGTCGTCGTCGTTTTGGATCTTTGTGCTGGTGGAACATGTAATCAGCAATCAACAGAAAGCCTTACCCAGACGCCCTTTGGTTTCCAGACTCTCATACCGCATACTCTCGATCTCTGCTGAATCCAGCGGTCCAAACTCTCATACCCCTGCCTCAGTCTCTCGATTGGCGATGTTAGTTGCCCTCTTCGAGTGCGTTCTTTGATTCTCTACGAAATTGGCGAAGACCTCATTAGCCTCCTCCTTTAACTCTCGCAATTGGCCATGCTTGGCCTCTTTGCTGTCACACTGGCGAAAGCTCGTTGGAATCTGAAAGGAGATATTTTTTGTATATCTCTCTTCAAACCATGCTTTGTAACCTTCATCGATCCAGCGTTGAATACCAATCAGGAGCGATAGTGTCTTTAAACCCATACGCCGGGCGTTCTTCCATTCTCTGAGATTATGTTTGTGCGTCCGTCCCTGCGTCTCCAAAAATGTAATAGATTAATAGCGCCATAATACGCTTCTCTAGGCACAGTCTTCTTTATCTCCGAACTGTCGTAAGACTCGGAATGGCGAGTAAGGGCGAATTCTCAAAATGCCGGGTGGTAGAGGGAGCACGACACTCTAACGGAACCCTCCACGACAAACTCCTGGATTATGAAGCGGTCGAGCATCCATGGGAGGGTCATCTTCTCTCAACTAGGAGAAGATTTGGGCCATCTTCCTCTATCCGTGCTCGATTGTTCATGTTGCTCAAGATAGGCAGTCATTTAGGTCCTCTGATGGTGTTTTGTTGCGAGAGTGTGCAATTCTCAAGTTCCAGCACCCTTCGCCAAGTGGCTGAGAATCCCACCATTGGCGGAGAAGATTTACACCCCTGAAAATACGGGTCCTTCCTGACACGTTACCCAAAGAGCGATAGAGTCCGACAATATGAATGGAGCCACGGAGTAGTAACGTTGTCGTTCCTGGTTTTCGTAACCCTTGAGCAGCGTATGGACGATTGTTATGACTCTGGTGTTGAGGTTCAGCTCGGGCCGTGGCGGGATGACCCATCATTCCCAACCAAAGCTATGGCAAAGCCAACGGGCGAAGCTCGTTCCACCCCTGTAGGAAATAGGTAAAATTCCCGATTTATAAGCGGCATAGAAAACTCGCGTGTACGAATCTAACGTAGAGATCTCTTGAACATTATGTGGGAATCTGACACCCAAAAGTGAAATCCTTTATTAGTAATAACCAAATCTGATATGTCTCAACGGAAGGTTGTTGGGGATAAAAAAGTTCCTCGTATTTTTGGCTCTCTTTCTAGGCCCGTGCCCACAGGGTCTATGCACATTCCCTTATCTCTTCTAAATGTAGGGGTGGATTCGGCCCGTTTCCAAAATGGAAAAAACCAGTCTCAGGCTCTTGTCCCAGTACCCTGTAAGAACCTCGATCAACTATGGCCAATCGTCCATGTGATTAGCTCGGTTAAGGCCCCTACGTATTTGTGAGGTCCGCCTATGATCTCAGTGTGTAAGCATGCCACATTGTTGTTGGGGTGGCGCGGAGACAACCATGTGAACTTCGGAAAGCAATCCATCTGAAACACCAAACTGTTAGATTTTCCCATACCCCAAAGTTGGTTTTCACACATACATTCGAATGTCCACATAATAGGATGCGTCGTGAGGTCGAAGACATTAGACGCGGATTTTTGGCGGTTTTCATACTTTAAATGGATTAATACGCCTTGGGTATTAAGTCGTCTAGTCTGATGCCTAATTTCGGTTTTGGTTTCGCTCTATCTTAGGCTTTTCATCTTAGGCTTTTCTAGAATTGTTTTCCAAATAGACGGAGGTACCCAGTCGGACAAAACATCGGGGTGGTGGAGCTATCGAATAACGTAGAGATGGACCGCATTCCAACTATTTATTCGATACTCCAAACGAATTATTGGGTGGTATTTCGGAGGAGAAGTCACGGTAAGACGCGTAACTTCGTTTCCTAATGCAAACTATTCGTTTGGCGGGAAATTATGCCATGGGAAATGCAATTTCTAGAGAAAAAAACTAAAGTATTTAAACAACTAAAATTAATTACAAGTAGTCAAATAGGTTAGTCTTAGAGTCTAGGATCACGATCCCAGCGGACGTCTACCATTTCTGTTTCATCGAAAAAATGAGTTCGAAAGCGTTTGTTGTATTTTAAGATATTTTCGACTTTAGGAGTCGCTACTAATGTCAAGGAAAATTAAGGAAGAAAAAAACTAAGACCCTGGTAGACCCAATTAAAACACTTAAACAGAAAAAATGTTTTGAAACATTTTTAGGGTTGTTCAGGGATTCATATTAGTGTCTTAGGAAGGATGGAAGGTGTGTTGAAGCAACTAAGCAACACTCCGGTTACAATACGGTTTTCGGCGATAACTGATTTGACCTCCTTTTATTTTAATTTTACAATTATTTTGTGTATGTAGAACGTTATTAGAAAAACTTGGACACATTACATGTTTTGATGACAATTTATCTGCCCCATTTTTCATTTTAAGGTTAAAAGCACTTTGAATTCAAACGAGTTTGAGAAATATATCTTTTAAGACTTCTTTAAGCTAACCTTTTTAAAACCTGACTCTAAGCCCAACCTTCAAATTTACATATATAATTTAAAGTTTCATTTTTTAGTTTTAAGTTGATAAATAAAAGGCGTCGGGGGGGTGGGTTGGCGTTCCTAATCCTAAGCTCCAGAATTCAAAAAAAACCATAAGCAAATAGTAAGACGAGAGAGCGAGAGAGAGATTTGGGTCCAAACTCGGTTTTTTTTTTTCTAGTTCGCTTGACCAACGGAATATTGGACCCCACCTGTTTTTGGTTTTTTGACCCATTTCTTCACCCGTCCTAACTAGACATACCAAAATATACAAGAAAATAGAGCAGCAACGGGCTTATGCCAGACAGAATAAATGAACGAAAATAACAAATACAAAATAAGAAAATACAATAAAAAAAAGGTCTGCTACTCATCTTTCTTCGAGCTCTTCAATTCTTTCCTCAATTCTTTAATCGTTCGATTTTTGGGAGGCGATTCTTGGAATCCATTAAACAAGAGTTTAGACCTTTACGGCTTTCTCAAAATGCGAAGGAAGAGTAGGATTCCTTAGCGGAACCTCTCAAGGCGGGGTTTCACTGTTGGGACATAGAAGAAATTGGGAATAAGACGTTAGTAAATAGTCCAATCAACAACAGGCTAAAAAAAAACTTCAGATGATTGGAAAAAAGAAATTCACAGCTAACGGTCTTGGATGAGCCTAAATGGGAACATGCACCCAACAGCAGCAGATGTGACAGATTCACACACGACTGGAATATAAAGGCAGACCCAAAAAGCAAACCACGCAGGCATGCCCCCATTAGGATCATTACTCTCCAATAACCACCCCCTACATATAAATCACATAAACACAAATGGCGCTGAACGAGAAATGTCCCAAAACGACCCACTGTTAGTTTGCAAAATACACATCAAATACCTAATTTCTTACAGACTAGAGATAAGCTTGAAACTAAGGAATATTTCAACCAGGTATTGATTACAAGCAAAATAAACTTGGGTTTTTAAAGGGAAGGTTAAACAATCCGACCAATGGAACCGGGAGACGACATGATGAGATTTGGTGATACTCCAAGAGAATCAATCTCTAGGAAGGGGGTATCAAACGCAAATTCCAACCCAAACAAAAGAATCCTAATCAGGGTTTAGGCAATGTAAGGTTGAAAAACAAAACTCGGATGACTCATGTGAGTGCCTCAACCCGAAACATTACTGAGTCCAATGGCTCTACACACAACCTCTAGCTTACCGTACGAGATGATGACAAACAAAATGAGAACTTCGGACAGAGCAGGATTTACTAACAGGGGGAACTAGCAATACAAACAATTCTTCATGTCGAAAAAAATTTTAAAACCCTGCTTATCTCCTAAACTAAGGGTTAATCCCTTAATGAAAAGTTACACGAAGATTCCAAAGAAACAAAATGGTAAGGTCATGTTATGTCCTCTGTCTTCATGGATATTCGAAGACGAGTAACTCTCATGTACAACACACTACTTTAACACGAAACACATCACTCGATACCAGACTCTCGAATAACAAACTCAAGGCTCAAATCACTCGTCAGGAAATTAACTTTATTTTAAACAACTAAAGAGAGATACCGACAAAATAAAGCTACCCACTATCCGGCTTCGACAACAAACCACAGAGAATGGGAATACGATAGAAGTAAAGGAAGAAATAACGAAGAGTTTCAGCTCTCAAACGAGGTACCAGCTAAAAAAATGAAAATAAAATGAAGTTTACCTTTAGGAGTGCAGAAAACGGGGACGGGAACAAGAAGATGTGAGTCATTCCACCACGCGAACACGAACGAGTTTCCAACCTCAGGTCGAAAGTCACTCCAAAATTGGATTCGAAAAGCAACTCACAGTAACCCAAGCAGTCTCTAAAAATTCGTATCAAGTTTTCGTGATAGAACCCTCCAGAATTCAAGACAAATCGTCCAAACCTCCAGATATAAATTCCACGGTTTTACAGCAGCCAACAAGAAAAGAACCCAGGAAATTGCGATATAATAATTTTTACTATCGTGAAAAACTCTCCAACTCTACAAAGGATTCTAGCGATTTTCAACTCCGAACAAATTCCCAACCAAAATTTCTAAAAAAACTAACCCCTTCATCCTGAAGAGGGGAGGGGGGTTTTATGTTTTTGGGTTTAAATAGAAAGCAAAACCAAAAACTAAGGTTTTCGAAATTTGGGCGGGATCGAGATGGGCCCATTCGATTTTGAATTCAAAATCGTTTTCCTTTACGGGGGAAGCAAACACATTTTTCCCTGAAGTTTCGCTATTCCGAAAGACGAAGGGGAAGAAGGGCGGTTGGGTCGATTGAGTGTCCTTGGAGCGGCTAAGTGTCTCGATCTGGAGCTGCTAGAGGACAGGTCAGCGTGCTTGGCGAGGACGACGTGTTTCGCCTTGCGTGGCAGCGAAAGGATGCAGGCTGTTCCTCCCTCGCTCGCTCACGCGGTGAAGACGGGGAGGGAGAGGAGAGAGAGGAGTTTGGGGAGAGAGGGGGAGAAGTGAGGGAGATAGATGCGAGGGTGTGGGAGGAGATTTTCCATTGGGGCCTGGAAATTGCGTGCTGTTTTCGCGGGGATTTTGTTGGTCTTTCAGGACGGAAAATGGCGTCCTGCTTGTGCTGGTGGGTTTTGAGATGAATAACAGGGGAAGAGGGAAGGGGAGGGGCGCGTGGGAGTGGGTTCGCGTTTTGGGGGGAGGAATGGGTTGGGTCGGGTTATTGGATCGGTGCCAAAAATTGTTTGGGTTGGGAATTGTTTGGGTAGCCATTTTGTTTGGGTGGGCCGATGTGAACTGAAAGATGTGGCTGAATGAATGGAATGTGATGATATTGAAAGAGGTGGTGGGGCCTTGTAGTTGGGGTTGGTTTGTGGGCTGTGGGGATATTGGGTATAAGGTGGGCTGGAAATTTGGACGGGAAAATGTAGTGGGCCCGCTGGGACCAAGAAAAGGATGGGCCTGCTGGTGAGTTAATTAGAATAGGGAAGGAATTGGATTATAAATACTAACTAATTAAAATGGACGAATTTCGCAGTTAACCAATTAACGAGCTTTTATTTAATAAAATAATTATTAAAAATTCATTAAAGTGGTTCCAAACGTATAATTAAAATTAAAATAAACTACTGAATAAAACAGTTAAAATGTATATCGATGGTTTTTGATATCAGAACATATACATACTTGGATACATAATTACGTAGAGATGTATATTACCTACAACTTACGACAAAAGGTATTCGACGATTATTAAAAGAAAAATCATGTATTAGATATATATATATATATAATATATATATATATAGATAGATATATTATTATGAGATATATATATATTATATATAATAATATATATATATATATATATATATTATTATTTCACATAATTTATAAAATTAATTAAACTTAAATAATTTGGAAAACTCACGAAGCTCGATAATTAATTTATACCGACGCGGGTCAAAATTGGGTGTCAACACTAGTCTCTGGACGTTATGGTCGTTTCTTGACATCTAGACTCTAATACTTCCTAATCCAGTTAATTACCTTTGTTTAGGCCTGGAAATATTGTTATAAAGCATTGTTCATTAAGTGAGGCTGTAGTGTAAGTCAGGGAATTCGGAGTCGTAACAATATCCCTTCCCCCCACCCCCCGGGGGAACCTTCGTCATGTAATGATACAGTAACATCTTTTTGAAACTTACGACTCAAGACCTGCAGCCCAACCAACACATGACATATAATAATGACTCAAATGTAAAAGGATAAAACATTCACTCCATTTTAAACAAAACAAAGCATCACAATGAGGTAGGAAAGTACATCAACTACCAAAAATGCACATATTTCATTATTTCACATTTTTTAAAGGAGGAATGTCCTTCTATTTTTTATATAGCGTCAACATATGCAACAAGAGTGATACAACATCCCACACACCAACAATTTCACAAGAAATATCACATAACTCACTATGCCAAACATGTAATAAAGTATCATCAAGTATGAAAAACACATAATTCAAGGAATATACCAAACATGGATTTTCACAAGAACATGGATAATAAAGGAAATCATAAAAATTCACAACATACTTAAGACCCTTCATAGAAAAATTAAGAGAGAGACTACTAACCTCAACCTTGACTAGAAGAGGAAGGAAAAATATTAGGATATCGAGAAATAATGTCAGCCTCAGCCTCTCAAGTATCCTTTTAGAGGAAGAATAGACACCAGATCACCTATGAACCTTTTGAGCATGGAGACATAAAAAACTGGATGGACCGGAGTCAACTACATAGTTAACTTCAACTCATAGGCAACACTTCCGATGCATTTCAAAACCTCATATGGACCCACATAACAGACTAAATTTCCCTTTAATACCAAACCTCATCACCCCTTTCATGGGTGATATCATCAATTAAACCAAGTCACCTACCATAAACGCAAGGTCCCTTGTCACTATTCCTATTGTTGGCATAAGATTTTTTCCGACTTTGGGTCGTATTCAAACACTCCATTATGTGTCGGACTTTATCCACAACCTCATAAATTTCTTCTGGACATATTAGAGAAAACTCACCAACCTAAAATCATCCAATTGGAAATCTACATCTCCTCTCATAAAGGGCCTCAAAGGGTTTCATGGAAATACTCGAATAATAACTATTATTGTAGGCAAATTCAACTAATGGTAGACGGTAATTCCAATTACCCTTGAAGTCAAGACACCTGCCCTCAACATGTCTTCTTGAGTTTGGATGGTTTGTTCCGCCAAACCATCCGTTTGTGGATGAAATGTGGTACTAAGTTTCACCTTGGTATTAGTGCACTTTGGAAAGCTTTCAAAAACCTAGAAGTGAATTTGGGACTCCTATTCAAGATGATAGACAAGGGAACCCCATGAAAACTCACAATCTCATTAACATATAACTTATCATACTCATCTGCCGAATAAGTAACTTTGACAGGGATAAAATGGGCAGATTTTTTCAATCTATCCATTGTAGCCCATATTGAGTCATTTTGCCTCTGGGTGCGAGGCAAACCCACAACGGCATAATTATTGACATCTTCCCATTTCCAAGTAAGGATAGTTATTTCTTGAGTTATCCCTCCTGGTCATTGAAGTTCATCCTTGACTTATTGACATTAAGGTTCACAAACTCGCTATATCCTTCTTCAATTCGTTCCACCAATAGATCTCTTATAGATCACGATACATTTTGGTGGAACCTAGATGAATGGAATATCGGGAACCATGATCCTCTTCCAAATTATTTTTTCAAGTCATCCACATCCAGCATACACAACCTTATTTGGTAATTAAGTACACCATCCCCCCTTTAGAAAATGACTCATTAAACTTACTAAGGACTGATTCCTTCAACTCCTATAATAGAGGATCAAGATGTTTCATACACTTCACCTCAACCACTAAAGACGACTTAGAGTTATGATGAACCATGAAACACCCTTTTGATGTATAATGACCCCAGTATCCCTAAAATCTATGTTTATCCCCTAATTGTACGTGGCTTACTACGACCTTCGAAGGTCTATAGAAGTCGTTAATATCATTTATCTCAATATATATATATATATCTATATATATAATATATATATAGATAGATATCAAATATATTATGGTCACGACCCATACAAAAACAAAAGGAAATAAATATTATTATACTATCAATATCTTAGGGTCACAACCTATACATCAACAAAAGGAAATACTAAAGTCTATTGAAATGTCTTTTGAAAAGGAAAACTAAACATACCTATGTCCTCATCATATGAGGACGTACCAAGATTTCTTGAGAGGATATTATTCCCAAGCTTCACTTCCAAGAGACTCCTCACTTTCCACCTACACCTTTAGAAATAAATCAACATATGAATTACCATATAGAATATACTAAGTAGGTGACATGCAATAAAACCATGCTAAAACGTACATTTACTTTATAACATGTCTTTTATGCTCTTTTGATGTAAATCTCATAACATTAGTATAAGAACAATTTTCAACAAAACACACATATAAGACATATCAAAGTAGACCATAAGAGGTAATCATAACCATTTATCGTACGCATATGCATTAGACTCTCTACTAAGAGTTATCCTAAGATTTACTTAAGTTAGACAAGAAGATACCGCCCATAGACCCTCTTCAAGCACACCTATGAAATCCTTAAGACTACCCAAAGTAAGATTATTCAAACATTACAGTAGTACATAGTTTAATATTCATTAAGTAATCCCTTTTCATCATTTAGACTCTCCACCTAAAGATAATCTAAAATTAACCTTAGTAAAAGAAGGGAAGTGACCCCGCCCACCCCTTCACCACCTTCTTCAAGCCCCCTACCAAGAAAATATCAAAGCTAATCAAGGTAAGTCCCATTTATAACTTCTCCTCATCATAGGACTAGAAATATAGGAGGTAGCGCACAAGCAGGACAGAAAGCAATCAAACCGAGAATATTAAAGGGAAGCGGGTACGGGAGGTATCGAGAGGAAGGGCAATCATAGAAGATGACGCATATTCACAGCAGTAATGGTTGTAAACCTTAGTATATTAAAATCGTCACTGAAAGCGGCTAAGCTCGGTGGAGTTCATGTACGATAAGGTAGTCGTCTGCAGTTACCAGAATCCAGAAGACCGTGCACGATCTGTGAAAGATGTAAGGCAGAGCTGATCACGACCACAAAACATAATTCATCCACATGATGATAATAGGAAAAAATAACGACAGGACCGCACGATATCAGGTATGAATCGGAAAGTCTACCCTACTTTGAGGAGGGTATTATACTTCAAGAGGTAGAGAAGAACATGCCATAGTTGATTACACCACCAACCAAATAGTTTAAAGGATATCAAGGGTAGATTTGTACTCTAGTATCATCTTATGTAGCCACTACCATAAGGATATTTACTCAGTGCGTTGTCTTAATTCTCATAGAGTAATTTCATTCACATAAAGACATAGTAGAAAGTACCATTTCTTAGTCATACCTAATCATAATAATCCTACCAATGATGGGTCCACTAGGGATTCCACCCAAGGTCTATAAGAGATAGCTCTTATGACTTCATATTAGATGTTTACATGCCATTCTATCCAACCTATCCCTAAGTCCATCATTCCACTAAAGAAGGATACTATTCCGGTCTTTCACTTCAAGGTTTCTATTAACCTTCTTTTAATATTCAAAGTTCTATGTTCTTGACCTTTTTTTCATATTCAAGGTCCGATGTTATTCATCCTTAGAAGGGCACCATCTTAGGTCTACCAATCCTAGAATTTCATTATAAATTCATTCATACACTTATATGGACAAAGGTGCTTAAGCCTACTAAGTCAAGAGTTCATATTCACATACTTTCGTGTACAAGTTGAAGGGAATAAGTCAACCAATAAAGACACACACACCATCATATCACTTATTCAATAACACTCATGTACCATATAGGGACAACTAAGTCTACCTAACAAGATACCCTATCAACACATAGAGACATCATGATAGTCTAACATACTCACATATACGCATATGCCATATAATCCTACACATTGATCATCTATACGAGATATAAATGATTATAACATAATTCACATAAGAATGCTAACAAGGACATGTTCATCCCAGTTACAACAAATAAACACCGCCACCATGAGTGGACATACCAATCAATACAATTAAATATCAAATCTATACTAGATATAAGAATAGGTCAACTCACTATCTTTCCATCATCAACATAACCATTCCTTAGCCTTTTCAATCAAGTTCACTTCAATGTCCCCTACTAATAGCCATATACACAATTCTAAGCCAACAATCAAACCATACTAATAAATAAACAACATACAATATAGATATCGTCAAAATAAGGCAACTTATAAGAAATTCTATGATGATCTATAAATAATTGAATATACCATAACAATCTATAGAAGAACTCAACTCTATTAAGCCATAATTGACATATCCATTTTAGAGATATATTAAGAATTCAAGGAATTATGGATTCATGGACGTTTTGATCATCAATTAAAATCAATTATATCATAAAATATCGTTTTAAACCTTTTCATGCAAGAACCCATGGTTAGAATTCAAAATAGAGTTTGAGGGTTTTCAAAATCCTTTGAAATTAGCTCCTTGAATGAGATAATAATCAAGGATAAAAAATCATACCTTAATGAGAATTTATCCATGAAATTAGGTTGAAAACCTTGAGAAGTTGGTCCTCTTTCTTGAATCTTGAAGGTTCAATGATGTAGGAATTGACTAGAGAGAACTTTGGGTTTTTTGAAATAATGAGCTAAAGGAAGCTTTTAAGACTTGAAACTATTTTTATTAATGATATAAACCTTTTAAAAATAACCCCACTTAATAAAAACCCAATGACTCAAATTCCCCAATTTAAGGCTGCCCTCCTGGGGACCACGCCTACCTTCACGGGCCGTGAAAGTGCTTCACCGCTAAGTTGATGGCCCATGGTCTTGGGATAGTGGACAACTTTCCTTGATAATCCTCCAAGAAGGTAAAAGGCATTTCCATGACCTCCTTCATGGACCGTGGTCACGTCCACTAGCCGTGAAGTGGTCCGTAAACTTTGAAGCAGTGAGCTGCCAACTTGGGCCAGGATCCTTGACAAGCACCTTCAACCAATATAAATTAGGGTCCTTTAGACTCGAGCATAACACGTGCCTTGACGTGGAGTCACTAAAATCATTCAACCACGTCATAAAACACTCCACACAGACACATAGAATAGTAACCACCTAACTAAATAAATGAAACAACTTAAAACTTAACAGTAAAATAGTGGCAGGACCTACGAGACCTCGATCGATGGTCTGTAGGTCAACCTACGCCGTTTCCCCCCAACCGTCCTGCACTTCCCTTGATGGTGTCTAAGACTGGTCCAAATGGAACTTTGGCGAAAATGGTTATGTGTCCAACGAATATGGACATCTATTCCCTATCGATTGGACCACGCCCCACCGTTGGCCCTTGTTAGTAGACATTATCCATGACAACTTTTTAGCCATCATGGAAGGGTCCTCTTCAAAGTCCTTTTGGTTAGTCATTGGGGATTCGTACACAGACTTTTTGACTATAAACCAAATTTAATATGTATTATACAACTTACTACCAAATTCTATCAAATTTTCACTCCTGAAACCTAGTCAAATAGGCTAAGGCACACTAGCACCTCTTAAACTAGTTTCTAGATGTCATGGACGTTTCTTGACTCTTTGATTCTAAAACATTCCTAAATGACTTTTATACTTTATTATTGAGCATAAAAATGTGTTACAAACCTTATACACTCATATTCGGCTCTATATTAGGCTTTAGACATTCGAAGTATTACATTATCCACCCCTTAGGAACATTCGTCAACGAATGACACTAAAATCCTTTGGACGGAAGGAATAGACTCAAAACTAGCAGCCCAACCAACAACAATGTATCAAAACATGAGTTAAAATTGAAATCAACATAACCACATGACCTTTTATACAATACAACTCAAAGCATTATTTTTCGACTTCTAAGATCTCAACATTCACTACATGTGTATTCACTTATGTCAAAGTTTTCAACACATATCAACTGCCTCAATACAAATCATTTGAAGGGACCAAAATTATACCAAAAATATTAATACATAAGTTCAAATCAAGTAAAAAGGCTTTTTTTTTAAAAAATCACTTCTATAGGCATAGTCACTGTACAAATTCAATATAACCAAAACATATATTTCAAATATTTACCAAAAACCCAGGCAACTTCAAATAAACTCATTATTTTTTCCACTATAAATAGGAACAAACGAACCTTAGCTTCAAATAGATAAGGGTAAGGGAAGAAAAGAATGTCGGCCTGACCTCCCATGTTGCCCCCTTTTATAGTGGTTAATTCCAAATACCGCTACGCAAGCCACCCTTCCTTAACTTCTTTACTTGTCTATCAAGGATTTCAACCAGAACCTCCTCATCGGAGAGGTTCTGTTGCACACCTAGACCCTCAATAGGAAGGATGGACTCGGGATTACTGATACACTTCTTAAGCATAGAGACATGAAACACTAGATGAACCAAAGCCAATTAACTAGGTAACCTCAACTCATATGCAACCTTGTCCACCCTTTGCAAAATTTCATAAGGACCCACATAACGAGGACTCAACTTCCCTTTCTTTCCAAATCTTACCACCCCTTTCATAGATGAAATTATTAGATACACTTTATCATCTTCTTCAAACTCTAAGTTTATTCTCCTATGGTCAACATAAGACTTTTGCCACCTATAGGTTGGTTTCAAGTGATTCCTTTTTGTATGAACTTTCTCCAAAGTCTTATAAATAAATTCTGGAACCAAAAGTGAAGACTCGCCCACATCAAACCATCCAATTGGATACCTACATCTCCTACCATACAAGGCCTCAAAAGGAACAATATTTATAGATGAAATCAATTATACAAGCTCTAAGAATATCCTCAAGGGTTTGAATAGTATGCTCCGCTTGACCATCCGTTTGGGGATGAAGCGGTACTTAGGTTTACCTTTATACCTAACCCATTTCGGAATGACCTCCAAAACCTAGATGTGAATTATCCACCCCTATACGATATGATGGATAACGGAATACCATGGTGACACACAATATCATCTATGAAGATCCTTGAGTAATCTTCCACCGATTAAGTGGACTTGACGGGTATAAAATGAGCGGACTTGGTCAACCTATCCAAAAGCACCTATATGGAATCATATTGCTTTTGAGTCTGAGGATAACCTACCACGAAATGCATATTAATATCTTCCCACTTCCAAGTGGGAACTTGGATTTCTTGAAATAATCCACCCGTCTTTTGGTGCTCGGATTTTACTTGTTGACAATTGGGACATTTTGCAACAAATTCTGCTATGTCCCCTTTAAAGCCTTCCCAACTAAAACACTTCTTTAAGGTCATGATACATCTTTGTCAAGCCCAGATGAATGGAATAACAGGAACCATGAGATTCCTCAAGAATTCGATTTCTCAAGTCATCAACATTGGGTATACACAACCTTTCTTGATACCTCAAGACACCATCCCCTCTTAAAGAGAATGATTCATTAAGATTACCAATAAATAACTCCTCCAACTCCATCAATGGTTGAAAAAGGTGTTGCTTAGACTTCACCTCTACCACCAAAGATGATTCGGGGTTATGATGGACCATAAAAGAACCATTTGGAGAATCTTCCAATCTAACAACCAAAGGAGCCAACCTATGAACATATTTAACTAGGTATTTTTTGGCTTCTTCTATATGAGACATAACACCCATAGTCATAGGACTTAGAGCATCCGCAACCACATTGTCCTTGCTGAGGTTGTTGAGAACACTCATGTCATAATCTTTCAACAACTCCTACCACCGTCTTTGTTGGAGATTCAACTCTTTTTGAGTAAACACATATTGAAGTCTCTTGTGGTCGGTATACACATCAACATGAAAACCATACATATAATCTCTCCATATTTTTCAAGAAAATACCATGGCCGCTAACTCAAGATCATGAGTTGGATAATTCTTCTCATGCAGCTTAAGTTGTCTAGAAGCATAAGCTACTACTTTCCCATGTTGCATAAGCACACACCCCAATAACACTCTAGATGCATCACAATATACCACAAAGCCCTTGGTACCCTCCAGTATTGTCAAGACCGGAGCGAAAGTAATCCTCTCTTTCAAGATTTGGAAACATCTTTCACATGCCTCCGACCACTCAAATTTCATACTCTTTTGGGTCAAAGTATTCAAAGTAGATGCAGTGGACGAAAAACCATCCACAAACCTCCTATAATATCCCGCTAGACCCAATTCTTGTCTGCCTCGGTTTTCCTTGGATCTACCTCAACTCCCTCAGTAGAAATAATATGACCAAGAAACGCTACCGACATCAACAAAAATTCACATTTGCTATTCTTGGCAAATAATTGGTGTTCCTTAAGCACTTGCAACACCACTCTGAAATGGTACATATGCTCACCCTCATTTTTCGAATGTACCAAGATGTCATCGATGAAGAAAATGACAAATGAATCTAGGTAACTTTGAAACACCCTATTCATTAGATCCATAAACGCCGCCACGGCATTAGTGAGACCAAACTACATTACTAAGAACTCATAGTTACCATATCTAGTTATGAATGGCATTTTTCGTATATCCTCACCTCTCACCATAAGTTGGTGATACCCACTCTCAAGTCAATTGTAGAAAGTAGCATGCCCCTAGGATTTGATCAGGAAAAACAACAATCTGAGGGGGAGGATACTTGTTAATAATAGTGACTTTATTGAGTTGGCGATAATCAATGAACATTCTAAGGGACCTATCCTTATTCTTGACAATTAATACCGGAGCACCTAATGGAGAAATACTAGGTCTAATAAGGCCTTTGTCTGGTAAGTCCTTGAGTTGAGCGTTCAACTCTTTCAATTCGGTCAGATCCATCCGATAAGGAGGAATTGAAATGGGGTGGGTATTCAATAGCAAGTCAATACAAAAATAAATTTCCCGTTTGGGAGGGATTTTAAGAAGATTATTAGGAAATACCTTCAAAAATTCTCTCACCACAGGGACTAACTCAATGGGAGGATTTTTGATGTCTAATGCTTTGATACTTACAATATGGTATAAACACGCTTTTGAGATCATTTTACAAGGCTTAAGACAAGAGATAATACGACCTCTAGGAATATTATTTCCCTCCTTTCATTTTAAGACAGATTCATTTGGAAAGTTGAACTTGACAATTCTCGTTTTGCAATTAATGGAAGCAAAACAATCATGGAACGAATATTTTCCAACATGACATCGAAATCAACCATATAAAGTTCTACTAATTCAACATGAGTAACTCTATTGGGAAACATTATATGACACTTTCTATATACCCTTTTTGCAACCACCGAATCAACCACGGGGGTAGTTACCATGAAAAGTTCATTTAGAATATCGGGCAAAATATCAAACTTCCTAGCTATCAAGGGAGTAACAAAATATAATATAACATCCGAATCAAGTAAATCATAGACATCAATAGAGAAGACATGTAACACACCGGTAACCACATCGAGAGAACTCTCTAATTCACCCTTAAAGAGAAGTGCATAAAAGTGATTCTTCTTTTGAGCATCCACATTAGAACCACTAGCTTGAGCTTTCCCATTTTCTTTGTATTGCCCCTTCAAATTAGGGCAATCCTTAACCTTGTGGATAATCTTGCTACACCCAAAGAAATTGTCCGTTCCAACAAGACAATCACTATAATGCTTCTTGACACACTTTCCACAAGTTGGCTTTTTCCCTTTTGAGACTTAGGGTTAGACACCCTATCATCACGAGCCTAGGGAAATTTGGAACGAACTTGATTAGAAAACCTCTTCTTGAACCTAGGGTTGTTTTGGATGTGAATCCTACCCTTAGAAGAACCACCTTCATAAGACCTTGCCTTCTTGGCCTCCCTATTCTTCCTCCTTAACATAGTTTTTTCCACTTGTTGATCATGAACCATGAGACAAGAAATATTCATATTATCATGAAGCATAGACGAACGACATTCTTCAACCAAGTTTTCGGACACCCCCAAAAGGAAATGATTTATCTCATCCCTTGCGTTAGACGCCAAGAATGGAGAATACTTGGATAATTAGTGAATTTCAAGGAATATTAAAGTACATTCATTCATCCTTGATGAAGGTTGATTAATTCTTCAACCTTAGATTCCCTCAACTCTCTAGGAAAGAACCGATCAAGGAAAGCCTTCTTGAAGATCTCCCAAATCACCGGACCACCTCTTAGTGCCCTATTATCCCTCCATTGCGCGTACCAAGTTTGAGCAACATCTTTAAGTTTATAGGCCGCCAACTCGGATTTCTCAACTGAGGTCACACCCATGGCATATAGAATCTTATAGATCTCGTCAAGGAAATCTTAAGGGTCTTCATCCGCTTTGGAACCCAAGAGCATAGGTGGGTTCATTACAGTAAAGTCTCTCAAACGAGATGCCATGTTGTTGACATGATGAGGCACTTGGAGTCCAACCTACCTATTTACTTAAGCCATCATGGATTGGGCCAAATTGAGAAAAGACACCCTTATCTCTCCATATGTTATCGGTGGAGGAACAACTGGAACTGGGTCACCTAAAGCAACTTCTTTAAGTGGAGGCACTTGGTTATCTTGTGGAGGAACTTGGTTGTCATTAGCCCCCATATTAATAATGCCTTCTTCGGACCTTCGTGCCACTATCCTTCGAGTATTAATACCTATAATCACGATACAAGGTTTATTTGAAAGCATATAACAAGACTCTAGAGGCACGACATAGGAATACAAGAAGATGAGAGTTTCTAAGCATCATATAATCTCTCGTTCGTAAGTGTTGGGCGCTTCACAATTATGAATAAGAATCTACATCGACGTGCTTTAATAAGACATCATTGATTGGATATTTAACCTCATGCAGTATACAAAGTTTGTCATATTTGGAAAGTACCCCCAACACGTAACCGGCATCGTCGTCCTAGAAGTAGAATAGGACTAGTAGCTTCTTAGAATTTAGCATTACATTATTAGGTTAAAAAGTGTGGAAAATTTAAAACTTTTTTATCTACATCTACTTCATGAGGTTTACTTAGACCTATCACTTACACATAATATAGTTATAGTGAGTATACATAGGCTCCTCGTATAAGAAGATTGCATAGTCTTCTACTTTATGTCACATATTGACAACATACATAACATAGTCCTAAAATTTATGTGTCATATTAAACCATCTAAACAGAATAAAATCATATAGGCACAAGCCCTTACACAATGTATAAATTGCACTTTGGGCTTACAATAATATCTTGAAACAAGTAGAATGAAATGATTGTCTTTAGACTATAACGAAGAACTATAGCTAGAGTAATAACAAGGCATCATCGTCAAACTTGAGGACATACCCATACTTGGAGAATGAATCCAAGCCTTTCTTTACAAGTGGAGTCACAAACCCTTCAATTATAGGAACCTAAAATGTTTTGGAAAAATTACTAAATGGGGTTAGCACATCAGTTATACTAAGTATAGGATCATATGCACATAGAACATAAAAATCATGCTAAAGAGGGACATTTCCTTAAAGCATGCTAATTTACTTTGAAAATACATTATGCACATTCAAGATCAATTACAAATCAACAATCACATATTCCTTAAGTCAAGACCAGTGTATCACAAGACCAACAATACCAAGTCTGGTCAAGTCAACATGCATATCAACATATTTGAGCATATAATCAAGACAACTCTATCATCAAGTTATAATATAAACAAACATGTATAAGACTTTATAACATGATAAGATAAGAAAGACCATCACTCACACACACCCATTAAGTCCACTAGTGCAATGACAAGTAAGGCCCCATAACCTCACTCAATCAAGTAAAACCAATAAGAACAATAAGCAATGTCCACTTTACATACTATATCATTAAAATTAACCATCATCATACTTAAGCAATACATACCAACCAAATGTTAATAAGTGAAACAAATATCACATAGTGTCATTAACATGTAATATGAATATATACATATCATTTATATTTATAATTATAAAAGCACACAAGAATATACTTCAAAAACATCCCTCAAATCTAACTAGTTCAATGTATAGGTAGATTCCTTTACCCTTAACAAGACTAAGCCAAACCCCTTAGGTCATCCTAGTTAGAGTTTACTTTATTACTTCCTTTTACCTTTTGGGAACATTTTCCTTTACCGACAAAGACCACATGAGCTAATGTGGAGTCTAATGTCATGGTACCCTACACCGAACGAAAGTGGACTACTTGCCAACGTAGTACCAAAACATGAATATAGAATCTATGTGGATCCACTAGCTACTATTCCTATGGGGGCAACATAGTTCAAGAACTAGGAGATGTATTTAGGACCCTCTTTATGCTACATGCATTATAGTATCAACTCATTAGTACAATAGTGATCCTACCTTCGCTATGTGAGAAGGAAAAATCCTCACTTCTAGTTCTCAGTGCTAAACTAGAGTCCCTTTTGAAATGTCTTTCATTAATATTCATAACGTAGTTTAGATAATAGGGTCTACCCCATATATATTCATAGTCATAGGTCAATAGGAATTGCATGAGTATTTCCTTTCAATACAAATCATACATGTGAGGTTAGCACATATACATAATCACATTAAGATAAGGCACATAGGCAATTCATCACCATCCTTATATTAGTATATCCTAGACAACAACTCACAAGCCATATATCAAGGCTTTCCAATTAAACGTCATACCAACCCTAATCAATATAATCATAAGGTATACTTCAATATAACTTCATCTCTAAACACAAGTAATAATAATTAAAGTAAAGGATTGAGATCACAAGACTTACCCTAATCTCCTTAACAAGCCATCATCGAAGGTTTACCATCAACCATCCAATTCAAATCAACAATGGATGTAAAATCATCACACAATAAAAATTAACACAATAATGAAGTCAATTGAATCACTATACATCAATTCATCGCTAGTTTATAAACTAGGGTTAGGGACTTGGGTCAAATTCATGATCTAGTTCACCAACTAGGTTAATTCAGCAATAACTAGCATAATTGAATTATAATACATCATAATCTAAGTATAATAGACAAAATAAACAATAGAAAATACAATTTAGAAGATCAAATTTGTAATATAAGAAAACCCACTTGAAACTCATCTTTTAAAAATAAATTTTGGAAGAACCCTTTGGGGAAAGGAATCCCAAAGGTGAAAGGATCCCATACCTTGTTAATTGATATAGATTGATGGAGAAAATCACTCTTATTTATGACCTTATACCTTGACCTAGCCCTTCAATGGAGTTTTTATATTTAGGAGAGATAAAGAAGAGAGAAGGAAGAGCAATTTGGGTTTTGGGAAAAATGAGAGTTGGGTTAGTTTAATCAGGTTTAGGCCTTTATATAAGTCATTAACTAACTTAACTAGACCTCGTCTAACCCCTTACTAATTAACTAACCACTTAATTAATTAAATGACACAACTTAAAACTTCACTAGTAAAACAGTCGCAAGACCTATTAGACCTCGATAGACGGCTCGTAGGTCAACCTACGCCCTTTCCCCCACCGTCTTGCACATCAATTGATGATGTCAGAGACTGGTCCAATTGACCTTTGGAAAAAATGGTAAGTTTACAATGACGGTGTCCATAGACACCCCTTAGATTGGACCATGCCCCGTCATTGGCCCTCATTGGTAGACATTGTCCATGACAGCTTTTTAGCCAACATGGAGGGGTCCTCCTTAAGGAACTTTGGTTGGTCCTTGGGGAGTCGTACCCAAACGTTTTGGATATACACCAACTCTAGTGCATATTAGAAACCTTACTGCCGAATTCCATTAAATTCTTACTCCTAAAAAACCTGGTCAAATAGGTTAAGAAACACTAGCACCTCTCGAACTAGTTTCTGGACGTCAATGACGTTTCTTGACGCTTTGATTCAAAAACTTCCTAAATGAATTTTATACCTTATTATTGACCTTAAAATATTGTTACAACCCTTAGACACACATGTTATGATCTATATTAGGCTTTAAACTTTCGGGGTATTACAAACATATCAACACATGAGTTGCAACTCAAACCACATAATCAACATGGCCTTTACACAAAGCATCAAGTTTCATATTGGAGAACTAAACATAAAAATATGAGGAATTTCCTTTTTAACAACAACAACATGAGCTCAACAACATATAAAGAGTCACTTGTGCGAATGTTTCCTTCAATACACATCAACATGCTCAATACAACTTCATAAAGGAAAAAACATACAAAAATACACCAAATAAGTGCAAATAAAGTAGAAAAAGTATTTTTCCATGACAATTCATTTTAGAAAAAACTTTGTCATGAACATGCATATCTTTGCAACATAAGTCAATTTAAAATTTATTCATTATTTTCATTATTAGGATGAATAACTAACATTAGTTAGAAAAGAGATGAGGATAACGGGACTTTATGTCGGACTCCGCCTCCCATGTTGCTCCCTGAACTAGGTGGTTTCTCCATAACACCTTTACGAAGGACACCTCTTTGTTCCTCAACTTATTCACTTGTCGATCAAGTTATTTTACCGTAACCTTTTCATAGGAAAGGTTCTCATCCACTCTTAGACTTCAATAGGGAGAATGGACTCGGGGTCACCAATGCATTTCTTAAGAATATACACATGGAAAATTGGGTGAACCAAAGCTAGCTCACTAGTTAATCTTAAATAGTATGCAACCTTGCCAACCTTTTGAAAAATTTCATAGGGACCCACATAACGAGGGCTCAACTTCTCTTTCTTGCCAAACCTTATCACCCCTTTCATGGGCTAAATTTTCAAATACAATTTATCCTCTTTTTCAAACTCTAGTCTTTTCTCCTATTGTCATCATAAGACTTTTGCTGGCTATAGGTTATTTTCAATCGTTACCTTATCACATAAACTCTCGTCAAATCATCATAGACCAATTTGGGACCAAAAAGTGAAGACTTACAAATTTCAAAACATCCCACTAGATATCTACATCTCCTACCAGACAAAGCTTCAGAAGGAGCCATGGATATACATGAATGGTAACTAATGTTATAAGAGAACTCAACCAAAGGCAAGTGCTCATCACAACTTCTTTTGAAGTCAATGACACAAGCACTAAGCATATCCTTAAGATTTTAAATGGTATGCTCTGCTTGAACATTGTTTGGGGATGAAAAGCGAGGCTTAACTTCACTCATGTACTAATCCTTTTTGAAATGACCTCCAAAACCTTGATGTGAATTGTGCATCCCTATCTGATATCATTGATAACAGAATACCATGAAGACTCACAATCACATCTTTATAGATCTTTGCATAATCCTCCGTCAAGTAAGTGGACTTAACCGGAATAAAATGAGATAATTTCGTCAATATATCCACCACCGCCCATATACAGTCATTTTTCCTTCGAGTCCATGAAAAACCCACTATAAAATCTATGTTAAAGTCTTCCCACTTCCAAGTGAGAATTTGGATTTCTCTAAGTATACCACTCAACTTTAAGTGTTCGGCTTTCACTTGTTTGGAATTCAAGCACTTTACTACAAATTCCACTATGTCATTTTTTAAGGTATCCCACCAAAACACTACTGTTAGGTCATAATACATATTTGTAGAAACCGGATGAATCGGATAATAAGAACCATGAGATTCCTCTAGAATTTGATTTCTCAAATCATCCACATTGGGTACACCTAACCTACTTTTGTACCTTAGCATATCATCCCCCCGGGAGAATGACTCATTAAGTTTAATAAGTATTGATTTCTTCTACTCCATCATTGATGGATCAAGGAGTTTCTTAGATTTCACCTCAACAACCAAGGACGACTCGGAGTTATTATGCAACATGAAACCACCATAGGAGACTCTTTCAATCGAACACCGAAATGAGCCAACCTATGATCACATTTCACTAGGACTTTCTTGGCTTGCTCTACATAAGACACACTACCCATGGTCATACGATTGAAAGCATCCTCAACTACATTGTCTTTACCAAGGTGATAGAGAACACTCATGTCGTAATCCTTCAACAACTCTAACCACCTTTATTGTCGGAGATTCAACTCCTTATGGGTGAACATATTGAAGACTCTTATCGTCAGTATATACATCCACATGAACCCCATATAAATGATGCCTCAATATTTTCAAGACAAACATCACGGCCTCTAACTCAAGATCATGAGTTTAATAGTTCTTCTCATAAGCCTTGAGTTGGATAGAGTAATAACTTATAACCTTCCCATGTTGCATAAGGATACAACCCAAATTGATTCGACATGCATCACAATATCCACAAAACCCTTGGTACCTTCTGGTAAAGTCAACACCTGAGCGGAGGTAAGTTTAGTTCAAGATTTAGAAGCTTCTTTCATATATTCCGACAACTCAAATTTTACATTCTTCTAATTCAAAGTAGTCAAAGGAAAAGAAAGGAATGCAAACCTATCCATAAACCTCCATAGTACTCGGCTAGACCCAACAAAACTTCTTATATCAGTTGGAGCTAATGGTCTAGGCCAAATCTTGACCGCTTTCGTCTTTCTCGGATCTGCTTCTACCCCTTCACTACAGATGATATGACCAAGAAAAGCCAGCGACCTCAATTAAAACTCACATTTGCTATACTTGGAAAAAAGTTAATGTTCTCTAAGGACTTGCAAAACCACCCACAAATGGTCCATATGCTCACCCTCATTCTTTTAATATACCTAAATGTCATCTATGAAGACAATCACAAATGCATCTAGGTAGTTTAGGAATACCCTAATCATTAGGTTCATAAATGTCGTCGGGGCATTACTCAACCCAAAAGACATCATTGTAAAGTCATAGTAGCCATATTTTGTTCAAAAGGCCGTTTTGGGTATATATTCATATCTCACCCGAAGTTTGTGATCTCCAACCTCAAGTCAATCTTAGAAAAGTATCTTGCCCCTTGAAGATGATGAAACAAGTCTTCGATCCGAGGGAGAGGATACTTATTCTTAATGGTCACTTTGTTAAGTTTCTGGTAATCTATACACATCCTAAACGAATCATCCTTCTTCTTTACAAACAAAACTAGGGAACCCCATAGGAAAATACTAGGTTGAATGAGGCCCTTGTCTAGTAAATATTTTAGTTGAGCCTTCAACTCTTTCAATTCGGTCGGAGTCATCCAATAAGGAGGAATTGAAATAGGGTTCGTATCTGATAGCAAGTCAATACCAACATCAATTTCCTGTTCGAGAGGGATTCAAGGAAGATCATTAGAGAAGACCTCCGGAAAATCTCTCACTACAGAGACTAACTCAATGGGAGGAACTTCAGAGTCTAAATATTTGACTCTTACAATATGGTATAGACACCCGTTAGAGATCATTTTACATGATATTAGAGAAGAAATGAGATGACTTCTAGGAATAGAATTTCCCCCCTTCCACTGTAAAATAGGTTTATTAGGAAGTTAAACTTGGCAACTCCAGTCCTACAATTAATTGAAGCAAAACAAGCACGCAACCAATCCATCCGGAAGATAACCAAAAAGTCAACCATGTTAAGCTCTACTAATTAAACATGAGTAACTCTATCAAACAACATTATAGGACAATTTTTATATACCCTCTTTGCAACCACCGACTCACCCACCGGGGTAGTCAACATAAATGGTCCATTTAGGATATCGCAAAAAATATCAAACTTTCTATCTACCAAAGGAGTAACAAACTATTCGGTAGCACCCATATAAAGTAAATCATAAATATAAATAGAGAAGACCTCTAACATACTGGTCACCACATCGGGAGAACTTTGTTGTTCTCCCCTAGAACGAAGAGCATAAAAGTGATTCTTTTTCGGAGCATCAATGCTTGAACCACTTGCTTGTCCACTTCCCTTGTCTTGCCTCTTCAAATTAGGTCAATCTATAAACTTGTAACAGCTTTTACCACATACAAAGCAATTTTTTGTCTCAGCTAGGCACTCACCCTAATATTTCTTGCCACACTTTCCACAAGTTGGCTTCCTGGTTGGTGAAGTAGTACCTCTTCACTTTTGAGACTTAGGGTTAGACAACCTATCATCACGAGCCTTAGATAACTTAGAAGGGCTTGATTAGAAAACCTCTTCTTAAATCTAGGCTTGTCTTGGATATCTAACTTCCTCTTTGAAGAACCACTTTCAAAAAAACATGGCCCTCTTGGCCTCTGCATTCTTCATCCTTAGTCTACTTTCTTCCACTTATTGAGAGTGAACCATTAGATGATAGATATTCATATTATCATGAAGCATAGCCGAATGCCATTATTCAACTAAGTCATCAGACACTCATGTAAGGAAACGACTCATCTCATTCCTTGGGATAGACGCCAAAAATGGAGCATATTTGAACAATTTAGTATACTTTAAGGGTAACAAAGAACACTCATACCTACTTGAAGAAGGTTGATGAATTCTTCAAGCTTGGTTTCCCTCAACTCTCTAGGAAAGAACCTATGAAGGAATGAACTTTTGAAAATCTCCCAAGTCACTGGCCCACCTTTAAGTACCCTATTATATCTCAATTGAGTGTGCCATATTTTTTCCACATCTTTGAGTTATAGGCCAACTCAGCCTTTTCAGTCAAAGTCATCCACTCTTGACCTGAAGACCATAAGAGGTTTCATCCTAGTAAAGTCTCTCAAATGAGATGCCATAGTGCTAGCGTGAAGAGGCACACGGCGTCCAACTTCCCAGTTCACTTGGGTTGTTATGGCTTGGACATAAGAAGTGATGGAATTAGATTATGAAGTCATGGCTTGGGAAAAATTGAGAAAATCTGATCTCTCAGTTGGTCATTGGTAAAAGAGCAACCAGAACTTGATCATCCATAGGAACTTCTTCAAGTAGAGGCAGTTGATTGTCCTTAGGAGGAGCTTGGTTGTCATGAGCCCCCACATTTGAAATCCCTTACTCGGCCCTTAGTGCAGCGGCTCTTCGAGTATTCATACCTATAGCCTCAATAAAAGGTTTAGGTGAAAGTACACATAAAGTATACTCTAGAGGCACGACATAGGAATACAACAAGATGAGGATTTCCTTAGCATCATATAGTTTCTTATTCATAAGTGTGGCGCGCTTCACAATTATGACTAAGAATCTACATAGACTTGGTTTTATGGGAAATCGATCCTAAAAGATATTCAACCTCATGCTATGATACCAAGTTTTTCACATTTGGGGACCACCCCAAGACGTAACTGTCGTTGTCGTCCTTGAAAAGGACAAAGACTAGACTCTTAGCATTCGTCATAACATATCATAGGGTAATATTCTTAAAATTTTAAAATTTTTATTTACTCATACACTGAGGTTTCATTAGACCTCTCCTTACACATAATATATTAATAGGGAGTTTACATAGCTCTCACATAAGACGCACTACTAGGCTGTACTTTGGATTTCACATAAATATAAATAAACATACCCTTCATTATAGAAGGATCTAGATAAGTATCATTTATAAACCATCTAAAACGAATACAAATCATGGCATAACCATTACGTCATTCTATGATCTAGCCACATATGGCTTATAGCAACAATCCGTATCCAAATGAAAAGGTAGGGAACTTACTGTCTTAAACTAAGCAATAACAATAGCTCGATCGTGTCATCATCCTCAAAGGTGAGGACCACCAAACTCTCGGTAATTCCAAGTAAGTCTTCAAATGTTCTTCTAAAGTCTCAATGACGGTAAACCTACATATGTAGAAAACATAGAAAATGGGTTAATACACACTTGTACTAATATGGAACCATGAATTCATGAGGATGGACTTTTACTCTTTAGAAGACTGCTAAGTTCATTTGAATCCTTTATTGCAGCTACTAGAATAACCACACACATGGTAAGGGATTAAATACCTCTGTCACATCGGTAATACCCATAGATGTAACCCGAGTAGTCTTCCTCTTTGAGGCTAAGACTAGCCTCATAGCTTACATCATTACTTCATAGGTAAAATTTGGCATAAAAAAAGAAAATAAAATATGAAAAAACTTTTCATTATTGTACTGGAGGTTTACATATACATCTACATACCATATTATAGTATAATCGATTATATAGACCCTTCTTATAGGAGATTACTTAGTCTTTTGACTTTTATTGCACATAGATGAAATACATAGAACATAGTCTCAAACTCGTTGTCTCATCTCATAACCACTATCAAGTATATAAATGTTCGTAGCCCATATATCACATACAATAAGTCAACATATAGTCTACAACGTTAGTTCCAATTGGGGGAAAAGAAGAAACCTAATAGTCCTTAAAAGAAAGAAACATCAGGCTTGATTGTGGCATGCCCTCGAAAGTTCGGACCTGACCCAACTTGGATGAGATCAAGAATTCCAGTCTTCTTCATTGTCATCTTCAAAATCCTTCACACCCCGAACCTAAAATATTGTGGGAAAAGTATGAATTGGGTTATTAACTACTTACTCCACTTATAACTAAGATGAGACCATATGCACACATCTTTTGAAATCTGCTAAGAAAATGGACATTCCAATAGTTACCACTGTTCATTAAAAACCTTCTGCAACATTCAGAAAGACCATACGAATCAATACGACATGTTCATTAAGTCCGAGGCATGTACATCACAGAACAACTACATCAAGTCTATCAAGTCAACATGCATATCATATATTGAAATACATAATCAAGTAACTCTATCATCAATTCAAATAGCACACAAGCACGCATAGAGTACATTTAACTACCAGCAAGACACTTTACTCAGGAATCCCTACACAGTTAACCAGGTGTAATACCAAGGCAAAGCCTCATACTTTACTCATCGAGTAAACCACAGAATCATGACCAACATCCCACTTCATAAAGTATGGCATTTAAGAGTCTCATATCATCATATTTAACATGTAACCAGACTCTTCGTAAGTGCAACTAATCAAACATTGGTATCACCAATTGGAAGTTCATCCATATGCCATATCATATAATCATCTTAATCATATCCATACCTCAGAAATCCGCCTAAGTCCTTTCCATCAAGCTTACAGTGCAATGTTTAGGTAGAGGTCTCATCACCTCTACTAACTAGCTAACCCCTTTAGGGTATCCTAGTTGTGTTAATTCCTTTAATTCCATTTACATTTTTCGAACATCTTTCCCTAACCGACATAGACAACAACCGATAATTTGGAATTCTATTTCATGGAACCCTACACCAAAAGAAGGCGGACTCCTTTTCAAAGTAGTAACCCAAACATACATAACACTAGTGGGCCACTAGCTATATTCCTATGTGGCAACATAGTTTCAATCAGTAGAGACATAGTTGGGACCACTCTTTACTGCAACCTGCATATAGTCTCAACTAAGAGTACATTAGTGATCCTACCCTTCCTATATGGGAAGGGAGAGTCCTCACTCTAGTTCACTCGGGGCTCAGCTAAGTCCCTTTTGAAAATGTCTTTAATATCTTTATTAATCATCATAACTTTTGTTGGTCATAAGGGTCTAACCCTTAATATATTCATCATCATCATAGCTCAATAATAAATTGCATGATTTTCGTTTCTTACACTTCATATAATGAGGTTGCACATTTCCATATCCTTCAATAATAAGCCTTGGTAATCATTTAACATCCTTATAACATTTTACTCTTATCCACAACTCACAAACCATAGTCAAGACATTCAACACAATATTCCTACCACCCTATTCATCAATACAAGGCGACTCCAACATACCCTCACCATTTAATCACAATTAAAGCCACTTATTGAAGTAAAGACTAGGATCACAAGACTCCGGTCTCTTCAATAATTCAATCATGTCACCATAAACCTTTAAATTCAACCCACTTATGGTAAACATAATCATAATTCACTGACGCAACCATAATCCAATGCCAAAGAATCCCTATCCAACCTAGTTCATAGCTTAAGACAAGAGACTAGCTCCAAATACTCTCTAAATTTAATTACTAACATTGATATAATAGATTTCATACATTTTGATACAAACTCATCTACATACTTCTGCAATACCCAAGTCATCGAATAAACATAACCAATTTATATCAAGATACACACCTAGGGCTAAGGGTACCGGTCATCTTACAAACTATACCTCACCACAGATTATCAATAAATTACATGTCGAAACATTCTAATCTACTCAGAATATCACAAATAAATCACTAAATCAAACCCAAGCACATCAAATGCTTAATTGATGAAAACCGCATCTTTTGAAATCAATTTGCGGAACCCTTTGAGGAAGAGTATCATACTTCTATTGATGAAGATTGATGGTGAAACTTGACTCTTTACAGATCTTGAACCCACCTTTAACTTGGCCTTCAGTGGGGGTTTCTTTGGTAGAGAGAAAGAAGGAAGAGAGTTTTTGGGTTTGGAAATTATGAGCTTAGGTTAGTATAATTAGGTTAGGGTCTTTATATATTTCATTAATTAAATTAATTATACCTCCATACACCTAAATACTTAAGTAACCACCTAATTAATTCATTTAACCCAATAAAAACGTGCAAAAAATCATAGCCCTCATAAACGAGACCCCGATCGACAGTCCGTGTGTGAGTCGATGGTCATTGTTCCCCCTCCGTGTTGTACTCCATCGTTTGATTCAGATACTGGTCCATATCTACCATTATCCAAAATGTATAAGTGTTGGTCGACGGATGGCATCGACTCCCTGTCAAATCCACTCGTGGGTGCACACTACCCAGGCAATCTTTGAAAAATGTGAGGGTACTCCTCAAGGGTCCTTGGTTGGTCCTTGGGGAGTCGTGCCTGGACTTTTCAACTATGAATAACTCTAGTACATGTTAGACACCCTTCCACCGATTTCCATCATTTTTCGATTCCTAAAACCTACTCAAATAGGCAAAGGCACGCCAATACCTCATTGAACTAGTTTCTGGACGTCATAGTCGTTCTTGGACATTTGGGTTTCTAGACTTCCTAAATGACATGTTCATTAAAAGTGGACCTTAAAACAGTGTCTAAACCTTATGACACGTATGTTAGGATCTAGAACACGTCTTGAATTTTTGAATTTTTACAAACTCAAGTCATGTTCATAGTCAACATATCTCTACGTAAGCACCATATATATATAAGCATAAGAAAATGTCAATCAAACAAGTTTAATAGTTTACATCAACATAAGCATACAAAATTCTTACCAAAAATACCATCTCAAATTTACACGTGCAACCTTATGTGAAGTCCCATAACCCAGAAAACCAAGTAAGCAAGATAGGAGATCATAAGCAATTCTTTGCTACATATTGCTTATCATCATAGATAGTCAGCACTACATATAGCAATTTATACCAACACCATGTTCAACAATATAATCATCATGTAAGAGAACCATCATATAAAGTCAACATCATACAATTTATAATATCAGCAAAGAGACAACCTCCTAGTATTCCTCTTAGAGTCAACTTGTCAATGTCTATGTAGAGTCCCTCACCTACCTCTACTATGTCAACCCCTTAATTCTCCTTGTGTTATGTTCCCTTTATTACTTCATTCCTTACAAGGAACTATTGACCCATCAACCGACATACCCACAAGAGCTAAATGTGCTCCGGTGTCATGAAACACCACACTAAAGATGTTACTACTTTTCCATGTATTACCGCAACGTGAACATAACATTCTAGTGGATCCCATAGCTATATTCCTTAGTGGGGCAACCTAGTTCAGACCTATGAGATTATGCTTTGGAACGCTCTTACTGCACATTTATTTATATCTCCAATATCATTATAAAATAATGAACCTACCTTACCTATTTGGGAAGGATACTTACTCACTACTAGTTTCACTCGGATGGCTATAAGATAGAGTCCCTTTTTAATTGTCTTTAAGACTTTTTGAATTCATCATATCTTGTTTATAATTCACAGAAGACCTAACCCCTTGTAATCATCATCATTATTTCCATTAGGAATTGCTACAATATCCTTTCTCTCACCCTCTTATATGATTAGTCATCATCATAATGTCAATAATAATTCATATAGGCACTCATAACCACCATATATCCTTCATTGTAAGCATAATATACTTCACAAATCAGACTTTCAATATATTTCACTACCAACCCCTAGCTAATACATGCACAATACATGTTTCAATTGAATACTCACCAGTACAAACCATCACAATTGAAGTAAAGGTTTAAGATAATAATTCTTACCATTTCTCCTTCAAAATCCAGCGCCTTGGTTTTTTACCCCTCAAACACAATATATTTTCATCATAATATTTGTTAAACTCATTCATAGTAGGAACACAAAAGTAACCTCAATTGCATCAATACTAGTTTAATTCACAAGAGTTCTCCCCTAGGGTTAAGGCAATTTGAGTCATTATGATTTTATTATTCCACAATCAAGGTTTATTCATCCAAAACACTATATTGACATAATACAAAACGAATCTAAACCACTATCAACAATAAAACCATAAATACAATTTAATAAAAATGTCAAATTCTTATTATGAAGACACTGATATGAAATCATCTTTTTGAAAACCAATTTTGGAAGAACCCTTTTGGGAAAGGAATCAAAAAGGTCAAAGGATACCATACCTTGATTTTACTTGAATATTTATGGAAAAAATATGACTTATTGTTGAACAATAACCCTTAGAACTTTCCCTTCAATGGAGTTTTTTTTGGGGAGAGAGAAAGTAGAGAGAAGTAATAGTAATTTGGGTTTGGAAATTGTAAGGTGTTAAGTTGGGTTTAGACTTGGGGTAGGTTATATAGTCACTTAACTAATCTGATTAACCACTCTATAATCCCTAATCAACCCCCTAACTAACTGACTTCATTTAATGAACTAACTAAATTTCACAGGAAAGTCACATGCTTGACCTACGGGTCGTGTAGGTCAGTCGATGCCTCTCTCACCCCCACCGTACTGTCAACCGTCATTTGTATCAGAGAGCTTTCATTTTTTCATTTTTTAAAATTTTCTAAGTTACCATTTAAGGAGGCAATACACGCCTCGTAGATTGGTCCACGCCCCTTCGTCTGCCATCGTTGGTAGACTCTGTCTATTGACAACTTTTTGGCCAACATGGAAGGGTCCAGCTCAAGGACCCTTAGGGTGAACCTTGGAGATTCGTATCCATACGTTTTGACCCTAAACAAATTTTAGTACGTTTTTAACACCTTCCCACCAAATTTCATTAAATTCTGACTCCTAAAACCCTGTCAAATAGGTCAAGGCACACTAGCACGTTTTTCACTAGTCTCCGGACGTCATGGACGTTCCTTGACGTTTTGTATCTAAAATATCTTAAATCACTCATACACATTATTTTGGACCTTAAAACAGTGTTATAATTTTTAGATACTCATGTGAGGATCTAGATTAGGCTTTGAGCATTTGGAGAGTTACATGCTATTAGAAGAAGGTGAGTTGATCTAATTCCCTTATTAATGTAGAATTAATATTAGAATTTCTCTTGTGTGGTATGGTCCACTTATGGTGGCAGTGTTTAATTGTTGTTCTTGATGTGATCATGGCCTTGTCAACATTGTTATGTGTATTTTAGTAGTATCTTGTTATGATTTATGTGAAGGTATATGTGATCTTGTATGAGGTGGTATGGCTTATACTAATGCATAAAGTGAAGGACGATGTGAGATATGGGTGTTATCTTGTATAATGTGGGCATGATGTATTGACTAGTGTATTTCTCTGAAGTTAACATGTGATGATGATGGACTATGAAGGTCCATACATGTTCAGATTGTGTCTTGCTTAGGTAGACCTTGTTTTCCCTACTTTATACATAAATGCTTCTAGATTATGAACTCTTGGGTTTGGTAGAGTTACGTGCCTTCTCCTTGATGTATGAAAGTTATGTGATATGATCTCTTGACTTCATAGACTTAGGAACCCTTGCCGTCTATGTATGAATTAATGTATCAATTAATGAAAGTCTAGGATCGGTAGACCTAAACTAGGTACTCTTCTATGAAAGAATAATATGAAAACCTTGACTAGTAAAAGAAGGTTAATAATGTCAAACCTTGAATTTGAAAAGATGATTAATATAGAAGCCTTGAAGTGGTAGACCGTAATGGTGCCCCTGCTTGAGTGGAATCGTGGACTTAAAAGTAGGTTGGCTAGATGGTCTGAGATGAAATTGGTAGTCTTATGATTTTGAGACAAGACCCTATGTTTCTTTATGGTCTTTTTCATCTTTGTTAAAGTTTTGTATGGGCTTAGTCCCAATGTTATACTTTAAAGTATTAGATGGTTTATGAGACACACCTGTTGTAAAATTAGATGTTTTAAAAGTCTTACGATTGGTTATGAATCCATAAAGTAATTCTTTGTGTGTGGAAGAAATTTTAATTCTTACTTATTTTTGAGTATCGTTGCAATGAAAAATCCATCTGGCTTTTAACTACCTCCGAGAAATTCAATCCACGCAGGTTACTGCTAGGGGTCTCTAGGGTCCTTTACATTAGTGAAATTCTAGGGACGCTATGGGTGTAATAACCCATAAATTAAAAGCTAAACATAACTTGATTCAAAGCATTAACCAATCTTGAATCAATGGAGGAAATATTCCCTCTTCTTATCTGTTCTCTTCTCTTCTCTTCTTCTTCTTCACTTCTTGAGAGAGAATTTCTTGAGAGGATTGGGGGACTTACATGAATGAGTTAAAATGATTTAGTTTAGGGGTATATGATGTAATTATATTTGGTTTAATACTAACTAATCTATATACCTTAACCCCTTGCTAATTACAAACTTAACCCATAAACACTTAACTCGAAAGTAAAACACCTAAGGTTTTGTTGACCTACAAACACCCACCCATGGACCATAGATGTGTTCATGTCTTGTTCTGGCTAGTCGTAGATGGTTTTAAGAGGCTTCATCTTGCAGGCATTTATCAGGAATCGTCCCGCGTCCCTATTTATGGGACTTGGGTCTACCTATGGCAAGTAGGTGACCAATCGTAGGTGCTGCCAGATTTTGCAACTCTTGGGATGTTTTTAGGGTCTTCCCCAATGACCCCTTAGGTGGTCCTAGGGGGACATACCTTGACTCCCTAATCCTTAAAACCCTATTCTAAGTATGGTAATTGTTTCTACAACTTTTTATCCTGATACAACACTCCCAAAAACCTACGAAAGACTTTAGAATTCTCTAGTTCGACTTACTAGTTTCGGAGGTGTTACATTATCTCCCTCTTTGGATCATTATTCCTCGAATGAAAATTCTAAACACTTCTTAAATTTACAACTCTAAGATTATATCCCATTATGCATTCACTACATTCAAATTCACACAACCAAGGGAAAAAACATCAATTCCAAGCTAAACACATTCAATGCAACACAAGGGAGTAGAAACTATTTCTACAAACCCAAAATGCATGAAATTATATATCTATTAATTTTCAAAGAGGAACTAACATCTCCTAGATAAAACATGTTCAACACCCATTCATGGATCCTAAATGCAATTTACTCACAAAGGTCATTTATCATAGGAGGAATCTTTCAACTCCAAACTAGGGCATGCCATATAACTGCACTCATGAAGTCCTATAGCAATCTACTCATGCACAACAACCTGATGAAATAATGCACATAAGTCATTTCTAATAAGACCTAAGCATTTTCATGAACATGCATATAAGGAAATCATGGAAGCACATAATCACATCATAACTTAATTAGGTAGGCACACTATCTCCCCCTTGGGAGTAAGCCTACGCAATTTCTACTAAACATCATGCATACTAAAAAAACAACAAAGTTTGACATAACAAGTCACCAAAGACAAGAAATCTGTAAATTACTAACGCATAAAACACATACCATAAAGGACATGAGAAGATCACTATTGATCTTATATAGATTGGGGAGAATAAAACTTATTCTTCTTTTGAGGATCCACATCTCCACTACGAGGCGGCTTGTTTACCCTCTCTTCTTATAACCTTATTCTTTATACAATCTATCATCATGTTTCCATTCTAATCACATCCAAAACAACCATCTCTATCGACTAAACACTTACCCTCATGCCTCATACCACACCTATAACAAGTAGTGCATAGGGACTCATAACTCATCCCTTGTACACTAAGAGTACACACATTCTTATCCTTATGCCTAGGAGCATTAGACAAGACTTGCCACTAAAAAATTTATCGATTCCTAGAACGACCATGTCTATTAGACCCATCATTAAAAGTCTTATCATTTTCCACCCTAGTCCTATTATTCTCCCTAGACATATTATTTTCCCTAGACCTTACCTCATCAACAATATCCATCTTCATTTATTGAGAACACACCATAAGACGTGAGATGCCCATATCATCATGGAGCATTGTCTTACAACATTCTTTTACCACTAATTTAGACACACCTGTGATGTACCATAACTTTATGGTATTTTTAATACATTTCACTTAAGAGTTTTGTGTGTCTAAGTCTATTTGTATTGGCTTTGATGTCTATTATCATGTTTGAAGGAAATGTTTTTAGGTGCGGAAATTTAGAGACACAGTTAGCAGAATGTAGAAAAGGGCATTTACAGAGGCAATCTAAAGACCATAGATCTAGTTACAATTCGTATATGGTGGACGTAAAGGGGCAGTCAAGCATTGCTGAAGATCAAAGGATTCTTGACCAAGTGTGGAACCATAGTTGCAACCTACAGACAGTAGATTGAACTACGTATCGTACTGTTGCTCCATCAGTTACATATGAGCATTGGTTTTAGTGCATGACCATGAAGAGTTCAAATATGGATCTACGATGAGGAGTTACGGACTGTAGGTCATTCGACGGTCTCTACTGATGAACCATCGAATGTGATAATTTTGAAGATTGAAATTTTTCCTTAGTCCTGAGCTACGAAAAAGACCTACGGACCGTAGATTAGTGTAGTATATTAAAGACGCGTTCCAAAACTTTGTTTCCTTTTTAGTTAGGACTTATGTTTCTGTATTTACGGCATGTAAACATCATTTTGAGAGGTTAAATATTATTGTTCTTATTCTAGTTCTTGACAGTGGGAATTAATTTGCGAACTTTGGCGATTATTGATTTTAAAAGCACGTTTCAAAGATTTTGTCTTTGCAATTCAAGTTGAAATTTGGGTTTATTCTTTTTATTACATAAATTTATAATTTCTTTGCATCTAAAAATATGAATTTGTTCCTATCTAATATGGTACTAAATCATAACTAGCTGTTGGTACCATGATCGATTAGACAAAGTGATGAATAGTATAAGCCGTTCTTGAATATTTTTTATTGGCATGCATTTATAAAAAAATTTCTTTCGTTTATAAGTCTTTTTATGAGTGCACCGTTAAGAACTCGCATTGTTTTCTATCTTGTTGAAACCAAGGAGGTAGTTATCTCACGAAAAAGATTATAAACATAGATTTAGTGTGATTCTATCTAATAGTCTAATGTTGATTGGTGAGAGGGTGAAAAACTAAGTCATACATTGATGTGATGTCTAAAATAAGGTAAAGGTAAGGGTTTAGTAAATTATACACACGTAGCCGGACTGAGGTGAAATTATCTAGATGTCGGACCAAGGATTTAGAGATACCCAACTTATCACTTTGCATGTAATACACTAGGAAAGGGTTGTTATTACTAGGACTATAGAGTTATGAGATTATGGAGAGCCCGTACACCCTAGTTACTTTCTTATCTTGCTAACAACTAAAGTTTGAATCTTGCTCACTGATTACTTACATAATTTCCAAATTTGTTTCACAACCCCCCCCCCCTCTAATTATAATTTGCGGGTATATTTTGGATAACAATATAATCTTTCATTTAAGTTGATGTCTACCCGATTTCTCGTGGAATTGACCCAGCCTTCAAGTTGGGTTCTTTACTTGATAACGATTACTTATGCTTTCTCAGAGCGGTTTAATTTGAACATATTGCTTCGCTGTCCGTAATTTGAATTTTAAATTAAGTTTAACTACATTATTGAAATTTAGTCAAATATTTCCTAATTTTACTTTTTTTTTCTTTTGTTTGTGTCTCTCTCAGGTTCCAACTCTAGTGTATGTCAAGTACATGCAATCAAGAAGAACCTTACTCCCTAGGATCCTGAACTTAATAGAACTTTGCGGAGAATGAATAATCAAAAAGGAGTAGTTAATCATATTTGAGGAGAATCAGGTGATGGTGCTGAGTTGCAACCTCCGAGGGTTGTGAATGAAAATAATCAGGATCCAGCAGGAAATCGATTGGGAGATGCATTGAGGGTGTAGGAGCAACCAGGGCCACGAACACATGACAACTATAGGGTCAACTTTGATATTGTTTACTCTGATGGACAACTTGACCTACCTCTTCTACCACCGGGTTATACCTTTGTGGTGACTAATAGCTTAATTCAGATGCTCACAATGAGAAGCATATTTGAGGGTTGGCATCGGATGACCGCTATGCTCACATAGCCAAGCTAAGGGTGGTTTTCAAAAGTTGTGTAGGTCAATCGGACCGGGAAATGGATGTGATTGGACTGTGAGTATTCCCTTTATCATTGACTAGTGATGCAGCTACTTGATTCAATGAGTTTCCTTACAACTCATTCTACACATGTGATCAATGGAGAGATATGCTCTTTGGAAAATTGTTTCACGTATATAAAACGGATAAGCTAAACAATTTCGTAGAACAACTTTGAGAGTTTGTGAGTAGTTCTTGGGAAAGGTTCACCGCTTTAATAAAAGGTATTACGAATTACCGCGTGGATGAAAAGTAGTTGAGAGGATATTTCTACTAAGGGCAGGATGACAAAAGTAAGGTAGTGCTTAATAAAGTATACTATTTTTGGGTTTTCCTCATGTTCTTGCACTTTTGAGCAGATTATGGAGAAACTACAGAAGATATCACCGATAACAATGCTTGGAGCACTAGAAAATCAGATACTGGAGGAACACATCTGCAGTCCAAGTCACTGCAAATCAATCTGTAGATTATATTCCTGAATAAATAGCAAATATGAGAACTGAACTGGGGTTGGTATTAAAGCATGTGAGCAGAGGTACTGAGAAGGTAAATGTTGTGAATCATTTTACTAAGTATCCACCACAGGTTGAGGAGTGTTTACTATGAAGAGGATGCTTGTGTGGTGAATGATCAGATTGGGGAGATTTTGACAAAGCACCTAAGATTCCAACATGAATAATTGGCGCCAAGGTCAACGAAACCATGTTCAGAAATGTGGCAACTATAACCGACATGGTCAATATGTCTGGGATGGGAAATACAATCGTGATAACAACTACAATCGAAACAATTGTTCCACCTCAAAATGTGGAATCTTGTCCTAGGGATGCTGGAGGTAATATGTCATGAATTGAGGATATGATGCAAAAGATGATCAGAAGGTTCGATCTGATTGATGAGAATGTGAAGGAGATGTGTAATGACTTGTCCAGTATTGGTCAAATATTTGATGCGCCTGTAGTGTCAATCAAGCATCTTCAGAAGCAGATAACTATTGTGTACTACAGTGAACCCACATCAACCTGGCACTCTTCTGAGCAACATAATCCAGAATCCAAAGAATGATGGGCATTGTATGTAAGTCACTACTCGGGGGATAATAAAACCATTGGTCCACGTATGCCTTCAAGAGGAAAAATTTAAGACTAGTAAAGATGATGATATGATTAAGGTGAGTGGAGAGTCAAAGAATGCGACACAGAAAGAAGAGAAAGTGTCACAACCTGGAATACACCCTAAAGGTAATCGGCGTCGGCGTCCTCTTTGAGGACTAAGACTAGACTCTTAGCGTACATCATTACATTCATATGTCAAATTTAGCGGAAATTTAAAACTTTTTCATTACTTCAAATTGGAAGTTAACATATACCTCTACATACATATATTATATGTATATCGAGTATAGATAGACCCTTCGTATAGGAAGATTACTTAGTCTTCTACTTTTATTTCACACATATATGTAAAATATAACATAGACATAATAGTCCTCTCATCTCATAACCATCTAATAAGAGTGTAATAACTTTGGCATAACCCATATATCAAGTAACAATTCCTTACATGGTCTATATAATTTTTAATAATAAATGAAAAGAAAAGAACATAATATTCTTAAACTCAAAAAAACTCCATTAGCTAGATAGTGGCATCGCCCTCGAAAAGTGAGAGACTACCCTACATGGATGAATAAGAGATCCAAAGCCTTCTTCAAGTCGTCTTCTAAGCACTTCAAAGACCAAACCTAAAGGTAACGGGGGGAAGGAGAAAGGGGGGTGAGTACGCGCACTTGTACTAGATGAGACCATATGGCGCAAATACTCTTAAAATATCGTGCTAAGAAAAGGGAAATTTCATAAAGATATTCAATTTACCTTTGACAAACACTATGCACATTCAACAAGATCATACCAATCAATAGGACATGTTTCATTAAGACCAAAGCATGTTACAACCCAATACCACAACGTCAACACTAGTCAAAGTCACATAACATATGCTATAATTGAACACATAGTAAAGTAACCTCTACATCAAGTCATAATAGGCAACAAGCATGAATAAGTGTACATTTCATAACCTAATCAAGACAATTACCCATTACCCCTATCAAGTCAACAAGTGCGATAACTAAGAAAAGCCCCATAACCTTACTCAATCAATTAACCCAACAAAAATCATTACTAACATCCTACTTCACATACCATAGCATTTAAGAGTACATATCATATTACTTTAACCATATAGACCAACACATATTCATAAGTGACACCAATAAATATATAGTATCAACAATGTGAAAGTTCATAATATACATGTCTTATAGCATTAGAAGCATCCTCATACGTAAGAACATCCTCCTAAAACTCCCTTCAAGGCTAACAAGTGCAATGTTTAGGTAGAGTCCCACACCCTACCTAGACTAAGTTAAACCCCTTAGGTCATCCTAGTTAGAAATCAATCCTTTAGTTCATTTTACCTTTTGGAAACTTCTTTCCCTAATCGACATAGACCACATGAGCTAATGTGGAATTCGGTGTCATGGAACCCTACACCGAAAAAAGGCAGACTACTTGCCAAGGTAGTACCAAAACAAGAACATAGCAACTACGTGGATCCACTAGCTAGTATTCATATGGGGGAAACATAGTTCAAGAACTAGGAGATATTATTGGGACCCTTTTTGAAACGTCTTTAATGTCTTTATTAATCATCATAGCTTATTCTTGGCAATAGGGTCTAACCCTTGTATAAAATCATCATCATCATAGATCAATAACAGTTGTATGAGTATTATCCTTTCTTTACAATTTATATAGGTGAAGTTAGCACATTGACATTCTCATACCATAATAAGGCACATTGGTAAATCATTCACCATCCTTATTACATTTACATCTTAAGCCAACCCCTCAAAAATCGTATTAAAAGCATTCCAATTCAACATCATATTACCCTATAAATTCTAATACAAGGCATACTACAATACAACATCATGACTTAATCACAATTAACCATAATTTGAAGTAAAGGATAGGGATCACAAGACTTACCAAGTCTCCTTCATAGTTTATCATCAAGGTCTTACCACAAACCATCAATTCAACCCAATTTGGGTATACATCAGCATAAGTCAATAACCTTCATGGCAACAAGGCTAGAAGAATAACTATATCACAATTCAATACTAGATCAAAGCTTAATACAAGATACTTAGGTAAATGCACAACATACTTCATAACCTAGATAATCTTCTCAAGAACTAACATGAATGTACTATAAATCACCCTATTTCATTCATGATTAGTGTAACAACATCATCTAGTAGTAATTCAATCAATAATCAAGTCAATTGAACCAATAAAATCTAATTCATATCAAGATGAAAACATAGGGTTAATGATTAAGGGTCATATTCTACAATTAGACCAAACTATAAAGACACATCATAATTAGGTTGGAATACATGTTAATCTGTTCATAATATCCACAAGAAATCAGAAACAAATCAATTCATAACATCAATTTCGTATTGGATTAAAACCTACTTGAAAACTCAACTTTTAGAAATCAATTTGATGGAACCCTTTGAGGAAAGAGGTCTCAAAGGTGAAATAGATCTCATACCTTATTAATTGATGAATATTAACGGAGAAACCTTGGTATTTTCATCCATAAAACCCTCCCCTAGCTTTGTCTTAAATGGAGTCTTCACTAGAGAGAGATAGAAGATAAAAAGAAGTGAGTTTTGTTTTTGAGAGTTGTCATTAGTCTAATAGTGTTGGGGTCTTTATATGGGGGGTTAATTAACATAATTAGAATTGCCTTAACCCCCAACTAATGACTTAACTCCTTAATTAATTAATTTGATTCACTTAAAAACGTAGAGAAAATTGGACCCCTAACAGATGAGACCCCGATTGACGGTCCATCTGTATAAGTGTTGGTCAAAGGATGGCATCGACGCCCCGTCGATCCACACACATTTCATCGATAGCCTTTCGTGGGTGCACACTGCCAGGCAGTGTTTTACTCCAACATGCAAAGATCTTCCTCAAGGGCCCTTGCTTGGTCTTTGGGATTTGTACCCAGACGTTTCGACCATGAATCAACTTAAACACATGTTAGAGACCCTTCCACAATTTTCAATAATTTCTGACTCCTAAAAGCTAGTCAAATAGGCTAAGGCACGCTAGTACCTTTTTGAACTTGTTTCCGAACGTCATGGACGTTCTTGGGAGATTTGGTTTCTAGACTTCCTAAATGACTTATATTTATTAAAATGAACCTTAAAACAGTGTATAAACCATTTATTAAAAAGAACCTTAAAATAGTGTCTAAACCTTAAGACACTTATGTTAGGCTCTAGAACAATCTTGGATTTTCAAGAGTTACATTATTTCCCCCCTTTAGGAACATTCGTCCCAAATGAAACTAAAATTCTTTTGAAGGAAGGAATAGACTCAAGACTATCATCCCAACCAACAACAACACATCACAACATGATTCACAAAACAAATCATATTACTTACACAAGGCAATTCAAAAAGCTTCAGTTAGCACACATAAGGCTCAACATTACATTATGTGGAATATCCTTCTCACAATAAGAAGAGCTTGACATAGCATTTATGAGTCAATTATGCCAAAGTTCAACCTATCACCATGCTACATATCATTTCATAAAGTCTCACCATATCAAAATGCACTACATAATTCAAAACAAGCAAAATTACAAATTTCAAATCCAATGCACAATTTCACTGTAGTTCACTGTAATGACATCAAAAATGCACCTTTTGCATAACTACATCAAAAATAAAGAAACTTCGATTTTTAGTCACTATTTCATTATTAGTAAAAACTACTAACTTTAGTTATAAAATAGATGAGGGTAATGGGATTTCATGTCGGTCTCGGCCTTCCATGTTGCAACCTCAACTAGGTGATTCTTCCATAACACCTTTACGGAAGCCACTTCTTTATTTCTTAACTTCTTTACTTGTCTATCAAGGATTTGAACTGGAATTTCCTCATAAGAAAGGTTATCCTTCACATCAAGACCCTCTATAGGAAGAATAGACTTGGGATCACCGATACACTTTTTAAGCATGGACACATGGAAAACCGGATGAACCAAAGCCAATTCACTAGGAAGCTTCAATTCATATGCAACTTTACCAACTCTTTGCAAGATTTTATAGGGACCCACATAACGAGGACTCAACTTTCCTTTCTTTCCAAATCTAACCACCCCTTTCATTGGCAAAAATTTTAAATACACCTTATCAGCTTCTTCAAACTCTAAATCCCTTCTCCTATGATTGGCATAAAACTCTTACCGACTATAGGCCGTTAGCAACCGGTTCCTTATGATATGAACTTTCTCCAAAGTCTTATAAATAAAATTGGGACCAAGAACCATCCAATAAGAGACCTACACCTCCTACCATACAAGGCTTCATAAGGAGCCATGGATATGGACGAATGGAAACTATTATTGTAAAAAATTTCCACCAAAGGCATATGCTTTTTCCAATTTCCCTTAAAATCAATAATACTGTCCCTAAGAATATATTCAAGGGTTTAAATAGTACACTCCACTTGACCATCCTCTTATGGATGAAAAGTGGTACTTAACTTTACCTTAATATCCAACCCTTTTTGGAATGACCTCCAAAACCTAGATGTAAATTGTGCACCTCTATATTATATGATGGATAAAGGAATACCATGGTGACACACAATCTCATCTATGAATATCATTGCATAATCTTCCGCCGAATAAGTAGACTTGACGAGAATAAAATGAGCAGTCTTGGTCAATCTGTCCACAACCACCCATATAGAGTCATATTGCTTTTGAGTCTGAGGCACACCTACTACAAAATCCATATTGATGTCTTCCCACTTTAAAGTAGGAACTTGGATTTCTTGTAGCAAGACACTCAGCTTTTGATGCTCGGTTTTCAGTTATTGGCAATTTGGACACTTAGCAACATACTTCATTATGTCTTTTTTCAAACCTTCCCACCAAAATACTTCACTGAAGTCATGTCACATTTTTTCCAACCCAGATGAATGGAGTAAAATGACCCATCGATTTCCTCAAGGATCCGGTTCCTCAATCCATCTACATTGGGAACACACAACCTACCTTGATACCTCAAGACACCATCCCCCCTAAGGAGAATGTCTCATTAAGCTTGCTAAGAACCGATTCCTTCAACTCCATCAATGATTGATCAAGGTGTTGTTTGGACTTCACCTCGATTACTAACGATGACTCTGAGTTATGATAGACCATGAAACCACCATTCGGAGAATCTTCCAACCTCACTCCCAATCTATCCAACCTATGAACACCCTCACTAGGACTTTCTTGGCTTAATCTATGTGAGACACACTACCCGTAAATAAATGAATTAGAGCATCCTCAACCACATTATCCTTTCCGGGGTGATTGAGAACACTCATGTTATAATATTTCAATAATTCTAACCACCTTCTTTGTCTTAGATTCAACTCCTTTTGGGTAAACACATATTGGAGACTCTTATGATCAGTATGCTCATCAACATGGACTCCATACAAGTAATTCCTCCATAGTTTTAAGGAAAATGCCATGGCCGCTAACTCAAGATCATGAGTTGGATAGTTTCTCTCATGCACCTTAAGTTACCTAGAATCATAGGCTATTACCTTCCTATGTTGCATAAGCACGCACCCTAAGCCTACTCGAGATGCGTAACAGTACAGAACAAAACCCTTTGTACCCTTCGATAAAGTCAACACCAGAGCGGAAGTAAGCCTATCATTCAGGATTTGGAAGCTCTTTTTACATGCCTCCGACTACTCAAATTTCTTACACTTTTGGGTTAAAGTAGTCAAGGGAGATGCAATGGACGCCAAACCATCCACAAACCTTCAATAATAACCCGTTAGACCCACAAAACTCCTAATGCCAATTGGGGTCAATGGTCTAGGTCAATTCTTCACCACCTCGTTTCCTTGGATCAACCACAACTCCCTCCTAGAGATGATAGGACCAAGAAATGCTACCGACCTTAACCAAAACTCACATTTGCTATACTTGGCAAACAATTGATTCTCCTTAAGCACTTGCAACACCACTTTAAATGGTTAATGTGATCACCTTCATTTTTTGAATATATCAAGATGTCGTCAATAAAGACAATTACAAATGAATCTAGGTAACTTCGAAACACCCTATTCATGAGATCCGAAAAACCCGTCGGGGCATTCATGAGAGCAAAGTACATCACTAAGAAATCATAGTGACTATATCTAGTCTGAAATACCATCTTTCGTACATCCTCACCTCTTACCTTAAGTTGGTGATACCCCGACCTCAAGTCGTCAATCCGAAGGAGAGGATACTTGTTCTGAATAGCGAGTTTATTGAGTTGGCGGTAATCAATGCACATCCTAAAGGGCGTATCCTTTTTCTTACAAATATACCAAAAAAAAAAAGATAAACCGAAGTACCCCATGAAGGAAATCTAGGTTAATGAAACCCTTGTCTAATAAATCCTTGAAGTTGAGCCTCCACTCTTACAATTCGACAGAGCTATTCCGAAAAGGAGGATTGAAATGGTATTTGTACCCAGAAGATCATTAGAAAGACCCTAACGGAAAGTTCCCTCACTATGGGGACCCGACTCATGGGAGAATTTCGAAGAGTCTAAATATCGGACTCTTACTATATGGTATAAACAGCCTTTGTAGATCATTTTACAAGCTTTCAAGCAAGAGATGATACAACCTCTAGGGATATAATTTCCCCCCTTCCACTCTAAAATGGGCTCATTTGGAAAGTTAAACTTCACCACCCCCTTTCTACAATCTATAGAGGCAAAATAAGCATGCAAACAATCCATACTCAAAATGACATCAAAATACAACATATCAAGTTATACTAGCTCAATATAATAAACTCTATTGGGTCAACATTATAGGACAATTTCTATACACACTTTTTGCAACAACCGACTCCCCCACCGGGGTAGACACTTTAAAAGGTTCATGCAATATATCAGGAAAAATATTAAACTATTTAGCTACTAGAGGAGTAACAAATGATAAGGTAGCACCGGGATCAAGTAAAGCATATACATAAATAGAGGAGACTTTCAACATACCAGTCACCATGTCGGGAGAAGTCTCTAGCTCACCTCTAGAGCAGAGAGCATAAAAAATGATTCTTGTTTGGAGACTCATTTGAACCAGTTGCTTGAGCTTTAACATTAACCTTCTCTTGACCCCTCACATAGGGAAATCCGATCCTTGTTACCCACTTTTTCCCCAACCAAACAATTATCTTTCCCTAAGAACATCACCATAATTGGTTTCTTGCCCACCTTTCCAGAGTGGCTTCTTCGATTGGTGAACTAGTACCCTTTACCTTTTTAGGCTTAGGGTTAGATACCCTATCATCCCTAGACCTAGTGAACTTTGAAGGAACTTGATCAGAAACCTGCTTCTTAAACCTAGGCTTTTCTTGTAGCTCAAGTCTATTCTTTGAGGAACCTCTATTAAAAGATCTTGCCCTCTTATCATCTCTACTATTCCTCTTAACCGTTGCCTCTAATACATGTTGGGCATGAACCATAAGACGAGAAATGTTCATGTTGTGATGTTGCATAGCCGAATGACACACATCTTGCAAATCATCCAACACCCCATCACAAATGACTTATTTCATCTCAAGGATCGGAAACCAAAGATGGAGCATATTTTGACAATTTATTAAATTTCAAAGAGTTTTCATGAACACTCATACATCCTTGGCGAAGGTTGATGAACTCCACCACTTTATCTTCCCTCTTCTCCCTAGGAAATATCAGCTCAGAAAAGCGCTTCTTGCACACTTTCCCAAGTCCGGTCCACCTCTTAAAAGCCTATTGTCCCTCCATCGGACGTACCATTTTTGCTTGAGCCATCTCCTTGATTGATAGGTGGCTAACCCGGCCTTCCACGAGTAGACAACCCCATAGCATAGAGGATTTTTTAGATTTCATCACTAACTTGGGGTCTTCTTCACATGAACCCATAGAAAGTAGGAGGATTTCATCCTAGTGAAGTCCCTTAACGATAGGCCATAGTTTCAAACTTGTTAATTTCCCTTTGTACAACCTCCCGATTAGCTTCTATCGTCAATGCTTTTGAACTGAGTATGGCAACTCTTGTGCTTGGGGTATTAATGGCTTAGTCCATTTGAAGAGAGCGGGCCCTTATTCTCATCCGTCAAGGATAAGGATACACCGGGGCATTCACAATCTTTTCAAGAGGAGGAACTTTATCACCATGGGGAGGTACTCCCGCATTGGCCATCTCTCTTCAAGTCTTGATGACGCATTCCTTAGAGTATTCATTTTCCTATAATCACAATATAGGATAAGATTCAAAAAAAATATGACGCTCACACCTCCAAAAAGGTATGATAATTGGCCTTCCAATAAGTGAGAGTTTTCCTAGGCATCACATAGGTTTTCTATCCTAAGTGGGGTGCCTTTCAACAATTATGAATACCCACTTACATACCTTGTTGATAGAGAAACTGACCTCAGAGATAATCCATCCTCAATTCGTTTGATACCAAGTTTGTCAACCTCGGGAATATACCCTAGACGTTAACCTCGCGCATCGTTTCTCTTTGAGACTAAGACTAGCCTCTTTGGCATACATCATTACATTCATGAAATCAAAATGTAGCAAAAATTTAAAACTTTTTCATTACTTCAAATTGGAGGTTGACATATACCTCTACATACACCATATTATATATATAGAGAGTATACATAGACCCTTTGTATAGGAAGATTACTTAGTTTTCTACTTTATTGCACATATATATATAAAATATGACATTGTCATAATAGGCGTCTCATCTCATAACCATCTAATAAGAGTGTAAGAAATTTGGCATTAACTATATATCATGTAAGAATGCCTCACCTAGTCTATAAAATGTTTCATACTAAATGACAAGAAACAACATAATAGTCTTAAACTCAAAAAAAACTTCTTTAACTAGATAGCCGCATCGCACTCGAAAAGTGAGAGCCTACCCTACTTGGATGAATAAGAGATCCAAGCTTTCTTCAAATCGTCTTCTAAGCACTTCAAAGACCGGAACCTAAAATGTATGGGGAAAAGGAAGAAATGGGGTTAGTACGCCACTTGTACTAAGTATGAGACCATATGCACACATACTTTAAAATCGTGCTAAGAAAAGGGACATTTCATAAAGATATGCAATTTACTTTGAAAATACTTATGCACATTCAACAAGATCATACCAATCAATAGGACATGTTCATTAAGTAATAATCATGTACACCACATTACCAACAACATCAAAACTAGTCAAGTCAACATACATATGCTATAATTGAACACATAGTCAAGTAACTCTATCATCAAGTCATAATTGCAACAAGCATGAATAGGAGTAAATTTCAACATAACCAAATCAAGACAATTACCCATTACCCCTATCAAGTCAACAAGTGCAATGACTAAGCAAAGCCCCATAACCTTACTCAATCAATTAACCCAACAAAAATCATGATTAACATCCTACTTCACATACCATAGCATTTAAGAGTACATATCATTTTACTTTAACCATACAGACCAACACATATTCATAAGTGAAACCAATAATTATATAGTATCAAAAATGTGAAAGTTCATAATATACATGTGTTATAGCATTATAAGCATTCTCATACATAAGAACATCCTCCTAAAACTCCCTTCAAGGCTAACTAGTGCAATGTTTAGTTAGAGTTGAATCCTTTAGTTCATTTTACCTTTTGGGAACATCTTTCCCTAATAGACATAGACCACATGAGCTAAATGGTAATGCGTTTGTCATGGAACCCTAATCATAATTCAATGACCAAATAATAACAAGCTCAAAGAATCACACACTCTAATTCCCCACTAAATTTTCATAGCTTTAAGCACGAGAACCTAGATCAAATCGTAATCTAATTAAATTACTAAACACAACGTATAATAGAAATTCATTCATGATTGTACAAAACCTCATCTACGCAGTAAGGTCTGCACATACCAAGCAATCGAATAAACTACACAATTTATATCAAGTCACAGACTAGGGCTAAGTGTAAAGGTCATCTTTACAAACTAGACCAAACCCAAATATATCTAAAAATGAGAATACTTCTAACTATCATAATAGCAAAAATAACATCACTAAAATACAAACACAACATCAAATTCTTATTGGACTTAAAACTCCTCTTTTTGAATCACATTTGATGGAACCCTTTGAGGACAGCAGGTATCATACTTACTAATTGATGAAGATTGATGGTGAAACTTGACTTCTTTTACAGATTTGAACCCCTTTAACTTGGCCTATGCGGGGTTTGTTTTGGTAGAGAACAAGAGGAAGCACGAGTTTTTGGTTTGAAATTAATGAAGCTTAGGTAGTATAATTAGGTTAGGGTCTTTAATACTTTCATTATATTAATTATTAGACCGGCCATACACTAAATACTGACAAGTAACACCACCTAAAATTTACATTAATAACCCAAATAAATCGTAGCAAAAAATCATAGCCCCATAACCGATACCCGATCGACATCCGTGTGTGATGCGTGGCTTGTTTCCCCTACCCGGTTGTACTTCACCTCGTTTGATTCAGATGCTGGTCCATATCGCACCATTATCCAAAATGTCTAAGTGTTGGTCCGACGGATTTGCATCGACGCCTTTGTCATTCACGCCGGGTGCACACACCGGCAATCTTGAAAAATGTGACGGGTAACTACCTCAGGTCCTTGTTGGTCCCTTGGGGAGTCGTCCTGGACTTTCACTATCAATACTCTTAGTCACTGTTAGACACCCTTCCACCACGACCACGGATTGCCAGTCATTTTCGCGAGTCCTCTAAAACTACCAAATAGGCAAAGGCACGCACAATACCTCATTAACTAGTTTTCCTGGACGTCATAGTCGTTCGTTGACATTTTGGGTTTCTAGTACGTTCCAATCCAATGACACTGTCATTAAAATTGACCTTAAAAAACAGTGTCAAAACCTTATGACACCAGTTGTAGATTCTAAACAACGTCTTGCATTTTTGAATTTTTACAAACTCATCATGTTCATAGGCAACATATCTCACTAGCACCATCGTTAAAAAGCATAAGAAACTGTCAAGAAGACAAGTTTACTAGCTTTACGCCAACATAAGCTACAAAATTCTTATCCAAAAATCCATCCTCAAATTTACACGGTGCAAACCTTATGTGAAGTCCGCATTAACCCAAAAACCAAGTAAGCAAGTATAGGCAAGATCATAAGCAATTCTTTGCTACATATTACCTTTCATCATAGATAGTAAGCACTAAATAGAGCACTTTATACCAACCAACGCACCATTGTTTCAACAATAAATCAATCATGTAAGAGAACCATCATACTAAAGTCACAATCACACAATTTATAATACATACCAAAAGACAACCTCCTAGGATGCTCCTCTAAGTCAACTTGTGCAATGGTCTAGTAAGTCCATCACCCTATCCTCTACTAAGTCAACCCCGAAGTTATCCTCTTGTTAGTGTGTTTTGACCCTTTACTCCTATTTCACTTACAGGAACTATTGGCCCATCAACCGACATAAACAACAAGAGCTAATGGGGAATCCCGGTGTCATGAACCCAACACCTAAAGAAGGTTGACTAATGTCCAATGTAGTACCAAAACGTGAACAATATCATTCTAGGGTGGATCCAATACTTCGCAAGTAATTCCTTATTGGGGCACCATAGTTTCAAAACGAGATTATTCTTTGGGGACGGCTCTTAGCACATTTTATTATATTCCATCTCATGAGTAAATAATGAACCTACCTTCCCTATTTGGGAAGGATACTTCTACTCTCTGATCAGTATGCCGTCATCAACAAATGGACTCCATCAATAAATTCCTCCATAGTTTTTAAAGGAACAATCCATAGGCCGCTAACTCCAAGATCATGAGTTGGATATTTTCACTCATGCACCTTAAGTTACCTAGAATCATAGGCTATTGACCTTCCTATTTCATAAGCACGACCCTAAGCCTACTCGAGATGCGTAAGCATACAGAACCAAACCCTTTGTACCCTTTCGAGAAAGTCAACACCATAAGTGGAAGTGCCTATCCTATCATTCAGGAGTTTGGAACGCGTTCTTCACATGCCTCCGACCACTGCACTTCTCTTACAACTTTTGGGGGGGTTAAGTATTCAAGGGGCTATCAATCGGACGGCCAACCCCACAAATCCCAACTCAATAAGACCCGTTAGAACCAGCACACAACTCTAATTCCGATTGGGGTCAATGTCTAGGTAATCTTCACCACCTCACGTTTTCCTTGATCAACCACAACGCTCCCTCCTAGAGATGATATGACCCAGAAATGCTACCCGACCTAAACCAAAACTCACATTTGCGGCTATACTTGGCAACACTGGATCTCCTTAAGCACTGCACACCACTTTCAATGAGTTATGTGATCACCTTCATTTTTTTGAATATACACCAAGATGTCGTCAATAAGCAATGTAAATGAATCTAATCTAACTTCGCAACACCCTATTCTGAGATCCAAACAAAAACCCGTCGGGTGCATTTACATGAACCAAAAAAAGACCTACAAGAAACATAGTGACCATATCCTAGTCTGAATACATCTTTGGTAACACTCTCCTCACCTCTCTAACCTTAAGGTTGGTGATACCCACGACCTCAAATCGTCATGCCAAGAGAGAGATACTTGTTCCATGAATACTTTAGTTGAGCTTGGCGCGTAATTCAATGCACATCCTAAGGGCGTATCCTATTTTCTTACAAATATACGCGATTATACCCCACTGAAGAAATACTTGTTGAATGAAACGACCCTGTCTAGTACAATCCTTGAGTTGAAGGCCTTCACACTCTTTCAATTCATTCGGCATTTCAGGAGCTATTCGAAAACGGAGGAATTGAAAGGTATTGTATCCAGAAACATCATTAGGAAATACCTACGGAAATTCCCTCACTATGGGGACTGACTCAATGGGATGAATTTCGGAGTCCTAAACTATCGGACTCTTACTAAATGGTATAAAACAAAACCCTTTTGTAGATCATTTTAACAAGCTTTCAAGCAAGCAGATATACAACTCTACGGGCATAATATTCCCCCTCTCCACTCTCAAATGGCTCATGGAAAGTTAACTTCAACGCCATACACCCCCTTTCTACAATCTATAGAGGAGCAAAATAAGCAGCAAACAATCCCATACTCAAATGACATCAAAATAGCAACATATCAAGTTTATACTAGTTCAATAGAAGAAACACTTATGGGTCACATTCATAGGCAATTTCTATAAACACACTTTTTGCAACAAAACCACTCCCCCACAGGTTAACACTTTAAAAGCGTCATGCAATATATCCAGGAAAAATATACCTATTTAGCTACTATAGAGGTAATCAAATGTATAATGTAAGCACCGGGTATCAAGTAAAGCCTATACATAATAGACCGGAGACTTTCAACATCCAGTCCACCATGGCTCAGGGAGAAGTCTCTTTGCTCACTCAGACGGAGACATAAAAATGTGTCTTGTTTGGAGACTCACTTGAACCATTTGCTTTGAGCTTGAACATTAACCTCTCATTGACCCCTCACCTTAGGAAATCCTATCCTGTGCCCACTTTTAACCAAACCAAAAAAATTATTGCTTCCCTTCAAGACAATCACCATAATGTTTCTCTATGCACACTTCTTCATCGAAGTTTGGGGGTTTACTCGATTGGTGAACTACGTTTGATTTCACATAAATAATATAATAACATACACTCATTAGAAGTCTAGATAAGTATCATTTTAAACCATCTAAAACGAATACAAATCATGGGCATAAACCTTACTTCATTACTATGATAGCCACATATAGGCTTATGCAACAATCGTATCCAAATGAGAAAGGTAGGAACTTAATGTCTTAAAACTAAAGCAATAACAATAGTTCGATAGTGGCATCATCCTCAAAGGTGAGGACCTACCAAACTCTACGGTAAATATCCAAGTAGTCTTCAAATGTCTCTTCTAAAGTCTCAATGACCGGAACCTACATAATTGTAGAAAACATAGAAAATGGGTTAATACACAACTTGTACTAAGTATGGAAACATGGATTCATGAGGATGGACATTTACTTTAGAAGACATGCTAAGTCATTTGAAATCCTCTAATGCACATACTAGATAACATACAACACATAAGGATTAAAATAACTCTGTCACATCGGGGAATACCCAATAGATGTAACCGACGTCGTCGTCCTCCTTGAGGACTAAGACTAGCCTCTTAGCTTACATCATTACATTCATAGGTAAAATTTGGCAGAAAATATTAAAACTTTTCATTATTTGTACTTGGAGGTTTACATATACCTCTACATACACATAGTATATGTATATCGAGTATATATAGACCCTTCTTATAGGAAGATTACTTAGTCTTTTACTTTTATTGCACATGATATAAATAAAAAATATAACATAGTCTAAAATAGTCGTCTCATCTCATAAATCCACTCTAATAAGCGTATATATAAAATGGTCGTAGCCATATATCAAAAATAAGTCAACATATAGGTATACAACGGTTAGTATCCAAGTGAAACGGAAAGAACATAATAGTCTTAAAACTAAGAAATCATAGGCTTGAATGTGGCATTGCCCTCGAAAGTTGGGACATTACCAAACTTGGATGATAAGAATATTCCAAGTCTTTCATTGTTCCCCCCCCATCTAAAAATCCTTCCAACACCAGAACCTTAAAATATTTGGGGGAAAGTAGGAATGAAATTGGGTTATTACTCCACTTATACTAAGTATGAGACCATATGCACACATACTTTGAAATCATGCTAAGAAAAGGGACATTCCAATACGTACACACTTTTCATTAAAAACCTTTATGAACATTCAAGAAGACCATACTAATCAATACGACATGTTCATTAAGTCATAGGCATGTACATCACAAGAACAACTACATCAAGTCTAGTCAAGTCAACATGCATATCATATAATTGAATACATAATCAAGTAACTCTATCATCAAGTCATAATAGCAACAAGCACGAATAAGAGTACATTTCAACATAACCAAAGCAAGACACTTACTCATGAATCCCTATCAAGTTAACAGGTGTAATGACCAAGCAAAGCCTCATAACATACTCAAATAAATAACCCAACAGGAATCATGACCACATCCCACTTCATAAAGTATGGCATTAAGCGTATATATCATCAACATTAACAATCGTAGACCAAGACAAGGACATATTGTAAAATGAACTATCAACATATGAGTATATCAACAATGTGCAAGCCTCATAGCATATCATATTCATCATCATCAGATCCGACATCAGAACATCCTCCTCAAGACTTCCATCAATGTAAACACGTGCAATGTTTAGGTAGAGTCTCATTACCCTACCTGACTAGCTAAACCCTTTGGGTATCCTAGTTAGTGTTAATTCCTGTTAATTCATTTTACATTTTCGAACTCTTTCCCTAACCGACATTAGACCACAAAAGCTAACTCTGGATTCTATTCATGGAACCCGACACCAAAAGAAGGCGGACTCCTTTTCCAAGTAGTACCAAAACATAAACATAACAACTACGTGGATACATAGGCTAGTATTCTATAGGGGAAAAAATAGTTCAAGAAGTGGAGAATAGTTGGGGACCTCTTTATGCTACATGCATATAGTTCAATCTCAAGAGTACATAGTGATACTTACTCCTTCCTATATGGGAAGGGACAGTCATCACTCTAGTTTCACTCGGGGCTCAGCTAGAGTCCCTTTTGAAAATGCTAATATCTTTCATAAATCATCATATTAGTGTGCGTCTAGGGTCTAACCTTATATATTCATTCATCATCATAGCTCAATAATCATTGCATAGAGATAATCGTTTCATTACAATTCATATAAGTGAGGTTAGAACATTTACATATACTTCAGAGATAGGCACATGGTAAATCCATTACCAGCCTTTATAAACATTGACATCTTATCCCAACAACTCACAAAACCATATCAAGACTATTTCAATACATACATTACCACCTATCAATCCAACTACAAGGCATACTCCAACATAACATTCATAATTAATCACAATTAACCTTAAGTTGAATAAAGAAAGGGACACAAGACTGACTAGGTCTCCTTAAATTCATAATCAAAAATTGTTCCCCATAAACCTTTAATTAAACCCACTTAGGGTATAACATAATCATAATTCAATGACCAACATAATAACAAGGCTCAAAGAATCACTACATCATAATCCAACACTAGTTCATAGCTTAAGACAAGAGACATAGATCAAAATCGTAATCTAATTAAATTACTAAACAACGATAATAATAGAAATTCATTCATGATTGATACAATAACATCATCTAGCAGTAATTCTGCCAATAACCAAGTCAATCGAATAAACATAACACAATTTATATCAAGATCACAACCTAGGGCTAAGGGTAAAGGTCATCTTTAACAAACTAGACCAAACCAACATGATATATCATAATTAAATTAGAATACATTCTAATCTACTCATAATATCAAAAATAAATCACTAAAAATCAAACACAACATCAAATTCTTATTGGATGAAAATCCATCTTTTGAAATCAATTTGATGGAACCCTTTGAGGAAAGAGGTATCATACTTACTAATTGATGAAGATTGATGGTGAAACTTGACTCTTTACAGATCTTGAACCCACCTTTAACTTGGCCTTCAGTGGGGGGTTTCTTTGGTAGAGAGAAAGAAGGAAGAGAGTTTTTGGGTTTGGAAATTATGAGCTTAGGTTAGTATAATTAGGTTAGGGTCTTTATATATTTCATTAATTAAATTTAAGCAGACCTCCACTCCATACACCTAAATACTTAAGTAACCACCTAATAAATTCATTTAACCCAATAAAAACGTGCAAAAAATCATAGCCCTCATAAACGAGACCCCGATCGACAGTCCGGTGTGAGTCAGATGGTCATTGTTCCCCCCGTTTGTACCCAGCGTTTGATTCAAGATGCTGGTCCATATGCACCATATCCAAAATGTATAAGTGTTGGTGACGGATGGCATCGAGCTTGTCAATTCCACTCGTGGGTGCACGACTACCAAGGGCAATCTTTGAAAAATGTGAGGGTACTCCTCAAGGGTCGTGTTTGTGGTCCTTGGGCGAGTTCGTGCCGGACTTTTCACTAGAATAACTCTTAGTACATTGTAGACACCCCCTTCCACCGATTTTCCATGCATTTCTCGATTCCTAAAACCTACTCAAATAGGCAAAGGCACCACTTACCTCTGAACTAGTTTCTGGAGTCATAGTCGTTCTTGGAAATATCTTGGGTTTCTAGACTTCAAAATGACATGTCATTAAATTGACTTAAACAGGTCTAAACATGATGACAACATATGTGAGGATCTAGAACACGTCTTGAATTTTTGAATTTTTACAAACTCAAGTCATGTTCATAGTCAACATATCTCTACGTAAGCACCATATATATATAAGCATAAGAAAATGTCAATCAAACAAGTTTAATAGTTTACATCAACATAGCATACAAATTCTTACAAAAATCATCTCAATTTACACGTAAACTTAGTGAAGTCCCATAACCCCGAAAAACAAGTAAGGCAGAAGGAGATCAAGCAATTTTTGCTACATATTACTGATCCTCATAGATAGTAAGACTTACATCTAGCATTTATACAACCCATTTCAACAGTATAACATCATGTAAGAGAACCATCATATAAAGTAACCTCATACAATTTATCATATCTTACATAGAACAACTCCTAGGATTCTGCTTAGCGCAATGGGCAAGTCTAGGTAGAGTCCCATCACCCTACCTCTACTAAGTCAAACCCCTTAAGTTATCCTTGTTAGTGTTCCCTTTATTACTTCATTTCACTTACAGGAACTATTGCCTCAACCGACATAACCAACAAGAGCTAAATGTGGAATCCGGTGTCATGAAACCCAACACCTAAAGAAGGTTGACTACTTTCCAATGTAGTACCAAAACGTGAACATATCATTCTAGGTGGATCCAATAGCTAGTATTCCTTATTGGGGCAACATAGTTCAAGAACTAGGAGATATGCTTTGGACGCTCTTTATGCACATTTTATTATAATCTCCAATCTCATGAGTAAAATAATGAACCTACCTTCCCTATTTGGGAAGGCATACTTATCCTCTTCTGATCCGTATGCTCATCAACCATGACTCCATACAAGTAATTCCTCCATAGTTTTAAGGAAAATACCCATGGGCGCTAACTCAAGATTCAGTGAGTTGGATTAGTTCTCTCATTGCCTTAAGTTACATAGGAATCATAGGCTATTACCTTCCGTATGTTGACATAAGCACGAACCTAGCCTACTCGAGTGCGTAACCGTACAAGAACAAAACCCTTTGTACCATTGATAAAGTCAACCCAGAGTGAAGTAAGCCATTCATTCAGGATTTGGAAGCTCTTTTCACAGGCCCTGCAGAACCACTCAAATTTATTTACACTTTGGGTTAAAGTATCAAGGAATGCAAGGACGACCCCCAAACCATCCACAAACCTTCAATAATAAAACGTTAACCACAAAACTCCTAATGTTTTTTTTTTTTTACCGTTGGGGTCATGGTCGTAGGTCAATTCTTAACACCCAGTTTTCAGTGGCTCACCACACTCCCTTCTAGAGATGCATAATATTGACCAAGAAATGCTACCACCAAACCAAAAACTACATGTTGCGTATACTTGGCAAACAATTGATTCTCCTTAAGCACTTGCCACAACACTCAAATGGTTAATGTGATCACCTTCATTTTGTGAATATACCAAGATGTCGTCAATAAAGACAATTAAAAATGATCGTACGTTCACTTTGAAACACCCTATTCATGAGATCCAAAAAAACCCGTCGGGGCAATTCATGAGACCAAAAGTACAGCACTAAGAAATCAATAGGACATTTCCGTCTGAAAATACCATCTTGGTACATCCTCACCTCGTACATTATAGTTGGTGATACCCCGACATTCAAGTCGTCATCAGGAAGGAAGGATAGAGGATACTGTTCTGGGTAATAGCGAGTTTATTGAGTTGGCGGTAATCAATGCACATCCTAAAGGGCGTATCCTTTTTCTTACAAATATAACCGAAGTACCCCATGAAGAAATACTAGGTTGAATGAAACGACCCTTGTCTAGTAAATCCTTGAGTTGAGCCTTCAACTCTTTCAATTCGGCCAGAGCTATTCGAAAAGGAGGAATTGAAATGGTATTTGTATCCAGAAAATCATTAGGAAAGACCTACGGAAATTCCCTCACTATGGGGACTGACTCAATGGGAGGAATTTCGGAGTCTAAATATCGGACTCTTACTATATGGTATAAACAGCCTTTGTAGATCATTTTACAAGCTTTCAAGCAAGAGAGGATACAACTCTAAGGATATATTTCCCCCTTCCACTCTAAAATGGGCTCTTTGGAAAGTTAAACTTCCACCCCTTTCTACAATCTTAGAGCAAAAATCATGCAAACAATAGCCATACTCAAAATTGACATCAAAAAAAATATCAGTTTACTAGTCAATATATAATAAACTCTATTGGGTCAAATTAAGGACAATTTCTATCACACACTTTTGCAAACACCGATCCCCACAGGGGTGACACTTTAAAAGGTTCAGCATATATCCGGAAAAAATATCAACTATTTAGCTACTAGAGGAGTAGTAACAATTGATAATGTAGCCACCGGTTATCAAAGTAAAGCATATTGACATTAAATAGAGGCGGACTTTCAACATACCATCACCAGTCGGGAGAAGCTCTAGCTCACTCAGAGCGGAGAGCATAAAAAATGGTTCTTGTTTGGAGACTCATTTGAACCAGTTGCTTGAGCTTGAACATTAACCTTCTCTTGACCCCTCACATTAGGGAAATCCTATCCTTGTGCCCACTTTTACCACAACCAAAACAATTATTCGTTCCCTTAAGACAATCACCATAATGTTTCTTGCCACACTTTCCAGAAGTTGGTTTCTCGATTGGTGAACTAGTACCCTTTACCTTTTTAGGCTTTGGGTTAGAAGCCCTTATCATACCTAGACTAGTGAACTTTGAAAGGAAACTTATCAGAAACCTGCTTCTTAAAACCTAGGATCTTTTTGTAGTGTAGCTCAAGTATATTCTTTGAGAGAAACCTTATTAAAAGATCTTGCCCTATTATCATCTCTACTATGCCTCTTAACGTTGCCTCTTAATACATGTTTGGGCGTATGAACCATAAGACGAGAAATGGTCATGTTGTATGTAGCATAGCGAATGACATTACATCTGGCAAATCATCCAAACACCCCATCACAAAAGCTTTATTCATCTAAAGGACGGAAACAAAGATGGAGCATATTTTGCCAATTTTATAAATTTCAAGAGTTTTCATGAACACTTCATACATTCCTTGGCGAAGGTTGATGAACTCCACCCTTTATCGTCCCTCTTCCCTAGGAAAATAACCGATCAAGAAAAGCCTCTTGAACACTTCCCAAGTCACTGGTCACCTCTTAAAATTTCCTATTGGCATCCATTGGATCGTACCAGGCTTGAGCCATATCCTTGAGAATTGATAGGTGGCTAACCGCTCTCTCACTAGTAGACAACCCCAAGCATAGAGGATTTGTAGATTTCATCAATGAAAACTCTTGGGTGTCTTCTTCAACATGACCATAGAACAAGTTAGGAGGATCATCCTTAGTGAAGTCCTTAAGAAGAGAGGCCATAGTGGTAACTTGTTAATTTTCCCTTTGTACAACTCCGATTAGCTTCGATCGTCATGGCTTGAGCTTGGTAGTGGCTAGTGGCCTTTGTGCTGGGAGTCGTAATGTTAGGCATTGAAAGAGAGCGTCACCTTATGTTCTCATCCGTCAAAGATAAGGGATACACCGGGCATACATCTTTTCAAGAGGAGGAATTTATCACCATAGGGAGGTACTCCCGCATTGGCAATCTCTTCTTCAAGTCTTGATGACGCATTCCTTAGAGTATTCATTTCCTATAATCACAATAATAGGATAAGATTCAAAAAAAAATAGAGCTAACACTCCAAAGGTATGATATTGGACTTCCAAGAAAGTGAGAGTTTCCTAGGCATCACATAGGTTCCTATCCATAAGTGTGGTGCGCTTTACAATTATGAATACCAACTTACATACCTTGGTTGATAGAGAAATTGACTCAGAGATAATCCATCCTCATGCTTTGATACCAAGTTTGTTACATCTGGGAATATACCCTAGACGTAACCGGCGGCAGCGTTCTCTTTGAGGACTAAGACTAGCCTCTTAGCATACATCATTACATTCATAGATCAAATTTAGCGGAAATTTAAAACTTTTTCATTACTTCAAATTGGAGGTTGACATATACCTCTACATACACCATATTATATATAGAGAGAGAGTATACATAGACCCTTTGTATAGGAAGATGACTTATCTTCTACTGTATCACATATATATATTAATAGGACATTGTATAAAGGCGTCTAAATCTCATTAACCATTATAAGAGTGTAAGAAAGGTTTTTCTCTTTGGCCTTTACCTAATATCAAGTAAGAATGCCTCACCTAGTACTAAAAGTGTCATACTAAATGACAAGAAACAACATTAATAGTCTTTAAAACTCAAAAAAACTTCTTTAACTAGATAGCCGCAGCGCACTCGAAAAAGTGAGAGCCTACCCTACTTGGATGAAATAAGAGATCCAAGTTTCTTCAAGCTCGGTCGTTCTAAGCACTTCAAAAGCTTGGAACCTAAATGTTAGGGGAAAAGGAAGAAATGGGGGTAGAGAAATGGGTTAAGGGGGTTAGTACGCCACTGTACTAAGTATGAGACCATATGCGCACATACTTTAAAATCGTGCTAAGAAAAGGGACATTCATAAAGATATGCAATTACTTTTTTGAAAAAACGTATGCACATTCAACAAGATCATTACCAATCAATAGGACATTTTCATTAAGTAATATATGTATATAACACTTACAACAACATCAAAAACTAGTCAGTCAACATACATATGCTATAATTGAACAATAGTCAAGTAACTCTATCATTAACGTCATATTGCCAACAACGCAGGAATAGGAGTAAAGTTAAACATAACAAATAAGACAATTACCAGACCCCTATCAAGTCCACAAGTGCAATGACTAGCAAAGCCCCATAACCTTACTCATCAATTAACCACAAAACTCATGATAACCTCCTACTTCATACCTAGATTAAGAGTACATCTCATTTTATCTTTAACCATACAGACCAACACAATTCATAAGTGAAACAATAATTATAGTATCAAAAAATGTGAAAGTCATAATATACATGTGTATAGCATTATCAGCATTCTCATACATAAGAACCTCCTCTAAAACTATCTCAAGGTCCTAATAGTGCAATGTTTAGTAGAGTGAATCCTAGTTCATGTGAACCTTTGGGGAACATCTTTCTCTATAGACACGACCACATGAAGCTATATGGAATCGTTTCATGGAAACCTAAGCGAAAAGGTGTGACTACTTGCCAAGGTCGGGTGTAGTACCAAACACGAACATAGAAACTACGTGGACAAAATAGCTAGGTTCCCTAGGGGAAACATTAGTTTCAAGAACTAGGGAGAATTATTGGAACCCTCGTTATGATATATTCATGTAGTCTCCAATATCAAAGATACATAGTGATCCACCTTCCCTATGTAGGAAGGGACAATCCACTTAGTTTCACTCGGTGCGCTACGATTAGTAGTCTTTTTGGAAACGTTCTTTAATGTATTTATTAAAATCATAGCTTATCTAGCACTTAGAGTCTAACGCTTTTTATAAATCTTCATAATCATAGCTCAATAAGAATTGTATGAGTGTTATTCTTTAATTAAAATTTATATAGGTGAAGTTATCACATTAACATTCTCATACCATAATAAGGCACATTGGTAAATCATTCACTATTTTTGTAACATTTACATCTTAAGATAAATCATACAAATCACAGTAAAGACATTCCAATTCAAAATCATAGGACCCTATCAATACTAATACAAGTTATACTACAATACAACAACATGACTTAATCACAATTAACCATAATTTAAGGTAAAGGATAGGGATCACAAGACTTACCAAGTCTCCTTCATAGTTCATCATCAAGGTCTTACCACAAACCCTCAATTCAACCCATTTTGGGTATACATATTCATAAGATAATAACCATCATTACAACAAGGCAAGAAAAATCACTACATCACAATTCTATGCTAGATCAAAGCCTAAAACAAGATGCTTAGGTCAATTCACAGCACACTTCATAACCTAAATCATCTTCTCAAGCACTAGCATGAAGGACTATAACTCACCCTGATTCATTAAGTATTAGTGTAACAACATCATGTAGTAGTAATTCAACCAATAACCAAGTTAATTGAATTAATACAATCTAATTCATATCAAAATGAAAACCCAAGGTTAAGAGTTAAGGGTCATATTCTACAAATTAGACCAAACCATCAAGATACATCATAATTAGGTTAGAATACACGTTAATATAATCATAATCTCAAAAATAAATCATTAACAAATCAATTCATAACATTAATTTCGTATTGGAAGAAAACCCATTTGAAAACTCAATTTTTAGAAATAAAATCGATGGAACCCTTTGAGGAAAGAGGTCTAAAATGTGATTAGATATCGTACCTTGTTAATTGATAAATATTTATGGATAAACCTTGGTATTTTCTTCCCTAAAACCTCCCCTGTCTTGGTCTTCATTGGAGTCTTCGCTAGAGAGAGAAAGAAGAGAGAAGGAAGAGAGTTTTGTTTTTGAGAGGTGTGATGAGTCTAATGGGGTTGGGATCTTTATATGAGGGGTTAATTAACTTAATTAGACTTACCTTAACCCCCAAATAATAAATTAACCCCTTAATTAATTAATTTGAGTCACTTAAAAACGTGCAGAAAATTGGACCCCTCACATACGAACCCCGATCGACGGTCCGTCTGTGAGTCGATGGCCCTTGGACCCCTTTCGTTCTGCTCATTTGTCAATGAGTTCACAGACTAGTCCAAATGGAATCTTATCAAAAGTGGATAAATGTTGGTCGACAGATGGTATCGACGCTCCGTCGATCCACACACGTTTCGTCGATGACCTTTCGTGGTTGCACACTATCCAGGTAGTGATTGACTCCAACGTGAAAGGGTCCTCCTCAAGGGCCCTTGCTTGGACCTTGGGGAGTCGTACCTAGACGTTTCAATCATGAATAAACTTAAACACATGTTCTACACTCTTCCATCAAATTTATGAATTTTAGATTCCTAAAAGCTAGTAAAATAGGCTAAGGTACGCTACTACTTCTTTGAACTAGTTGCTGAACGTCATGGACATTCTTGGATGTTTTGGTTTATAGACTTCCTAAATGATTTATATTCATTAAAATTGACATTAAAACAGTGTATAAACCTTAAGACGTTTATGTTAGGCTCAAGAACATGACTTATATTTTTGAAATATTACCGAAAGTAACCGAGAATGTTTTTCCCATACCTAGAACTCCACCTCCCTTCCCACAGAGTCTAGTAAATAACTTCAAATAAGTAAAATACCTCGCGTTTATTACTATGTTGAAGCAACTTTCCATCAATGTTCTGTTGATGAAAGCTTTTGAGCAAACACCTAGGTATGCTAAGTTCATGAAGTAAATGGTGACAATAGAAAGGTCTTTGAGTTTATAATAGGTTACATTATTGTAGTGTCATTGCTGCAAGGTCCCTTGTGCAAAAAAAGGAGGATCTTGGTGCCTTCATTATCCCATATACCATTGGGTTATTGGACTTTGGTATGGCATTGTGTGATATTGATCTAGCATCAATATAATTCGTGGTTCTTTTTTTTTTTTCGTTAAAACAGGTTCAACATAACTGGTTTCGTTTTGGGTTTACATTAAGGGGGATTAGGAGATCCAAAACCAACTATGTTAAGGTTATTCATGGCCGACAAGACTGTGAAGATACCCATTGATTACTCCATAACGTGCTGGTATGTAAGACCCCAAAATGAGATAGGGTGTCTAGAGCCTAAAATATTTGTCTTAAGGTTATAAGGTCATAAACTGCCTTATAATATATTTTATAGGCATTATGTAAAGTTTTAAGTGATTTGGAAGTCGAACGTCAAGGGACGACCAAAACGTTCGACGACTAGTCACCTATGTGTCTCATGTGTCTATGCATGCTTATATTTGTGTTCCGTGATATTTTCAAGCCTATAAATGAGTTATAATAATTTTTAATGATGGTGTATATAGTTTTGAGAAGTAAATAGGTCAAACGACCAAGAACGTCCAAGGCGTTCAAAAGATAGCCCTTATGACGCCACCGTGTGTCTTGATGGGGCCTAGCCTGTTTGGACGACTTGAAGGTATTAGTTTTGGATGAAATTTATGTGGAAGGTCTAAAACTTGTTAATTTTTGTATTTACGTTGGAAACGTCCGGGTATGACCTCTAATTTTTTTCTTTTGAGGAACCACAAGGGCCACCAAAAAAAAGGCCCTAGGCTGTCGAGACACTGCCGTGACAGTGTACAATGAGGACGAACGATGCCAGTTTGTTCAACCAACGGCCCTTTGTTAAGGTCTCATCAACTGGAACTTAAGTTGGTCATATCTCAAGCCAATATTTGGCTAATTACCAATCGACGGAAGACTAGGCACGGTCCGTTTACTGACCAACGCCCCGTAGGTTCCTCAGTCGATGGTGGCCTGTAACTTAAAGGCTGCGTCTGTTTTAATTCAAAATGTGATTGGGAAATTCACCCATTTCCTACCATGACCCTTATAGGTTTATTTAGCTTTTTTTGGTGTATATAAGTCATCAAAAACGTGATCACTCTATTCTAGAATCCTCTCACATGATTGAAGCCTTTCCCTCCAAAACTATTTCCCTTCAAACCTCCATTGTTGATTAAGCTCAAGAACTGCTTGGAGCTAGATTTTATATGGATGAAATCATGTTTCGGAGGTTTTCAACTATAGAAATTTATGGTGATCCTTGATATCTAGTTATCCTTCCATCTAGAGAGTCAATCTCAAAGTTTTCAAAGAGAAAAAGATGATCAAGTGCTTCTTCTTAATTCTAGCCATGGATTCATGCTTAAATTGATTTCAAAATCATAATATGAACGTTTTGATGATTATCAACTGATTTGGAAGTGATTTTCAATCCTATTGCATGACGAACCCATGCTCTTTCCCAAACTCAATTTTAGCCTATGTACGGCTTTATGATCTTACTTTGTTATCGATTGAATTATGATTCTATTATGTTGAAGTTTCTATATCTAATGTTATTTAAATGAATTGATCATGATTTTATGATTAAGCATCCATGTGGATCCATGTATGAAGAATTGAACATGCCTAGCTTAGTATTCTAGAAATTCATCCATGTATGAAGAGTTGAACATGCCTAGCTTAGTAATATAGAAATTCATTGTAGCATGTCCCTTTTTATGATTAAATGTTGTACTTTATTATGTTGTGGTTCTTGTGGCTACTATTTTAGGTCAATATTATGGTGTAATTGTGTATATAAATCATGTATGATCAAAATAAGAAGTCTTGGTTTGAATTAATCTAGGAACTTCTAGTCTATGGAGTTGTAACTTGTGATCTTGACGTTAGGTTAGTTGCTATATGAATTGGTCATGTTTAATGTCTATAGATGTTTCCTATAACGAAATATGGGATGGAATTGTGTACGGAACACCTATGGGGTCAATTCATGATAGTTTGAATAGGATTAACCATGTTAAACTACCTTCCAGAACTCCTTATATGTAAAGCAGCTTGTGATCGAGGATGTATGGCTATGCATGAGAATGGTATTCACATGTTAGGGTACGTATAGGTGTGGCATTGATGATTGAAACCGGTAAGAATCCCTTACATACTGTACCCTAGTGAATGCATGAATAGCACAAGTTAGGAGTCTAGTGTAATATGAAGTTGATTGTGCCTAAGCTATTGTGTGTTGTGTGGTCTATATTGAAAGTGTAATGTGGTCTAAGAGGAGTGGATGCCATCGATATGTTATTGCGAGGACATTATGGATCATGCTTGGGACCAATGTGTTACACACATACTCAATCACATGCATGTTAAAGTAGGATAGGTGATGGTGTCTAAATGAGAAGGTTGTTCGCATATTCACAATGTCTATACGATGCATGTAAAATATTGTATGTGAAGTAGTTATGTATTCATTACTAGGATGACTTGATATGGTTAAGAATATGGGGAAGGTATGGGGAACTGGCCTCTGGCCATTGCATATAAAACCCAAGGATAGTTTAGTGTTGGTTTTATATATGTATGAATATGTATGTATGAACTTGGGCGAAGTATTGTGTTCATGTGAAAGTTTTCTCACACATATGTATTACACACACACATGTATGAGAATCTAGTCAGAGAGGGCATTGAATTGAAGATTGTATTCACGTGTACCATAAAAATAGATGATGATTTAAAGATGCTTTATGTTCATGTGAATGTATTCTTTACATGATTTACTTGAGAAATTCATCTAGACATATAGAGTTAAGCATATGAGGGGATGATCGCCTAAAACCTATGTTTTATAAAGTAAAAATATAATAAAGGATTTCAAGGAAGGGAAACTAGATTAGCACCGAGTGAACTTGAATATGAGTGTGTCTCCCTCCCTATGGTTAGGAAGGTAGATCCACCATAAATATCTTAGGGGATAACCACAATCCCAATGGCATACATAGGGTTTCCATAAATTGAATTAACTTAAAAGGCCTAATATTGGCATAAAGAGGGTTTTCCCATTGTTACCTCCAAGTTCTTAACTATTTGACACATAGGATACTAGCTAGTGGATTCCACATAGAAAGCTTGTCACAGTTGGTTCTACTTGCCGGTACACCACCTCATTCGTCTGTGGGGTTCTATGAGCTCCGGATTCCTGTTTAGCATCACATGGTATATGTCGGTTAATTAAGGCTATAATTCCCTACGTAAAAATGTACAATGGAAGTAAATGACTAGGACTAAATGAAGACTTAAGGGTGGGTAATTAGGATCTGTTGGAAGCTAATAAACACATATAGACATTGCCAACAATAGCTCCTTAGAAAGTTCTAGGAAGGATGTCTAATGCATGTCACGATGTATGGATTACTTATGCATGACATTGTAATATTGTCTACTTGTTATGAATAGTATGCATGATATGAGTCTTTATGCATCATGATTGATCGTGTTGACGATATGATGAAGGTCTTGACTAACTATGTCTAGTTGGATTATACTTCTTTATGGTATGTGTTGTCTTGTGTAGATGATATGTAGGGTTTCTTGTGATCACTAAGTTGCACATTGCACCAGGATCCATAAAGGGTTACTTGGGAGGCTAATGAATTAAAGAGGAAGATTCTCTTAAAACAGAGTGAGCTCACTGTAAGTAGTGACGTCAAATGGGACTTAAATTAAATATCTGTTTTTCTCAACCTACTTTTTGCCTTTGATTGTGTTCTATGAAGTAAGAAAAATGATGTAAATGTTATTTTTAAAGATTTATAAGATTTACTCAAAAGGGCATGAAGTTATGATTTCAAGGAAAATGTCCCTTTTCAATGTATATTTGGACATGGTTGTCTACTTAGGGCATTCTTATAGAATTCCCATTGTCTTCTTACTTTTTCACAAAGTGTAGGTTATGATTCTTAAAGGAGTTCAATGGTGAGAGCTTTATAGATGATTCCAATCTCAAGGGAAAGGAATCCTAAGTCCAAGGATTGTCCAAGGTTATGGTTTATGGTCAGTCTATTAAAAATCGTATGGTTTTGAATATGTCTTAAGGTGTGTCATAATGTATTTTATAGTTGTGGAGTTAAGAGGGCAAAGAGCCTTAGACTCGATATATTTATTGATGACTATTACTTTATATGTAAGAGGTAAAGTTTCTGCATATGAGGTGGGGTGCTATGAAAATTTAAATTTTCACGCCTAAATACTATGGCGCTGCGATAAATGAATAACTAGGGGCTTTGTATAAGACCCAGAGAGGTCAATACGCCAAGTACTTTATAGGGTGATCCTGGTGTGACATGTAAAAGTAGAGTCCACATCATTTTCCAGCATATTTTTTTATTCTTTACTGTGAGGTGGACTTTGAGGTTCCTATCAGTCTTGGGAAACCATTCCTTGCTACTAGGCGTGCTTTAGATGATATGGAGAAAGGGAACATGAAGTTTAGAATCAAAAATGAACAAGAAATTTCAATATTGGTATGTCCATCAAGCATAGTGGTAAGCTCCAATCGTTATCTGCTATAACATATAGAGTTATCATTAGAGTTGAGAATGGATCTAAGGTGCAGATTGACCAGAAACTAGGTGTTGAGGCACTAGAAGCAAACACGATGAACTTTTAAAGTGAGTGTATCGAAGAGTATGATGAGTTGGTAGCACACTTGATTGGTGTGAATATCGTTCATATCCCAAAAAGTTGGAGTTAGATATGAAAAATCGTGAGTCCACACCCGAGAGACCATCTGTTGAGGAGGCGCCTAAATTGGACCCCAATGATCTTCAACCACATTTAAGGTTGTTTTCTTAAGTATAGATGAGACTCTATTGGTCATCATTGCAGCAGATTTAAATGGGAAACAAGTAGAGTGTTTGACGTCTTTGTTGCAAACGTTCAAGCGAGCTATTTGGTGGACTATTGCAGACATTATTGGGATCCCTCGTACCTTTTTCTCATAAAATCCAACTCATGCAATATCACAAGCCTAGTATTAAGCACTATAGAAAAGTAAATCCATCTATGAAAATGGTAGTTAAAAAGGATATATCAAGTAGTTGGATGCTGGAGTTATTTATCCTATTGCAGATAGTAGTTGAGTGTTTCATGCTCGGTGTGTGCCTAATAAAGGTGGTATTATTATGGTGCCAAATGAAAGAAACGAGCTTGTTCAGATCGATCCCATGACCGGATGTAGAGCCTGCATAGATTACCAGAATTTGAACGCTTCGACTGAAAAGGGTCACTGTCCTATGCCATTCATGGATCAAATGTTGTATAGATTTTCTAATAAGGGTTGCATTGTTTCCTTGATGGTTATTCAGGCTACAATCAAATCTCTATAGCTTTGGATGACTAACAGTAGACCACCTTCACTTGCCCTTATGGTACTTTCACTTTCAAAGCATGTCATTTGGGTTGTACAATGCTCCAGCGACCTTATAGTCGTATGGATGTCTATATTTTCTAAAACAGTGGAGCACACTATTGAGGTGTTCATGGATGATTTCTTTGTGGTAGGGGACTCTTTTTATCGATGTTTGGATAATTTGGCCAAGGTACTTAAAGATGTGAAGATTGCAATTTAGTGCTAAATTAGGAGAAGTGTCACTTTATAGTGAAAAAAGGTATAGTGTTGGGACATCGAATCTATGAGAAAGGTATTGAGGTGGATAGAGCTAAAGTTGAGGAACTGGAAAAGTTTTCCCCACCTATCTCTATTAAAGGTGTGAGAAGTTTCTTGGCCATGCTGGATCCTATAGAAGGTTCATAAAATATTTCTCAAAAACTGCACATCCGTTGTGCAACTTCTTAAAAAGGAAAATTTGATTTTCATAATGTTTGTCTGAGAGAATTTGGAGAGTTGAAGAAAAAGCTAGTCTCTTCCCCTATCATTATTGCACCAGATTTTGGAGGACAATTTGAAGTCATGTGTGACATAAGTGGGGTAGCGCTTGGCGTAGTATTGGGATAAAGGCATGAAAAGATATTTCACCTAATTTACTATTCAAGAAAATCCCTAAACATGTCCCACAAGAAATATCCCACGATCGAGCAGGAGCTTCTTGCAGTGGTGTTTGCATTTGAGAAATTTCAATCCTACTTGCTTGGTACTGAAGTCATAGTGAATACTTACCATTCTGCATTGAGATATTTTATGGATAAGAAGGATTCAATACGAAGATTGACTACGTGTGTGTTGTTGTTGCAAGAGTTTGATTTTGTGGTGAAGGATAGAAAAGGGACATAGAATCAAGTTGTCGATCACTTGTCTAGGTTGAAGGATGAAGCTTTTCTCGAGCTTGGTGATAAGGCTGAAATTATTGATGCTTTTCAAGATGAACATGTATTGGCTGCCTCCCAAGACTATATTCCTTTGTTCGCAAATTTTGCTAATTATTTAGAAAGTGATTTGGTGCCTCCGGATTTGTCTTTTCACCAAAGAGAGAAGTCTATGCATGACGTGAAGAAGTTCTTTTTGGATAAGCCTAACTTGTATCGTAGTTTGTTGATGGGAGTATTCATCGTTGTGTGCTCATAGTTAAGATGTTAAGTGTACTTGAGAAGTGTCATTCATCACTCGTTGGTGGGTACGATAGTGGTATTCGGACTGCGCATAAGATCTTGAAGTGTGGATACTACTGCCTAACATCCACCAAGATGATCATGACTTTTCCAAGTCTTGCGACCATTGCCAAAGACAAGGTGGTATTTAAAAGATGCAAGAGATTCCTATGAATCCAATATTTGTGATTGAGTTATTGGATGTATGGGGCATTAATTTTATAGGGCCATTTGTGAGTTCACATGGGATGAAGTATATTCTTCTTATGGTTGATTATGTATCATAATGGGTGGAGGCAATTGTTCTCCCCAACAATAAAGGTAAGAGTGTCACCACATTCTTGAAAATAATATATATTCTAGATTTGGTGCCCCCAAGATCAAAGATGGAGGCTCCCACTTTTGCAATAAGTTGTTCAAGGTACTGCTTGAGAAATATGGTGTTCATCACAATGTATCCACTCGTTACCATCCGCAGACTAGTGGAGAATTTGAGGTTTTCAATAGAGACATCAAGCAAATTTTAGCAATGACTGTGAATGCCAACAGAACGGATTGATCAGGAAGCATAATGATGCTCTATGGGCCTATCGCTCTACACACAAGACTCTCATAGGTATGTCTATATAGAAACTTGTATATGGTAAGTCTTGTCATTTTATGATAGAGCTAGAGCATAAGGCTACCTGGGGAATGAAAAATATAAATATGAATTGGGGCACCGCTCCTAATCAACGAGTGAATGACTTAATCATACTTGATGAGTTTTGCCTAAAATCCTATAAAAGTGCAACCTTATATAAAGAGAAGGTGAAGAAGTACCATGATCAAAGGATTGAAAAGTGAAATTTTGTTGTTGGAGATCTTGTACTTCTATTTAACTCTAGGTTGCTCTTGTTTCCGGGAAAACTCAAGTCCAAATGGATCGGGACATTCTTACTCAAGCGAGTGTTTCCATATGGAAGGGTGGAGCTTGAGAACACAAAGGATCAAACTCTATCTGGAAACTTTTATAGAGTGCAAGAAGTGATAAGGCCTACTATCTTGATGAAGTCTAAGCAATCAAGAGGCTTGTGTCGTGCTATAACTTTAAATCAAGAACTTCTTGGGATGCAACCTAAGATGTAAAATCTAGCGAACAATAGGTTTCTTCTTTATGTTTATAGTTTTCTTTGTTTATTAGATTATTTTTATTCAGTTAGATAGGTCCTTTAATTTTGTTTTAGTGTTGGCTAGATATAGCATAAGGTTCGTGCCTAGAAAGTGTCCAGAAAATGCAAAAAGACTATCCTAATGATTGCTACATGTGTAGGTGCGCAATGCAAAATCAACAAAAAAATTCTATTACAGAGGTCTACAGACCACATCAACGCTCTGTAGTTCATTTTACATAGCGTAAATGGTGTATGTAGATCCCAGGTGAGTCTTTAAGTTTTTCTAAGTCAACAAGTGATCTGCAGTCCACATTTACGAACCGTAGGAGGGGTCTCTTGGGTCTAAGACCTAGTTCCCAACCCGACCCGGACTCCTTCTATTTAAAAATCCCCCAATTCAAATTATTCCCACTTCCCTAAATTTTTCTCCTAAACCATTTCTACTATTTCAAATCCCCTAAATCACTCCCCAAATCATCCTCGTCCCTCACATATCATTCTATTCTTTCATCCACAATCCTAAATGTTGTTTTCCTTCAAAATTCAATTCATCCCCAATTTGAGTTTTGATTCATTGATTTATTACACAAAGTCAGGAGTCGGGTCTTGACCTTGGGTAATAAGTTGTATGTAAATATTTGCAAAATTTGACTTATGAATACCCTTGCGACGATGGATAGTGATTGTGTGTCATTATAGTGAAACAAACAGTGCAAAAATAGTTTACGTTTAAGTTTTGACTTGAGGTTACGAATCTTTTATAAAATAATTATAAAACTGAGTGAAATGGAATCCTAAGAATGAAGAACTAGCATAATTTATGTTAAAAGGCATTATTAGACCAACAGATTGTTGAAAATGTTGAAATATTGGCTTCGAAATTAAAGCTTGTTTGAGACCTGGCACAGACACAACCTACGAGACCTCATCTACGGATCGTAGATCGAGTCCGTGCATGGAAGCACTTGGAAAATTTACTATGTGTGAAAACAAGGATGTCGACTATGGTCCATAGTTCAATCTACAGACCGTTTGCTGCCACATCCATGGTTTCAATCATAGACGAACTTTTTGGTACCTCTAATCTATGGAGGGGTTCAACGGACCATATATATATATCTATGGGTCGTAGGTCTCCACCGTAGATAATAACTATATCTACAATCAAAAAACTTCTTATTTTTGTTTTAGTTCGTTCCTAGTTCAAAAATTATTTCGACTATGCTTTTGGGTTATTTTGAGTACTAACAACTCCTCCACAGGTACAGTGTCTCCAAAGAAAACCACCACTACTAAGTCGAGGACAAAGTCAATGGAGCCCTCCCGTAAATTGATCTGTGTGGACCTGGAGGTGGACAAAGACCCAGAGTATGTCCCTACTTATGGGAGGACTCCAACCGCAGAATCCCAATCTAATTGGAAAAAGCCCATAAAGGTGAACACTAATGTAGTCACATCCTCCCAATCTGATGAGAATGATAAACTGATAGGGTTAAACAAGGTCTACTTTCAGTTGTAAGTCTAACTCTACTTTGGGTCAGCTTCAAGATCCGCTACTGGCTCAATTTTCCAGAAACAAGTTGCCACATCTAATGAGACCATATCTTGGGAGAAGTCCCGATTAAACCTATCATTAATCCTACTCGAGTTGTGGGGGAGACGAATAGGTGGTGTGTCGAGGGGCAATGGCAAATCTACCGAGATGCCAAAATGTTGAATGACAAAAAAATATGGCCCAACTTATTATAGAGGAGCGTCAAGTACTCACTGGTAGTATACATACTATACCAAACATCCACCTGCTATTTCAACTTCACAAGTGTGATTGGATGGCTAGAGAACCTAGGACTTATAGTGAAGAAATTGTGCAAGAGTTTTATATCTCCTATGATGCCACTCTCTGAGGTTCGATCAATAAGAGGTCAAATCCAAAATCCTAGGACCCTATCACCTCTACCATGGTCTGAGGTTTCTTTATATACATATTACACACCACTATCAGCTGGTTTGTCTATGGCCTGGGCCCTGATCAACTTCGGAACTCAACACGGACGTGTTTTACTATAGGTGGGATATAGTGCATAGTGAAGCCTTCACCCGAAATGTAGAGAATATGGAAGGTGTGTTACTATATTGGTCCAGATGGAAAGAGTGCAGAATAGGTCTCTATACCACGATTGCCCATTCAAAAGGCCATCCTGAAATTTGTGGCCAAGTTATTTTAATTACTAGTGCGGAATAGAGTGCCACCAACCAAGGCTGATAATTTTGTTACATGGGATAGAGTAGTTATGGTTGCAGCGTTTGTGGTAGGGATGGATATAGACTTTGCCCGCATATTATTAGCAGAAATTCATGAGCAGGCTTTGAAGACATTCAATACTTACCCTTTTCCGTGTCGTTATGCAGGGATGCTACAGTACTGATCTGAAATTGAGATAAATTGGTGCAAGCTACTAGAACACTGGACATCGGCCTGATTCAGGTCAACGCAAATGTAGCAGTACCGTGGAGAGGGTCACGGGTCAATTTTCCATTGGGAAATGATTTCTTTCACGCAGTGGAGCAGATGCAGGGCGAGGAGCTTGCCTCTCTAGCTCACACATATGATGTCCCATCCTACTCTTCTTAGGATGCTAGACGGACCCCTAGCTAATGTTGACCAACCCTCTTCTAAAGAATCTTTAGTGCCCCTGGCCCGATATTAGAAGTTAGAAGTTCAGATGGCCATACTGCTTCACCATGTGAAGCCCTAGATGATGAATTCCATTGAATCAGACACGAAGATGAAGCAGTGGATGGGGACTATGGTAGATCAAAAGGATCAATTTGTCCATAAACTCATGGATGACTTCGAGTTGAGAGTACTTGCATAGACAACCCCCATCACATATGTTCCCTCGATCCGTTCTGAGTTGTCCTGTCTTCATGTAGATATTGAATCCATTCTTTCTACGCCTGCAAAAGATAAAGAGTTTGCACCGCTAATGTTGGTTAAGTATTCGGTGCTTGATGCTTTATTGAGTAAGGATACACAGACCAAGCCTATATGTGCAAGAGGTAAGAGGTACCGATCTAGCCATATTGTGAAGGCCACCGAGGAAGAGAGACATGAAAAGAGGGACCGGAAGTAGAAGAAGCAAGCGAAGAACTACTCCATCACAGATGAGCAGTTGAGGTTGTAAAGGGCCCGAGAGTTTGTTTGTGGATCATCAAGTTTATGCTTGTGACTGAGGTTACCGTGGAAGATGATATGAGCACCATTGATGGTGCGCTAAAATTGGAAGATAGCGCTACTGAGGGTTTTGTTACAAAAGATACGAGAACTATTGAGGATGTCCCCAATGTTGTTGTAGCGAAGTCCGAGAAACTGGACCCACTCACTTGTTTATGACTCTTCACGCTATGCGCTACAAGTCTGCTTCACATAAATCCATTACTTTGTACTGCTTTTATGTGCATTAGGGACAATTTCACCTACTTTTGTCAGAGGTGAGGTAAATGGATTATGATTGATAGGGTGAATTCTGAGTAACCCAACTCATAATCTTCTCTTGGGATTTTCTTGCATGTTTTCTTTTTACCCAAGAGACTTCGTAATTTCTATTGAACTAGCATGTGTTAGGATTGTATGTGTAGAAGCATGAGAAAGAATAACACATGATTGCATGAATTTCTTTTGAACTAATGATACCCTTCCAAAAATTGACATATGTGCCTATATATGTAGGCTATAATAAGTGGAATGTGTTGGCTCTTACTATGACATAATAATGAACCAATTTGATTTCATTACTTAATCCCTGACTTGAACTAAGTAATCTGATAATGGAACTATGTGGTAAGAGTGTGGGAGAATAATTGATTGTTCAAATAGCTTTTGTGCCAATCAAAAACCTTCACAGCTATTCCTGCTATTGTAATCTACTCTAGAGGCTAGGAAATGATCATAGGCCCTTTTTCTAAAAGTTCCACTAAATTCCTAAAAGAATCCAACCAAATGAAATAAATGTTCACGTTGATCAAAATGCTTTGGACCTAAATGAAACAAATTCTTTCTAAACCCTTAACTCACCTTCCCATAATCTATTGTGTTGGTCGCGGTCCCTCCTTGGGCATATGCACCTCGACTTAGGCCAAAAGCCTAAGTTGAGGGTGGCTAATGCAAAAGTGACCTCCATCTTGGCCCTGAACTGTCATCGGGTATTGTACACCTTAACTAATCAAAAATCCATAAGTTGAGGGTGGCTATAAAAGAGGAAATCAAAAGAAAATGAGTATGAAAAGAGTTTGGTGTAGAAAAAAAAGCAAGAAGAGGATAATTTGTGTGAAAGAAATTAAGAAAAAATGTTAAAAAGAGAAAGAAAAGAACAAAATGCATGAAATAGAAGAGAAGAATGAAAAACAAAGAGCTACAAAGTCTAAAAATCACATCCATGGTTGAAAAGAATCAAGCAAAGAAGAGAAAAAGGTAAAATGACAAAAATAGGGCAAAAAAAGGTAGAAAAACGTAATGTAATTTTAAGGAGGGCAGAAAGTCACTAAAAGTACCATACCTGACCCTGAGCCCACACTACAATCCAAGAAAGTCCTATAGTGATCCTAGAACCTAGTTTGGAGAGTCAAAGCAGTGAAAATAAAGGCAAGCATGTGGTATTGAGCACTAACTTTAATTGAAGTTACTTATGAGAGTGAGTGTTTAATGAACCCCTATACTCAAAATCATATTTATTGAGTGACAAAATGATTCTGTTTGAAGTATGGGCACTAGTTACATTGTCAAAAAGTTGGTACCTTTGTGATAGTAAAACAATGAATGTTGTGTGTTGATTGGTCGATCTTTGTCGTATTTTGATCTGCAGAAATTAGCTTGTTGAATATAAATCTACACACAACAAGGGATTCGGGAGAGAGATTTATGTTACTGTTTGTTCTTGAATTGCTTGCTTCTATACAAGTGTCGTTTAAAGTCTTAGTGCGTCGTTTGAGGAATAATAACAATTTTAAGTTGAGGTAGTTTATGTACTATGAATTTACGGTATTTTTAATGCATTTCACTTAAGATTTATATGTGTCTAGGGCCATTTTGTATTGGTTTTTATGTGTTTTGCATGTTCAAACACGGAAATTTAGAGACACAATTGACAGAAGTGCAAAATAATGGCATATACAAAGGCAACCTATGGTCCGTAGGTCCAGTTATGCTCCGTAGATATTGGGCATAGAAAGGCAGGTAAGGCATTGTTGAAGATTACGAATTCTTTACCAAGTGTGGAACCATGGTTGAAACCTACGGACTGTAGATTGATCTGTGGATTGTACTTTTGCTCCGTCAATTGCATTTGAGAGTTGGTTCCAGTACTCGATCCTGAAGATTTAAAAATGAAGCTACAGAGAGGAGTTACGGACTCTAGATCATTCTTCGGTCCATATTGATGATTCGTTCAAATGTGACAGAGATTTTGAAGATTGAAAATTTGCCTAAGTCTTGAGCCGCGGAAAGGACCTATAGATCGTAGGCCTGCGTCGTAGAGTAAAGACACGTTTTCACACTTTATTTCTTTATTTCATTCCTTTTTAGTGAGAATTATATATATATATCTAATATATATATAATATATAGATATCTAGATATATTATATATGTATATATATATATATATGAAGTTATAATTTCTTTCATATAAAAATATGAAATTTGTTCTATCTAATAGGGTACACTAAATCGGTTTGTAGGAATAATGATTCTATTAAAAAGTATGAATAGTAATTAAGCAATTATTAAATAGTGTTATTGCATGCATTGATAAATCTTTCAAACTCACCTTGTTGCTACTTGCTGGACTAATGAAGTGGTTAATAAGAAAAAGAATTATCAACATAGATTTATTGTTATACTATCTAATAGTCTAATGTCGATTGATATGAGGGTGAAAACTAAGTCATACATTAATGTGATGTCTAATATGAGGTAAATGAAAGGATAAATATATAATACACATGGACCCGAACCAAGGTACGGGGTGAAATTGTAAAAATGTCGGACCAAGAATTTAGATATACCTAAAATATCACTTTGCATGTAATACATTGGGAAAGGGTTGGTATTACTAGGAGAACTAGATTATGCGCTTATGGGGAGCACATACACCCTAGTTAATTTCTCATCTTTACAACAACTCAAGTTTGAATCTTGCTCACAAATTACTTACAAAATTTTCTGAATTTGTTTCACAAACCACTCCCCTTTAATTACTTGTTTGGGATATATTTTGTCTAAACAAATCTATTAGTCAGTTAAGTTTAACTCTTGAACATATTCCTCATGGGACACCAACCTACAAGTTGGGTTATTCACTTAATAGCAATTTCTTATGCTTCTTTAGAGTGGTGTAATTTGAGCGTATCAACCTGTCACAAACCTATTCATCATATCCCTCGAACTTTCTACAATAAATGGGCATACTTAGACAAAAGTGTGAAATTCGAAGAGTATTCTTCAACACTCATATTGCCCTGCGTAAGGTTGATGAATTCCCCCACCTTGGCTTCCCTTAACTCTCGGGAAAAGAACTATATAAAAATGTTGATTTAAAAGCTTCCCACTATATAGGACAAGGCTTTACTAGCCTACTTTCCTTCCATTGCTCATACCTTATTTGGAAACATACTTCAATTGCTAAGCGGCTAGTTCTTCTTTCTCTATAGAACTTACCCCCATGGCAGTAATTGTCTTATAAACCTCTTCTATGAACCATTTGGATCCTTTTCCACCTTCGAGCCACTAAACTCCGAAGGTCTCATTATTAAAAAGTAATTTATCCTAAAACCACCCATCCCCCTTATTTGGTCTGTTGGAACACAGTGACATTACACTGAGCACAATCATACCAAACACAGTGAACTCATTTCCTTTGAGATTTCCCTAACCAAGTTATCCTAAAACTCACTAAGGTAAGACATGAAGAAACCGCCCATACACCCGCTTCAATACACACCTAAGTGATCCTGAAGACTATCAACCAAAGGCTTACCTTGCACGGGAAACAAGTCCACTCTCTAGACAAAACATTAGAGGAACATTCATACATTAAGGACTTCATGTAAGTGCCCTACTCCAATGGTACTTTTAAGTTACACTAAGTGCAATCTGAGAGTATCATCACATACTACTACTCCCACTTGGTGATCCTTGAGGATTCCCTTGGATCAAGCACACTACATTAGTCATTCATAACTTCATTATATAAAACTTAATGTTAACATGCTTCCTAAACATTAGACCTTAAGTCATCTAACTTCATTTGCAACACATGATGTCTCATTCATACACTTCATATAAAATACACTAAGATTCCCCTTTCAGATTATCCACTTAGTGTAATGGATAGATAGCGTCCCATACCCACCACCTACCCTAAGAAGTACATTATTTTAGGAAACTTAGTTCATTCATTCTTTTGTGGGGGCTATCTTAACCGACATAAACCATGAGAGCTAGACATGAAATCCCGATATTAGACCATATCTAATGAGGGATCCCCATTTGCCTAGGGTAGGGTCGTTCTCTTAGCTTTTACATGGGTTTCCCAATAGCTACACCTATGTGGGTTCATAGTTAAGGGATAAGGATATTGCTACTAAGGACTCTCCTTACTAACGAGGAGTACTTCATCTCAATGAGGTATATTGGGACAGAATCAACATCTCAACTACGAGTGTAACCACCCCTCTTCATTCCTCTCGGTTGGCTAAGAAATAATCTCCCACGGAGGTTCTCAACATTGTAATAATAAGGTTAAGGATAACTAGTGGACACCACATCTTAACTCACGAAGGGTATCCATCCTCCTACCTATCATATAAAGATCTTGGAATATAGTGAGGTTACTACTAAACACTTTATCTCAATTCACGAAGAGTGTTCACCCCAAAACTCCCATTAATCACATTAACTAACTTCATTCATTCATTCATTCATTCAAGTGTGAGTGTGTGATTGTACATGTGAGAACACCTTTCACCTAATCACCATTTCACAACCTTGAATTCTAAACGTGTTTAAACCTTCTTCATCATATTACACACTTAAACATGCTTCACATAATCATATAGTTCCTTTGGACATTATCTCTAGCATACTTCACATAACAAGCTTAATAAAGCACATTTCACAAGAATAACATCATTATCATCATATTTCATATAATATGCATTCATGGCCTTATTCACAATACACAAGTAGATTTACATTCATATATTCCAAGTAAACACCGCTATCAAAGGTGGGTCATACCACTCAAGAGAATTTCATAATAAGAGTTAAACAATGAGACAAACTTACCATTCATCAAAGATTTCAACAATTATTCACAATTTACTCAACAATTAATCATAAATAGCCCTAAGGGTAGTAACTAAACCATATTATCAACATGAAGAAACCAAAGCTCAAACATTATACAATCATATTCATTAACCCATTTCTCAAGCTAGAAGTTGGAAATATGGGTTAGCAATGTTAAAATCACCAAATAATACTAGAAACAACACATTTGAATCATTAAAACATTTTTATATGAAGACCCATGCTTAGACTCAGAGATAGGAGAAGATAGAGTTGGAAAATCCTTTTTGAGAGTTTGAATTCTTAGAAATGACTCCTTAAATGGAAGAGAGTTCAAGGATGACTACTATACCTCAATGAGAAGGAAACCCACTAATATTTTATGAAGAACACGTCCACCACCAGCTCTTCAAGCCCTTCCTTGAGTACAAGCTTCTATGGGGTTTAGGGAGAGCCGTTCTTTAAAGAGAGAGTTTGAATTTTTAAATGAGGGTTCTCGTCTAGGTCTAGGATTAAAATAAATTTAATATACCTTAAAGACCCTAAAATAATCATCTTAGGTTCATAAAAGACTTGGGGAATTTACAAATACACCCCAAGCATGGCATAAAAATGTGACAGCTTTAATAGGTGCCAATCGACGACCCCAAGCTATTGGCCGTTGTCTAATCAACGGATGTCTGCTTGGGGCGTCGATGGGATTTCATAGGTGCTCACGGGGGCTAAGATCCACAACTAAGTGTTGGACTAGTCCCCTAACGATGGGTGGTTTTGTCTTTATGCCTACGACCAGTAAGTTGATAGGCGTCGATTCCCTACCTTTTGGCAGCTGTGGTTGCCAAGTCTTGGGTCCTCTTCTAGGACCCCTTGTGGGTCCTAGGTGGAGACGTACCGGATGTTGGACCCCTAAACATGGTAATCTATTTATTAGGAAAATCCAACCTCAATTTCAATTAAAACAAACACGTAAAACTTGCTAAAACACATGAGAACACACAAGCACTTTTTAAGTCAAACCTTTGGAACGTCTTGGACGTTTAACCTCCAAACGTCACCAAACTTCATACACTTCCTATTAACATAATTATAAATCATTTTAACACAAAATTAACTCATGAATCATTTAGGAATCTCTAGTTCTTCTTAGTTCTTTTTAGGTATTACATTATCCCCTACTTGGAACAACATTCGTCCTTGAATGACACTAAACACTTTTAAGAACATCGAAGGCTTACTAGCAGAATATAACACACAAAATCAGGGATCAAACATTCATAGTCACATTAGACATGCACATAAATTCATTTTTAAACACATTGAAACCATTATTCATGAAAAAGAATTTTCTTTTCAAACCTTGAAATTTTTACAGTGAGCATCAACTCTCACACAGTGAAGCATGCATGAAATTTCAAAAATTTCCCTTTTAAACAATTTATCAAGAAAGCTTGATCATAAGAAAGACAATACCAAATGAAATGATCTTATAACACAAAAAAAACAACCATAAAGGGTTAATACTTACAGGGGACATCAAATACGGTATGAGTGTTATCTCTAGCCCCATCCATGAAGGGTCTTCTGGAGCAATTAGGATCTAGACCACCTTGAGGAGCTTGATTGACCTCTTTCCCTTTGGCCTTGATGTTAGGCAGACCCTCATCTTGTGATTCTTACTAGCACATGCAAAATAATCATCTGTTCTGGCAAGACAATGTCACATCCAGAGAGCACCCCCAAATACGACTGCGTCCTCGTCCTTTCCGAGGACTCACACAAGCCCTTAGCATTCGTCATAACATGTCATAAATTAAAAATGCCTAAAAATTTAAAACTTTAAATGCAATACGAAGTGTACTTTGAGTTCATACTTAACATATATTGAGGTATACATAGACCTCTCACATAAAATCTTGTTTAGGCTTCTTTTATAACAACATAAATAAATAATATGTAGTGATAGCCTAAAATTTGTCTCGCATTAGAACTATCTAAAGAGTACTAGTTGGACTTAGCCAATAAAATGTCAATAAGTCATATAGGCCTTAATGAAATAGAAACCAAAGAACATAAAATCAGAATAAAGATTATTCCTAAAGCTACTAAAGTCTTCATAAGCTAGAATAATGAAAAGAAAGCATCCCCGAACATGAGGACCTACCATACTTGGAGAAAGTATTCCAAGCTTCTTTGATAAACCTTCTTCAAATTCAATGGCCAGACCCTACATTTGTAGTAATATAAAGTAAGGTGTTAGTACGACACATGCACTAAGTATGGCAATATACATATAAACATTTAATAACATGCAATAAAATGACCATTTCCTTAGAAAACATGCTAAGTCATTTGAAAACCTTTAACGCACATATAAGAGTGCATATACAAGATAAGGATCACAACAACATAAAACATGATCACAACCACAGACATATCATCATAAAGTCATGTTAACCTTTCATGTTCATTAGATCATTTAACATTACATACAAAACCATTACCAATAATTCCATCCCAGGCTACAGTTGCAATATCATGTGAAGCCCAAGAACCACATAATTCAAGGTGTTAAACAAGATAGGATGACCATAATTAATGCTTGCTTAATACACTTCATCATAAGTAGTATAATAACATATAACAAACAGGACTATTATGTCCTTAACAAGCAACATCATCGAAGAGCAAAACATCATATAGTATAAACATTATACATTTCATATTCATATTTCATGAGAGAAATCTCCTAGAAATTCCCTTAGATTCAACTTGTTCAATGTCTAGTTAGAGTCTCATACCCCTACCTATACTAAGTAGACTCCTTAAGTCATCCTAGTGAATGTACATTTACTTGTCTTTCATTTTACTTGAGGGAACAATTGCCTTAAACGACATTAGACCATGTGAGATAAATATAGCATTTGGTGCCATAAAACCCCGCACCGAAAGAAGGTGGTCTACCGTTCAAAGTAGAACCAAAACATGAACATAGCATTCTAAGTGAATCCTCTAGATAGTATTCCTATGGTGGAAACATAAATTAAGAACTAAGAGATATAATAGAGAACCATAGTTTCACATTACACGACAGCCTCTATCTCAAGACAGTCATTGTGAACCTACCTTCCAAATAGGGAAGGGACACCTCACATATCTAGTTCATCGGTGCTAAGCTAAAGTCCCTTCGTGAATAACCTTTAAGTCATCATTTATTCATAAATCTTATCATAGATCATAGGATGTTAACTCTTTGTATAAACATGATCATAAGATCTTTAGGTTTAGATGAGAATTTCCTTTCATTAGAATTTTCATTTGTGGGATTAACATATCATAATCACAGTGTATAAGGCATAGAAGATAGACATCATCAACTTGCATTATCATATCCTTACCATGATCCCACAAATAACATATGCATAGCCCAACATATATAAATAGCAACATTATACATACTTCAATTGCATAGAAACATCATTTATAGGTTAGCATACACATAATAGAGTACTCACGAACTTAGAAGACTTACATACTGCTTCCAAGAACCTTCATCAAGAACTCACGTTCAATTTACAACAATCATCCAACAACATAGTAAAATACTTAATAACATATCCAATACCAAACCTTAAAGTCATATACAAGACCAATTCATAGTTAAGGATAAGGGAAAGGGTCATTAAAGAATTCATTCAAGTTATAGTTCCAATCCAAACGCTTACATGTTATAAAGTAACAGATATAACCCAATCAAAACGATTATTCAGAGAAGGAACATGCCTCGCATGAAAATCAAACATTACAAACCAATTACCCAACCATACATACTTAATTAACCATAGAAAATTGTTATTTTTCATCATTAGTCATAAATCTTGAGGTAGGAAGAAAACCCCTTTTGTAGAGTAAAAACCCTAGGAATTGAATTCTTCAAAATCATATTTGAAAGGACCTATTGTGGAAAGGAATCTCAACAGTGAAGAAGTCATACCTTATTGACGAATATTCCATGAATTTCGAATGAAAATATTGAAGTCTTCGTCTTCTTCCTTAAGCTTTTCTTGTTTTTCAATGGAGTTTGAAAAGAGAGAGTTCTTGAGAGATATGAAGGGATTTGTTTAATATGACTTGAAGTGCGTGAAAGTGGTATAAAGATGGCCTAAAATCATTATAAACTCGTCCCCTAAAATACCCAAAAGACCCCTCAATAAAATGGGTCTTTTTGTGAAGTTAAATTGAGTTAAAAATAACGCGGACAAATCTCAAAAATTATTGCACGTCGCGGGGTCAATTTCACATTTATTTTTAAAAGTACGAGTTGATACAGAGATCCTAGTGGAGGCTCCGCATCGCGAGGAAAATTTTGAGTCTCTACGTGTTGGCTGCGCGCCGTGCAGCAGCCATCATTTTTTGACTGCGCGCAGGCTGCTTTGGCAGCCTGCTCGCCCATGTTTAGGTCCTCCTCAAGGACCCTTCAGGCGGTTCTTGGGGAGTTTTTAGCGAACGTTTGAACCCTTTGTACTACATACTACCTATTTAAAGTCTTTTTACAAGTCTTGGACTTCATTTGACACTCCCAGACTTTCACCAAACATAGGGACGTATACTAGTTCAAATTGGCTAGTTTCCGGACGTCAAGGTCTTCCTTTATAGCTTTGGATCTAAGATATTCTAATTAAATTCATTACATAAATATAGGTTTGGAAACATCATGGAACTTCCAGAGCGTTACAGATACTTACCCAAATGTTGCTTTCCAAAAGTAGCACATAGCACACCTAAGCCTCTCGAAAGTACGTCCCTCCTTAAGAATTTTGGTTGGAAGCTATGTCCTTGTTCTCCATGGAAGACTCTTGGTGATAGAACCTCTTATTAGGACTACATTCATCAAACTAGGGCCTCTTCCCCTCTTGCCATATGTCCCTAATTTTGGACTCCTCCTTTTGTTCTGCATACACCATGCGTCTAGAGATATCTATGTAATTAAGGAGCATTGCCATACGACAATCCTTTTCCACCAAGCTAGACTCCCATCACAAATTTGTTCATTCTAACCCTAGGGTTGTGTACCATGGTCGGGGCATACTTAGAGAGTTGAATAAATTTGAGAGAGTACTTTTTTACACTCATTCCCCCTTAATGAAGATTCATGAACTCAACCATCTTCTTCTCCATCCACTCTAAGGAAAAGAACCTATCTAGAAATGCCTATTTGAACATCTCCCAATCTACCGAACCATCCCTTAAGGGTCTCTCATCCCTCCATTGCTCAAACCACACTTCAGCCACATCCTTGAGTTGGTAAGCGGCTAGCTCCACTCTCTCCTTAGGGGTCACACCCATAGCATCCACCATCTCGAATATCTCATTTATGAATGCTTTGTGGATCTTCATCCACCTTAGTGCCTTGAAAAGTAGGAGGGTTCATCCTTATAAAAGCCCTAATTCTAGAAACGGGAGTACTCATATTAGGTTGAGTTCCACCCCCTTGTTTAACTTGGGCAACCAAATGATTAGTGACGACTTGAGCTTGAGACGTCATGAGTTGGGTCAAATTTATAAGGGCATCCCTTAACTCTGTGTTAGTCATAGTCCCTTAAAAAAATGGAACTTGAGGAGCTTTAGGTTTAGGGGGAAATTGAGGTCCTTGGGGTCCTTGAGGTTCCATAGGAAGAACCGCCTCATTCACATTCTCTAGGCCAAATATAGGGAGTTGGTCAACACGAGGAGGGATCATCTCATTAGCTACACCTTCCTCCTCCCTCCTAGCGATTGCTCTCCTTGTATTCATGTCCTATAAACACAAAGAGAAGAGGTTGAAAAAAGACATCTTATAGAACACAACTCCAAGTCATGACATTAGAATAATGAAGAAAGTGAAACTTCTATCATCTTATAGCCTCTCATTCATGGATGTGTCGCGACCCAAACCGATGAACAAGACTTTACTAGATTTGGCTTGTGAGAGTTTAGACCCTAAATTATTACCCATAAGCATATGCTCTGGTACCAAGTTTTTCATGACCCAAAAGTACCCCCTAGAAGAAGGGAGCAACCCTTAAGTCGGACAATTACATACTTGACCTTTCGGAGGTCTTGTACTAGCCATTTGCTATCATTCATCACATAAGACATGAAAAGTAGTGCGGAATTAAGACTTTTCACGACATTTATAATAATAATAAAATATCTTTCATAAATACTAAAGAGTGATCTCGTTTCACAAGACATCTTAAAGACACAACTTAAATATCTTACGAACACGGCCCTTTACATCAAATGAAAATACTTAATAAGTCTTAAAAATAGAAACTAGGAAATAGGACTATGCCCTCGAATATATGAGGACATACTTATTCTTGAGAGAGTCGATTCCCAGTTTACCTTTCGATTCTCCTATGCCTCTAACATATTAGTTAATAGAGAATAGAAAAGTTATGGAGGGTTAGCACCAAGCAATTACTAAGTATGGGCATATGCAAAACATGCTAAAAAAGGACATTTAGTTAAATCTAACTTTAATTGCAAAACTAAGATAAACCTTCATGAATATCGATTTAAATAGTATAAGAATCATCATTTATAACAAAAATAGATTTTCATTAATTTTAGAACCAAAGACATAAACTTCTAGTAAACTCAGTAAATAAGTGAACAACGTTGCATTACAATGAGCACATCATACCAAAACAGGAAACTAACCCTTTGAGGTTACCTAACCAAGTTAGTTATCCTAAGACTCTAAGGTATACATGAAGGAACTGCCCATAAACCCCCTCATAACACCTATGTAATCTTAAGACTACCAACATAGGTTTACCTCGCATGGAAATAAGTTACACACTCTAGACTTAAAACATTAGAAGAAACATTCAGCATAAGGACTTCATGTAAGTGCCCTACTTCATGTAAGCACACTACATTACTCATTCATAACTTCATCATATAAAACTTCACATGAACATGCTTCCTTAACATTAGACCTTAAGTCATCTAACTTCATTTACAGAATACGATATCTCATTCATACACTTCGTATAAAACACACCAAGAATCCCGTTTCAAATTATCTGCTTTGTGCAATGGATAGATAGTATCTCATATAACTACCTACCCTAAGTAGTACATTCTTTTAGGAGACTTAGTTCATTCATTCTTTTGTGGGGATAGCTTAACCGACATAGACCATAAGAGCTATACATGGAATCCCGATATTAGCTTTTATCGGAAAGGGATCCCCACTTGCCTAAGGTAGGGTCGTTCTTTTAGTTTTTACATGGCTTTCCCAACAGCCACACCTATGAGGGCGCATAGTTAAGGGATAAGGAGATTTCTACTAAGTAACTCATTCTAAACATGCTTAAACCTTCCTTCATCATATTCCACACTTAAACATTCTTCACATAATCATATAGTTCCATTAGACATTATCTCTAGCATACTTCATATAACAAGCTTCATAAAGCACATCACAAGAAAAACATCATTATCATCATATTTACATAATATGCCTTCATGGACTTATTCACAATACAAAAGTAGATTCGCATTCATATATTCGAAGTAAACACCTCCCCCAAAGGTTGACCCTACCACTCAAGAACATTTCAAAATAAGAGTTAAACAATGAGATCAACTTACCATTCATCCAAGCTTTCAACACCTATTCAGAATTTACTAAACAACTCATCATAAAATTACCGTTAGGCAGTAGCTAAACCATAATATCAACATGAAGAAATCAAAGCTCAAACACTACATAATCATATTCATTTAACCAATTTCTCAAGCTAGAAGTTTGAAATATGCATAAGCATGGGTTAATTAGGGTTTTGATATTAAAATAACCAAATACCACTAAAAATAACACATTTTAATCATTCAAACATTTTTATATGAAGAACCATGCTTAGAGTCAAAGATAGGATAAGAGTTTGAAAATCCTTATTGAAATATTTTAGAATTGACTCCTTGAATGGAGGAGAGTTCAAGGATGACTACCGTACCTCAATGAGAAGGAAATCCACTATTTTTTTATGAATAACACGTCCACCACCATCCTCCAATCCCTTCCTTGAGTCCAAGCTTCTATGGGGTTTTGGGATAGTCTTTCTTTAGAGAGAGAATTTGAATATTTGAAATGAGGGGTCTTGTCTAGGTCTAGGACTTAAAACCAATCTAATATACTTTAGAAACCCTAAAATAATCATCCTAGTTTCACAAAGAATTGGGGTGAATTTACAAAAACACCCCAAGCTTGGCAGCAAACGTGATAGCTTTAACAGGTGCCAATCGACGACCCCAATCTACTGGGCGTCATCTGATTGACGGCCCATCCTGCTGGGGCGTCGATGGCTTAAGAGGCATCTTCATTGGGGTTTAATCTCCTATTAAGTGTGTTAATACGCCCCCCAAATGATGGGGCGTCGTTATGCCTACGACCAGTAGGTTGATAGGCGTCGATTGCCCAGCTTTTGGTAGCTTGGCTGCCAAGTCTTGGGTCCTCTTCTCGGACCCCTTTTGGGTAGGTAGAGTCATACTCGTACGCTGAACCCCTAAACATGGTCATATAGGTATAAGGAACATCCCACCTCAATTTCAATTTAAACGAACACGCAAAACTCACTAAAACACATTAGAACACATAAGAACTTTCTAAGGCAAACCTTTCGAACGTCTTCGACGTTTGATCTCCAAACGTCACAAAAATTCATACACTACCTAAGGACATCACTATAAATATTTTAACACAAAATTAACTCATGAAACATTTACAAAGTTCTAGTTCACCTTAGTTTGTTAGGGTATTACAGCTTAAGCCAATAATTGCATAGGATCTCTAAACTCCACAAAAGTGGAATTCTCAATTGAAGGATAATCTGGAACTTGAGGAGGAGCATGATGTGGAACTTGGGGAGGAATCTTTTGTTCCACATTGACTTATTCTTCTCTTCTATCATTTGCCCTTGCATTATCCATGCCCTGAAAATTAATGGGCACGGATTAGAAGAAGGACCTCATACACCTAAACTCAATGTCACGACAAAGAGAATGAAAAAATGAGATTTCCTAAGAATCCAATATCCTCTTATTTGTAAATGTGAAGAACTTCACATTTATGAGTAAGACTCTATTAGACGTGGTTTGAGACAAACCTAGAATAAATCTAAACCTTGTGCTCGAATTACCAAGTCTGGCATGACCCTGGGTATACCCTAGGTGTAACGTGTCGTACATTACCAAAGGGGTCTCATACAAGACCCTAGAACAATCATAACATAAGATAATAGAAAAGTATGGAAAATTTAAAACTTCTTTAAAATAATACATTCGAAAACATTTTCTTAAGCAAGCGAAAGTCTTCACTACATTTTTGTCTCAAACTATCTATTTAAGTCATGAATAAAATCCTGGGACACAAACGATAAAAAGTCTAAAATATAAGTAATGACATAAAGGAAATATGGGTTCATCCTTGAAGCTATGAGGACTCACCAAATCTTCATGTCTTAGAGACCTAGCCTTTAAAGCAACTCAATCTCCAAAACCCTATATTTGATAAGAATGTAGGCAATATGTTTTTGTACAAAATGTATCAAGTATGAAATCTAGAACAGCATCATAAGATCATCTCAAAATGGTTAGACAATAACATGATCATAACATAATCTCAAATATAAGAATCATCTCATCACAAATCAATATAAGATATAGTTAATGAGCATAGGAGAAAAATCATATTCATAGCATAGCCTTTACTTAGAATTTTATAAACTTCATGCTTCAACGCTTAGTCTTTCATATTACAATAAACTACTTCACAAACCACCTTAAAGAATACTTGTGCAAAACAAGAATATCATCCCATAATACCATCCAAGCTAAGTATCTCTTTTTGTTCATTCGTGAGAATAGTCCACATTCATAGTCAAGAACTAGTTTTTTATGTCATAAGAGCACTATACTCCTTAGTAACCTCAAGGCATAATTGTGCAATGCATGTGGGGCATCCCAAAATACCACACACACTAAGCATATCCTTGACGTCACCATATTCATATTTGCCATTTTTAGGTGTCACTATTGCCCTAATTCATATAGACAATGAACTATCGACTTGAGTCAATCATATCATGGATAGAAACTTTAGAAATAATCCACTCTAAGCACACATTCAATAAGAGGACACTTCAAAAGTAGCTTCAAGTCATACTAGTGCCATGTATGAATGGCATCCCATACCACCACTCAAACTAAGTACTTCTTTAGGCTATCTTACTCAATGCTTACTATTTATCATTTTAGACTATTAAAGAATAGCATAGGATTAGGCAAGACCTGAGTACCACTCTATCATACAATCCAAGCTATCCAAGGGAGAATACAAGTATTCCAACCTATCTACCATGTAAACATTCAATATGATGCAAGCTACCTTTACGAGAGTATGAATCCTCAACCATAAGTTATCCTTAGAAGAGTATGCTGTCTCAATCCTGACATATCCTTAGGAGGTTGTAATTCCTCTATCCTAAGCTATCATGGAGTGGTCTTTTCCCAACCAAGTCATTCTACCATGGAGGCATTCTAATAATTTTAGTCAAAGCTACCCTTAGGAGAGTGTAGATTCTATATCCTAGGCAAGCATTGTTATACTAATGCAATCTACCATGAAAATCATCCTTAAAATGTAAATTCAATCTAATCTTAGGAGATTATAATTCCTCAATCCCAAGATACCACGAGAACTACTAACTCATGCTACCTAAACAAGTTATCCATGAAGTGCTCATAAATCACAAATTCAGTCTATTCTATGCTAACATGCTTTGATTAATTTTGGGTGATGAGCCCTTCAATCTAGAATCATTCTATGTAATAAGATCTTTCACATTCTGCATACATGCATTCATATAGTTCTAGGTAGGTAATATGGGTAAAATCATTCTACCACAACACTATCTATCTTGTATATCAATTCTATGCACGCTATATTATTATTTTTAGACTTACTCTATAAGCCTAGTGATCAATATTATGACTTCAAGCCTTACTTTTAATCTTTACTCCACAATCAACATACTAGTCAAGGTCACAAGACATATTTAATCATAACTTACTCATAGGGAATTTTAAGCATAATTCAACATAAAGTCCCAATTTCAATCAATAAAATTCATGTTCTAGCATAAATTCATAAATATATTTAAATTCATGATTTCATATTTCTATTCTTGAATGAATTCCATACATGATAACAATTCTTGGAGAATCTAGCAAAGATACAGCAATTTCGATCATAAGACATAACCCACTACTTTTATTCTAGGGTTAACCCAAGGGAATTTCACAAATTCTTCAACTTCAGAATCAACACCAAATTAACCATAAATAATTATTATCTAATCAATTGGAATCATACCCAACTAAAACCACACATTAGAAGTAAAACCTAACTTAGATTGGGGTTCTTCATCACAAATTAGGAGAAATTAAATGGTACTCTATGGGTGGAAGAACCCATAGATGAAAGGATAAACATATATTGATTCAAAGACCTTACCAATCTTGAATCAATGGTGTAAATCTGCAACCTTCTCTCCTCGTCTTCTTCTTCACTTCTAAAGAGAGAATTTCTTGAGAGGATTTAGGGTTTTAAATTAATGAGTTAAATGATTTAGTTTAGGGGTATATTAGGTATTTATAAGTTTTTTAACACTAACTAATCTACCCACCTTAAGACATAAATAATTACTAACTTAAACCCTAAACACTTAACTAAAAATACACCTAAAATTTTGTTGACCTAGAGACCCCCACCCACGGAGCGTGTGTGGGTTCACGGCTTGTGCTGGCTAGTCGTACATGGTTTATAAGGATTTATATTTCATTCCTTACTCCAGACTTGACCCATTACCCCCACCTACAAAGCGTGTATCCACATCGGCGAAGCTAGGTGGACCCCATTCATCGGGGTATACGAATTAATTTGCAATTTTTGGGTTGTTTTGAAGGTCCTCCCCAAGGAACCCTTGGGTGGTACTTGGGGGTCATACCTTGATGCCCTAACCCTTAAACCCCTATTCTAATTAAGAAAATCATTTTACAACTTTTAACCCTTACACAACTCTTCAAAACTCTTACAAATGGCTCAAGAACTCTCTAGTTCAACTTACTAGTTTTAGAGGTGTTACAATCAACACGGTCCCAAAGCACCAAAAGTGCAACCCCATGGAGAGGTCACTAATTTTTATTTTTGGGATTCTATACAGATGATAATCCAAGTAGTGACAAACCAAACTGGAAAACAGAGAGAGAATTGATTGGATATGGTTGATATATCTAGGATTCGTGAGGTATTCAGGATGAATCCTCAAGATTTCACTGGTTCAAGTGTCACTGAGGATTTGAAAAACTTTTTGAAGGAAATACAAAAGGTTATTGAGGTTATTCATGTTTTTTTATGTTGAGCGAGTGGAACTAACTTCATATCAACTGAAGGTATTGCTAGGGTACGATTCGACCATTAGAAGAAGAGTAGAGTTGATGGTGCACCAATTGTGAGTTGGGTTGTGTTCAAGGGTGCCTTCATAGGAATTTATTTCTAGGTGAAATAACAGAGGCAAAGGTTTGATAATTCCTAACTCTTAAGAAGGAATCCTTAGTGTGCATGAGTATTGCCTCAAAATCACCCAACTTTACCTCTATGCTCCGTATATAAATGTTTATATGAAAAGCAAGATGAGTTATTTTGTTTCTGGGCTGTCTCACCTGTCAAGCAAAGAGGGTAAGGCAGCTATCTTGATAGGATACATGAACATAGAAATACTTATGATCCATGTTCAGCAGGTTGATGAAGATAAGCTGAGAGATAAAAAAGAGTTCCTAAACAAGAAAGCTAAGACAACTGGGAACGAGTCCAGAAAATGGAATATTAATGTGAACCGATCGTCTTTCCAAAAAAGAAAAAATGGACCTACTCAATCATCTTCTAGTGCATCTGCACCAATGAACATAGGTAAGTTCAAGAATTAGAATTTGCAGAATTTTAGGCCTAGACCTGCACAATCTCAAGGTGGTATAGCAAAAAAACGTAATGGGACTCTTACATGTGATAAATGTGTTGTAATGACTCCACTAGTTGCTTCAAGTGTGGTTAGAATGGTCACTTCACGAGAGAGTGCCTAAAGAACAGGCAAGGTAATGGCAATGGGGGCAAAAGAGCCTAATATTTTCTTTATTTGCTCTGCCAGACAGATTTTCACCTAGAAGAGCTACTTCAAGGGAAGTTGGGGGAGCGAACTGTCCATATTTTATCACTAGTCATCAAGAGTAAGACAATCCACCAGATGTTTTCACTTGTATAATCAAAGTTTTTACTTTTGATGTATATGCTTTTCTAGATCCAGGACCGAGTCTATATTTTTCTACTCCTTATGAATAATGATATTCTTTCTGAGCAACTTCTTGAGCCCTTCAGTGCTTCTACTACTATGGGTGAATCTATTCTAGATGAAGAGCTTATCGTGATTGTACCATTCTTGTCAATCACAAGGACACCGTGGCTGACTTAGTCGAGCTGGACATGGTAGATTTTGATTTTATTTTAGGTATGGACAGGCTTTATGTCTATTTTCCTCAGTTGATTGAAGAACTCGAATAGTTATGTTCCAGTTTCCTAATGAGATAATTGTAGAGTGGAGTAGTACTTCAACACTGCCTAAGGATCATTTTGTTATGTGCCTTTAGGTGAGAAAGTTATATTCCAAAAGGGTGCATCTATCACTTAGTCCAAGTTAATTGCTCTAGTGTTGAGACACCACTAATTCAGTCACCTCCAGTTGTAAGTGGGTTCTAGAGGTATTTGCATATGATCTTTATAAAGTCCCTTCTGAGAAAGAAATACACCTATGTATATATATTCTTCCTAATACTCATCATGTTTCTATTTCTTCATGTAGAATGGATCCAATTGAGTTGAAAGACCATTTATGGGAAGAAAGACGGTTCTCTTAGAATGTGCATAGATTATTGTAATTTTAATAAGGTTACAACATCAACACCCCCATCCTCTGCTCCTCCCCCCAAAGGAATTAAGTAGCCATCTTTACAAGATCGATGAATTTTTCTCAAACTTCAGCGTATGCACTTATTTTTCTAAGATACACCTCTGATTAGACTATCATCAGTTGAGATTAAGAGAGAGTGATAAAGACATCTTTCAGGATCCCCTGTGGTCATTATAACTTTCTAATCATTTCATTTGGTTCACTATTTCTCCTTCAACACTCATGGACCTTCTGAACATAGCATGTACGTCTTATATTTATAGGTTTGTTATTGTCTTCATTAATAACAATCTAATCTATTTGAGGAATGAGGAAGATCATGTTAGTCATCTCAGAGTTGTTCTTCAATCTCCCAAGGATAGAGAGTTGTATATTAAATTCTCCAAGTGTGACTTTTGGTTTGAGTCAATGGAATTTTTAGGTCGCATTGTGTATGGTGATGGAATTCAAGTTGAGACTCAAAAGATTGAGGCAGTGTAGAACTTTCCTAGACCCACATCTCCAACTGAATAGGTTTTTATTGGGATTGGATGGTTATTATAGAAGGTTTGTAGAAGGTTTTCATCTATTTCATCCCTATTGACTATGTTGACTCAAAAAATAGTTAATTTTTAATGGTCTACTTTCAGGAATTAAAAACAAGGTTGACTATTGCCCCAGTATTGACCTTACCTGAAGGAATGCAATCTATTGTTGATTATTGTGATGCGTCCATAGTTGGACTAGGTTGTGTATTATGCATAATGACAAGGTTATAGTTTATAACTCCAGACTACTTAAGATTCACGAAAATAATTACCCAACCCATGATCTAGAGTTGGTTGTTCTAGTGTTTTCTTTGAAAAATATGGTGTCACTATCTTTATGGTGTTCATGTATGTGTATTCACCAATCATAAATGTCTTTAATATGTATTCAATCAAAAAGATATTAATCTTATAAAGGGGTGGTGGTTGGAGTTACTCAAGGACTATGACATGAGTACTCTCTATCACCTAGGTAAGGCAAATGTTATTGATAAAGCCTTCACCATATTGTCTATTGGTAGTACGCCCAAGTTGAGGAAGGACAAGAATTAATTAGTTAAGGATCTGCACAGATTTGCATGGTCAGGAGTCCTATTAATTATTCCAATGAAGGTGGAGATGTGGTGATTAATGGGGTTGAATCGTCACTAGTGTTCGAATTGTAAGAGAAACAAAACCAAGACCTTATTTTACTTGAACTGAAGGAGGAACAGTGCATAAGAAAAAAAGTTGATGGATGTTTGAGAAAGGAGATGGAGAGGAGAATGGTGTATTGGATATCAGGAAGATGGGTGTACCCCAAAGGTGGATGAAATACCAGGACAGGATCATGGAGGGAAGTCATAGCTTCCAGCTGTATTATATCCATCCTGGTCCCCAAAGACTGTATCGCTAACTTCAGAGAAAGAAGTGTATTGGCGAGTAGTTTGAACAAGGGTATAGTAGAGTTATTTGCTAAGTTCTTGAATTGACAACAAATCAATGTAGACCACCAGAGGCCTGGTGGTATAGCTCAGAATATGTATCTTACAGAATGGAAGTTGGATATGATAAATAAGGATTTTATTACTGGTTTATCCGTCTCGTAGACAACATGCTTCGATTTGGGTGATTGTAAATCGAATGAATAAATCAGCCAATTTCTTACCCGTAAAAACTACATTTACAAAACATGATTATGCCAAAATATATATTCAAGAGTAAGTCAAACTTCATAAAGTTCCGGTCAACAATATTTCAGATTGAGGTGCGTGAATCACAACAAAATATTGGAGGTCTTTCAAGAAAGGTTTGGGTTCCAAGGTAAATTTGAGTGTTGCTTTTCATCCTCAAATTGGTGGTTAAGAATATTGCACAATTCAGACTTTAGAATATATGTTGAGGGTGTGTGTGATCAATTTCAAGGGTAATTGTATTGATCACTTGCCTTAAATTGAGTTTGCTTAAAACAATAGTTACCACTCTAGCATCCAAATGTCTCCTTATGAGTCTCTTTATGGGAGAAGATTTAGAACTTCTATTTGATGGTTTGATGTTGTTGAGGTTGGGTTGGATTTATAGGACCAGATTTGGTTTATCGAGCTATGGAGAAAGTGAAGACTATTCAAGGATGGTAAGAAATGCATAGAGTCATCAGAAATCCTATATCGATGTTAGGAGAAGAGACTTAGTGTTTGAGGTGGATGATGGGGTTTACTTGAAGGTTTCACCCATGAAGGGTGTTAGGAAGTTTGGCAAGAAGGGGAATATTAGTCCTCGGTATATTGGTCCTTATAGGAGATCTAAAAGGATTGGCAATGTAGCCTATGAGTAGGAGTTTTCGTCACAGTTAGCAGCAGTCCATTTGGTGTTTTACATTTCAATGTTGAAAAAGTTTATGAGAGGACCTTCATTTATAATGTCGATTGAAAACATTGGTATTAAGGATCGCTTATCTTATGAGGAGATTCCTATTCAAATTCTTGAGTGTTAGGTTTGCAAGTTTAAAAAAAAAGAGGTAGCATCAATGAAGGTCTTATGAAGGAATCAGTTTGTTCAATAAGCTACTAGGGAGGCTCCAGAAGATATGAAGAAGAGATACCCACATCTCTTTGAGTCCAGAGAAATTCCAAATTAAGGTACTAATGTTTTTCTTGGTATTTGTTTTTGTCACAACTCGAGAGCACCCCAAGTCATGATGCAGTGTACTCAACCTATCAGAGGTATTATACAAGCCCTTAGAATTCATTCATTGCATTGTCATAGAAGTAATGCAGAATTTAAAACGTTTAAAATAAATCATAAGGCTTGAAGCAACCAAAACTTTTAAAAGAAATCTTTCATAGGCAACGGAAATTAGTTCATATAAGCACATAAACGCAAAACATTTTAGGCATCTCAAACAGGGAAACGGCCTTGTACATTAAATGGAATCATATTTAATACAAGTCTTAAATAAAAGAAAACTGGAAACGACATCCATGCCCTCGAATATTTGAGGACATACCAAGATCTTGTGAGAACAATCTAATTCCTAAGCTTTAACTCTAGGAATCCTCACTTGCCAACACCTACACTTGTAGAAATAAAGAAAGATAAGGAATTAATACAATTAAGCACTAAGTATGGTGACATGCAAGATAACCATGTAAAATGGACACTTACTTAAAGATATGATTTTCATGCTATTTTGACAACACCTTAATAATACAAGTATAAAGCCATCCAAGTTCATCACCGACATATAAGATAATATCTACATAATCTTCAAGGTATGACCATAATTATTAAGTAACCCATTTTATCATATAAACCCTCTACCTAAGGTTATCCTAAGACACACTAAGTAAGAAATGAAGAGACCACCCATACAACCTCTTCAATACACACCTAGGTGTTCCTTAAGACTACAAAAGATACAGACATTTCCTTGTTCAATAGAACCAAACAAGACAGCATTCATAATAGAGAAACATAAGAGGACATTCATGCATTTTAAGAGATTTCACATAATGGTCTTGGAATATATACGGAACCCACTCTATTACCTTCAAATCCTACTCATGCCATGTGTAGATAGCATTCCATACTACTACCAACACGCTTTAGAACCTATCCAATAGTTAAAGTGTACATCCCACATGATGAGAATAGGCATTAACCGACATAGACCACACTATCTAGGTATGGAATCCGGTGTCATAAGACCCCACACCGTGGAAGGTATTTTGCTTGCCAAGTATAAAAGTAGGAAACATCCCGTGTAGGCACACAGTTTAACGAATATCAAAAGGCTAATTTGTACTCTAGTCTCATACTCAAGTAGAGCTACAACCTTAAGCATATCCACTCAGTGCTTTGCCTTGGTTTTCATAGAGTAAGTCCATTCACTTAAGAGTATTAGATAAGGTACCATCACTAAGCCCTACAAACTCATAATACCATTAGCAAGAAGGGATCCACAAGGGTCTACCGATCAAGGTTCATTATGATAGTGTTACACCTCGGTAGTCTAATGACTTAGACTAGAGACTCACTTAATGAACAATGCCCTAAAATAATGTTTCTAGATTTAAGAAAAGGTAATTAACTTAATCAAGAAGTGTTAGAGTAAAAACGTCAAGAAGTGACCATGACGTACAGAGACTAGTGAAAGTGAACTAGTGTGCCTTTAGGGGTTCAGAGTCTAATAACAAAGTAAAAATGTGAAATGATGATCGAAAAAGGTTTAGAAGTACACTTTATGGGATAGGTCGAAATGTCCGGGTACGAATCCCCAAGTACCACACTAAGGGTCCTTGAGGAGGACCCGAGATTTGACCCAAACCACGTTTGACCAGTACGGTTCGTGGTTTGGTTGATGGGGAGTCATCGTTTGACCCCCTGTCTCATTGTCTTAAAACGAAACAATTAAGGGTGATTAGGTAATAAGTTAATTAATTAATTAATGGTTAGGGAATTTTATAATTAGTTATTTTATGACTATTAAAGGGTTATAAGTCATTAAACTAACCTAACACCTCATAAATCCCGAAACCCAGATAGCTCCCACTTCTCTCTAGTTTCTCACACTACTCTAAGACCCCATTGAAGAAAAAGAAGAACAAGTTTATCCTAGGGATTCAAGATAAAATATTTCCTTCATTATTCTTCAATAATTCTTAAGGTATGGAGGTTATTCACACTTGGGACTCTTTTCCCCAAGAGGCTCTTCAAAATTTGATTTCAAAGTTCTTCAAAAGCCTTGTTATTATCTAATTTCGTGGGTCTACATTCTAGGTTGGATTGTGTTGTCTAAGTTCAATTATTATTTAGGATTTATGTATGTTTATGTGCATATTTAATTATTCCTTAAAGGTTTGTCCTAAATTTCTATAAAGACCCATGAACACCCATCTTCCCCTAACCCTAACTTATGAATTAGATTGATTATTATTGAAGGGGGTGAAATTGAATGTGTTATTGATAACTTACCAATTTATTATGATGATGTATGAAATATGGGGTGAATATAATGGAATTGGGGGTTAGATCTTTGATGAGATTCTTGGAAACTAGGGGTAAGACTTCCAAGATCATGAATACTTTTTTGTGTTGATGTTGGCCTATCCTTGATGTTGTTATTTAATTGAAGTTTAAATGTTGAAATTATGCATGTATGATTAAGATATGAGTATTATGAATGTGAGATGATGGTAAGGTATGATTATGAGGGACTGGAAGGAATTATCTTGTGCATACTATTAAAGATTACATGTTGTAAGTTCTCAACTAAGGTAGTTGTATAGAAAAGGACTTCTCACCCTAGAAAATAGGAGCTATGATAGTATTCAAGGTGGATAGAACTCCTAGACATTATGGATATAAACAATTGAGGAAGACTCTAAGTGACTTCAAAAAGGGGAAATTTTAGCTTAGCACCAAGTTAACTTGACTATGAGAGGTGTCCCTTCCAATAAGGAAGGTAGGTTAACCTAATCGGCTCATGAGGGGGAAAAAATGTAATGTTAATTAGCCATAAGAGGGTGTCTTAAAGAAAACTCCTATTCCTTAAATGTTCCCTTAGAAATCTAAAATAGTGGATCAACGTAGACGTATTATGATTGTTTATATCTTAACTGGCAAGTCAAGATGCCTTCCTTTAAGGTGTGAGGGTTGGTGGAGGGGTTTGACACCGAATTCCATGTTTAGTACATGGTCTATTCCGGTTTGGCGAGTTTCCGAACGTGTAAAATGAATGAATGAATGAAAGTAAAAGATGTGTAATAACTAGGATGAATTGTTAGGTATACTAGTGTAGGTAAGGGTATGGGACTTTACCTATACATTGCACATGTAAACCTTGAGCAAAATCCTAGGGTGATATCTCTATATACTTATGTTATGAATGAAATGCATAATGTTGATTCTGTATAATGTTAGACTCATATGATATTGCATTCACTTGATATATATGTTGTTGGTATAGATTTTCATGTATGAGATTGAGTATATTTGTCATGAATTTACATGATGTAAAGACAATGAATATGGTTCCTTTGCTAGTTGACTTAGTTCATGTGGGGTTATAGGCTTCAAATAGGCATCGCACTAGTTGGCTTGGATTGGGATTGTGAGTAAGATATTATGATATGTTAATGAAATATGTTCTAAGCATGAATTATTGACTGTGGTTCCATTATAGTGTAATATGAACATGAAGGTAAATACGGTTCATTATTGTTGTATTGTGGACTTATATATATGTTTCAAATGTGCATAAAGGCTTCTAAAGTGATGTAACATGTTTTCAATAAAATGTTCATTTTTAGCAATATTTTAATTGCATATGTATTTATATTTAGTACATGTGGTTTGTACTAACCCATATTCTCTTTATTTATACAATAATGTAGGTTCGGGCAATTGAAGAGTTTCAAGGCCAAACTAAAGATCTTGATAGATCTCCAAGTTGGTGAATCCTCAAAGTTCCGAGGACAGAAAACCCACCTTGGTCTAAGTCTACCCTATGAAACCTAAAAAATCTAACTCCCCTCTGCTTCTCCTTTGATAGACTAGATTGCGCATCTTCTCTTGGAACTCATTCCCCTTATTATAATTCTAGATATTTGAATTCTAAGGACACTATTTCCACTTCTATCTTTTAAGAGTTTATTGTAAGTTCTATATGAGACCTATTCATTAATAGTGTCATGGTATGTCCCACATATTGTAACCTCCGATAGATGGTTATGTGTGCGCTATTAGACTATATTGTGAATGAAAGTCTCTATGTAAACTCATATGTAACTTTTTTAATTCTTCGAGTTTTCTACCTATTGAAAGCAATGATTCTATGTAAGGGCGTGTTTAGGCCCTCGAGAGAAGAAGATGCCGGTTACGACAGAGGGTTCTCCTTGGTCGTGACAGGGGATAGTCATTCATGGCACGGGTGGACCCGGATAGGTCTATCGGGTCAATTCATAATTAACTACTTTATTATTCAAGGTACATATTAGTATTTATAGACGGGTACCTACTTTTAGGTATTACCGATCCTATAGATTTCATTCGTAACATTAATTTAATATAAGTAAAGTACCAGTAGGGACAACTATGTATACCAACACAAGATTACAAAAATTATTCATAAAGAATCTTCGGTCCTTCATCATCATATATCAAATACTTAGAGAAGAAAATAGTTTCATGTAACACATAGAAACCATTACAAGATCTGAGACATGAAGAGTGAGTACATTTCAATTTAAATATTACGATATACAGATCATCCTTCAATTATACCCTCATAGCCATACATGGTAATCCTCAAGTCACCTTACAATGATCCAAGGACATGTTCATAACATATATAATTATTAGCACCGCAATCATAATGGATCATACCAATTCAATCCTATCGATATCACTTCTACATTAACTAGGGAATTAGGTACAACTACCACCTTCCAATAGCCACAATCACCTACTGAACATTCAACAATCCACACAACCATAGGTACTTACCCATGACAATGCTCATAAGGTTAGGACCAACCAATGGCATCCATATCAGATTCAACAAAACCCAAGCTATATTATCAATACTTTAAATCAAAGCAGGAACAATTTAATAATGATCAACGGAGGAATCAATACCCAGAACAACTAAATATGAATATCACATAGTAGTCATAATTTCCAATTACACCACTTTACAGACAAAATTAGGAATTCAAGGAATACATGGATTCATGGAATTTTTATATCATAAAACCATAAATTAACATTGAAAACTTCATAAAATTTAATTCAAATATTTTAATACAAGAACCTATGCTTAGAATTCGAAATAGGGCTTTTAAGATTTTTGAGATCTTTTGAAAAATCCTTTGAAATTGACTCCTTTAATGAGAGAAGAATGAAGGATGAAATTACCATTCCTTATTGAAGATCTATCCACGATATTTGGGTTGAAAACTTGAAGAATTGATCTTCTTCCTTGGAACTTCAAGGTTCTTCAATGGAGGATTTGAGTGGTGAGAAAGTTTAGAGAGAGAGAAGAGATCTATTTTTTTATTCTTATTGAGTGTTAGGGTTTTTGATTGGATAATGGGTGTACAATGACTTAAAATAAATATATAATAAACCTCCAAAATACCCAAAAAAAATCCCCTAATTAGTTGGACCTTTTTGGAGAAGCCCAACTCGACTTTTATTGATGCGATCAAATGTGGAACATGGTTGTGCGTTGCAGACGCACTCCCTAATATTGATTCTTAAAATTAATTTGAGGAAGAAAGGTGTGTAATAAGACTGTGATGTGAAGTAAACCTTTTTCCTTTGAATGTTGGGTATGCGACGTAGCTTGGCCTCCAAATATGGGGTTGTCTGTAAGCTGCCTTGGTAGCCTCTTGGCCAAAGCTTGGGTCCTCCTCAAGGACTCTTAGGTTATTCCTTGGGGAGTCGTGGCTGAAAGTTTTGACCATTAACACGATTATTAAGACATTAGGGTCACTTCCACTAATTTTCAACTCCAAACAACACATAAAAACATGAATAAAATACAAAGACACATGAACATCTTGGTCGTCCTTTGATGTTAGACTTCAAAACACTTTAATACTGAATTCTAAATATATTCCTCATTATCTTAAAGAGTTATTAACTCATAAAATCTATGTGAGGTTGTAGTTCATCCTATTTCATTTTGAGGGTGCTTCAGTTTTAGTTGAAATGTTGTGTTACTTTATATTTTTTAGTGTTTGAGTTGAGTGCTAGAAGTTACACCCTTAGTCTACTCAGAGTAGTCTCATTCAAGAATGAATGTTCCCAATGGGTAGATATTATAACATTCCACCTTAGAAAGAGATAAATTTAGCAAGAACTAAGTTGGAAATAGCAAAATATGAAATTTTGCAAGTTATACATAACTTGTGGGTTTTGGGTAAACTTGAAACAACCATAAAATTAATTATATGGTGACTTAGATGGCCCATAATATATCAAAAAAGGTGGAACCCACTTTCCAACACCACAGAGTTTGCTAAAGTTCGAAATCGTATGAGGGAGATATGTATGTTTACAATCACACTATCCGATTAAGGAAAGTTACTCGAAAATATGAGGGGTATGTTAGTATTTTCCTTACCTAATTAGATTAAAATATTTATAGTAATATTTTGGGTTCAACTGTGATTTGGGTCAATTTTACAAATTCTAAGTCATGCTTACGGTTTTAGAAGATGAGAAAAGAGGAAAAGAAATAACAATCGAGGCTTGCGAGTTGAGGATTTATTTCACCAAATCAAGGTATGTGACTTCCAATAGTATTGGGTTTGTTCACCCACACACCAATCATGATTTATATATTTGAATTAGTTCATATAGATTGAAAGATTTAAGTTCTTAATGTGTGTTCTTGAAGTATTGCTTTCATTTTTGAATTAGAATAGGTTTTATGAGTTCATAAGGCAATCGTATTGAGTTCAAGATATGTTTTATTAGAAGATTCTCATGTAATAGTATTCGTTAATTGAATCTAAACAAAATTTGAGGAAATTACTCGATTAAAAGTGATTTAGGACCAGAAAATAAGAGAAAATTTGTAAGATTGACCTAGGGAAGGGTGGCGAGACGCACTCCAGATGCGCCAGCAGATGTGATGTGGCACGCTAGAAGCGCCAAAATGGAGTCTATGAAGTTTAGGAGTTGGTGACCCGTGTTAGAAGTGCGCCAAGGTCACTTGCCCCCACCTTTTTTCCGTTGTTTATCCCATTCGAGTTATTTTAATGTATACATTTACTTCCTATTGATTCTAACTATTTTAAACTACTTCTAAACATCTTGAAATAATTCATAACATGAATTATAATGTTAAATCCATAAATATAAATTCAAGGTAGAGTTAAGAGTTTAGTCTTTGAGAATTCTTCAAGTCATTTTAAAAAGTCGTTTTACAATCTTTTAAAATTGTTTTAAGACTTCAACGTTTGAGTTTGAGGAAGAGTAAAGTTGAGTTCATTTTCTCAAAAATAATATATGGGAACTAAGTATTCCCTAGAGAAATATTTCTACTTTTAAGAAAAAAAGGAAACACCAATTTCCAGAAGAGTTCACGAGTAGTGTCTTTTTTGTGACAAAAGCTTTTGAGTAATAATCTCAAAGTTGAGGAAGAGAAAATGTTCTCTTTAAAACATAATGATTTAAGTTATATTTTTGGGAGAAGTATTGAGCGTTCGATTATGGGGAAATTTAACAAACTCACAAACCCCCATAAAAAACAATGTTAGTCATGGGGGTATAGAAACAGTCACACTTTTTAGATGACTCCTCATTATTTTTCAGCATATACTAGGGGATCCACTTAGTTGAGGATTTCTATACCCCGGAAAAGTATAGGACAGTTCTGGTAGTGTGGGCTAGAAGTTGTATCATCACATAGCTCATAGTGATGGTTTTCGGTTAAAAAATATCCCAAATGGAGTTTACTTTGTATTTATGCATACAAACGGAGTTATATTGTATTTTCAAATACATTAGGCTATCATCTAATTTTAAAAACTTTTTCTTTATATTGGCATTATTGTTATTTCTTTATATTGAATCGAGTTGAGGTTGAGTTGAGGTGAGACGAAGTAAGTTGTTTCTTCGGTTCCAGCTCAAGTTTATGTCATGTTTAGATTTCCCATCATATTCTCATACATTCCATGTACTGACGTCATTTGGTCTTCACCTTTTATGACACACACACATGTACTCAGGATCAGCATCCAACGCTTCATCGATCCAATTGAGTTCTAGAGTTGTTTAGTGAGCCTTGTTGCTTCCAAAGGACCCCTTTTTTATCTTTAGTTACTTTAGTTGTTAGGATAATCGGGTTTCTTGTCCTTACATCCCTCATAGTATTAGAGGCTTCATATATAGACAAATAATTGTTCATAAGTCTTTCCATTTTCAGTTTTAAATGTTTAAAGACTTGATTGCCGCTTTTGCCAGTTGAATGTTCCTTTACAACATTCTAAGTTTATGAACATGCGGGGTGGGACGAGTTTTGAGTGAGGGTGAATGGAGGAACAGAAAGGCTTTAGAGCCCACTTCTCCGCCTCCCTCTCCACCCTATACTACCTGCACATTAAGATTTTATCCAGGCCAAGGGTTCACTCAGGGCTAACAATGGTTCTTGAGTGTCGATCACGCCTAGGGTGTAGGCTCGGGGCTTGATAAACATGGTATAAAGGCACAAAATTCAATAGTCCTAGGGTTTCTATGAGTTGTGTCTGCAAATTCCTAGTTATCAGCGTGAAGCACGCCACATCTATTGTTAGGATGTTTCAATATTTAGGATCTACCTCACTTCTTCCATATTCTTTTCATGTTATAGAATTCAACTCTATAAAGTTTCTTTCTAATTCATCATTGTGCGTATATTTTAGATCATGCCTCCACGAAGAGCTATTTGAGGTCGTTAGCAAGGAGAAATGTTGATCCCCAGGATAAAGAGGTACCCAATACACCAGAAGTGCAATCCAAAGGAGAGGTCACTAATGTTGAGTTCCTCGATTCTACCTGGATGTTGAGCCAAGTGGTGAACAACCAAGATGTACAACAGAGAGGGAATCGGCATGATGTAGATGATACAGCCAGGATCTGTGAGTTCTAAGGATGAATCCTCCATATTTCACCAGTTCAAGTGTAACTAACGATCTGAAAAACTTTGTGGAAAAATTGTAGAAAGTGTTTGAAGTTATGTATGTTGGTGATGTTGAGTGACTAGTTGCATATTAACTGAAAAATGGTGCTAGGGTATGGTTCGACCAATGGAAGAAGAGTAGCGTTGAGGGTGCATAAATTATGAATTGGTTTGTGTTCGAAGGTTCGTTCATGGGGAATTTCTTTACACGCGAACTAAGAGAGTCAAAAGTAAGAGAATTCCTCACTCTTAAGTAGGAATCCATGAATGTGCATGAGTACAACCTCAAATTATCCCAACTTTCCTTCTATGCTCGAGAAATGGTTGCTGATATAAGGAGCAGGATAGGTTTGTTTGTTTCTAGGTTATCTCGCATATCAAGCAAAAAGGGTAAAATAGCTATGTTGATAGGAGATGTGTACATAGCAAGACTTATAATCCATGTGTAGTAGGTTGAGGAAGATAAATTGAGAGGTAGAAAATAGTTTTGAAACAAGAAAGCTAATACAACTGGAAACGAGTCTGGACAGTAGAAAAATACTATGAACTAGTCATCTTTCCAACAAAAGCAAAATGGACCTTCTTCGTCATCTGGTAGTGCACCTGCATAAAGGAATAAAGGTGAGTTCAAGAATTAGAATTCGTAGAATTTCAAAGGTACACCTGCATAGTCTCAAGGTATTGTGGGACAAGGAGGTTATGGGACTCCTGCATGTACTAAGTTTGGTATAAATCACTCAGGAGTGTGTTGTAATGGCTCCATAGGTGGCTTCAATTGTGGTAAGAATGGACCACTTCACGAGAGAGTGCCCAAAAAGAGAAAAGGTAATTGTAAGACCCCCAAAATGAGCTAGGGTGCCTAGAGCCTAACATGCTTTTCATAAGGGTATAAGGTCATAAAATGGTTTATAATGTGGTATTGAGGAAGTGTATAAAGTTTGAGGTGATTTGGAAGCCAAACATCAAGGGACAACCAAGACCTTCAACGACAAGTCGCCAAAGGGGCCTTAGATGCTTTTATGTGTCTTTAATGTGTCATGAGCTTATGAAGTCTAAAAAGGAGTTATAATGATTTTTATATGCAATATATGGAGTTTAATGAAGTTTGGAGGTCAAACATCGAAAAACGTCTAAGACATTCGAAAGTTATCCCTTGAGACGTTCATGTGTGTCTTGAGTGTGTTTGGATGTGGTTTAAGTGTTCATTTTGGGTGAAACTTGCATGGTAAGTCTTCAACATGATAGGGTGTATATATACATTAAAAACGTCTGGGTACGACATACCAAGGGCCCCACAAAAGGCCTTCAAAAAGGACACAAAGGTTGTCGAACACTGCCTTGTCCATGTCAATCGATCGAGCCAAATGATGCCTCGTTAGTGGATTGACATGTCACGACCCGAATCTAGACCTCAGACAAGACCGGCATCGTTGACCTCTCAGAGGTCGCAGACAAGCCTATATACATCATTCTTACTTCATCTAGGTTAATTTTAGCAGAAAATTTGAACTTTTTATTTTCTTAACATACATGCATACATACTACTTAACATCATAGGCGTTCACAGATCAACTATCTAATATAGAGGTAATAAAATAAAAGAAACAGTTCATAATTGCATTAACGCATTTTTGCCAAAAAAACACCAATAACAATAGTCTAAAACAAAAAAGTGGAAGAAAAACTAGTGGAACCATGTCCAACTAGCACATCCTCATCTAAGTAGATAATAACGATAGAGATTTAGATTTCATTCAAAGGCTGAGGGTCTACCAAGTCCGGAGGAAAAATCCATCGTCGTTTATCACGGCAACGGCCCATCTTGTTAAGCTCTAGCCCGTCCTCCCACCTGTGCCGACACCTAAAATGTTAGAATTGGCTAGGGATTAGTACACACTTGTACTAAGTATGGGCTTATGAAAGATACACACCAAGACATGCATGATTAAGAACAGCTTGTTCCCTAAACACACTAACTATGAGGTCAAGTCAGTGGGACTTTGCCAAATAGGGATTAGGAAATTACTGTGAACTTTCCAAAATTTAGAAGGACAAGTGGGAGCTTTTCCAAATTTGGATTACGAAAGTATGACCATGAAGTTACACATGCACCATCATACATTATCACATTGCACACACAGCCAACATAACATCTTACACATAGCCACATAACCTATTGCATTATAGCACATAACATTTTCATATCATTCGTTTCATATGCCATGATAACCTTTTGGGAATCAGGACTTGACATCACAGACTCCACAAAAATGACGGTTCTCAACATTGGGACCTCAACTAGGGAATATTCTTACCAAAAAAGAGTCTGCATTTCGTTCATTCATACGTACTTCATTTGATTTCATTATAGGCTTATGTGAACCCACCAAATACCTAGGAATGTAGTTTGCGACTCTCATCGGGTTGTTCTTGCCAATGATCAAGAATGACATAGTGTTCATTACTTGAGTGTAGCCACCTCTTGATTATCTATACTAAAACACTTTGGTATCGTCATTTCATATGTGATCCCTGTTGAGCACTCCGGCCTCATTGGATTATGGGAACTTAACTTTTAATGGCATAGATCATGTGCAGCATCATGAAATCACAGTTTGTCCCCACAAGAAATGACGGTGGATGAATCAAGGCCAAAGTGACCTAACAACATGCTAGCGTACATGGAATTGAACCCCGCCAGATTCCTATATTGGCAGTTATAGCGTTCAAGAATAGGAGATTAAGGAGACCCATACCCGAATGCGGGACAGTCTCATTTCATGAGAGTTATGAACCTCCGCCCTTCCGAAAGAGGCATCACCGCTCATTAGCTACGTCTATCGGGATTAGGATAAAGTCCAGTACATTAACTCATACAAATCATGGACGTTGACACAAGAGCTTCTAGTATGCGGACATTCATGGCTACCCAAATAACGTAATTATTCATCTCATTATTATATTTAAGTGGTTCATTCGTCGAATAGTCATTAGAGTGTTCATAGAGACTGGTCTTTCCCAGACGGACGTTTATCCACTCTCAAAGAGGATGAGGGTACCCCCTGTTTTATAGGGGACAGCAAACGAGAGTAGTTACTTAGACACAGAGCCATCGTAAAAGTGATCGAGGAACGATGGAAATTGTTGCTTCTTTATCTTACTAAAACACAAGAAGAATCCGAGGGCCACAAGATGAACAACAAAAGACGACACCGGACCAGAACTAGAGTGTCGAAGCTTGTAACCCACACTACTCTAAGAGTTACCAAAAGCACCAAGACTAGTTAACATTTGTTAATTCATAATTACTCACCCCTTTTGCGTAGACAAAACGCGATTCAAGAAGGATTCAATCACGCCGTAGATAAAAAGTGGCAACTGTAAATTCCGAAGGAGGTTGTTGGGAGTAAGGGTAAGTGGATCTGCCACACATCTTACATTCAACCTTCTAATGGTTTCATCAGTTTTATTAAAATACTATTCATTTTATATTATTACCACCAGACATAGGAGACCACTTGTTATTTAGTGTGTTTACACTTTACTTACCCCTTCTAGGTTACATTCATTGATATACAAGCCACACGATTAATGCTTCCAAATACAATTCTAGGGTCTCACTTATTTTGAAACGAGTAAATGATGATCGACTTAACGACTGAAGATTGACATACAAATGCCATGAGGCTTCCCATTCTGTCTTTTAAGTGATCATATCTTGCTAAGATTATGTAGGTACAGACTTACGGCATCTTGTGTGTACCAAGATTCGATTCCGATTAACGTAGGCAAACATTATTCTGGAATATTAATTCACGTTGATTTATATATCATACGGAATTGGGAAGGAACCGGTTGGCAATACCTTGGACAACACTTTACATTTTTCTTTTTATTCATTTCGTCCACATGACATTGGGACCTAAATCGGCCCAAAAAATTCAACGTTTTTTTTATTTCTATCATTTGAAAATCTCTCTGGATCGGGGGGGGTTGTGGGTTCGAACCCCCACTCCCATTATTATTTATTTTTGTTGTTTTCATGATATCTCTAGTTAACCGGTTGTGGGGAGCGAACCCCCCACCAACATCACTTTATGTTTCTTTTAATTCTCCTTTACTTCCTTAAGGTAGGGCGTTCGATTCTGCATTCTCACATTTTCTTTCTTTCACTTTTATTTTTAATTCTACTTTATCTGCTAGAGGCTCGTGGGGTTCGATTCCCACGCCCTCACATTCTGTTCTTTTAGTTTTTTCTTACGTATTGACTGCACATTGTGGCAGTTCGAATCCCACCCTCTCATTCTAAATATAGTATTAATTTTTCAGCCCAAATACACTCGAGGATCGAAATCCCCTAAACCTCCATTCTTTCACGGGTTTTAGTGATCCTCACGAGTGATACTCTAGGGCGCGGTTCGAAATTTAGTGACTCACCTTAATTTACACTTCAAGTAATTCCATTTTTTTTCATTCTACGTTATCCCAAAAACCAAACTTGTAAATTGCTGGTGGAAATTTGGTCAAAATGTAAGCTCACTTTCTCCCACAATTTTCACTTGACCACTCATCGGGTTAATCGTTAGACCATTTAACACGTTTGGGGTGCAATTTTTCATAGATTCGTTTGGCCAAAGGATTATTAATAAAATCATCCACATTTTAATCTTACATGAACATCACGATGAACATAGGTTTACGCCCACCACATTAAACATAACAACCATAACATTACAATTTGGGTTTCAATCTGAGAACATAGTTAACAGGTCAAACATCCTTTTTTTGCACACACATACACATTAGTTAGAAAAAATACATTGGTTGTCATTCATACGATTTCAAACACACAAACATGAACATAACACACGCCTAATATCTACCAGCAACCATACCCAACCTAAGAATCATTGGGAGCTAGTGATAGGGACATGTAATGGGGAACAATCATAGTTTTTGGACTGAATATTCTGAACCTTAAGGGGTCTCTTGGGAAAGGGACCAAGAGAGAAGAGAACCCGTACCTTTTATGCAGTTCAAACCTTGACTTGCTGATCAAAAACTTATCCAAAAATTACGTCTAAATCCCCTCAACTTCAACAGAAAATCGACGGAATAATCCTCCCTTTTGCCTAACATTTTTTATTAGCTTGTTTTTCTTATATTTTTGTGTAAGTTCTTCAAGTGTGAAGAACTTTTATAAATTTTATGTTATTGTAGTTGTTTAGGCATAGAGAATGTGAAAAGAAAAGAGAATGAGAGAGACGTGAGAGACAGATGATCGTGAGTAGGTAGTTCACGCTTAGGTAATGACTTAGTCAAACTAGGACTCTTTCGAACCTTTAAAAATCAGATTTTTCTTTTTCTTAAATCAATATATTTATTAATTAATAAATAATTTTACCAATTTCTAATTAAAACAATTTAATCATTGTTCCACCTACGTTCGAAACCCAAGTGGAAGCACAGACTTCACATAAATGCCAATTTTCGGCTATATACTCCGCCAACAATGCCCCTACACCTTATAAATGAATTCAGTAATTACAGTTATGGTAATTATGATTTCTACCCTTATCCTAAAAAAAACCAATTTTACCCTTAGACCCTACAAACATTAAAATTTCCCCTTTTTTAAGTCCGTAAAACTCGTTCCGCGTTTAAATCTCTTATATGCGGGACCCTACATTGATGGACCCAAACACTTTACAGCTCAACTAACTCCACAAGTTGTTGGATTGGCTGTCGTAAGGGGTTAATAGGTCTGGTTCTAGCGCTATCAATCCATGTGAACCAGGATTAATTCGTAGGCACCTTCTAGCAAATTAAGCATTTTTAGCATAGCAGTTTTATAGGTGGTTACATGACAAACCCGTCGATGGGGGAACGCTCCATAGGAACTTAGTTTGGAGAAGTCTAGCGTTTATTATGATACCCTTGACCCAAACGTGAAAGGCACAGGACGATTCTCGATTGACCAACCTCATCCTTATCGTTGGGTCCTCGAGTGCAGGCCTTCAGTTACTGCCATTTACGATGCCTAATTTTATGGGGTGAATGGAGTGAAATTCACCCCACGTTGATTAAACCCGACCCTAGGTGTTTATTTAAACATTTGTTGGTTTTATATTAGGTTGGTTTAAAAACGTGAATAGCCTGAGAAACTAGGTCAGCAAGAGATCAGATCCAACCGCGACCCCCCGGCTCGAGGATAGGCAGAAACCAGAAGATAAAGGCTGGGAAACACCAGGGTCGAACACTATATACCAAACCAAAAATAATCCCTCCACCAAAATCTCCAATATAAGGCCGCGAGTGAGTAGCACTGCCTAGAAAATATCATCCATTGAAGGTGGAAGTTCAAGAAAAGGTCATTTTGTAGCGACAAGTTAGATAAACGTGTTTCTCATGGGATTATTCACCAAGTGTTGGTGGGATTCTTAATGTTATTAAAGGTATTTATGGTGATCCTTTATCTATAGTTACTATATTTCCAAATTACTAGAGAAGTCCCTGCTATCAAAAGTTTTCAAAGATGATGTCCATGATCAATCTCTTCTTCAAATCTAAGCAAACCCGAGAGACTGAGGGGTTCTTTCTTAAATTGATTTACAAAATGATAATATGAGTGTAGTTGATGATTTATATACTTATTTGATAGGAATTGAAATGTTTTCAATCCAATTTTCATGATGAACCCAGTATATTTCACAAACTCGATTAGTCGTTGTATGGCTTTATGATCTGATCTTATGGATATCGATTTGTGATTAATGATGTTAGTTGTTTAACAATGATATGATAGTATGATTGGAATTGTTAGCAATGTCATGAGGGTTAGTTTGAAGGTTTTTGAAATAAGGTTGTTTATTTAGTGAGGTTGTGGTTGTTGTGATGGCTTTTATGTTGATCGTCTGGTGAGAGAGGTTTGGTTTAGGAGCCGAACGAGGTTGGTTTGCTTAGGGAATGAGTAGATTAGTGTAAAGTAGAGGTTTTTAGTGTAAGCTTTTTTGTTGTAGTATTTGACATGGAGTGAGCAAGTTTCTCTTGGTCGCTTGGGTATCACGCTCAGTAATTCTGAGAGTGTCTTAAGTGATAAACCATCAATGGAGATTAGAAAGATCCTTTGTATGTTTGTGTGTGGTCTTTGGTTACGAATCGGGCGATCTACAGCCTCTTAGTGTGTTTGTGTAGGGCTTCCTTGATTAGGGCAGTCACTTCCAACGATCGATAGAGTAATGGATATTGTGTTGTTTCCGCCCGAGCCGTGACTTTACATGTTGTGTCCACCTTTGAGGATAGATCGCCCCCGCGGACCCCATGAGACTAATTAATGAGTTGAGACAGGCGCCCTCGGACCCTTGTGCCCTGTGAGACACGCCATTTGAGTATAAGCGAGAGGTCGCTTCCCCCACTCTTTATCTACACTTCAAGTCCGGCGCATATGGTAGATATTCGTGGATGTATATTAGTGATTAAAATAGGAATTGATGAACAGACTAGGGACATTGGTAGAGACTATAACTCTCTACTTGTAGTATAAGTGTGTGTATTGTATTCGATATGTAGTATGATATTTGTAGCAATGTAATGATTTCTTTTATGATTATGTACTTTTAGCTACTTTCCCTAAACTTTGCTGTTTTATGAAAGAGTAGTAATGGTCAAAGAGACCAACGCTAAAGGATTGGTAGAATTTCCTACTCTTCTACTTCTGTTACTTCTCATATAGTATGTTGATGAAGGTTGTATAGCATTGTGTGCTATGATTTCCACTTATGGTGGCGGTTGTTCGTTTTTTAATTAGTCATTATATTATGTTGTGTTGATCATGGACTTGAAGGCAAATTGATGAATATATGAGTGTGTGGTTATGATGATCACACTATGTGTAACTTGTGTCTAGCCTTCTATTCAAGTATTGAATCTAGGTTATGTAGCTAGTGTTATAAGCATGTAAATGGCCATGTTAAGATCATGTGTAGGTGCTTCCATTTATGAGTTATAATGGTTGATGACCCCTATCCATTTACCCCTATGTAAATGTGTGAATAGTTAATGTTAGGAGTCTTAAAGTGTAATATGAAGTTAGCTTGCCTCCTATGCTAAATTGTGGTGTGTCGTCTATTCTTTAAAGTGTAATGTGGTCTTAAGAGCGTGCTGCATCAATGTGTTGTTGATAGTCATTATGTGATAATGTTGACCAATGTACACACACTAACACATTATGCATGCTTACAATGTAGTAAAGGTTCATAGTGTTTAATGAAAGGTTGATCTCATATTCACTAAATGTATACTACTATGGAAGTAAGGTAAATGTACGTGAAGTGAGAGTAGGTAGTATTCCATTAAACTAGATGTTCTTGACAGGTTGTACTAGTATGGTCAAGGGTATGGGACCTTGTCTATGCATTGCACTGTGTGCCTGATGGATAATTCTAGTTTGGATTCGAGAACATGAAAATGAAATTAAAGCAGTTATTGAAAGGTCTTATATACTCATGATGTTAAGTATATGATATGATGAAATAGGAATGTGCATAGTGTAAAGTGCTGATAGAAAGGCTTGCTCATAAAGTTAACACCTATAGACTTTGCATTGATATGAACATGTTGTGAATTTAGGTGTTCATGTGAAAGGTTTTGCTTCACATAACAGAAAATAACATGTATGCAGATCTAGTCAATTAGAGGTCCCTTAAAGGTGTGCTGCCATGTGACCTAAATACATAGGTGATTGAATATGTTATAAGCATATAAGGAGATCAATATCCTAAAGCCTATGTTTTTTGAAGTAAAGTAATAAAGGTTCTTAATAAAGGAAAATTAACTAAGCACCGAGTGACACTTGACAATGAGACGGTGTTGGCTCCATGTGGAGGAAGATTTACATTGGTTTTCTCATAGAGCGTTGAATTACCTTGGGACAGATTTCAACCATTAGGGTCCCTATAAGGTTTGACTTCCCTTGGAGGAATATTCACCTTATGGTTCCACATGAGATGGTGGCTTCCCTTTGAGGAAGTTTCACCCATGTTTTCTCATGAGATGAGGCTCCAATGCCAATGAGCATGCAGATGCTTATGTATATCTCTTAGTTCCATAAACTATGCTTGCCACATAGGTTCTATCAAGTGAATTCACTTAGTATGCTAGCATGTGTTAAATTTCTACCTTGGATAGGTAAGAACACCTTACATTGGTGTAAGGCTCCACAACACTAAATCCATGTTTAGCAACCGTGTTCTTAGTGTCGGTTAAGGCTATAGTTTCTCTAAAGTAAAATGGACAATGGAAGTAAATGACTAAGACCCTAACTAGGATGACCTGAGGGAGGTACTTAGGATAGGTGAAATTAATGAACCCACATATACATTGCACAAGTGGCACCTTAGGGAGTTCTAGGGAGGTGATCTAAGGTGTATGATTATGGTTATATCTTTATGCATGGCATGGTAGTATTTGTCTACTTGTTACGAAGATGTGCATAGTATGAGTCTATATGGTGTGATCTTGTTCTCATATACATAATTTGGTCTTAATGACTATATGATGAAGGTCTTGTTGGCATAAACGAAGTTGTCTATATGGCCTAGTGAGATTTAGAAATAAAGGGTTTAAGGCTTGTGGCTAATGATAGGTTGTCCTAAGTATGGTTGAGGTTTATGGGGCTTCACATGTACATGGCATAGTGGACTTAGAGTGGGATTGTGAGTAAGGTCTTAGTAGAATGTTCTATGTGAAGTGGAAATTGGTATATGTGCATAATAAGGAAGTTAATTGTAATACCTTATGGTCTTTGACTTAAATGGTCTGGTAATGTTGCTATCTACTATGCTGGTATGGTTGGCTTGGGTGTTGAGGTATGGTTTCTATGTGCCTTAAGTGATGCATGCCACCAAGTATCACTAAAGGTTTACTTAGGAGGTTAAGCCCATTAAGAAGAAGGAAAGGATTCACGCTAAAGAAGAATCTGTTTACTGTAAAGGGAAAAATTTGTATGTAATGTGACCATCAAATATGACTTAAAAATCTATGTGTAATTTTTATGATATTGGCCTTTGCAAAATATGTCTATATGAAGTATGGGAATGATCTAAATGCTATTATATTAAGGTGTTGTGAAGGTTTCACAAAAAGGCAGGAAGTATGATTTCAAGAAATTTCCCTTGAATGCATGATGGTTCATACTTAATTGCATTCTGTACTAACTACATTCTTCTATTACTTTTACATAAGTTGTAGGTTAGGATGCTTAAAGGAGTCTCTATGATGTTGAGGATTGCAAGCTCAAGGAAAGAAAGAATCTACATCCAAAGAGCCAATGCATAAACTACTATAAAGTCTTATTAAAAGGTATAGTTATGTTTATTAGTTTATAGGGTGTGGTCCCTAAAGTACTCATAATGTTCAGTCTAAAAATGGCAAAAGAGACTCGAGTCTTTAACTATGTATGATGATATTATACAAACACACACACACACACACACACAAACACACACACACACACATATATATATATGAAGTAATGTATGTTCTAGTATATAATGTGCTGAGAAAATTATAAATTTTCCGCTAAATTTACCTATGACAATGTGATGAATGCTAACTATGGGCTTGTATAAGACCTACGAGAGGTCAAGTACACCATGTTACTTCTAGGGGGTGCTCCCTGGATGTGACAGTAATGGTGATTGGGCAATAGAGTCCAATTTTTTTCAGTTCCGGCAGGCAGAAGCTGCACCTAGAAGAGCTACTTCAAGGACAAACGGAGGAGCAAACCGTCCATATTGCATTATTTTTATTGCTTTACATTGAATTGATTTGAGACGAATTAAGTTGTTTCTTCGGTTACAGTTCAATCTAATGTCATGTTTAGATTTCTCCTCACATTCTTGTATATTCCATATACCGATGTCATTTGGCCTACATCCTTTATAATGAACATACATGCAACTAGGATCAGCATCAAGTGCTTTGTTGATCCAGTTGAGTTCCAGAGTTGTTTGGTGAGCCTCTTTGCTTCTAGAGGATCCCTTCTTTATTTTTAGTTATTTTAGTTGTTAGGATGATCGGGGGTCTTGTACCGACATCCCTCATAGTATTAGAGGCTTCATAGATAGATATATAGTAGTTCATGAGTTTTTTCTCATTTTATGTGCACATCGTTATTGATGAATTCAAACTACCCATCAAAGATTTTCAACTTAACAAAAACCAATTGAAATTCATCAACTGATGCAGGCCAAAATTGCCTTTGCAAAGCCTTAGCAACCTAGTGGTCTCCATTGTCGGGCCTTCGCTATTCGCAAGGCTTATGTTCATAGGATTTCCCTGCCACGATCGCAGGGTCCTCATTGGATTAGTGAAAAAGAGATCAAATTGGTTTATTAAATACCAACCATGTTTTCAACTTGGAATTCAATGTTGAAAAGATGATTTCTATCTCAATTTAGCTCGAATTCGGGTGATTTAAAGTATTACACATTCAGAATTGTCTAGGCTATGTTACGTAGTGATAAAATGTTGTTGGGAAACTCTCGTTTGAGGTGAATTATGTTTTTCAGGTATGTTCCAGTTCTTTTTATGTGTTTAATTGTTGAATTATGCATGTTGGTTGAATTTGTTGTTCCGAGCATCGAATTTCTCTCATTTTGTAACACAACTATTTTATGTGTTTTTGGTGTCTAAATAATTATCTTAATGTTGTGATCCTATTTTAATAATGTGGCAACATTAAGAGGTCGTTCAAAAAGGAAAATATCAATCTTATTAATTCAGGAGTGCATGCGATCAACCTACGGGTACGCTATAACTTTTTTTTATTAGATTGAGCATGAATGCATAAATGCATGTTGATTAGAATGAATTATGGACGAGTACCTAGTTGTTCTTATTTTTATTTTCTTAGATAGCATGATTAGGCTTGATTGTCCGTATCTTCGGGTATAATACCATGCTAGTAGGGATTGTATGTGATCTATGTTGTTGTGATTTGACTTGTTGTAGATATCTAGGATTAGACTAATGTTGCCTTAGACTTGCAATCCTTTTAGCCTTGTTTGTACTCTGACGTCATGTTGGACGGATAAGATCCTTGTAGATTGGAGTATTAGCCTTATTGATCATATGTTCTCTCCCCTATTTCTACGATTCTAATGCGTATCCCAAGTTTTTGTGCTTTCGCGACGATTTCAGATTCTATTGTCTTACGCTTAGAGCCTTTTGGTGATTCCGTATGAAGTGACTTAATATTGGTATATGCGATTATCTTTCGAGTTGACACGTTCCTAGGTCACAGTTCTAGCTGGACGGCTTACACCCTGTAGTAGACTGACTAGCTGAGTGGCCTTGATATATGAGATCCTCTTCGGAGTCGACAAACCCTCGGGTCACTCTTATTAGTTGGCTGGGAGTGGACTAGCTGGATGGGGAACCTAAATTGATTGTCACTCTTGATAGCTGGGATGAGAGCTCATTAGGTTGATAAGTATTTCTGGTTACTTGGGTAGGAAGCTCGAATTTCGATTCATGGCACTCCTCTCTCGGTAGACTTAGCTATTATGTGTATCTGTCAGGCTTTTGAGGTTCGTTCAAGTTTTATTTTAACTTGTGTATAAGTGTACCTTTTGGCTTATGGGTCCAATTAAGTTTAATTTAGCTGCACTTAGACTCACTTTCAGTATGCTTATGTGCTTTCTTTCATATTCGCTTTGACCCTTGTTTATGCCTGGATTCTATTTTCATATTGTTTTTACCTTGTTTTGCTCAATCAGTGTATGTTTCCTACTAAGTACCCTTGTTTTGGTACTTATGCTACACTTTGCATCTATTTCGTGATACATGACCTAATACTTGCTGCCAACAGTGATTGTACGTGCCATCTTCAACAAATTTTGGGATTAGAGACGTGGGTGAGCACTTGGCGACATGTCTCTTTCTATACATATTTAGCTAGTCTTTTGCTTTTGATAACTCTTTACCTTTGGTCCACTTTTGGGACTTGTACCCTTATTCTTAGACAACTCTTACAGGGTCAATGAAATATTCTTTTGTATATAATTTTTGGGTTTGCTCCCGCTTCTGTTTCATATGTTGTCATAATTTAATTTCTTATGTTGTTATAATTTAATTTCTGTTTCGTGCCATCCTTATACTCTTGTTGTTGACTTACCTACTGGCGGGTTATAGTAGGTGGATTATAGGTTGACTTACCTACTTATGGGTTATCATAGGTGGATTACAAGTTGACTTACCTACTGGTGGGTTAAAGTAGGTGGATTACAGGTTGACTTACCTAGTGTTGAGTTATTGTAGGTGTTGCTATGACTTGAGGATTCAATTTGTGACATATCATTAATAATACACAAAAAAATGTGTAAGATTATACTCAAAACTTAGCTGAAATATAGGCAAAATATTGTGGTTAAATGCATATATACACCCTAATAAGTCACATTGTCATAAAACTAAACTTTAGAGGTTGGAAACCACCTTAGCTTTGCAACGGGGCTCACAGGGCAACCCCTAAGGTCCGTGACAAGCCAGAGCACCCCCTTTGTCTAGGTGTTTTATGGCATGGTACGATATATGACAACCTTCCTAAGTCTTATGAGATTATAAATTCGACAATATGAGCTCAAATATTATATTATTGTTAAAAAAAAAAACTTTCCTAATAAAAGTACTTATTATTTTCCTATGCTTGATTTATCATCTTGAGTTCTCAAAACAAAAATCCAAATAAAATTTCAAAAAAAGTTCTTCTTAAGATCCATGTGCAAACACTAGCTAAAAACAATTTATTTTCAAGAATAATTTTTTTTTATTTAATTCAATAATCACGATCCACAAATAGAGTAATCGCACAGTCCATGTCACAAATTAGCTGAAACGTACAAAAATGCAGAGTTCTTTGGACACTGAAAAACCCATTTCAAGTGGATCCATATCAGGGTCAGACTCGGTCGGGTTTCTAATTGGTCAAAGGGTCCATTTCGTTGGAGATACCTGCCGGATCGGAACTGTGAAGTACGTCGGAGCAGTAGAAGGCTATGGGGGAATCTGGGTCGGTGTTGATTGGGACAATGGTGACGGTAAGCATGATGGGTCACACAACGGGGTTCGCTATTTCGAAGCCCAAGGTCCAAAATCTGCTTCATTCGTACGACCGCACAATCTTAGCTCCGGTTTCCCACTCCTGAAGGCCCTTGAGTTAAGGTACCATGGAGAATCCACTAAAGAAGAAGAAGGTAAAATTAACTTGATAATTGCTGTCATTGATTCGGCATTACTCTTTTTTCTTTACTCTAGTATTGCCATTTTCTTTTGTGCTTACTTCTTGCATGCCCAAGACTTTTGCTCTCGCTAGTGGCTGATTTTTGTGGTGTTTTTTTTTTTTAATTTTTTTTTAATAACAGTGGTGACTAATTTCATAGGGTACAAAGTAATCACCGTGTGTTCTTTTTTCTTCTGGATCTGAGAGAAATTGTAGAAGTAGTATGCTAAGCTTAGTTTCTTCTTTCTTCTCAATGTGTTTTGCATTTGTAATTTTTTTTTTATGTCCTTGGTGTATGGGCTAGCTTTAGCACAACTCGATTAATTCCATAGGATTCCTCCCACCAGGTACTTGAGACTTTAGGTTATCAACCAGTTTATGACCACTAGGCCATATCTTGGGTGCACATGTGTATTTTATTTTGTTTTCCCATTTATTCTTAGAAAATAAAATGTTTTTTTCTTATCAAAATAAAATTAAATGTTTTAAGAGTTGCCTTTTAGGTTCTGTTGGCAAAATAGAATTGCGCTGAAAGATATGTGATTTAACCACATCAAAAACAAAAAAAAAGATGTGATTAAACTCTGTTAAGGAAAGATTACATGTATCTGAATCAACAATTAATATAGTTCTGTCAAGTGAACAAGCCAACCAATCTCACCGTGTAGTTTCTGAAAGCATAGGAGCTAGGAAGTCACTCTCCCAGTATCTTAACTATACCTACTAAATGAAGCATGAAAAGTTAGTTACTTGGGATCGGAAGCTATGTTTTTCAATGATGGTGTCTATTTGACTCCACCTTTTACCTTATTTTCTTTATCATTTCATATCTTGTTGAACAAAGACATCGTTCTTTGAGCAGTTATGTACTTCTTTAATTTTTTCTTCTGCATTATGCTCCAGATGAGATGTATGTTCTTTCTGCGTCAAACAAAAGGGTTACTATTGAGCTGCTGGGTAAAGATAAGATTCAAAACAAGCTGAGTCAATTTGAGGAGTTGACAAGTGCATCACTTGCTTATTTAGGGGTTAGCTCAGCTGGACCCCCGGGTCATATCAATACGACTATAACAAGTAATTATGTGCTTCTCCACGTGCCTACTTTTTCCTAATTGTACATGATTGTTCCTTCATATTTTAAAGCTTCGATTTGTCATTTCCAACTTATGTGATATATGCATTTTTTGTTAACTGAAGTCCAAGACTTTAATTATGAGGAACTCGATTATGAAATTTCTTATCTTCTACTGTAGCATACTGATTACTGATTTATTATGGTTTGGCCAGGAAGGGAGATATGAGTTTTTAGTCTTCTATTTTTGAGAGTTGTTTATCTTGTCAACTTCACATTTATATTCAACTGTCCATCTTTTCAAAAAGCTTCTTGCTTACAGTTATTCCAATCGAGTTTCCATGTGGGACTTGATACAATCATAAAAAAGAAGAGTTCCCTGCAAAGTATGTTGTGTCAATATGAATATCCATATGGGATACATCAGCTGGATTGCACGGATAGTACAAACTCAATACTGATGGAGCCGCCAAAAATAATCCATGTGGAGAAGTTTTGAGTGGTATTATCAGGGATAGAAATGCGAATTGGGAAGTTGGATTGTCCAAATGTATCCCATCTCCTCAAATACCTTTGGTATCATATTCACCACAAATATCACAGCAGCAATCAGTTTTGTCTTGGTAGGCCTCCAAATAACCCTTCAATATGGGTTGCACCAATTGATTATTGGAATTGATTCTCAGGAAGCTATAAAATTATCACTCAAGACAATGTGTATACTCTAATATTGTAGATGACTACAGATCTATCTTGGATAAGCCCTTGGCCTCCTTTACAACATGTCTACCGTGAAGCTAACCAACAACCAGGTGGCTAATGCTTTGTCAAAGGAGGCTGCAAGTTGGATAGCCGAACTAGCTTCCATCCACATATACTGATCCATCAGGAGCCTGCTACCACGTCCAAGCCTACTAAATGTACAAAAACAGATGTTGAGTAAACCCATGCACCAATGTAAGAGAAGGTGTGTTCAAACTGAGTGTTGTAGATGGGATTTGAGCTTTGGATCTCGAGGTTGTCGCTTATATGCCTCAACAACTCAAACCATACCATTGAGGATGATAGTATTTGGGTTCTTATCTGGATAGAAAGCTTGTTTTTTTGGGTAAATAAAAGAATGTTATTCCCAGAAGTAATAGTTACAGCATTAGACATTGTTTACCAATTGTCTCTCAAGCAAACAAACTATCTGGAGTAGGACTCACTCTAACATGCCTAAGGAATCACTACTCATAATGATGATTTAAAAACAAAATACAAACTCAGTAAGTACAACAATCTATATAAACGAATCTATAGGGAAGCAGGTTAACTACTATAAGGAGATCACAAAAAGACAACTTCATGGTATGGTAGCTAACTACTGAAGCTGTAAATACCATTTCTTTTGATTCCTTCCTCTGACATGGATATGAATAGCTATCTCCATACAAATTCTGTGAACTTGGTAAACCTGATCATATTCCTCACTCCAAATGACAGTGATCACCATTGCAAAGACACATCATATGATGCACCTTTTTTTGCTCTCTTTTTGGCCCAGCTGATGACCCAATCTACCTACATGTTGCCAGGTTCCTATAGGTCTCATAAAGCCCATCCACTTCAGCATCCTGCACAGTGTTGTGAAAAGCGCAGCTTCAAAGCGGGCGACCCTTGTGCGCTTTTTTATCTTGAGGCGAGGCGATCTGAAAAAAGCTCTGGCTTCAGGGAGAAGTAAGCGAAAGCGACCCTACGGCAAAAGCGCAATAAAGCGCGCAAGTTTTTCTCCCACCACCCCGCGACCCTTCGGGTTCCTTCCTTTTGTGTTTTTCAAACACCCGCTCCCATATCCCCTGCATCCTCACTCCCCCTCTTCTTCCCGCCTCTTTTCCCTTCTTTCTCCGCGCGGCTCGTCCCGTGTTGCACAACTTCTTGCCCTGCTTTCCGCCGACGAGCGCGACGGAGGCGGACGGGCGCGGCACCTCAACCGCGACTGCATGGAACGTGGGGGGGGGCATCCCTCTTTTGTACGAGGGGGGAGGAGGGCAGCTCGAGAGTGTCTTGGCGCCGGAAAGAGACAAGCGGCGCCTGTGGGGGCAAGCGGTGTGACGCGCTCGAGGTGGGCGGACTACCCGAAGTAGTTGGCACCAGGCGGCGGCGCTGCGGGCGGCAGCGCGGCGGCCGACGCGGGGGCGAAGGACGGACCGCTGCCTCCGCGGGGGGGGGGGGCAAGGCGGGGGCGGGGGGGGGGGGAGGGGGTGGGAGGCGGGGGAGAGGCGGAGCAGCCTTGTGAAGAATAGGAGGTGGAATCGGGGTGATGTAATGAGGTTGGGGAGGGGGGGGCGGGAAGACGGAGGGACGGAGGATGAGGGGGGCCCCGAGGGAAGGGGCGCAAGCGAGGACGAGAGGTAAAGCGGAGGGCAGGGAGGGAATGTGGGGGGAGGGTGATACGAAAGGGGGCGCGGGGGGAAAAAAAGCGGCGCGCTGCGCGGCACGCGGCGCGCGGCGGGAAGCAAGCCCCGGCAGGCGGGGGGCCGCGGCGCGCGGCCCAAACACGGGAGCCTGCACCACAAAAGCCGGGGCGGGGAACGCAGCGAAGAATAGAGTGACCTGTGTTTTCCGTATCAGGTTGCAAAACACGCATGATGAGTCCACTTCAACCCCATATTTGACAAGTCTATCAACAGTAGTTAGCCTCTTCAGCAAGGCCAACCACAAGATGAAATTATGTCTTGGATGAATGCTAGCCTGAAGAGTAGGGATGACAATGGGGCGGTGCGGGGCGGGGTGGGGCGGGTTGAGCTTAACCCGCATAATTTTCATTCCGCCCCTCCCCACATTATCGCTTCTTTTCATTTTCACCCCGTCCAGGACAGCCCCACGAACATGAACCTGCCCGCTCAGACCCACCCCCATAACTTCCATCGCCGCAATACTTTTCTAATATTTGCGTTTTTGTGTAAAGTTTGATATAAAATGAAATTCATTTAAAAATATTTTTTCATTAGTTGTATTATTTATAGGATAGTGACTTAAAATTTATGTTAAGAGGTCTGGAAACATGTAGAAATTGTTTATTTTTTAATTAACCATTTTCATTACTATCGTGAATATTTTTAGTTGTTTAAATAAATTTTTTAATAAATAATTTTCTAATCTTGATAACTAGTAAGAGTTAAGAATTAATTTGAATCCATATGAAATCACATGTACCCGCAACCCGCCTCGCCCGCCATTATTAATTTAAATAAAACCCACTTCAACCCGCCCCGCACAACCTTAAACCCGCCCGCCCCGTATAGCCTTAAATACACCCCGCTCCGCATATCCCCGCCCCATTGCCATCCCTACCGAAGAGTGATGCACTTCCATGGTACTTTTGGGAGTTGTGACAAACAAAGCTATATACAGTTTTTGATGGAACATTTAGCCCCTACTGTCACCAACTCTAGTCTTGCAAAGAGATTAACTTGAAGTCCTGGTGCCTGCATGACAATTTTCCTGGAGTCTATTATCTTCCTAATCACCCAGGTAGCATTCCTAGGGGTGTTGCATGTTTCCACAGTCTCCCTTTCATATAGTAAATATTCACCTATTTGATCCATACATTGTCCTCCTTTGTAGTTAAAGCCATACTTGTTTAGTTACTGCAGACCTGTTTCAATTAGATAGATTCAAAACATGTTGCCCCCCCTACTACTTTGGGCATTCAAACACTACCCAAGAGACCAATGCTCTTTTGGATGGACATATAGAACCTGTCCATAAGAAAATCGCAGTGTCTATGAAAAGTTTCATGATCCTCTTTGGGAGGATGAAAATCTGCCCAATACGTTTGGATACCAAACACTAAAGATTTATCAATCTAAGCCTACCAGAGTAATCTAGTAGTTTTGCTGACCAGCATCTCATATAGCAAGGATTTTATCAACTAGGGGTAAACATTGGTCTACAGTCAGCTTCTTGGAGGAAAGAGGCACTCCAAGGTATTTACAAGGCAGAGTCCTTTATCCAAGTTGCTGTAGTAACTGTTGTTTTGCTGAGTCTTTTACCTCAAATATAAAGATGGAACTCTCGTCTATATTTTCATGTAAACTGGAAGCTGCAGAGAACTTTTGAAAGGCCCCTTGTATCAACTCAATAGATGTACTATCAGCCTTGTAGAACAACAATAAGTCTCCAGCAAAACATATGTGCTGTAAACCAAGCTTCTTACATCTGGATGGAACTGGAATTACGGGTTCATTGTAAGCATACTTAGTTCCCTGTGGAGGTACGCCATTGCAGTTACAAAGAGGTAAGGTACATGGTACTTTGGGTTCTAATTAAAACAGTTGTGAACGCACTCTAAGGAGTTTTTGCAAAAACGTCGGGATGATCGCGGTTGAGACCGGAAGGATAGCTTAGAGGTGAGACTGGAGGGTAACATGGAAAGTAGCGGGGTAGTTGTGGAAGAGGGGGTTGTTTGGGTAGTAGTGTCGTTGAAGGAGTGCGCAGAACGATTAAGGAAGATAACCTTTAGTGTATAAAGGGCGGATGGGGCTGGGGAGATAGGTGTTGGGGGCAGGGTGGAGAAAGTGAGGGAATGAGGGGGAGAGCACGACGAATAGGCGGAAGTGGAGGTTAGTTGTGGTGGAGGCAGGCTGGGAGAAGCTGGGCGTAGAGGAGGGGTGGGAGGTGGGATGGGGGGTGAAGGAGGTGGGGGGGGGGTGGGGGTTAGAGAAGGGAGTATTATGGGGGGAGGTTGTGGTGAGACGGAAGGAGTTTGTGGTGCTTGCAGGGGTGTGGGGGGTAGGGGTTGGGGGGGGTGAGGAGGAGGGGGGTGGCTGGGGGGGGCAAAGTGGGCGAGGAGAGGAATGAGGTGAGTTAAGAGAGGGTTGAAAAGGAACAGTAGCGTGCTCTTTTTTACGCTTCACCTTGTTTATGTGTGTCTACTACATACTTTGTGAAGTTTGAAGGATGAACCGATTGATCAAAAGCCATCAAGTCTGTTTTATTGAGTTTACTTTGTCCTCTTATTTGTAAAAGATTTTATGTCTGTCTCTCGTTTGTTTATTTGGTTAGAATAGTCAATATGGGTGGGTTTTTTGGGGGGGGGGGGGGGCGTAGTTGGGGGGGAGAAGATTTCTGTACCCCACCGTTCAGACTTTACTTTTCTCCCTCTTCCGCCCTCTCCTTCTCCTTCCTCTCTCCTCTAGTAGGTAATATTAATATATAATGTTGTCCACTTGAAAGGATTGTATTGTAGTGTCCTAGTTGGAAAATGTGTCTATTGTAGTGTCTATAAATAGGGTCTCTCTGTAACAATGTAGAGACAACATTTCAATAGTGTTCTCTCATATATTTCTCACATGGTATTAGAGCCTCTACGATCTTGGTAGAAAATCAAAGAGCTTGTGCTGCCAGCAAGTGGCTATTACTCATATATGTTGCTCGTCTGGCCAATGATTATGTTAGCAAAAGTTGGGTCATCGTGTATCTTTTATGCGACTATTTTCTCATATATAATTAGTGTTTGCCCGGCCAGCTTCGGTGACGACCTTTTGTGTAGATCTATTTGGGTGCAAACCCAGGGTCAGCGGTTCGGTGACACTTGGTCATAGTGGTAATGTATTGTATCACTGGGGCCAGCCGCCCGGGGACTACCTCTTGGCGGATCTTAGGGGGGTAGCACCGTGCATCCGGCGAACACTGTGCATATGGAATGTGCAGAGTAGCTGAATGGGGCCGGAATGAACGTGGCTCATATCTCAGGGGCAGGCACCGGGTGGGAGGGGCGGCGAACCTCAGAGGGGAGGGGCAGAGTTCCAGGCGGCGGTCGGGGACGCCGGCATCGGTGGCGGAGGGGGTGCCAGGGAAGGATCCTGACCGAGATGGGCGCGGGGGGGGAAGAGGGGGGTGGTGCCATCATTCTAAACCCTACCATATAAATTTCTCCTTGTCCATAGGATTGTGTCTCAATCCCAACCTTTTTCTGATACTTTCTTTTTGTTCAGTTTGGTCGTGCCATCTTTCCGACCCGACCCATAGAATATTATTTGTTTAGATTGGTACCACTTTTCAGTAAAATCAAAGCTAATACTCCGGCCATATGACTGTTCTGGCCAATTAATGTTGACTTTCTTGTTTAATAATTGACTCTCTATTGATTCCAACATGTCCAGTACCTTTGATATTTACTTACTAAATTTTGAGCACTTGCTGGCGACATTGATTTTAAAGAATTCTATATTGAGCAACCACCTAATTTTGTTGCTTTGGTGGCAGCTTTTCTAGCCTTGTATGTCGATTGTGTAAGTTAAAGCCTGTTTGCTCAGCTTAAAAAGCTGGTCCAAACGACTTAAAAGCTGATTTTTTGACTTATTTGCTGTTTTTTGGCAATACTCAAAAGAACTATTTTAAGCTACAAAAAACTTATTTTAGCCAAACGTTAAAACTGGGGTAGAGGTGCTTTTTTTTTTTAGCTTATAAATCTGTTTTAAGTGACCACATTTTTATTTTTTTGCGCCTTGGAATTTTTTATACATCTCCCAATTACGACATAACCCCTAACATCTCTTTTTCCATGTTTCCCTTTTCTACGTTTGAACATACAAACTTCATCACTTTAAAAAAAAAAAAAATCCAAACACATAACTGCTTATTTTAAAATCACGTTTTCACACTTTCAAAAGTACTTTTTTAAAGTTGCTTTTATTAAGCCATCCAAACGGCGCCCTTACTCCTATGGTCTGAAATAATCTATGGGCAAGCTTTATTTGGGACGATTAACTGATACGTATCACTTTGTGGTCTTTTTATCGACATTATCTTCAAATTCTAGTAGTTCATGTAGAGAACTAAGCACCAGTGAAATTGACTGTTCAATTATGAAAGTCGAATAACCACTTTTTTATATTCTCTCCAAGTCCTCATTCGTCCGCATAGTTAATTATATGTGTAAACAAGCTATGATATTATATGATATATATAGATATATATATATATATATATATACCTTAGGCCTCTGTGTGCCTCACAACAGATCAGGATTTCCTTTTAATTTATTTCCAAAACTAGCCTTTCCCTTTCATGAAAAGTTGTGACTTTTATGAAAGGTTATGACCTTTCCGAAGGGTTGTGATTTTTCCAAAGAGTTGTGACATTTTCGATAAGGCGCAATAAACATTTGTTCACACTACGCTTTGTTGTCTATTATATATAGAAGAATTTCCTCTCATTTTAAAACAACAAAAATTCTGAACTTCTTTCTTTTGCACAATTAGATATTCGTTAACTTTGCTCCAGTTGAGTGGCTTACTGACACTATTATTTTTGTATCAATATGTTGGTGAATTAAATCGTTCCATCCTATGAGGATCTAATTATTTAAACCTCATGTATTAGAGGGGAATAATTTTCTTAAGGGGATATTGTGCATTCAGTGAACTCGATTTTTTCCTTTCTAATTTCATTCTATTTTTACATATCCTTGTATTTTTTTACGGTCATAATTTATGCTTATGATGTTAATTATTGTCTTTGAGTTTATGTTTTAAAAAAATCGGTTGTTTATGTTTCTGCAAAGTTATTGTCTCCAGTTATATTGAACATATACATATAGTAGGTATATTCATTGTGCAGAAAATTAATTATCGTACTCAATTCCAAGAATTCATGTTTTGATATTCTATATAAAATTTTATAACTTAAAAGTACTATATATAAGCTTAAATAATATCTATTTTAACATAGATATGAAGTTTCTCACTTATCGATTGAAGAAATTCATTATGCAAGTTTAAAAGTTATAATTGCTTTCATGTTCAAGCGTAATTTCTATTTTGAATCTGTAAACAAATTTTTGAATTTTTCTATTAGGCATATCACAATTGTATAATCTATGCAACTTAAATGTGTTCTTTTTCTTACGAAATGCCTTTGTATATGTATTCTTATTTTCTTCTTTATTTTTCTTTTAATGTTGATTAAAGAATCAATTAATTATTATTTCCTGTACAATTAATTTCATTTCACATTATTTGTACTAGTATTTTCATCCTAAGAGTCAAAAGGCCTACAATCTCTAAATTCCACGGGATCTTAAGAAGACCATAGCACAATGAAACAAAAGATGCATATATGTGACACCAACTGATCGGGATTAAGGTTAGCATGTTGGTACACTTAAAATTAGGTGATGTATTGTCAGGAGTGTTTAGAGTACACTTAAAATTAGGTGATGTGCTGTCAGGAGTGTTTAGATGTATATATCAGTAAAAAGTAATGAGAATTTCTAGTGGTAGAGAACCCTTAATTTGTCTTAAAAGACAAGCTTTTGAGTGTGAATGCAATATGCGCAAATGGATGTTGAGGATTCATAGCTGAACTTAACTAGTTAGAGATTGAGGTGCATGCTTTTTTGTTGCCTTTACATTTTTGTTGTTCAGTTTCATGTCACAGCCCCATGAGCTTTCCTAAGAGGAAACAAACTTTTACCTGAACTTTACATGCTTCTGTTGCAGGACTAAAGGAGCTTGATTTGAGTGGAAACCTGCTTTCTGATTGGAAGGTAATGCATTGCTTCTCTGAGTGAAGTTGGATCCTATTCTGTTTGGTTGTGTAATTTCAGCAGATTGCTGATTGTAACCAGATTCTTCTCGGATGCACTCTCTACCTGTTGATGACTGATTATGCGATGTGACGATTTTTACTTGTCCAATTTTGGGTATAGATTAAGAAGTTAATTTTGACCACATGATATGCTCTTCAAAGAAAAACTTCTTTTGTAAGTAGTAAAGAAGGTTAACTAGCTACTAGGAAAACATTAGATCATGGTTCAAATCTGAAATGGTTAATTGCATGTTAAAGCTTAATAGTTTCAAGGGTCTGTTGGATTGTAAGTGTCTTGAACATTAGACTGAAAACTTGTCATGTGAACTGGTTAAAACTTAGATATCAAATGGGAAGGAGATGGGAAGATTGTGTTCATGCTGATTTCCTTTTCCATCATACTTTACTCAAAGTTTACTTTCTTATATATAATATATTGGATTTTCAACTCTAAAAGGGGCAATTAAACTCTGACCTTGTCTCAAGAAAGCATGAGTACAACTTTTTGGTTGTAATGTTTAGTTGTACTGCAGGGTGTAGAGAATCAAAGTCAAAAGATAACTCATATAATTAATTGCAGGATTCTTTGTATTCAATCATTTTTGTGCATTGTTGTAATACAGAACTGTGGTACCAGTGCTTTTGTTCTCTCTCTATTAAAAAAATACTGTTTAGCTGAGCAAGCATATATTCACAGGAAATCGCTGCAATCTGTAAAGAGTTACCAGCTCTTGTAACTCTGAACTTATCATACAACAGCATGTCTCACGATATAAGTGGGATGCCCCTGCTAAATCACATCAAAGTTGTTGTTTTGAACCACACCGGTATAGGCTGGAAACAGGTGAGAGCAGCCTTTTGCTGTCTTCTTCCATTTAACTTAATCGTTGATTGAGTTAGAGGTACTTGATTTGGCAGGTCGAAATGCTTAAAGACTCTATCCCTCTTGTTGAAGAGCTCCATCTGATGGGAAATAAGCTGAGAGGAATAACGGTGTGTTTTCCCTTATTAGAGTTATTGGCAGTTAAATCTCAATTTTCTGCTGTTAATTGTTAATATCCACAAGTTTTATGAGTTCTTCCTTACTGAAGATAAATAGCTGTCTTATGCCATTATCTTTTCATCTTTTTTGTTTCTTTTTGTGATCTCTCTCTTAGACGGGGAAAATTGTCATATAACAAAACAAACAAGTGTTAACTCACTGTCTAGTAAAAATCCTTCCAATTTCACTGATATATGCTTAAGCATGCTAGGAGCTATTGAAAATAACGTTGTGATTTGAACCCATGAGTTTGTACGATGATTCATCTGTTATCTAGCATAAACTTCATTGTGACTCCAACATTTGCTTTTATTCCTGGAGCATCATCATTTTCTTATGACGGAATAGATCATCTGCGAGATAAGAGGATGATGAGGATTTTTGGAGGTGCTCTCAGCTATGGTTGCAAGATGATTGTGGGATACACAACCAAATATTCCAGATAGAATGCCAAATTTAGTTGTCTTGCCATTTCTTATAGTTTAACAGGAATATCCACATATCGTGACTCTCATATTGACCACTCAGGTTTTAATGATATTCTGCATGGTAATAACAAGTATTTGCTAAATTTTGTTTGCCACATGAAAATTGGGGTATAAAGTTTGCTACTGCATTCAGTCGTTAGTTGGAAGAACATTTAACCGGGTCGAGATCAATTTAACAGATTATGTCCAGACAAATGCCGGTTCCAGAATTACCAGAGCAGAACTTTTAAATTTTCAGATGGAAGGCATATATACTGTTTGAAAGTTCCTACTAAGTCTATCCTTTGAGTAAAGTGTTCATCAATGATCATATTCATTTCCCCGTAACTGACATCAAGTACAATTACTATTCTACTACTCATGTCTGTAACCAATAGAGTACTAAATGAACTTATATATGAAGTACAAGGATGAATCTCTGCATATATGTAAATTAGATAGAGGTCTCATGGTTAATGAAGTGCATTAAGAACCATGAGGTCTCTGGTTCAAATCCCAGCGGAGGTAAAAACTCTTGGTAATTTGTTTCATTTGTCCAATCCTTGGTAGATAGAGTTACCCCCTACTTGTGTTGGTGGGATGTAGCAGGTACCTTGTGGAATTAGTCGAGGTACGCGCAAGCTGGTCCACACACTACAATTATAAAAAAATGATCTAAATTATTCACTGATTTGCTTAAAGTTTTTTTTTTCTTTTCCAGCCATTATCTTCAGATATTGTTCATGGATTTGATTCTCTCCGTCTTCTCAATTTGGAGAATAATTTAATAGCTGCCTGGGATGAAATCTTGAAGCTGTCACAGTTAAAAAGGTGATGCAAATTAATGTCCTTGTCTAACACATTACAGTTATGCTGCATGTCAATGAGATTCTAGTGCCTTCTTACATTCAGATTGGAACAGCTCTTTTTGAATAACAACTGTATCAGTCATATCTGGTACCCTGATCATAATCCATTATCTGAACCACCCAACAGTCTTGAACTTCTTCGGGAAAGCTTTAGGCCTTTCCAGAATCTTCGTTGCCTTCTTGTGGGTAATGCTGCAACTCTTTCTTGAATTAGTATTACTCCTGACATTTAATTGAGATTTAACTGGTAGGTTACTTGTTGCATTTACAGGAGGGAACAAAATTGAAGACTTTTCTTCTATTGTTAAACTCTTATCTGGAAAACGAATGTAATAAACCGTGTTTGTATCTAAATTCTTGTGGTGGAGCTTCATATCAAGTGATCTAAATATTTTAATGTTACACATTAGATACATATCTTGAGATTATGCAAGCACTACATGCGTGTCTTTTTCTTTATCCTTCACTATCTTCCATAATACGTTGCTGGTATGATAATTATGACATATGTGGTTGTTTCCATTGGATCTCACTTCGTATCCAAATGGTTCTTGCAATTTAGAACTTTGCATTTTACTCGAGGGGGATAACCTGTTTTCTTTGCATTTCTTATGGGTTTATGAGAACTATAAATTATGATGTTTTTTTATTGTATTAGTAGCTGACTTTTACTTGTATACAATAAAAAGTTTTTTCCATCAATACGTCTCAACGAGCTAAGTGCAAGCTAGCTTTTAAAGCTATAGCCATGTTTAAGCTGTACGTGTTGTCACTAATTTGAGCTATGTTCTGTCTTTCACATTGTAGTTTTTTCTACTTTTGGTTTCACCTCCTTCAACATTCAAGGTTCTTCTTGAAGCGTTTGAATCTTGAGTAGGCATTTATCAGGCATTACTATAGTCGAACAAATAAATAAAGAAATTTTTAAAAAATATCACTGTTGAGTAACAACTATTCTAGACATACTTATTCTTCTCAAGGAAAGCTACTCTAGAGATACTACAGTTGTCGAAAAATGTTCAAAATTTCTAAGTGCTTAAAACCTTGCAATGGTCTATTTGGTATAACACAATGGAAAGAGCTAAACTGACATGTCAAAGGTTGTGTGTATGTGCAACTCTTATTGCTGTAAGGAAGAAATGAAGTCCCATTATTCTCTTCCGTTGTCGAAGTTCTTTCATCATTAAAGACCAAAGTTTGCTAATTGCAGTGAACCACAATTTACTTGCTTGCTATCTATACAAGTGTAGCTCCTAGAAAGTTTAACTCTCTACAAGCCTTGGGATCTTGTTTCAAATTCATGTTATTGGTCAAATTTTGGTAGGATATAAGGCTTTCTGAGAATCCAGTAGCAGATCCAAGAAAAGGTGGTGTCCCCCGGTTTGTTTTGATTACTCGTCTTGCAAAAGTTGAAATTTTAAATGGAAGCCAGGTAAATCCTCATATTCTATTAACTCATTTTTGCAAGCATTTGAAGTTGCTCAAGTCTTTCGTTCCTTCTATCTCTTTCAGGTTAGTCCTCGAGAGAGGAAAGACTCTGAAATTCGGTATGTTCTCTTTCTTATGTATCATGTGCTAATAAATTCAGAGTGATTACATCTGGATCATTATTATTTACCTCTGCATCTAGAAATGTTTTTTTGGTAAATTAATTAAATGATATCATAAAAACATCAAGAAGATGCGAAGTTACAAAGGAACAAATGAAGCTTCTCCAAACAGAATTTTTGAAGCATGCTTTGTAGAAGACCTGTAAAAACAGCAAAAAGAAATCCCTACATCTCTACTGAACTAGAGATAGGGAACTTATGGTAATGAATATCATGAGTCCATGTTTTAACTAATCTTCATTTATTATGTTTTAATTAATCTTTGAAGAACCGAAATTCTATTGAATGTTTTTTTAAAAATAACATTAATATATAAATGTATATATATATATATGTGTCTGTGTGTGTGTGTGTGTATTTCTTAACTAAAAAACAAAAGTCAACTAGCAATTAAAATTAATCATGAAAAAATCGAAGTAGCAACAAATTTATAATTCAATAGTTAACTTCAAATGTTAATTCCCATGACAAACCCAAGCGTATTTTTGCCGATTTACGTCATGTAAGGGAATCCATCTTCATCCTTGTTTTTCTCGAGAAGTAGTTGGAGGCACAATGTTCTTGACAAAGACAAACATGGTCTTTTTAGCGCAATAAGTGTTTCATGGTAAGACACATCATTACTTCTTTTTTTTAAGATAAAGTTAACTGTCTATTCACAGTAGGCTCATCATCAAACAAATGATGAGCAAAGGTCACTTTCAATCTCATCAGAGCATGCCAAAACTACCCTATGGGAGGTTACAAATTTCCTATGAAATCAACAAAAAGTTTTATATCCCCCACCATATTTTGCTTACAAGAAAAATACAATAGACTAAGGCAATTCATTCTAATCTTCTGGGTCTTATCCTCAAAGCATCTTGCATTTCTTTCTTTCCGCGGAGTCCACCATATGCAAGCTGGGATTAACTCCCACCAATCTTCACCAGAACGTCTTCTTCCTATCTCCTCCCAGTTGTATAATATGTCCTTAGTAGTCCTTGGCGTTACCCAATACACACCAGTATACACAGAGACATGTTCCATAGGTTTGTACCCACTTTGCAGTGGAGGAAAAGATGTCCATCCTTCCTGCGACTTGATCACAACATTAGGCACCTCAACATATTTTCTCTTCGTTCTCGCTCCTCCCTTTTTTCTGAAGCACTTACATGATCCAACTCCCTTCTACAGACCAACAAGCCAACTTGTTTTTTAGAAATGTCTTTATTATACTTTCGATTTTTTTTTTTCCTCATTTTATTTTTAATTCGCACCGAAAACCATTTTAAAAACACTGAACCAAATCGAATTAGTTCGGTTTGGTATTAGGTGCACACTTTTTGAAAATCAAAAATTGAATCGAAGAACCGAACGCCCACCCGTAGTCTGGGGATAAAACCTATTTGTCTCTTTATGTTTGAAATATATTAACTGCGTACCCATCATGTACAGAAAAAGTGTCAGTCCATTTATTTAAGTTTAACTTCAATTTTTTTGAGTTATATTGAAATTCTGGGAACTTCTAAGTTGTTATTCTTCTTTCTCTTTTTTTTTTTTAAACTTGCAACTTTTTGTATTCCTCAGCATTAAGGGCGCTATGTTGGCCACCTCCAAAAAACTGTTACAGTTATTTTTTTTTGAGAAGGTAACATTGTGTATATTCATTGAAACCATTTTGGGTTGCACTATACATATTTACAGCTTGTCAAAAAGTAAACACTGGATCTGAATCCAAACAGGAACCTAGGATATCTATAATGGATTCATGTGCCTCTAAATACTTTTGTTGCTTGCACCAGAAAGAAAAGCCTGATACAATTTGATCTTTTTGAGACCACATTCTTGCTCCCCAGAACACTAGAATTTCTTTCTCTTTCCAAAACAGAACAGAGTCCACCAAATACAGGCTGAACAGCCTCCATCTATCTCTCCTGCAGCTCCCAACCCCCTACTCTCCACCAACTGTAAAATAAAAGTGCTTGATTCTGTTCTGCATAGCCCACTCAAACCCTTGAAGACTAAATGAAAATCCTCCTAGTTGGGATGTTATTCTCCTAGAGCAACATATGATGACTGTCTCAACCTCTTCCCCACATAAATAGCAATTATAATAACATGGAGACTTCCTTTTCCTTAGATTTTCAATGGTTAAAAAATTGCTTCTTTCCAGAAGCCAAGTGAAACAATGACACACCTTGAAAAGGGATTTTAGGTTCCAAATCTGTTTCCAAGGCCAAAGAGAAGGTCGTGTCCATCTTGATTTAGCAACTTAATCAGAGTTTTACCATTGAATGTGCCTTTGTTATTTCTGCGCCTCCACCATAATCTATCAAGTGCATCCTTGCTTTCTGTAACAAGCTTCCACCTACCACCAAATCGTCACGGTCTTCTCGATTTCCCAGGCATTGGAATTCCTTCTCTAACTGGAATTCCATCCATGTGGTGTTCCAACCCTCGCTACATACACTCACTTGTTTATTCACTGCCCAAAGTCATGCTCTCTGGAAAGATACTCTTCAAGCTAAAGTTTCCCAACCATTTATCCTCCCAAAAGAGTCATGTCCCTTCCTACCCTGGATGGTCATATTGATCTTCAAGAGTGGTCCACAAGATTCTGATGGACTTCCCTAGACTTACTCCCAATAATGGTGTAAGTACTACTTTCTCTTGTCATCCACTTGGTTCTCTTCTCCATAATTGTGCTCGAATACTTGTCCCAGTATGGGTTGTGCTCTTGAAATACCTCCATAAACCACTTATTCTAAAGGCTTTGCTCTGCTTTTTTTCAAATTGCTACTCCAAGACCGCCCCATGTTTCTTACCCCAGAGAACCTTGTTCCACGTTGAAACTACATGTTAGACATTGGATCATTTCCTGTGTCCCTTCCATAAAGAAATTCCCTCCTAATTTTATCAAGTCTTTGTATCACAACAACCCCATTAATTGGGATAGAAATGGACATCATGGTAGTATGTTAAGGCATCCAAACCTAAATTAATGAGAGTGACTCTGCCTCAAAGGAGCTATATTGATATTCCATCTGGAAGCTTTTTTCTCACACTTTTCCATCACTGGGTTCAGATGTTCAAAGCCTTTGGATTTGGCTGCCTAGGGCTGCCCAGATAAATGGTAGGCAAAGAACCTACTTCCCCTTCCAAATCCATGCCGTGTCCTCCATAATTAGAACATTATTAATAGGAACAACCTGTCTCTTTCTCCAAGTTGATCTGCGAACCTGAGATTCCCTTCAGCAAACACCAAATTTGAATCTTAAACCCAATAGTATTGTCCCTCATTAGCATCACAAAATATTAGGGTCATCTGCATACTGAAAGGAGTGGGCTTTCAGGTGGCCCTGATGATATGAGGATTGAGTTTGGCTACCATCAAAACCCCTGGGGCATCGTTCTCTCTAGCCACTGTTCAATGTTATTGTCCTCCTAACAATGATAAAGGAAAGGAAATAGGGATCTCCCTCCTAGACCCCTTTGATCAGGAAAGAACTCTTCTGTGCCGCACATTATAAGTACTGAGAATCTGACATAGGATGCAATACTTGATCCACTATAGAATCCACCTCCTTCCAAACCCATACATGTAAACATCTCAACAAAAACGTCCAGTTCACACATTGGTCATGAAAATGCCTTTTTTTTATGTCCATTTTGAAACAAACAACCCCATTCCCATAAGGCCTTTCCTTGGGTAAATAATCTCATAAAATCGACTATTGTTTGTTGCATTAGAATGGCACATTATTGGTCGACAATTTTTAAATGAAAACATAGACCATATGTTTTGAGTATCGACTAGCTTGTCACCACTTTCTCAGCCTTTCAGGAAGGCACTTTGTATACGACTTTATATACTTCCGATGAGGCTGAGGGCCCTAAAATCTCTCAGTTTCTTGGCACCATTCTTCTTTGGGATCAAGTAAGTATGGTGGCATTAAACGCTCTTCTCAAGATATGTGAAATGGAACTTCTTAAGGTATCCATGAGATCCTTCTTCACTACATCCACACACTCACTTGAATTAAAAAACTCCCATCAGTAACCAGCTGGACCAGGAGCTTTGTCCTGGCACACATCTTCACAGAACACAATGCTAAGAAGACTAAACACTAATCAACTTCTTGCCTACCTTAAATTCATTCCCTTTGTAAGCAGTTCAGTTTCGTTTTTCGCTTCAGTGCCATTGGACTTTGAATTAAGACAAGTTGCTGAACAAGGTCTTCTATATGAGTTTCTGAATAAGCTTCCTAAAAACCCAGATCTCACCCTTTAATTCTCTCTGTATCCTTTCAGTGTTTCACTTGACTTAATCATTTGATCAATTGTTTGTTGCATCTTTTGTATGCATTGGCCACTTGTGGAAATACTTGGTATTTTTTGTCCCCCGCTTCAGCACAAAGTTTCTTGATCTTTTGTCTCCATCTAGCTCTTCTCTTCATTTTTAAGATGTTCTTCATAGTTCATAATCAAGATGCCTTCATTGCTATTCTTCCTCTGATAAGAATTCGAATTGTTCCTTATCGCATCCAGCATACTACTGACTTAGGTATTTGGACCTTTTGTACCGCTATATTGCCCAAGCTGGTCTACTCCAACTCCTTCATTTGCTTTTAGGGCCTTGAGCTTACACCCAGGATATAATCAGGCTTACCATGAATAAAAACGACTCCCTCCCACCATCTTAAATTTTTTTCCACAAAATCCTCCGTGTTGAGACAAACCATTTATCAAACTTGAATAGGATGTGTTTTGCCTCCCAAGCTTCCACAATTGTAGATCATGGGACTGTTGATCTGAAGCACAATCTTCGTAACCCACTTGTTGAATTCTGCAAAGTTGGGCATCCCACTCCTGGAAATTTAAATCCTACCAATATCTAGAAGCAAACATTGTTATTGTCCCCTTTAAGACCAGTGTAGTTACGCCCCTAACCAATTTTAAAGTCCCCAAGGTCCATATCTTCACTAAAATCAGAGAACTCTATCATACGTCGGTTCTCTTTTGCAAATTTTCTCTTTTCTGATGGATATCTTATGATGTTGAATCTCCACACACCTCTAACCCATCCCACAAAAAACTTTCTACAGCACTTATTTCCTCCCAATTTCCGCCGCCACAATGCCTCTTTCTCTCAACTCTGCCATTAGGAGCAACAGACTCCTGTTTATTGGCAATTGAAAATCCTGAAGCACTGGCCTCAAACTTCAGGTGGAGGGTGTTGGAACATTTTTCCATCACTTCCCCTTTCCATGATCTACTGTCACATAAAACCTCAAAATGCACCCCCCCCTTCTCTAGTGCCACTTGCTTGTAAACAACATACTTACCCATCTACCACCCCCCAAATCTCTTTTATTAATCCATGGATCTCCCCCTCTACAACTATGACTCTTGTAGAACATACAATGTCAGCTTCCAGTTGGAGATAAAGCTCTTCACAGATCTCCTCTTATATCCCCACTATTTTAATCCCCTAACATTCCAGGACACAGGTTTTACATTCATTGTAAAACTTTGTCCCTCTTTCCCTCCTCCTCTTCCCGCTCACATTTGAAAATTAATGTCAAAATAGTCAGCATTTTTCATTTCCTGAACCCCTTGTAACCTCAACCTTTGCTAATAGAATCACTTTCCATCTTCATAGCATGTCTGCTAATGCCTATTTGCAAATAAGTAAAGCTCCAAGATTGCCTCCCATGTCCCTTGAAATCCACCACCAAACCTTTTTTCCTCCCCAGCTTGATAAGATTTTGTCTTACCCACATAGAATGTCTCCTTCATCTTTGGTACTGCAGAAGGTCATGTCATTTGTATGGGTACTCATCCGCCACCACCACTCTACATTTGTTTTGTCAGTCGGCATGCTGAATGTGGAATTTTGATCCTTCTGAATTTTCCATAATAAATCTTGGTTATCATTTCTAACCTCATCCCCATCGTTTTAGGAGAATTCGACAGCTCCTGATTTTATAATTGAGTTCCCATTTCGGCAATGCCCATTCCTTTGCGTAGTATCAGTTGTAGAAGAGTGCTCTTAAGAATTGGAGCATGGTCCTCCATTTCAAAGCATAAAGGATCAATAAAGCTACCATCCACTTGGTCTTGATAAGTCATTTAAATGATATTTGCTCTAATCAAGGCCCAATCCTTTTTTTTAGTAATGCCCCAGCCCAAAAGGTTTTCTCAACAGACTTGGTCTCCACTTCCTAGCACAGTGAGTGTGGGGTCTCATTTCAAAAGACTCCAAGCTGTCTCTGGAGCCCCATGTGCCCCGCCCCATCTGCACACCTTCTAAGTTTTTTCAAAACTTTTTTCAAAAAGTTTTTTTTTTTTTTTGTTTTTTTTTTGTCCTTTTTTCTGTAGGAGACGCTCTATTAACCTGTGGTCTCAAAGATTTGTGTTCAGAACTCTACCAGTTCTTTGCTACACTCTCCCAGCTCCGCATGACTCGTTTGATGATTTTCTTCTACCAAATAACCTATTTCTTTCTTCTCCCGCCGGCGTCAAGATTTGGAATCGAACTTCCCTCTCTACCTAAATTGGGATTAAAAAATTTATCCCATTTCTCTCAATTGAAATCTCGCTCTGGCAGTTTTTTACATCTCCACTGATTTTAATTCTTGCTCACTTTAAATGGTTCTTCAAACCCGTCTCATCCTCAGTTTCGACCCATCCTCTGCAAAGATTTCCAATTTCTGTGACGATTCTTTGTGACCAGAGTTGTAGAGGTACTCCTAAAAGCTCTAATCCAAGTGGATTTGGCTTTTTGATTGGAATCTTCACATCCTACTACTGGGTTCCACCACTGAAGATTAAATTTGATCTTCTCCAACCTCCACTCCCTCTGTACGATTTGTTCTGCCATGTGCCTGTTTGTAAATTCGAAGAGGAACATGTTGTTGGCCATCTCGTAAATGTTGATCCCAAACACTCCTTTCCAAGATACTGCAATCCATCTCCTGATGTCTGATAAAGAGGGAAGTTGTGTTTCTCCCTCATCAAAAGTGCCCACAATGCACCTCTTGAAAAGTCCAGTGTCTCTGTAACTTGAAGGTTTCCTTCACTGTACGAGATCTTCGTCTCACCAGAAGTGTTTGATCTCGATTTGCTTTCCCCAGCTGCTGTGGCATAAGAGAGGTCCTTAAAAAGTTTGGGTTTTACTGCATTCTTCAGTTGGTGATAGCATTGAATGAACTTCTCTATCTTAGAGGCTATCTCATCCCACCCAACATCTATAGCTAACTCTGGAACTATTATAACTTCTCTTTCCCGACCATCAAGAGTTAAAATGCATCAAAGAACTCATAGCCAAGTACCAACTCATTACACTTATCCTAGTGCCAAGAAAGTCTCATTGAATTTTTCATTTGGTATTTTTTCCATCTTCTGATTCCTTTTTTCTCTATCCTTGATGCTCCCTTGAGCAAATTTGCCGAGCCATTTCATATTTTCGCACTCATGGAAAGACCTTCTCAACAGTTTTGGCAAAGCTTCACTCGACCCATATCAACCAAATGTCTCTCCCACACTGTCCATCGTGTGATATTGAATAGACTTGAAGCCACGTTGAATATATCCTGTTTTTTACATAACTCTCCATCACAGATCAAGAGAGAAGAGCTCTCTAGTGAAAGTAAAAATAATGAAAAAAGAGCGATTCCGTGTTGGAAAAACTAACACAAATGTGGGGTTAAGATTACCAGAAAGGATGTTTCACGGCAAGGAGTTGCAGAAAGAGAGTTTTCTCTCTCCTATAAGTAGGAGTAAGGGGGCTGTTACAGTTATTGTTCTTTCTCTTAATCCTGCATCAGCTGTTCTTTAAGAAGTATGATCTTGTTAGACACTTAACGATGGGATGAAAACAAAGCTAAAGCCTCTGCCTCACTTAATAGCAAGATTACCTTTAATTAATGTTTTGATTTGAACTTTTGGAATATGAAGCATTATTTGTTAAAAAGGTATTAAATTTGATATTCTTCAACTTGTTTTATGTATTTTTGTTTCCTTTTTTTATTTTGAGAGAAAGGTAACCATTTGTATTCATAGTAAAGCTCAGAACCAAAAAGCTACTGAGCTGTGAACTTTCAAACAAAAGTATAGAGGGATCATGTTCTACACAAAATCTTATACATTGTTCATTAAATCTAACAAATTCCCAACTACCCCTACATATTCTGTTTACACAAAAAAAAAGGAGACAATTCATCCCGATTTTTGGGATGGAGTTGCTGGTGTGTTAAATTTTTTTTGAGTTTCTTTACTTCCAAGTAATCCACCACTACTCCCGCTGAGAACATGATGGTCCCGATCAAAATTTCTACACATTGAGTCATCCATCCCCACACTCTTCCATCAGTTTAGGATATCTATAGGAGAACTAGGCATAGTCCAATTTATGCCAAGAATACAAAAGAAATTTTCCACGGAATTTTAGTTCTCTTGCAATGTAAGAAAAGATGCTCATTGCTTTCACATTCTTGACCACATAAAGGACATCTTGAACAAATCTGAAGGCCTCTTCTATGTAATTTCTCTTGGGTCAGGCAGGAGCGTTCTGATTTTTGACATTTGCAAAGCAATTACGATGGGATGAGGCTGGATGTTTAATGTTACGTAATTCCTTGCGATTGATCCTTTGGGAAAATACACTAACTTGAGTCACTTTACTAGATTTAGTGGAGTCATTATTCAGATAATAGACTATAAATCCTTCTTCAGGTATGTCCGTTTGGTCATGTCTAAATGCCAGGATCCAGAGGAAATCAAGAAACTTCACCCCAGGTATATATTTTATTTATGTGTAAACTTGTCTTCAAAATATTTTGATATGGCTAGTATATCAAGAAGCTAGCATTTCGTATCTTTGGTCTCTTGAAAATTTTATCTTGTTTCATTTGTACAAACTGTTTCGAGGATGTTTTGAAAAAAAATCTACTACCTACATAGAAAATTATACTTCAACCTATTCCTCTGTTTTTTTTATTTACTTGCTTATATCTAAGTTATATGCATCGATAAGTGTTAAACTTTTTACACGATCAACGGTATTTTGACCTTTCTAGAAGATGGTATTCCCTTTTTTTAAAGATGCTAAAACCAATTTAAAATGTTAAGTATAAATAAAGAATTTAGTCTCTCTCTACTTTGCCTTAATCCAAGTGAGCCTACTTGAATTGTTTTTCAAACCATCAATGCATAGAACTTATACTCATAGGAATAAAAATATATTTACTTTACGTATCCGATTTGTAATCATTAATTATTTAAGACCATATAACTGGTTTCAAAATTTAACTAGAGTATGCCAAATAGACCCTTACTAGTGCTCTAAAGTATGTGTTAATTGACACAGATTTGTGGAGCTGAAAAAATTTCATGGGATTGAGTATGAAAAGGCTGCAACTGGAGCAACAGGTCCACAAAAACTGTCATCGAGCCTCATTTGTATGGACTATCAACTCTGAACTTCTCCAAAAATAGATTAGATTCTAAAATCTGATTCAAGAAAATGCTCTTACCGGTTATGCTCGCCTCTGCAGCTATTACCCTGAAGTGTGTTGCAGCATCAATTGGTGAAAAAGTCCCATTGACTAAAAAGCTGCCGGCAACAACAACAGTATGATCTTTTCATTTAATAGCCAAGCATTTGATTCCTCTATGGTTTAAGGTTTTTACTCATCTCTTGGTTCAATTCAGGTTGGCAAGCTGAAAATCCTATGTGAGAGTTTCTTCAAGATAAAATCTGTTAAACCGAAGTTGTTTATTCAAGAAGAGGTACGTATCAGTCACTTAGATTTCATGAATAGATGATATAATGGATCAAACCCCCCTTAAAAATCACATTTTTACAAGTTTCATACTCAAACCATGCCTACTTAATATGTTACACCAACCACCTCAATAAACCTGATACCCAAAAAAAAACACAAAAGAACAAAAACCTGAACTATAAACTTTTATTGCATCAACAACCTACCCCTAAACTTCACATTTAATATTAGTTTGTTGTTCATACTTAAACTATAGGGTTACGAGCAGGTGCTAAATCCCCTGCTCATTATATGTTATGCAAGTGTCTTCACCCTCCAAAAAGCTTTTAAAAAATGTCCATTGGCACTACACGTGTTAATTATTTTTTCTTCCATGTTTTGTTTAGATTATGAATTGCTTTAATTATAACATAAATTCTAACTAAATAAGTAAACTAAAGAAACACAAAATAAAATAAGATGAAACCCAAAAACTATGCCTAGGTATATTTACCGTAAATGAAACTATAAACCATGACATTTAGGGAACTTACTGATTTTGTCTCTTAATAGATTTTTGAGTACTTTACATAGACTATGAACACGCACCTCCGTCCACTAGATTCGAATTTGTCATTGTTTCTTATTTTCTTAGCAGAGCTAAACATTTTATGTACATTTATTCATCATATTGATAGGAAAAAAGTGCCTTTATCGTACTATTTTCGTGCATATTTTTATGAATATCTCTTTTTTTATGTATGGAAACAAATAAGCGAATAAGTGACAAATCTAATTTAAACTTTGAAATTAGTCAAATGACTTTCAGAAAGTAACATGACAATTAAAATAGAAGCGCAAAAGGGGATAGAGGCAGTATTTTAAAAATTACGTTACATATTTTTAGCACAAAAAATCATCTTGAAAAAAATATTTTAGCACAAAAATTCATCTTAAAAAAACATTTTTAGCACTTTAATATAACATACAGTAGCCATACCTAGGGGGTTCAGTGTTCGGGTTGGTTTGGTTTCTATTTAAGAGCAACTTTCATATATAGCAATCACAAAATTCATTTTTGTATCTTATAACAAAGTTTGCATAATTGGCGCTCCATACAAACATAATATGTATATTTCCCCATCATATACAAAAAAATCAATTGTAATAATTCGCTATACAGTACAAAAGAAATAGGCCTTGTATACAAGCAATTGTAATACTTTATGTATGTTATAAACGAGAAGAAGTACGAAGAAATTTGGGCAGGGGAATTTTGTATTGTAAATATAACTGTATAGGAACGAAGATATTATATATTGCATGTGTATATACAATTTCCTCTCGCTTTTACAAACAGAAACGCAATTCATACATTTTTTTTTCTGTTTGTTATAATCTATAGAGGAGGGGTGGCGACGAGATCTGAGAGATATGAGGGGGAACAAAATATATTTATATATCTACTTTTTTCTCGCTTATACCCACACAACCAATTTTGTTCATTTTTTTGGTTTGTATAAAGTGGAGGGAGCTAGCGAGAGAGGGAGAGTGGCGCGAAGATTTTTGAGGTAGAAGGTGACCTGCAAAACTGTTTGCTACAAGGGCCAAATTAAACACAGTGTGGTGTTTAGTACAATATACAAATTGATTTATTAGTTTGTACATTAAATGTACAGATTCCCCTAATCGTTCCAAGCAGAATCAAACAATTAAATAAAAAAAATTGGGATTTTTAATATAAAATCAAAATGTAAATATCATCATGAAGGGAAAAAGAACAATACATCTCTAACTATGTAAATGAATGCAATCCCTTGTCATACTTTAGGTACATTTGATGCCCCGTACGGCCTCCAGCCAAAAATAGAGCATATACACCTTTATACTACCGGAACAATGGTGTCATAATCAAGTTTATCTGCCCATTAATATCGGATCGCGATAACAAGATTGTGCCACATTTCACCTATCTAGTGAAGGGCATATATGCTCTAATTAATTAATACGAAAGACAGGTCTGCATCCCAAGTCCCAACAGGATGACGAGAGTATCTGCATACCATTTATATAGTTAACGGGAAAGGACTATTTGATCCTTTTTCCCTAATAAATTATTTCGTTGAACTTGCTTTTTATAAAAAATTGAGTAATTGGATTATCATTCACTTGTTTAGCAAGATTTGGGTTTAGTTTGGTCATTCTACTTCTTCTGTTGTATTTACACTATAACATAAGTCTAAAATACTCCACAGTTTTCTACCATTATTCCTTGATATTAAACAAACAAATAAAGTGAATTTCTTTTATTAGGTAAATGTAACATCTTTTCTTTAAAAACCTAAACATACTCAGAATAAGTCAAATATATTTAATTATGCAATGTTTTTTTTTTGTTGAATCAAGTAATATTTTGTATTCAAGCTAGTCCTTAGGTAGTACTGAAAAATCATATCTAAAAAAGTAAAAATTAGAATTCAAGTTAATGCCCAAAAGTAAATCAGACCATAAATGTATATCTAGCACATCTAGGATTGAATCTGTATCCCCAGATTACAACTATATAGTACACAAAAGCAAAAATAAACAAAAATACATTTAGCTAAAACTTTTTACCTGACTTGCAGCAACCTATCCTCAAAGCATCTATCATATTCTAATTTCTTTTACTTTGTCCACACATCATGTTACATGAAGGATGTCCTCCATCTCTCTCTATTACTGGTCCAGCTAAAAAGAGTGTAAGCAACCTTGCTTGGCAGGGAAAAACTTCAACTATAGATTAAAAAAGGAAATGATATTTCAAGAACTAGAAAAAATATCAAGGATAAAAACTCTCCCAGGCACATCTCCCTAGGCTTCTTTCTTAGAGGTCCCTTCTAGACCTGGATTACCCTTTTTTCGGCAATATCCAATCACCGGAGTCCAGTTTTGCCATACCTTTTACGTCAACTCTTTTTCACCCCCTCCCATTCTCTCTTCAATGGCACAACATAACTTTGGTTAATTTTTAGATCTGGGTCCACATAAGCTTGATCCTAATTTCTGTTGACATATTAATTGTTAACATATGCTGGCACTTTCTTATGTTGAATTTTCATCATAAAGTGGCCTTGGAACTTGTTGTGTATTATTGTTTGCACCCTTGACTCGAGTGACATGATTTTTGTATGTGGGGTCCACCTTTTGATAACTCCTTTGTTGAATAATTTATCATTAGAAGTTGCACCTATCACTTGTAAATTTAAAGGAGGTATGTTTGTGGCCTCTTCCCTGGTAGATCTAAACATATCTCCTTTGATATTTCAATACAACGTAGAATCAAACAAATATCTAATAATATACCATTTTTTTATCTGATATCATTATGGAGGTTTAACAAGGCTTGTTCAAGCTTTCTTTTTAATTTTTCTTTGGAGTTGTTGAAATCCTTCAGTGATGAACTTGATACTAAATTACTGATGCCCATCCTTTAATTTTACTAGTTTTGCTTCAATACTTGATCCTCTTGAATTCATGAATGCCGAAGGACCAACCAATAATATAAGAAATTCTTTTGGCAATAAAAAACTTCAGAATTTAATATTTTTTGATAAGGTAGATATATTCCGTTCCACCTGTAATTTTTCAAACTGTGTTTGATGTTGAGTTGATATAATTAATCATTAATTGCTTGTATGAGAAGAGATGGACTACAAAACACCCCCTCTTAAGGTGCTGCAATCCTTTTTCAATCTGGCGTAAATGTGAAATTAATTGTACACCAGACTGCTCTTTTTAATATTAACAATTCTATATTTTGATCTCAACTAGTTGTACTTGAATAGGTTTATAGACAATTTTCCACCATGTTAGGTAAATGTAGTGCTAGAAGTTGAGATTTCTGACCAAATATTAATCGGCTGATAAATCTTAATTGTTCATTTACTCAAATATCTATCTATCTATATGTGTATATGTGTGTGTGTGTCTCTGTGTGTGTGTGTGAGAGAGAGAAGAGAAGAGAGAGGTTTATCGTCTCAACTTCCTTTTCGCATAAGAAGCATCTTGAGCATTATGACATCTTCCTCTTAATCAAATTCTCATGAGTCTGAACAACTTTTTAGTAGAAGCCAAGTAAAACATGCAACCTTATATGGATCATGGTCTCTTAGATCTATTTCCAAGGCCAAAAAGTAGTCATTGGTTCTATCCGATTCAACAACGTATACCCAGAGCTGACTTTATAAAGTCCTTTAGGGTGTTCATTCCACCACAAATAATGTACGCCTCCTTTCTTCCCTTGAAAGTTATTAGTTGTTTGAATAGTTCAACCACTCTTAAGATATCCCAATCATTCATCCCTCTTCTGAATCTCATATCTCATCCGTGTTGAGTCCACATCTCAACTACTGTATTGTGTCGATCTTGAATACGGTCAAACAGATCGGGGAACAGTTCTTGCAATGACCTTGTCCCTATCCATTTATCTCTTTTAGAACCTGGTCCTTACTCCATTGTGCTCTCCGATCATCGAGTTTTTTTTTTTTTAAAGAGAACGCCAGAAGACCCTGATGGATCTCTACAAGTTGACCCCATATGGAGTGGTGACCTCCTTGGATACCCATCAATCTTCTTCCACATAATTGCTTTTTATGACACTACCCCATAGGGTCTAAGGCTCTTGTGCATATCTCCATAACCATTTGATCTTAAAAGCTTTGCACTGGTGTTTCAATTTCCAGATGCCAAGCCACCTTGTTTCTTACTCCTCATAATGTCCTTCCATTTGACTAGGTGGAAAACTCTTTTTTCCTTGTTTCCTTGCCATAAGGATGACCTTTTGATCTTGTCTAGTCTCTGAACAACACTTGAAGGAAATGGGAATAGTGATAGCATGTAAGTTTACGGAGTGCATCGAAAAAATTGATTTACTTAGTGTGAGTCTTCTCCTAAGTAATAAATAACTGCAGACTTTCACCTGGTCAATTTTTCAATATCCTTTCTCGAACTGTTCTAGAGTTATAGTCCACATATCCCTTTGGATTTTGACTTTGTTCCCCGAGGAATACCCAAGTAGATAGTGGGGAGCCCTTTTCCCTTTAAAACAACACAATCCAAGTATTATGAGCTATCTGATCCATATCGAAAAACATGATTTTTGGCAGGTATAATATAACTCTTTTCAATCCAAGTATGTGAAAGATGTATGCTGATCAGTATGTGAAAGCCTTTTTCCTTCTGGACCGTGTAATCTCTTTATAATGCTTGCATCTTCTTGACATTTTTTGCTAATGATATCCTTCTTATTTCATAAAAAAAATTATTGTGAAAGACTTTCAATGACTTCAAGCAGGAGTAGGATCACTCTCAAATACTTCAGTTGCTCTTCTTCTACATCGCAAAATATTAAGGTGTCATTTTCTTATTGAAGGTGGGTGATCTTCATTCTTAGCTTGTTGTTTCTGGCCACTTCAAACTGTTGTACCCACCCACTAGAGTTTGCCACCTTAATCATACTATTGGATTTGGGTCCTTCCTTGGCTAGAATGAAATGGAATGGAGACATGGGATCTCCTTGTCTAATAACCCCTGCAAGCATGAAAGAGACCTTCAGGCACCCCATTTATGAGAATGGAGAACTTCATAGTAGATATGCTAAACTTCACCTGGTTGATACCATTAATTTTACCCAAAAACCCAACCCGTTTTTACCATACTCAAATGAAAGCATAAAAAACCCACCAATTGACAAACGATTCATAAGCTTTCTCAATGTCACAATTTAAACAATAATCACCAAGCTTCCTTGTGTGGGTCTTGAAATCTACAACACTCAATTAAATGCTATCAAATATTGTATCCATAATTTTGTCCTTCCTGTAATGTGAAAGTCCCTCTGTTGAGAACCGTCTGAGTAAAGCCCACGTTTCATCTCTCGTTATACCAAATTTGAAATCACTTTGTAGAAGCTCCCAACAAGGCTTATTGGTCTGAAATCTTTCAGCTCCTTAGCCCCTTTTTCCTTTGGGATCAAGGCTATATTAGTGGTATTGAAGTTTTTTTCAAACATTTCCTAGGCATGGAAATTGTGGAAAACCTCCACTATGTCAAACTCCAAATCCTCTCAACACTTGATGTAAAAACCCTTTGTAAACAACAGGACCAATATCTGACACACAACTTGACAGACAAAGTTAATAACATCCTGCACCATCAAACTTCTCATGTAGAGCTGCTTTCTCTCTTTCTGTAATAGTAGGGTAGTTGTTGATAGTTCCTGTTGGTCTCCAAACTTCCTCCTCATTGTATACTGTAGAATTAATTATCTCCTCTGATTTTTGTGGGCTCAGTTGTAGATTCCCTTGCACTTCAAGTTGGTCGATGTCATTGTATCTCTTTTGGGCATTAGCAACTCGGTGAAAAAACTTGAGTGTTTTTGTCACCATCCTTTAACCATAGGGCCTTTTTCTGTCTCCATGCACTCTCCTCATTTTTCAGAACTTCTTCAAGTTCCAAGAGAGTGTATCAGCCTTCTTAGATGACTCCTCTGATAGAGGCCTTGTCTCTAGAATGGAGTCTAGCATTGCCATTTCATTAAGCAGTCTAGACTTATGCAGTTTCAATTCTGAGAAAAGTATTTATAGACATTCAATATTAAACAAAAACAAATCTAGGAAATTTTACGACTCATGATGTACAAAGCATAGTTCCTTGTACCCAACTCGTGAAGAAACGTGAAATAGTCAAGCTCGGGACTATTCTACGGAAATTAGGTTGACAGACCCGTAGGACGAGGATATCCAATTCATAACCTGGCCATCGTGGTCAGCGTCCTCTACCTTCAATTCTCTCAATGTCATCCACGAGCATCCCTACACCACTAGTAATATGTCCTCGTAGTCTGGGAGTTCACCTTTTCAAAATACTTTCCTTTTATTGTTGGTTCGAATACTATGAAGACTCGGTCCAAAACCGCGTACGAAACCACTACTAGCACCAACTCCTCATAAAACTGACCAGTTATAACATATCTCAATGACTAACTCATCGACGAATCCATTTATGGCTCATTGAAAGGACCATGACTCGTAGTAAGGCTCTTAGATGGTCAGAATGCACCTGCCAGCACCGTCTTATTTCTTAGCTGGCAAAATCTATTTTCCAGCAATTCAAAAATAAAACACAATCAAATATACTAACAAATGCTTAAAAAACTCATAAAATCTGAAGTATAGAGTGTTATAGTACCGTAAATTCACGGTACATCAACGTGCACAAAAATTATAAAAACTAAGGTTCAAATCACACTAGAGATGGGAAATGCTATTGCTAGTCTTTGTCCGATAGGATGTACTTAATGAAATAGTTGAAGTGTGCACCAAGTTATCCTGAACCACTGCTATTGAAAGAAGAAGGATAATTGTACTATTGTTGTTTCTTTGAATTTCCACAACCATTTGTTCTCTATATTTTGATGATAGTCACTGGACGTGTTAAAATTTGTGAATTTATGTTGAGAAGTTATTTTGGACTTTTCAGGGTTCCCCATTACCAACACTGCTTGATGATGATATGGCATCCTTGATTGATTTTGGAGTTGGCAATGGATCAATAATTCTTGTGGAAGAAGAGTGTTAGAGGTAGTTTGGTAGAGAGTATTAGAAGGAATAATTTATAAATTATGTATGGTATTATTTAGTATTATGTTTGATAGAAATTTTTGGTGTATGTATATTAATTTATGGATTAGTTATATACTCCACTTGGTATTATAGGATATATAATTAATATATTTTATTTCGTGATATAGAGATTAATCTATGTAAAAATGAAAATACCCCTCAAGTTATTTTAATCACTAGGTAATTTGTCCGCGCTTTGCGTAGTCATAAATAGTGATTGCATTGATCTTGCAAATATATTTTTATTAAAAAGCTATTTGTAACATCCCAACATGAATTTGATTATTTATCATTATCACATAACTCAAGAACCTTGAATGAATGAATTATTCATGAAATAATGAATCATTGGTTCTTTAATCAACATTAAAAGGAAAATAAAGAAGAAAATGAGAATATATGCCAAGACATTTCTTAATAAAAATAAACATTTAAGTTATGGATTATAGAATTATGATTATATGTCTTGGGAGAAAATTCAATAAATTGTTAAACATATTTTTCTAAAGATACGCTTGAACATGAAAGAAATTATAACTTTTGAACTTGTATAATTAATTTCTTCAATTGACAAGTGAGAAATTTTATATCTATGTAAAACATAGATATATAGTGTCACGACCCAAAATGAGTCGCGAGTGGCACCTACATTTATTCTCTTATTTGAGCGAACCAACCAATCTAATCCTAATTTCTTAACCAATATTTCAATCATATAAACAGAATTAATGCGGGACTTAAAACTCATTAATATACCAATAAATAAACTTCGAAAATTTAATACTTATTATCCCAACTCTCGAAGTCATCACCACAAGAACATCTATCCTAAATTACTAAATCTGAGAGTCCATGCCCAACGGCTAGTCCCTGCAGACTTCACAAGGCATCAGACGTGAAATGAGAGAGACTCCAGTCCGACCTAGGAACATGCTCACCCTGAAATCTGACGTGATGAAGACTTGCGAGAGTTTAGGACGAGTTGAAGACGTTACAGACTTGTTGCTGCACTCCACAAAATAACAAGAAAAACAAATACAAGTAAGGGGTCAAGTACAAACAACAATACTTGGTTAGGTATCATCGTCCAATCAAAATAAAAAGCACTAGATATTGATAAGAACATAAAACCACCAAATACTTAACAGGTGAATAGCAATAAGTAAAGAATCATTTTCAACAACACCAAACACTCTAGAGGAACTCAACCTCCACACGTACTCACTTAAGAATTAGGATTTCTTCAAATTGGTGTATAATTAGCATAATTAAATTCCTTCTCCTTTGTTCTCTTGTGGGTCCAAAACTTGACATTCCGATCCCTACTCTATTTCTGGTGGTCGGAACATGACACTGCCCGATCCTTACATCCTGGTGGTCGGAACGTACACTCCTCCGATCCTCGACTATCCTGGTGTCGGAAAACGTGACACGCCCGTCCCTACTATCCTGGTTTCGGAACGTGAACACTGCCGATCCTCTACTATCCTGGTTGTGTCCGGAAACTGTGACACTCCGTATCCCCACTACTCCGGTCGGTTCAGTTTACACCCTCTCCATTACCCGCCATCCTGGGCCTTTTCTTTCCTCCCGCCCTTCTTTTCTCTCCCAAGGCCATCAAATCATTAACAAGTGGTTTTAAGGGTTAAAATCTCACAACCCATCTTTCCAACCCACTACAATTATAATCCATCAAATTCAGCATACAATTAGCATTTTAGAAAACTTTACAATACTAACCCACACATATTCATTCGCTATTCAGAACGTTTACTATTAAATCTCCTAAACCCTAACTTTCCGTCCACCCGAGAATCGTGTCAATCACTCTACTTTTCTCCAAATCCTTGCCTGGCTCTTCGTTCTTCTCTCCTCTCTCTCCTGCCTCGTTTCTCGTCCTTTCTTTTTCTCTCTTTTTCTTTGGGGGTGGGGGGGTCTATTGTGGGGTCTTGTCTATTCAACCCCGGTTTTGTTTCTTTTACCGTTTTTTCCTCTCCTTCTGTCTCAGGCGTTCCTCTTTGCTCCCCTAGACCCCCTGTTTTTTCTTTCACTTTTCTCGTTCCTTATTCCCCCCCCCTTCCGTTCAGTTTTGTCCTCTTCCCTCCCCTCCCTTTATAATTCTCAAGCATGATCTCCAACAACTGCCCCCCTTCAAAACTTTTCCCAGAAATCCGACCCGTCAGGGTTCCTCACGCCTATGACGGTCCGTTACGACCTTGACTGTCCCGTCACTGCATGTCCGTCACAAATTCAGAGTTAAATTCTGTGGAAAGATTTGTGACGGTCCGTCGTGCCAACGAGTCCGTGCAACGCCGTTCGTTCTTCCATTCGTCGTACGTTTCAGAGAGTTTTGATCCTCAGTACCAATTTTCATGATCTAAGTGTTTTGAACGAGACCAAAAAAAAACCCTCGACTGTCCTTCGTGGTATCCGTCGACCTACGACCGTTATTATAACCTATAAATCAACTCTACTTCTCAAATTGACTAAAACAGGTAGGTCGTTTACAATAGTAACCATTTACCCTCGTTCGTCCTCGAACGATCACAAGAAGAAAACAAGGGCTAAAAGGCGTACCCTGAATCTGTAAACAGGCGGGTATTTTCCTTGTCATATCACAGCCGCCCTTCTCGCCAAGTGAACCTCTTCCAAACTTGAGGATTCTCCCATTTGAACTTTGATGGATGCATCTCCCTGATCTCAACTTGCGGATGGTTTTCTCATCCAGATGGCCAACAGGCCCTCCTCATAAGACAAATTCCTCATCAAGAATAACTGAATCCCCAATTAATAGTGTATTTCATCCCCAATGGAATTGGTTATCAGCCATGACGCACATTACATACCGGGTTCCGCCCCTGCAGTCCTGGAGTAAGGCTAATTCATAAGATCCTTCCCCTAACTCACTTGAAAGTACTTCAAATGGTCCAACATACCTTGGGCTTAGCTTACCTCTTTTTACCAAAACGCAATCCCCCCTTTCAATGGGTAAACAACCCTTCAGCAATACTTTTTTCCCCCCCCTGAACTCCAAAGTCTCTAACCTTTCGATCTGCTCTTTCCTTTTGCCACTTTGCGCCGCGCTAAACAGCTTTCTTGGAATGAATTTCACTTCTCTAATCATTCCCTCAGAAGATCATACCACCCCATGACATCACCATCCCAATGCATCCCACCACCAATGGGATACCTACATCTCCCTCCCATACAATGCTTCGAATTCAGGTCCCTATCAATACTGAGTGATATCTACTTAATTGTATGATCTAACCTCTCGCTCAAGGGTAAGAGTTAATCCCAATGACCACCCAAATTCCTAGTCACACATTCACGAACATCTCTCAACACCGAAATCCGTTCGCTCAGACTGACCATCGGTCTAAGGGTGACAATCAATACTAATGTCCAAACCTATTACCTCATTCAGCATGCCATGTTCTCCACAACTTCGGAAGTAACCTTCCTTCCCGTCTATCGTGATATGGATGGAAAGTGAAACTCCATGCAATCGAACAATTTCTGAGATATAGAGTTTGGCTAACTTCTCTGCATTTAAGTCTCCCTGTGCCGAATGAAGTGAGCAGACTTATTTAATCTGTCCACAATTAACCCAATATAATCAAACTACCCAATGTCCTTTGGAATACCAACCACGAATTCCCATTTAAATTCTCTCCCCTCCCCATTCAGGAAGTGCAGTCTCTGAAGTGTTTCCTCCGTATCTCTCGTGTTCATACTTACCTTACCTGCTGACCCTTTCCTTCGCATTGTGCGACAAAATTCAACAATGTCACCTTCAACTACTCCACAAAAATTTCTTTAGGTCACGATACACTTGGTTGCACAGGATTATAATAATATCCTGAACTAATGACCTCGTAAAGAATAGTGGTGGATCATCATCAACACTAGGCACACATATCCTCCTTAATCCATTCATTCCTCAAAACAACAGCCTTCCGCATTGATTTTTGCTCCTTTAAGCCTCTCCCTTGCCACACCTTATCTCGGGATCCGATCAGCTTCTATCAGTAAAAATGATTTTCCTTATTTTTGTCAAAAGGAAATACTTGCCTCCACACAGTCCAAAAATCTTCCCTTCTCTAGTACTCCAGCCTCATAAGCCAACTTGCCCAGATCCTGAACCTCTCTCCCAATGGGCGTCTAGAAACCTGCAGTGAGCTAACATTCCCAGCTCCCTGCTTTCTAACTTAAGGCCTCTGCCACAACATTAGATTTTCCCGGGTTAGACAAGATATGATATCATAGTCCTCCAGTAGTTTTCCCATCATCCTCCTTTGTCTCTTAAAATTCAAATCTTTCTGATAAAGACATACTGTAAAGCTACGATGATCCGTTATAGAATCACACTTAACCCCATATCGATATGTCTCCATTGCCTTTAATGCAAACCCGACCGCGGCCAACTCTCCAATCATTGGTCGGATATTTCGTTCTATGCACTTTAATTGCCTTGAAGCATAGCAATCCACATTTCTCTCTCTCTCCACTGCACCCACCCAGATAATAATGTATCCATAAACAAGGAAAATTCTTTTGCCTTCTATACTTGCAAGCGTAGAATTGGTGCAGTAGTCCAACAGGTCTTTGAGATTCTGGATCTTCTTCACATTTCACTCCTACCATACAAATGGAACCTCCTGCTATTCAAATTTGTCAGTTTTGGAGCACCGAGAAACTCCCTTGACAAATTGTCCGTATTATCTACTAACCACAAAGATCCTTACCACCCTGTACATTAGTGGGTCCTTACCCCAATTCTTCACCGCTTGGCTTTCGATTTTGGAAGGATCCACCCATCACCTCCTCCCATCCTTAGCGAAACTACGTGCCCCAAGAGGAACAACTGAATCTAGCCAAAACTCACACTTGGAGAATTGGCATAAAGCCTTTTCTCCCCTCCCTCACATTTCCAAACAACAATCCTCAATTGCTCCTCATTTTCTTTCCCTTCTCCTTTGGTATACCAGTATATCATCAATAAACCAATGAACAAAGAAGATCAGATATGGCTTAAAATCCCCATTCATCAGACTCAATTAAAGCAGCGGGCGGCATTTCGTAATTCCAAGAAACCATTACTAAAAGAATTCCATAATGCCCATACCTGGTTCGAAAGGCAATCTTTGCACTCTCCGTCCGTATTTTCAATTGATGAATACCACAGACCTCAAGTCCGATTTTTTGATAAGTTAACAGCACCTTGTACTGGTCGAAACCCCCTCATCACTTCCTCTTAATCTCTACTTTTCGTCTCCCCCTTTTCCTTTGCTTCCTTTCCTTTCTCCGTCGACTTCCGCCCTTGCCCCCACTCCCCTCCATTCGTTAGTCTTCCCCCCATTCTCCCCTCTCACCCACGGCTTGTGCATCTGCTCGATGTTCCTCCTTCCCTCCTTCCCTCGCCACCTCTTTCCGTTTTTCCTTTCCCGTGTGGGCACGTTCCCTACCCTGCCCCTCTCCTCCCTTCTTCTCCTTTTTCGTTTCACTATTTTCGTTCTTCCCAACTTTTATCTCCCTTCTTCCCGGTTTCCCTCGAGCTCTCGTTCCTCTCGGCTTGTTTGCATACCAGTAAGGTCTGAGGATAACCACATCCAAAACCCCTCACGGACTATCAAAATCGACTCAATTGAATGTCTTTGGGTATATCATCCCCTGAGGTGTGCCAAAAAGCTAAACAACCTTTACTAACCATTCTCTTAGCACGAGAAGGAGATGATAACTAACTGGGTGGACGTGTAGTCACACTCCCCACGAACAACACGTGTCTGTCCCAGGCTTGCCACGTTTAAGTTTTAGCATACAATATAGATGCAAAATTCGGATAAAGCCAAGTCATCAACCCCGAATTACATTCGAAATCAAACCATTTCTAAGATAACCACTTCGACATGAGTCTTTCTGCTTGTCTTCCCGCACCCACCTCCCCACCAGACACTCCCATATTCCGACCTTTCCCCCTCTCACATACTCCACCCCCCTTCTTATACCCAAACGCCCCTTCCTGTTCCTACGCACCCTTCCCTCATTTTCCCTTCCCCCCTTCCCCTTCTTCGTCTCCCCTCTTCCCCTTTTTCTCCACTTCATCCCCCTCCTCCCTCCTCCGCTTCCCTCCCCCCCCCCCCCTCCTTCCCGTTTAGACTCCCCTCCTGGACGTCCTCTTGGTGCTCGCTCTTGTGTCCTCCCCTCCGGCCTTGTCCTCTTCTAGTCCCCCCGGATTGGGTTCCCGCTCTCTCCCTTTGCCCCCGTTTCCTTCGCCCACTTTCCCCCCTCTACGGCCTCTCCCTTTTGACTCGTTCGCGTATCTTTTCCCCGAGGTGTTTTCCCTTCCCCGCCCCGTGGGTGTCCTTATTTTTGTTCTGCACGACAGCCGCTTGCCCCGCCTTCCCCCGCTGCTGTCCCGTCTCTCCTCCTTCCTCTTGGGGGGCTAAGAGTGCTACGCGGAGTTGCGCCCCCTCTCGCCTTTACCTCTTTTTTATTGTTAATGTTCGTCCATCTTGGTGTTTGTTTTTGGCCGCCTGCGCCTAAAGTGGTCCTCCGGTCGGGTGATTGGTACCACGTCGTCCCACATCGATGAAACCGCTCTGAGTCAAAGCAGAGGTTGCTCGTGAGAAACTACGAAGTCTGCGGATAACTCCAACTTAGAGGAGTTGGTTGGTCCCTGCAACGGACCCCCCGCTCACAAGCCTGCAGTGAAGACTGAATATGTCTGGAGCTGGTGTAACCTCCTGAACCCTGTCCGCTGGAGTAAGAACCATTAAACCCCCTCCCTTATGAAACTTCTTAGATGTCGATGCCATGGTGGGAAGTCGTCCTGGCTTCACCCCCCTTCCACTTCTATCACAAAATCTACTACCACCTCTGAAAGGATTTTGGCTGTAGCAGCTACCTGTAAAGCTGAAATCCTCAATCTGACCTCACCTTCACGAACGTACGAATCCGCTCTTGTGACTTAAGCAAGTTGGGGGCCATTACCCTTGATAGCTCGCGAACTTAGCGCCTCCATAAGCAATAACCGCCCTCCTGGTCCTTGCTCTCTTCTTACTACCTCCTCTCTCCTCCTCCTCTTCCCTCACAGTCTTTTTATCTCCTTTCTCCCCTCCCCCCCATGAGAAAATGATCCCAAGTCCATAGCGTGGGCCTGTTGCTAGTTGACCCACATATGAACCGCCACCACATTTTTGCGTTCCCCCTTGAAACCTGATATTTCCAAAACTCCCAACACCAAATGTTTCTACTCTTCCCCTCTGTACTTTATCAACGTTCATTCCGAATACCAACCAAGAAAATCATATGCATCCCCTCCTCTTCCCACACCCGTCAAGCAATTCAAAACTCCTTAGAGCTTTTTCAGCTTCAGAATTTAACGAAAAGCTCATGTTGCTCACGCTCCGGCCTTAATAGGTCTATGATCAATCGAGGGAACTTGGCCTATTTTCCAATTAGGCATCCTGCGGTGAGCATAGCATCGGCTGTTTTCTCTCGGAACCTGAGGTGGCTGTGCAAAAAGCAACCGGAGGTGTCTGCCTTGAACTGATAACCCGCATAAGAGAACAGAACCTGGTTAAATCATCTCTGGGGTCGTTGGGGTGGTAATTTCCTCATGCTTCACTTTTCATTCTCCCCCCTTCCTCACCCTCGCAGTCTGATTTCTCTTCATCCTCCGTGGATGATCACCCGCCCTTGTCCTACTTGGCCAGGTGCTTGTCCTCTTCCCGAGATGACGTCCCACGCGAACCTTCTACAACTGTTCCTCTGCCTCCTCTCTTTCTCTCCCTCCTGATGGTCTGCAGCCTCTTCGCTCGTACACCCATCCTAGTGGCTGGCTCAGACGCCATCTTGGTCTTGCCGGGTTTTGGTGTTGGGCGCAGTTTGTTGCTCTAGTTCTAACCATCTGGAAATAGAAGTAAGATGGGGCAGATCCAATTGTATCACCTAGATACCAATTGGATCCATAATGCACGAAGAGAAGGAATTGAATTTTTCCTAACAGTCCTATTACCGTCTAAGAAGAAAGTAAAGGCGTCCCCCTACGGTTTTTCCTCAAAAAGGACTCTACAGACTCTTTCTTGTGTTGATGAGACCAACGAACCTAATGGCTCTGATACCAAGGTTTTGTCACGACGCCAAAACGAGCCGCGAGTGGCACCCCCACCATTTATGCTCCCTAATTTGAGCGAACCAACCAATCTAATCCCAATTTCTTAACCAATATTTTTAATCATACTAACCAGAATATATGGCGAAGACTTAAAACCTCATAAATATCGGCCCAAAAATAACTTTCTAAAATTTAATACCTTATTATTTTCCAAAATCTCGAAGTCATCCACCGCCCGATCCATCTCTCCTCAAATTACTAAATCTGATCTTATCACAGACCTTAATTAAATTGAACGGCTAGTCCATAACTTCAAGGCATCAAGACGTGAATGATAGAGAATCCCAGTTCCGGTAGAACTAGCGTCACACCCTGAAAATCTGACGTGATGAAGACTTCCTAGAGTTAATGAGGGACGAGTTTGGAGACTATGTCACTTTTGCTTCCCTCCACAAATCCCCCAATAAACACAAATCAATTAGGGGTCAGTACAAAACACACATTACTGAGAGGTATCATCGGCCATCTCAAAAGAAAGCAATATATATGATGGATAACAAAGAACATAAAACCAACCAAAATACCTTAATAGGTGTATAGCAACAGGTATAAGATCATTTGCAACACAACACCAAAACACATTATTGAAGGAAATCAAATCCCTCACACCGTACTCACTTAATAATTAGGTTCTTCAAAATTTGGGTTTATATTAGCATAATTCCAGATTCCCTTCTCTTTGTTCCTTTCTTTTGTCGGAACTGACACTTCCGATCCTCCTCTACTATTAATCCGTTTTTCGGAATGTTGACACTCCGATCCTCTACTATCCTGTGGTTCGGAACGTGGACACTCCGATCTCACTATTCCATGTTTGGTCGAAACTTTACACTCACGCTGCCTATCCCCACTCCTTCTACGTTTCTTTTTTCATTCCACCCCTCCCTCACCCTCCTCCTTTTACTTTTTAGGAGTCAAGCCCTTCTTTTATACCAAGGCATCATCATTAACAAAGTGGATTAAGGTTTAGATTCACAGCCTCATCTTCCACCCAACTACACTTATATAACACATCATGCAAGCCATCAATTAACTTTCGAAGACTTTACATCTCACCCAATACATATCATTCGCTAATAGAAGTTTTACTATGAAATCGCATAACCATAAACCTACCTCCACCGAAAGAATCGTGCTCGATCATCTACTTCTCACTTCTACTTCTCCAAATCCTTGCTGTCTCCACCTCTTTCGTTCTTTTCCATCTATCTTCGTCCTCAAGGGGGAGATCTTGAAGAGTCTCGAAACACGAGGAGGCTCTTCGTTTTATCCTCTCATTTTTCTTTCTCTTTTTTTTCTTCTTCCCCCCCTTTTTCCTATTTCCCCCCCTACATTGTCTGCTCCTTTCCGGTCTCGCCGCGTTCCTCCCCCTCCACCCCTTTTTTCTTTCCCTTCTCCTCCTTTCCCCCCCCCTAGTCATTTCAATTCTGTAACCATCTCCCCTAACTATTATAATTATAACATGAATAGTCCAAACTCCCCCTTAAAAACTTTTAACAGAATCCGACCTCAGTCATGTTACGCCATCCTTTGGACGGTCCTTCACGACTGTGATTATCCGTACTGCCGTCCGTCACATGTTCAGTGAGTTATTCCCTGTGAAAAGATTTGTGACGTCCGTCGTGCCCCGCGGTCCCTCCTCGGCCTATTTCCGGCATTACGTTCAGGAGTTGATCTCAAGTACTCAAATTTTTCAGGATCTAAGTGTTTTGGAACGAGACAACCCTCGACGGTCGTGCGCCCATGACGGTCCCGCGTGGGATTCGGTCGACCCCTACCAGTTTCTTGATTACATCAACTCTCCCTGCTCACCGCTCCCCACTGTCTTTACCTCTCTTCCTATTTCCCTCTATACAATCTTTTTTTCCGCTCCGCAACTTTTCTGCTCTCGCTCCTTCTCACGCACCCTTGGTGCCCGTGGCCTTATAATAATTATTTTTTTGAATAATGCCCTCTACCTACTATATGTTGTATTATGTTTAATATAACCGGAGAAAGAACATTGGCGGACATAACCACAGAGTTTTAAACCATGTACTCAAAATAATAATTAAAAATTTTTTATCATAAACATAAACTAATGATTGTAAGAAGAAACCGCCGTATCTGTCATATAGAATGAAATAGAAAGGAAAATATCGAGTCCACTGAATGCGCATTGTCTCCTTAAAAATACTATTTCCCTTCAATACCAGATGTTTAAGCAATCACATCATCTCAGGATGAAATGATTTATTCACCAACTTATTGATACAGAAGCATTGGTGTCAGTAAGTCACTCAACGGGAGCAAAGTACACAAATACTTGATTTTGCAGATGTAGAAGAAGAAGATCACAATTTTGGTTGTCTTAAAATGAGAGAAAATTCCTCTATTTATAAACAATAAATGGTAGTATGAACAAATGTTTAGTGTGCCTTATCAAAAAGTTACAACTATTTATAAAAGTTGCAACCCTTTTCAAACGTTCACACAAAACCTTTAACCAAAGTTTACAACACAACTTTCATAAAAATCTCCAAGTTTTCCTCACACTTCAACACTTTTTTCATTAAAAATGAATATCTAGTTTTTTCCCACCCTTTTTTTACCCACTTCCCACACTTTTTCCGTTACATTCGCACCCCTTGTTCCTCCCCTCCGCCCGACGCCTCCTTCCACATTCCGCAACTCTTCATTAAATAGTCGCAACTTTGTCATAAATTAAAAAAACATTTGGATAAATTTGCAATTTTTCATTAAAGTCCAACTTTTATAAAAGTCAATCTTTTCAGGAAAGAGCTAGTTTGGAAATAATAAATTTAAAATGAAATTCTTGTTTTGTGGGGTGCCACGTGGCAGGGCCTAGAATTCTCTTAATATATACACTATTGAAACTCCTCCCTCTCTTCCCGTCGTATCACCAATTGAAACTTCATTCGTCTATTCTTTTCGTCCCCCCCTGCTTTTCCTTTTTTTCCATAAGGAAATATTTTTGATATTTTGTTAGCTAACTTTCAACAAAGTCTAATTTTACTCTTTTTTGAATAGAAATTATAACTTATACCATTAATTTTTTTTTCCGTATAAACCTCCACATAGAGAACTATAAGAATAGAATGCAACCTTGTTTTACTCCCTGCTTACGATCGTCTCTTAAAAAATAAAATGCCCCTTCTTTCGAACTCCTTGTCTGACATCAATTTTCCACAAGTTTGAAATCACCATTCAATATTTGTTTATTTCTTCGAGTCCAAATAAAGGATGTAATAAAGATGTATCGAAAAACATAAATTAATTTAAAAGACTAATGTGATCATTGTCAAACGTCCTTCAATTCCATTTATTTTATATGACTATATATGAAGAACCAAATAATGCCTAGAATATACTATTAATTATGTAGAGGATTTTGATAATAAATGATGAGAGTTGTAATATGACCTCATTTTTTATCTAAACTAATATAATAATAGTTATTGACCTATTTCCTATCTACAATCAAAAATCCCCTATTTATAAAATTCAAAAATACACAATTCTTCTCCCACCCTTCTCCCTCACGCTCTTCAACACATAACAGAACCTCCCCCCCTACTTTTTATTTTTCCAACTTTTTCATCCCTTCCTTTATTCCTTTCCAGCGTTCCATGTGCCTTTACCGCCCTCCCTCTTTTCTCCGTCTTTTTTTTCTGCACTCACTCCTCTCTTTTCCCTCCTTCTTTTTGTTCCAATAAAGTCACAAGTTTATTACGTGAAAATCAAATAAAATCATAAATTTTATAAACAATAAGAACATTAGAATAAAATACAACACAAAGGCAATTATGAGTTAAACTCTAATAAAATTAAATAAATAATACAGCATCATTCTTATTATCTTTATTATTAAAACATAAAAAAAATTACCATCTAATAACACACTATAAACATGAACACTTACGTGGATATCATTCTTTTTGTATAACAATCATTAAAATTTCACAAAAAAAAGTGTCACCTCATATATAAAAGGTGATAAATAGAAAAATTGAAAATATCATATCATCAGTCATTTCTCAAAATATGTTATTTTATAAGTAATGTTTTAAGGAGTTATAACTTTATATTAAATATTTTAAGGTTTAGAATAGAAAGGTTTGGCCCGTGTCTCGACCTTCTTCCCTCCTTCCTCTTTCGACTACTCTGTCCTTGCCGCGGTGTGACTTGACCGAGATAATTTTTCTAAAAACCAATGAAAAAAAAAATAGGCGGAACCTGCCCTAAAATCCCCCCAAAAAATAAATAGGATAATTGGCATTGAAATGTGTCCATCACTTTTTTTATTATCTAGCTTTATATTATAGTCTCCTATTTTAATTTTGGCATATGTATTTTATCATAAGGTCAAAATAAAGTGTTAATAAATACGTAATAAAAGGCATTGGAAGACTATTATGAGTAATCAATATCTTATATACTGAAATGTATGTGGCAACCGTCTCTATGACCGTTCCATTTGTATTAGTGTTTTTTTTCTCTTTTTTTTTTTTGTTTTGCTTTTTTTAAACTCTCCCTTACTTATTCTCTCATCACCATTATTCCTAAACCTTTCTTCCCCCTACCTCTTTTTAATGAATGGAGGATCATTTCTACAAACTCTTACTTTTTTTTTTTATCCTCACTTTGATAAGAACGGAGAATCATAATTTTAATTTATTTTTGAATTTTTTTACATTAAAATTAATATATTTTTATTATAAAAATATATTCCTTTACTTTATCCAAATCACTTCTTTTATTAATGTAGACCCCTTTATGTAGAAAAGCTCTCTATAATTCTTTTTTTCTATTTGTTTCGTCTCACTCCTCCGATCATGACCTCACTCTCCGTGTTTTGTTTTACTTTCCTTCTTATTTCTTTTTCTTTTTTTCTTTCTTATCCCTCTTTCGTTTCGCGTCCTCCTTCCTTTTCCCCCCTCTTGTTACTTTTTACTTTTAATAATATTCATAACTCTCATAATTTTTATATCCCTAACCCTCCAAAAAATTGTAAAGTTTTTTGATGGTCTTATTGTATTTCTTTAATTTTGGCCTATAAATTTCAATATTAGTTTAATGAAGAGATTTCCAATTCCCAATTAGCCTTTTCTCTTTTCATCATCATGTTTTTGTTTTGTAACGAAAAAGAAGTACATGAAGCAAGAAATATTCATTGCAAATTTTTATTTTATTCTGTATTTTTGTCTATATAAATTAGTAAAGTTTGTTTTGTGAGGAAACAACATTAACAAAAAAAATCAATCAACATGAAGTTAATAAATATATCATTCTCAAGTCCTTATTTTTCATTTTCCTTTTATTTTGTTTATTAATTCATATTTATTTCATGAAGATTCACATACAAAATTATAATTCTCTTAAATCAACTTTTTTCCGTTAATTAACTAACATATAACAAAAAAAAAGTATATGAAGGTAAATTAACTTTCATTCTCAAGTCTTTCTTTTTTATTTTTTATTTAACCGTTTTCTTCACTGATTTTTTATGTTGTATTATAATTTCAGTTGATTAAAAAAATCTTTGTAATTCTTAACAATTTGTTGTCCCATATGCAAATTTGCTTCTTTCTAATGTTATTTTTTCTCCAGATTAATATATAGTTTGATGTGAATATTTGTTATTTCAAGAACTAATTTATATTTAGTATGTTTCGTAAACTATTTTTTTAATTTTGTTAGTTTATTAAACAGAGTAATATCCAAATATATTAAATATAGCCTTTCTTTCGTTCTTTCCTTTTGACTAATCATTTTTAATTTATTAGAATGATTTTTTTTAATTCAGTTGGTTGTATATTAATGAGAGTTTTGACATATGGATCAAACATTGATGGCGATCTCTTTGAAAGGAAATGGTAAGAAAGAAAAAAAAATGAAATCCCATAATTAGAGATTATTTTTCATTGTTGAATTTGTCACTACCCAAACGTGCCGCGACTTGCACCCACACTTTATCCTACTATGTGAGCGCAACCCAACCCAGCCAATTCCCCAACGTTTCAACCAATAAATCAACAAAATATCATTCGGACTCCGTTCAAACTCATTCCTTCCCATTCTTCAATACCTTATACCCCCCTCCCTCGCTCTTTTCTTCCCACCCCCTTGCCTTCCTCCCCTTGCCCGCCCTCCCCCCTGTCTCATCAAATACTAATCTAAAGATTAATCTAAGAAGCTAAAATAAGTAAAAACTAGTCCGCCGGAAATCCTCAAGGCCATCAAGAACTTACGGGAGATCCAGTCCAAATTAGAAGCATAAGCTTCCCCTGAATTCTGGCTTGATTAGACTGGGCTAGATTGCGGCTGAGTTGAAGACGATGGCAACGTTTGCTGACCACCCACAATGAAAAGAAAGACCATACAAGGGGTCAGTAACAAACACCAAGTACTGAGTAGGTAATCATCATCGGCCAAACTTCAAAATATAAACAGTAATATAAGAGGGGGGGACGAGTAGTGGATAGGGTGGGGGGGTGCGGCAATAATATCATAAAGCAAACCTACAATACTCAACCCTGTAATCACAACCAGTTCTATAATCATTAATAAGCACCGCCAATTCAACCCCATTTAGGCCTCAAGCCTCACTTCCCATCCCCATTTGAGATTAGGTTCTTAGCTTGATTCTTCACTTCTTTCAGCTTCATTATGCTTATTTTGCTCTCGTTTCTTTACTTGCCCCCATTCGGGGCACCCCTGCTCTCCTCCTCCTTCGTTCCAGCCGTTTTTCTTTTTCTTTTCACCCGGCCCTCGTCCCCTCGAGCTTCTCTCGCCTTTTCGTTTCGTTTCCCCCCGGCTCGTCCCGTCCTTCTCTGGTTGTCTTTTTGTTCTGTTCCCCCAGCTCCGGTGTCCCCGTCCCTTCTCGCCTTTTCGTTGTCTTTCCGCCGTGCCCCTCGTTCCCCCTAATTCTACGTGTCGGTTCGTGACACCAACCCGTTCCCACTAGCTCATACCTTTTTTCATCACGCCTTCTTTTATACCAGGCACCATCAATCTCATTAACAAGGCAGATTAGGGTTTTTCAAAGATTTAGGATTCCATAGCTTCATCATGCTTAATTTAATCACAATTATGTCATCACATTCATACAAAGCATAACAATTAAGCATATAGAAGGGTTTTACAATACTACCAATACATCATCATTCGCTATTCGTCTTTCCTAATAATTACGCAGTCCTCCACCTACCCCTCCCAGTCCCCCCTGTCCTCTTTTCCGTTCTCAGCACTCCCCTCCTCCCACTCTTTGCTCCTCCCTCTCGGTTTTCGCTCTTCTCAGTTCTCTCGTTTTCTCGAAACTCCCTCCATCCCGTCTCTTGTTCTTTCCTGCTCTCTTTTTTTCTTCTTCCCCCGACCCATTGTTATTGATTACCCTAATAATCATATAAATTAAGTATAAAAGAGGTTACAATAACGAGGGGAAGGGTAGGGGGTAGAAGAGCCACTATTATTCCTGTTGTCCTCCTTTTAACCACCCAAGTCATTAAATTATTAACATTAAAAACCACTACCTTTAAATAATTAACGCAGGAATATCCAAAAAACTCCTCTTAAAAACACCTTTAACAGAATCCGACCAGTCCTGTTCTTCCTCCATTCTTTGCCGGCCTCTTGCCTTCGCCTTTGTCCCTTTCTTCTGCTTGGATATCCTTCCCGCCTGTTCCTGCTCCTGACCCCTTCGCTCCCTCTTCGCTGTGCCTAATTCCCTTCCTCCTGTTCCTGTTCTCCTTTCCTTCCTTCCTCGCCCGCGAGGATGTGAGGGTAAAACAAAAGAGGGGAATATAAGGGGGAGCAAACCCGGAGAACCAGGTTGAAATGACTATCCTTTCGCTTTTGTATCCCTAGGTGTCGCTTTCCCCGTCGTAGCTTGCCTTCCCAAATGGGCCCCCCCTGTTTCCTTCCCATTCCCGGCTATTTTGTTTTTTAGTAACGACCCCCCACGACGGGTCTATGTGGCCTATGACTTTCCCCGTCGTGGATTCCGTCCCGACTTCCTCATCCGTTTTTTTTTCCAGAAATAAACTGCTTCTCTTCTCCAAAAACGACTAAAACAATCATTACAGATATACCAATTTAACCCATCGTGTTCTGGCCTCCGAACTATCATAAGATAGACCCCGCCCCTTTTCAAAAACAATTCCCGACTTTTAAACTGTGTGGGTATCTTTCTTGCATATCACCTCCCTTCTCCAATGCCTAGTTCAACTGTCGTGTCTTTTCGTTCCATTGGACTTGATGGATTCACCCCGTAAACTTGTGGGCGGTGGTTGGGAGCAATGGTGTGGTTAAGTTGAGGTAGCGTGGGGGGGGGTCGGGGTGAGTGACGGTTAGGGATGGGGGGGTGGGTGGGGGAAGACGCGCGAGTAGGGAAAGGGGGGGTATGGTGTGTGTGGAGTAGTGAGGGGATGTATTGGACTCAGACTCTATAGTGCGTCCTCCCTCTTTTCCCCTTGTTCTCTCGTACTCTCCCTTCCCTTCACTCGCTTTCCTCCTCCTCCTGCCTCACTGTTTTTCCATGGGTGCCCATCAGAATGAATCCCGCACTCCCAACGAATGATGTAGTTTTCATCCCCATGGTATCTTTTCCACAAATATACAACATGAAATATCCCACCGGTGGCAACCCCCTGACCGCACCGGAGGCAGGCAATTCTAATCTACCTCTCCCTAATCTCTTAAGTACTTCCAAATGGTCCCCATATCCCTTTTTCTTAGCTTCCCTCTTTTTACCAACCCACATCACCTTTCATCGGGCAAACTTTTCATCAAGACTTGCTGACCCTCCATTCACCCAAAGTCCCCCTAACCTTTCGATCTGCATACTCCCTTTTGCCTCTTGAGGCCGCTAAAGCTTTATTGAATATATTTTCATCATTCACACACCTTCTCTAATGAATCCATCAAAGGTCAGTAACCACCCCGAAGTTCTAACCTAACCCTCCTGCCTTCAAAACCAACCAATGTTATACCTAACCCTCTTCCTCCCATACATGCTTCCGAAAGGAGGCCATATCAATACTTGATGATACTATTTATTGTATGAAACTCTGCTAGGGTAGAAGTTATCCCAATGACCACCAAATCTATCACATAATCACGAAGCATATCTTTCCCACCTGATGGTTCGCATCAGACTTGCCCATCGGTCCCTGAGGGTGAAATGCAGTACTAAGGTACAACCTAGTACCTTAATTCAAGATGCAATTTCTCCCCAAAACTTTAGAAGTACTGCGTTACCTCTATCTGATATGGATTGACAGTGTAACTCCATGCAATCGAACAATCTCTTAGATATAAAGTTTGGCTAACTTCTCTGCGGTGTAATTCACCTTGGACCGGATGAGTGAGCAGACTAAGTCAATCTTTGTCCCCAATTTACCCAAATAGAACAAACTTGTCCCAATGTCTTTGGAAGACCAACCACGAAGTCATTTTGGCAATTCTCTTCTCCACTTCCATTCAGGAATGGGATCTCTGAAGTGTTCCTTTTTTTTCCTCCCTCCGGGCCCTCTGTTGGTCATGACTTTTCCTTGTTTGCCATTGTTTTCACCTTTGTCCCGTCAGACCCCGAATCAACAATGTCGCGCTTCATTCTACTCCACCAAAAGTGTTTGCTTATGCCACGGTACACTCTTGGTTGTACCAATGTATAGAATATCCGGAACTATGAGCCTCTGTAGAAATAGTGTGGATCAAAGTCCTCTGCCCTGGGCACACCTACCTTCCCTAATCTCAAAACACATTTCCTCATCCATTATTGGCTTCTTTAGCCTCTCCTCGCAACCCATATCCCGAATTCGGTTAGTTTTTTCTCATCAAATTGTTTCCCCTTGAATCTTGTCAATAAAAGAAGTATCTCCGCCTCCACGCTGGCCAAAATCCTCCTTCCTTCCTCATTTACTTCTAACCTCATAAAGTCATTAGCTTAGAAGTCGGAACCCTCTCTAGCCCAATGGCGTCTAGAGGCCTTGCCAGTGAGCTAACTACTCATGCTCCCGCTTTTCTCTTTTAAGGGCCTCTTCCACAACCATCGCTTTTCCTGGGTGATACAGATGGTAATATCGTATCCTGCAGTAGTTCCATCCCTCTCCTCTGTCTCAAATTCAAATCTGTCTGATAAATACATACGTAGCTACGATTAACTCCGTATATACTTCACACTTAACCCGCATATATTAGTGTTCCCTCCATTGCTTTACTGCAAACACTAACCGCAGCACTCTCCAAATCGTGGGTTCGATAATTACTTTCATGCACCTTTTCAATTACCTCGACAGCTACTCCCTTACTTCTTCTCTTTCCTTCTCCCACTGCCCGCAGACCCACCTCCGACTCTGATGCATCACAATACCCAACGAAGTTTCTTACCCTCTACGTCAGGTAGGATAGGTGCGGTAGTCAGCAAGGTTCTTTGAGTTTTTTTGAAAGCTTTCCTCAATTCATCCGACAACAAATGGCACATTCTTCTTATTCCAGTTCGTCATTGGGAAGCGATAAAGAGAATTCCCTGACAATCGACGGTATAAGCTGGCTAAAACCCAACAAAGCGCCTTAGTTNGATGAACAAAGTGACTGTCGACGATATTCAAACATATGAGGGGTGTAAGGCATATATTCACAATAAATAAAAATTGTAGACGGGGGCGATAGTATGTATGAGGTGGGGAGATATACAAAGGAAATTAGTAAGTTGGATGAAAGTTTTTGTTCGGAAAGGCTAAGTTATAGCTTATGTGATAAATGTGGCGTGAAAGCGTTGACATGTGGTGAACTGTCCTTACCGAAATGGTAGAACTATAATGGGGTGAAAAAACGGATTGGAAGGCCAACGTAAGGTGCAAAATAAGCTGTGACTGGGTGCTCCTAAATGATAGAGAGGGGGGAGTATTATCGGTAAGTAAATGGGAGAAAGGAGATATTTCTTAATCCATAGGATTGGGCCGACTGAATTGTAAAGGTTGGGGTGTAACTAGACTTGGGTGTGTAAGAATGGAAGCTGTGTTATTGGGAGAGATGAAATTACAATGATAACTGATATGAAATATAGGGTTCGGTGCAAGTTTGTTAGTGTTGATAGGGTTTAAAAATTGGAATTGGAGACAGCTTGGCAAGGTGCGTCATTCAGCGGAGTACTTAATTGGACAATTATTTCATGAGCTCATTATAAGTATGCACGAAAGGTAGAAAGATTTTTGGATGTGGTTCACATAAAATACCTAGTAATCTCGTGATAACATAAATAGTGGTGAGGCATAGGATAGAGGTACTTAAAGTAGCAGGGGGGTGGAGCATTGGACGAAGTCAGGCTATTGGAAAATGAGTGGTCTGCAAGTGAGCGAAGAGAATACTTACCCTTAAGGTTTGACTATGTAAGGAATTGGGGGGGGGAGGGGTGAAGCGGGAATTAGGGTATGGAGGGATGATGGTTAATACGGGCTAGCACCTTGAGAATCTGAGGTGGTGGATCTTGTAGGATAATGACACCTGAGGGTATAGATAAATCGGATAGGCGTTGTAAGATTGGGTGGGGGAGGCTAATTCAAAAGTGAAACTGACAAGGCATTGAAAGAGATCGTAGATTGGTTTGAGGCTTTGAAGGGTTATTGGGTCGGTTTGTAGTTGGTAGGTGGTGTGGTGCTCGGTGGGAGTGAGAGGCCTCGAAAGAACAGAGTGAGAGGGAGTTAGGGGAGAGGGGGTAAAGGGGCATCCTATTACTTGATTGTGGGGGTGGGTGGGATAGGGATGGGTGTGGGTTAGTGTGTGGGTGAAGGGATCTACTTAGGAGACTGGGTGTGGAAGTTGGTCGAATGGTTCGACCACCGCGGTAGAGAAGAGAGTGACGCCGTGAAGAAGAGGAGCGGGCCGTGGATAACAGAAAATAATGAGAGTGAATGGGGATCGGTCGGTGTGTCGTGCGGACGGCCGACCCAAAATATAAATTAATGGGAGTGCGGGGGGAGTGGACGATTCCGAACAAAAAAAAGAAAGAGAAACGGTGTATAGGGAACCGGGAGTGGCTAACGGTCCAGACACAATGAAATTAAAGAAAGGAAGGAAGCGTTGAACGGACTGAATAGAGCTTAAGCCGCAAAGAGACCGATAGTGCAAATGAGTAGAGGTGTGAAGAAGGACATGAAGTGCGCCCATAAGGTGTGCTTGAGGTTGTTATGGATGCCGGGTCCTGGATTAATATGAGCGGTTGGGGTCAAGGGGGAACATGGGTGGACGGGGATGTAAAGGGGGTTGGAAACCGGACTCTTGTGCCAAGAATAATTGAGCGGTTGATTTTATATTTTCATTCCATGTTATATTGGTTTCTACATTTTGAGTGTGTCTTGGCCGATATCCCGCGCACTAATGTTCCTTGGGGGGTAAAAACTGACAAAACCCGGGCCGACGGGTTGTATTTCCGGCCTCAAACATTTGATGAGTTCTGTTGGGGATGTGCAAGGGGTGTACCATCAAAGACGAGTCGTGAGCGGTCCAAGCAAACGACTGCGGAGGGCGATCTAAAGTCAATTCTCCATGCACATCGAGCATGTTCAGGGATGAGCCTATAGTTCTAGCTCGTCCTGGCAGGCATACTGTCGGCATTCACGTGGTCTTGATGTCTTGTGAAATTTCGTGAGCAGATAGGTAATACCCATGGCCTGTGTACGGGGGGGTGTGTGCTTACATACGGGGCTGAGACCTTGGGGGAATTGGAGAATAGATGGGTCGCATGATGGGGTATAAAAGCGTGTAAGATTTTGGGCGGCGAATAAGTGTATAAACTTTTAGGCAACTTATTTAGCTGTGTGTGTCCATCTACATAGTTGTTTGAGGGATCTGCTTCCCACTATGTTGAGTGTTTTATGGTATAAAATTGAGAGCTAGTAGGAAGCGGGGTGGGGTTTAAAGATTTGTGTGGTGTCGCTGGTGCCGCGGTGGTAATGTTGAAGGGGTGAAGGGGAGGGTAGCCACTCACGACTGCCTTATTGGGGTCGTGACAAAAAAAAACTTGGTATCGAGGAGGGGGGGGAAGAGCTGAAGGATTCGTTAGGAAGTCTCAATGCACACAGTACAAATCCTGTAAGAGTCTTGAGAGAACGAGGTTATGGGGCGGGCGTGAATCTATTACTGGTTTCTTGAAGGAGACGAGAGTGCTATAGGGTACTTTATGGGGGAAGCACTAGACCATTCCCTTCTCTTGGGGTGACTTTACCTGGGTGGTATCCAAAAGAAAATATTACGTATATTAGGTGGGTAAAAGGCTTTAAGGAAGGGTGATCATGACATTCTCACTCTCATTGGCAGTTGTTAGAACTAGAGGCAAGACAACGGTGCCCAACACCAAGCGGGACCCGGGAAAACAAACGCGCAAGACAGGGGAGTGCTTCTGAGACAATCCATTGAGGCTGTGGAAAAAAAAAGAAAACTCTAGGGGATGAGTAAGTGGCAAGGGAGGCGCGTAGAGGTCGGCAGAGTACGTAACCGCAAAAGTAGCAGTGTGAAAAAATGACAACACTAGTCCGATGAATAAGCAGAGTGGACTCGCCCACCGAGCAGACATGAAGTGGAATATTGAGGGGGTGTGTGAGGCAAGGTGGGGGAATAAGAGCACGGTTCAGATAGGAGTGATTAAACGATCCCCAGAAAAAAGCGGACCCAGTGAGAGATAGATTGTAATCAGTGTCTTACTTATCTGAGCGTATCTGATTAACGGCCAATGACGACACGCATCCAGTGTTTGTTCTGTCACCAGGGCACAGGAAAAAAAAGTACCTGTTCGGAGGCAACATTCAGGCGTAAGGTCGTGGGGCTACCACGCGCAAGGAGTTGCAGTCATATGGACTGTAGGGGGGGGCAACAAAATTCCTCGAGTATCTGACTAAACAGGGGTCTAGTAATGAACAGGGGGGGAATCAAGCAATAAGGCGGGGTAAATTCGCAGGGGGGGGGACACTTTTCACATTTAGTGTCTTAAAGGTGAAACAAGTAGGGTCCAGTCGCGGGGAGCAAATGGTGTCACTGAATCTGACAGAGTAGCACTAGGGAGGTTTGTGTGTGTTTATTGTCGAGCTGCTAACATAAGAGGATATAGTAAAATACGATTCGTGTGTAGAGAGTTTAGTTGGATATACGTATCAAATTTCCAGGTGTCAGGGGGAAGACTCAAATGTGGAAGGGGCGGTCGGTGTCAGATGTGCAACCAGCGACAGGCACCCCTCTATAATACGTATGGGACCGTCTTGTTCTAGCTTAATTGGAGTGGAGAGAGTATAATACCAAAAAAAGGCGGCCGGAACTGTTAGGGATAGGAAGGAAAGTGAGTAGACTATTCGTTGAGCCTAAGAGCAAAGGAATGAGGTGTCTAGGGAGGGTGTGGCTAGGGGGCTATATGAGGACCAAATGTTTCGTCGCACATATCCGTTATGAAAGCCACTCGACTGTAGCTTCAAATCCAAATAGAGTGGATTCTGCGCCGCTTCCGTTAAAGGAGTTGAGGTGTCAGTTTGCAGATATCCGAAAATCACGAGCGCTTGACAATGGTAGCTGTGCTAGTGCCGGGAGGGGGAGGAGGAAGAAGAGAATGGAAGGGCAAAAAGGCCAAATCCGGGTTTGGGAGTAAGGTGGTTTTATTTTGGTGCTAGAAGTAGAGGGATGTGGAATCGCAGTCCGCACTTCAAACACCGACAACATGCAGTTTGAAAAGAAGTTTCGTAAAGGGGGTATGACTTTAGTGGGTTCTAATACGTGCACAGAGAGGTCAGGAGTATCAGGCAGGATGTGAATCCAGCTCGGGCCTAGGGCAGTCTTCATGAGAAAGCAGCTTCATCTGGGTTTGTCCCGGTCGCAGACCAGGTTCGTCGCTTTTGTCTGAGTATTGGAGGTTATCCGCCAGACTTCGTGCCCATTTGCACAGAGGACCTATACATGTGACTCCAGGAGTGGTTGGATGGATGTGGGAGTAGGCTGGACATTTTAGAATATTGGTCCAAAACACAGTTTCAGAAAACCCACAGGTATTAGGAACAGCGTATGTGGTCATGGTAGAGGCCAGGCCATAGAGCGGAGGATGTGGTGAGCCCAGGTAATGGGTGTGGTGGTCGCCAAATTACAAAACTCGGGGTGGAATACGGGGCAAAGTGATGGACTACGTGAGAGCGCAGCTGTGGTGTATGGGCGGTGCAAATGACAGAAGGCAGGTGATGGGCTCATTGTTATGTCTTGGAAGTCACACCGGGAGTGGCCATGAAGCAGAGACAGGTCGGATGTTTGCTATCGGGGACAGGTCGCTCTTTTGGTTAAGGGGAACGGAAAAACAGAAGGAGAAAAGGAACGAATGAAAAAGATCTTGATGTATTGGAAGATGTCTTTACCTGTATGTTAGTTTATCCCGTATCCACAGTTTCAGTGTGTCTCTTCTTACAATGTAAATTTATTACTGGGGATGACTGCTGATTTAGTATTGGGGGGGAAACGAAGGGGAGATGATGGTGGGCTTGTAAATAGTGGCGCTAGAGTCGCTGTTCTCTGGGGACTATCCCTGGTGGGTGGATGGTGCCTGATACTGAGGTAGTGAAGAAAGATGGATAGGGCGGGAAAAAAGGTGAAAATTCCTTGCCTTGGGACTTTTGTCGGGGGAGCAAAGAATTGCTATAGGGTAGATTGTATGTATTAAAGCTAAGACAGAGTGGTGTTTATGAGTATTGATGTATTCTGGGTGTGACTTGCTGCGTTCTGAATGGGCTCCGAAGAATAAATTTGGGGCACATCTTAGATTGTAGGTAAGGACTGAAAAACTATTGACGTGTGTGGCCAAGACCTGGGACAGATCCGCTAGTATGGGGAGGGGGTGACTATACTATCTCCACTGCCAGTTCGTATATTTTATCCTTCATTTCCATTCTTTCTTTCGTCTAAGAATAAATGTTCGTCAAGGGTTGGGTTTAGCGTTTTCTTGGCACAAGTTCTCAAGCAGAGAGTAAGATACAAAGTTGTTAAAGATACCATTCGATGAGTCTGTTTCATAACGTCCCTGATTTTCATGATGTATTTCCTATCACTGACATCACCGGTGGTCCGGCTAGTGAATGCCACGCCAACAGGGGGTGTCATAGATGGTTAATCTAAAATTGTAGTGAGCTGTAGAACCGGGGTACGTGCGCGCCCCCTTTCCATTCACCGGAACCTTATGAAGTTTGTGCTCCCGGCGATATTTAAGGAGAGGTTCCGAAAGAGTCCCAACTTCATGGATGTTTGATATAGGTAAATGTTTGTAGTGTGTGATTAACCCGCGTCATCCCCGTTGGCGTGCTGCCTGTTTTATTGGTGATGAGGGAAAATGAGGTGATAAGTTTCGGCTGTTGCATGAACTACAGGGCACTGAATAGAGGGTAACTCGTTAAGGAGCAAGTAGTCCCATGCCTCCACTCCATTGGTACTCTGTGTTCTTAGATCTTAAGTAGCAAGGGGCTGTGTGTCATTCTCTGAAAAAATGATTTGGGAGAGCCGATTATCTGGCAACATATGTAAAGAGTACGGCGAACAGCAGAGTTCGCGACAGAGATGCTTGGTACAGCGAACCAATTCTAGGGCAATTATGAATTTGTAGTTATGTCTGTGGTTGGGCAATTGGGCAGCAGGGATGCCCCCTGCTGCGTTCATGTAGCCTGATGAACGGGGATTTTGGGTAAGCAAACATAATGTGTATGCTTATTGTGTGGCATTGTGATTATTGATAGATACCATACTGATGATACTCAAAAATATCACGATAAAAAACTGGAGTAGCCAAATTTGAGATGGGTATGATTGGGTGTTGGTTCGAGGGAAGAAAAGGCGTGATGTTCAAATTTCTCTCCATTTGAGTGGTTGGTCTGAGAGTCAATGGCCTTCTTGGGCAAGGCGTGGGTTGTGCTAGCGGTATGGGAGTGAACAGTGGTGGAGTCCTTCTACGATTGAGCCAAGTGAGAGTTTGGTAAACCTACTAATATGTTTCGACAAACAGAGTTTATGGTACTGTGGTGGGGGTTGGCGGCTAGTACCGAAAAAGAGGCGAATATCGTGGCAAGGGATGTTCTTCGTCAGTTGCTGGCGCAAATACGCGGCATCTGACACCTTTGACTAAGCCAAATTACGGATTTGTATGTCGAGTAGCACGAATGTGGAGAAATGAAGCGTTATCCAGAAAATAAGCGGGGGTACCTGTTGTTGACGGATACTTCAGAGGGGGACCGGAACTCAAAGTGTCCCATGTGTGGTAATGGGTGGAAGTGTATGTCGATTTTAGTGTGTGCTTAAGGATGTGATAGCCTTTCTGTTGCTGTGTTTTGGTGCAAATGCTACTGCCTAAGGAAAGAGAGGGTGTTAGCGTTGTCTATATGCGTGGTCTCGAGAGAGATTGAGAAGTGCCATGACCGTGAACTATAGGGCCGGAACACATGATCGGATAGTTGTCTGGCGTTGTTAGTTAGTGGCATGGGGGTGAAGGTCCAGGAGACATTGATCTAGTTATGAGGGGTCCAAAGTTATGAAGACTCTTCATATTATGATCACGTAAGTTTTACCAAGATGTGTATTACATCCCAAAGCGAATTTAAATTTTGAGGCAGGGAGGAGGAGAGGATTGGATTGAACTATTAAGTAAAGACTATAAGCGTGAATTAGGCTATTTGTGAATATCATACCAGGAGAATGCTAATGTATGTGGCAAAAGATGCTTAAGGGTAGAAAATCAGGAGTATGGGTATGATTTAGGACGGCCGACTAAAACCAAGGTTGTCTAGGGGGCGCACAACGCATGGCTAGAGAGGATTCCGAGAGACCAGCGTATGACGTTGTGAATAGTGAAGGCACCGCCTGAGAGAAGGGATTTTTGGCCTAGAGTGGAGGCAGATCTTGGCATGGATTTCTTGACATGAGGGGGGTTAGGGGAGAACGGGGTAAAAATATTGGCCTGGATAAAGAGAAGGCTGATCCAATCTTCAACGTAGATCATGGTATGGTGCATGGAGAGGCAAGCAGGGAGGCAAGTAGTAGGGTGTGAATGGAGTGAAAGAATTTGCTCTGGAGAATTATGGGATGGACGAGTATCTGTGCCTCGTGTTAATGAGTTGACTCACACTATGCTTACAGGGCTCTCGTTTCGGAGTATTCCATTAAAGCATGGCGGCTGGTTGGAACCAAGATGTATCATTGATCTAACAAGCAAATGTTTGTGGGTAGAATTCTAAATCGTGACGTGTTATTTTTTTTGTTCCCAATAGCCGAGATTGTACAGCGATGTAAAGGGGTATCAAGACACCGAGGAGCCTTGAGGGAGCACGGATAACAAATCAGAGAATTGCCCATTCGGAGTTGTAAGGTGGGTAAAAGAAGTTATCAATGGAGTTCGTATGATTGGTCTTCCAAAGACCTTGGTGCATAAGTATGATCGATTTTGTGGGGTGTGAAGTATAGGTTGACAAGGAGGGGTAACGTAAAAGTCCTGCTCAGCTCTACAGTGGCGCGGTTCAGATGAACTTAGCAATGCAGAAAGTTTTAGGCAAACTCTAGGTCCTCACAGGGGAAATGTGTGCGGGAGGTGCAGTTGGCCGGTAGTAACACAAATTGGAAGTATTGCTCACTCAACTGAGGGAATTAAAAAGAATTAGATCACAGTAACATTTATGATTCAAGAACAGTCATTAAGCAGCGTCAAGTAGGGGGGGCACAAAAAAGAATGCAGAATAGCAATGTGGAAGTTTAGTAGACTTGAAGATTTATCAGGACAGGTATGAAGGACAAGTCTTTGCGATAAAGGGGTTTCCCCAGGAATGGGTTAGTGATGCGAGTGGTGGGATACGAGACAAGCTAAAAGATCACGAGGTAATATGGAGACCGTGGTGGTTGAAGTGAGCTTAAGGCGGGGGGGGTGGGGGGACGGGTGACGTATGGAAGGCGCCCGTGGCCTCTCAGTGAAGTGGGCAGGCAGGCCCCGTAGTGTCCATGGTGTCTATGCGAAAAGAAAATACCAGGGGGTGAGAGGAAAACTACAAAGGTTAGTCGTGGGGGTATTGACGTCTTCTTGTACGGAAAATCTGGTCTGTAGGAAGGTGAGCAGAGCCATGTTCTAATATCTAGATAGGAGGTGCGCAAGTTGAGATCAAAGGAGATTGGCGAATCTACAAGTGCAGTTGGAGGGTAAGGTCGGTTGAGAATCTGAAAAAGAAAATCCACTTTGGGAGAGATGAGTAAATATGCATTAGGAACGATATCCACGATCTTTTTACAGATTCGGTACTCTGGTTCTGCCGCCCTTAGAAGCTTATCGCGGTCGCCGTAGTAAGTGCTGTTCTTTTTGATCGTAATCAAGTGGATGGACCAACATGTCAATTGTATATCTATTGTGAACAAACAACCATTTAGGTCGGTATTAATGAGCGAGCTAGGACAATGGTATTTATGTTCGACAAAAGTCCTGGTCTGATAGATTTTAGGTGGTGTTTGGAGACGTAATAGTGGTGGTCATAATTAGAAATTATGAAAATTTAATGGATCGGGAGGTTTTAGCTAAAAAAGTTATTGTTGTGTCTGGAGGTGGATGCGAGACATAATATTAATACATTAATAGTGAGGGTCCTTTTAATCTATATTATAAGGCTGTATATGGGGAGGTATAATATAGTAGGGTAACAAAAATTGTGTAACAGATATATCAGAGGACGAACAAGCTGAACTGCTGGCGATTTCAAAAACGATGGTGTTCATGGCCGGCGTAGTAAATCACTGGAAATAGTATAATAGAATAGGGACGGGCTGTTATATATGTATTGTTATTGAGATCGTATAGGAAGAGAGGGTGTAGAAATTGGTGAAGAGTGTTTGTTTCTTCAAGGCGGGGGGAGAATTTTTATCGTTAATGTGTGGAGGTGAAATGGTGGGGCGTAGGGGAAAGCTTTGACGGTTTTAGACACGCGGTCTTCTTCTGGTCAGTAATTATTTGAAGGATTGAAGTTCAACACTATATTGCATGCTGGGGGGGGAGGGTCAACTAGTTGTCTCCGTATGAGTTTGCTGCGTTAATAAAGTTATAAATAGAATTGATTCATAGGTATGTTTCCATAGAATAGAAAATATGATTAATACTAATCTGGCTTGGGGTAGGAATTGGGGTTATTGGAGTAACACTATAGTGACGATATTAAGCCGTGAGAGAATGATGGAAAGACGTAAAAAAGATTGATGTTGTTAGTAGGTTGGGGAGGATTTGTGAAAACAAATAATGGGGATTCGGACGTGTGGCAGGCGGATCATGGGCTCCGTGGGAAAACCAATTCAGGTTGGAAGATGTATTGTGATGGAACTCATGATAGTGAAGTGCACGGAAAAGGATGAAAGTGTATTTTGGATTTGTTTCAAGCGGGGGTCAAACTAGAGTAGCAAGCGTTATAATTTAGATTTATAGGCATATAATAAAGGAGGTATATAAATATCAATTGTGTATTATGTGTAGTTAGGGAATTCGTGGCTATAAATTTGCTAATGGGTCAAGGGCAATAAGACTCTGAGACCGCCTTAAGTTGTTGAAACTTAAATACAATTGATTAGAGGAAAGGAGGAGTGAATTGCATGGGTATAATGCTAGGACACATGGAATGAAAGTGTCAAGGAAATTGTATTTATGAGTGCTGGTTACTTACACCTTATGTCCTAATCAGGTAGCTATATGGGTAGATTTGAAGGAATGGTTGGGAGAGGGCCAATAGGGGGGGGACCGGAGAAGGATGCCATTAGGAAGCATTATGGGTTGAAGTTAGACTTGGTTGATTCGGGATTGAAGAGTAGTGGTGTATGGTTTAGTTTCTAGTGGGATAATATAAACTCTAATAACAAGATTGATAGGTAGTTGGGTGGATATTGAGTACAGGCCCTGGATTACTTTGTGGGTGTAGGTTGGTTTTAGTGTGTAGACGGTGTGTTTGTTGTGGGGGTTAGTACCTAAAATTAATAACGCCGTGGAAGTTAGACAAATTTCTAGATCTTAGAGAACACCGCGTCTTTAAATTAAAAATAATAGACGCCGTGGAATAAAGGACGGGCTGTGATCAACATAAAATAAGGTGAGATAAGGTTTCGCAGGGTGTGGGTCAACGGTTCCGGACACGGGTGCGGTGGGGGGGTGGTAAAGTAAAGGGGAAGGGGGGGGTGGAGCGGGGAGATGAAAGGGGGGGAAGGGGGACGGGAGAAGGGAAGGGGGGGGGGGGGAAACGGGAGGGGGGCAGTTTTCAGGAATGGGAGTCGTAAATGTTTGCCACTTTCGACAACGTATAGTAGATACATTCGTGTCCATGTTTCCAACACCAAGTACCTTAAAAAAACAAGAAGGGTGAAGTAACTGTGGGTATATCTGCACCTCAAAGAACCGATATTCGAATGAGGAGGTGTGGAGGCATAGTCCCCATAGTGAGTATAAATGGCTGTGGGAAGGGGGGAGATGGGGGGTGATTGAAAGGGCCAGTACCGTAATATAAGGTGGTATGTTTAAGTCAATGTGCGATAGATGGCTGGATGTGGGTGTGCCCCAATGGTTAAGGGAATTGGGTTGTTATGTCATAAGGAATGATTGCACTTATAAAATGGAAGATATTTGTCCGAAAAAATCTATTTTGAGATTGGGCGCTGCGGATGAAAAAACCGAGCGCAATTGCACTAAAGTTTCAAGCGATGTTACTGTAAGTGTGACGAAGCCGCTACTAGGTATTTCCTACCCCTCTTTGTTCTGTTGGTGGAGTGAATAAAGCAAGTAGTACAGCGAGGGGGATCGGACTTGACTCCCCCTCAGCTTAGTCGCGGGTCCTCCAGTCACACTGGGGGGGAAAAAATGCAGAGTTCAGGGTGGTGGTGAGTGCTATGTGTTGCGAGCTCTGTGCTGAGGTCTTCATTACACGCTTTGCTGTACTTGACACTTGACGGACAAATGTGGTGAACATAACATCTTTTGTTTACTTACTGTTGTGGTTGTCGTAAATACTCTTAGACTGGGAAATGGGAAGCAATAGATGTTCTGATTTAACTTTGAAAATTTTGTTGGGGTAGACTAAGTGTTAGTAACTGTATAGCTTCTTTACTTGGTATACAGGATAAGTATTTGGATCTTGCCCATATATTTGGGGTTTTGTTAGTTTAGAGAAGTGAACTATTAGGTAATGTTGGGAAGTTTAATTTTTGGTTGCGGCGATGCACGAACTAGTAGGTGTAAAGTTTGGGTGCACATCAACGACGTCAAGTTGGTGGTAAAATTCGTGACACGTGAATGATATCAAAATAGCGTTTGGAGGAAAAAAAATGCGTAAATGGTCTGTCCGCGCAAATCCCACACACACGAGTACTAGGTAGAGTCAATTGAGGGAAAACGTATTGGGTACTCTTTACTTTGGTCGTGGCGAAAAGAGGGCTAGAGGACTAATGAAAACTCGGCCATGCTTATCTTCTTGTCGTGCTATTCCTATGGATCACAATATGGTAATTGTGATTAGATGAAGCACATATAGTAGTACTGACAATAAAGTGTACACACTAGGAATGGGGACGATGGTGACAGATTGTATAAGTAAGGTAATACAAACACGGTCCAAAAAACCACACCGGAAGTGCAGAGACATGGTGCGTCTGTAGACAATGCATTTGAGGCTGGGTAACTCGAATGAGGAGTAAAGGGCAAGAGGCCGTGGTAGAGGTCGCTAGGGAATGGACGTCGCTTACGAGGGAGGATGGACAAGACGAGGGCGCGGAGGTCCAAATACCCGGAGAATAAAGCGGAGGTTGAGTTCACTCCACCGGAGCCGATGACAGTGTGGTGGAGTAGGGTGAGGAGTGAAGTGAAAATGAATGCTAGGTCACAGCTGAAGAATTACGACCGGAGAAGCCAGGCCGAACACAAAGGACAAAAACGCGGGAGGGGGATTAGAAATCAGGTTCTTACGTATCTGAGGCGGGTGTGATCTATTAAGCCAGACACCGTCCGAGGTTTTTGTCTGCACCGCAAGCACCTCAGAATATCCAGGAGTACGGACCAGACCAGGGCTGGCTGGAATGAGCTGAGCCCCGCTGGATTGCAGGTGCAATTAAATGGAAGTAGGAAGGAAGGACACCATTGCTCGATGTGACTACAGGGTCTATTAATGACAGGGGAATGATCAGCATTACTGTTTCATTAAGTGTCTTAAGTTAAACCTACCGAGTGCAGTAAGACAAGGTTACTGAATAACTGAAGAGGGCCGTATGGTTGTGTTGGGTTTATTTGTCATGAGGCTGCCATAACATAAAAAATATGGAAAATGGATAAAACCTCGAAGTGGATAGAGTTTGTGTGACCGGAAGGGTATCAGTTTCAGGGGGCAAGCTAAAATTTGGTGGCGGTACCGGTAGTGTGAGGTGGCAAGACCGGCAACTAGGGAAGGCACCACCGGTTGACTTGGACCAAAGATCATGGGGGGAATTGGGGGTGGCTAAAGCTTATGTAGGTCTGAGAGTAAGTACCACGCCGACTTTTGAGGGATAGGAGGGGAGAGATTATTCTGTAGCCTAGAGCGAAGTGGAAAGGAGGTCCTGTTTGCTCTTATGAGAGCCAAATTTCGTCACTATCACAGGGTATGGCCACTCAGCCTTCTGCTTCAGTCCAAAAGATTTGAATCGCCGGCTAAATCGTGAAGGATTGAGGGTCAGAATTACGGAGTCTTGGCGGCAGCCTATTACAAGTAGCTTGGCGGTGAGATGGGAAGGGGGGGAAAGTGGGGGAAGGGGGAGGGGAAAAGGCAAAAGAAGGGAGTCCTTGCTCGAATTGTTATGATGTGTGGATAAACATGTATAGGGGTATCCCAGACACTTCACCACACACAATCGACATTTAAGAAGCGTTTGTCTTGAGGTGGATGATTAGATTAGGATGTTCTTACTCCAGGAAGGCAGAGTTCAGCAGGTATATCCAGCCCGGCTCCTATTCAGTCGGTCCGTTCAGGCTTCAGATCTTGGGGTCCGTCGCAGGACCACAGCCATTTTTCTGAGTTTGGAGGACTTATCTCCAACTTCGTCATTTTCACAATGCACCTATAACATTGACTCTCAAAGAGGATTGTTTATGGATGTGGAGTGCCATGGACCATATTCGGAATATTGATCCAAAACAATTCAACCCCAGTAGTTAGAGGTAGAAGGTGCGTGGGCAATGGTAAGGCCGCCCTCTGGATGATGTGTCGTTGGCCAAGTAAGGTTGTAACCAAGTCATTCGTGTGGCGGGCAAGGTGTGGACGCTACTTCTGAACCAGCTTGTAGGGGCAATAGGACAGACCGGTGATAGGGGGCACGATTGATGATGCTATTCCCCGGGAGGGTCTGAAGCACGAACAATCGGCTCGCTGTTAAGGCCCATGTACTCTTTGGTCTTGTTGTATGTCTTCTGTATGTTTTGATCCCCGTATATCCTCAGTTCAATATGTAATCTTCTTCATGTTTTTTACTGTCTTGATTTATATTGATGATTGTGCTTGCTATGCCTTATTCGGGTGGTCCTCTACTGCCTGTGGTGGTCCTGTGATATGTATGAGTAAAAGGTGTATATGGTCCTTGCTTGTGACTATTGTGGGGAGCATACTTATGTAGGACATTTGATTTATTCTAGAGATGTTGATTTGTGATGTTATTCTGGTATGGACTTTGGCTTTCTCCAAATTTTGCAAATCCTTTATGTAATGACTAAAACTTTGAACATGGCCGCCTGGACGATCACGCTAGTGTGGGAGGGGTGACTATACTTCCACTCCCATCCATTTCGTATTTCTCTCTTTTCTCGTTCTGAAGAAGAGTGTTAGTGAAGGGTTGTTTAGGCTTTTCTGGCACATCTCAGGGATGATACTGTGCCAAAGTTAGGACTCTTCGATTGGGTACGTGTCTGTTTCGAGAGTCCGTGAGTTTCTGGATGTTGGTTTCCTGCAGACCTTCCTGGTATGCCAATCCGATAGGGATATTAATTTTTGTTATTGATCTGGAGCCGTGGTTACTCGCCCCATTTCCATTCCCCCTGATAGAGCTCCGCGGACCACTGAGGGTAAGAGAGTTAAAGGCCAACCTTTCAGGAGTTGTTAAGGTAAAGGGTTTTATTAGACCGAGGTGCGATGCCCCTTTGGTGGCTCCTTTGTGTTTATTTGTGAAAATAAGAAAGATATAGAAGTTTTCGGATGTGCATGAGACTACAGCAAGCTGAATAAGGTATAGCTATAAGACAGTTCCCATTCTCCATTGATAAATTTGTTCGTATCATTACAAGGTGCGTGATGTCCTTCCTAAACATTGCTTTTGAGATCACTATTGGATCATGCAGCTTTAAAATACGGGATCAGATTGTCCAGAAGAATCTTTTTCAAACACCAGGTATGGCATTATGAAATGGTGAGGAATGGCTTTTGGGCGTACGAATGGCCCGCTCTGTTTTCATGAGCCTGAATGACGGCGGGATTTTTAAGCCATATGGTGGATCTCTTGTTATTGATGTATGGATGGATCCTGATCTACTCCAAGAACAGAAAAGAACATGAGGACCTTGAAGTAAGTATTGGAGTGGTGGGAGAAAGGCTTTATTCACATTGCTCCCAGTTGTGATGTGTGGCTAGATTGCTATGGTCCTTCTGGGGCACGGTGTTTCTAAGATGTGAAGTGATGGTGGTATCCTTCTAAGTATTGAAGCGAGTTGAACAGAGTTTGGGTAAGACCTACTAATTTTCAGAATAAGGAGCTTTGTTGGTTTAGCTAGCTACTACTACCGTTTCGAGTTCGTCCAAGGGATTTCTTCTATGCTTCCCAGTTGACAAGATTTGGACTAGCAAATTGTTCCATTGTTATTGTCGACGACGAATGTGAAGGAATCTTCCAGAAAACACGGACTTGTTGACTACTGCCCGTGACCTTGCCTTGGCTAGTGGAAGGTAAAAAGTTTTATTGCTTGTTGTTGAGATGGCATCTTATTCTGGTTTTGGGTGCAGTGCTAATGCAGTAGAGTGAATGTAATTGTGCTTCTGGCTTCGATTATTGAAAGTGCTGAACGTACTATGCGACCCATGATCTGGGAGATTGGCTGCAAGTGTATTTTGCATTAAGGCAATGTAGACATTATCTATATGGGGTCAAGTGGTAAGTTTATATCGATCATCTGTATTTACAATATGTTATTTACTCAGAAAGAATTATAATTTGAGGTCAGATGAGGTTGATGGCAACTGGACTTGAAAGACTATGATATTTGACTATTTTGTATCAACCCAGTGAAAAGCTAAGTTGTGGGCAATGCTTTAAGTAGAAAAGCAGGTAGTATGTGGTATGTTTAACCCACTTACAGGGGTTTCTTTCTTAGGCGCCCATGTCTAAGAGGGTTCAGACTCTACTAATGACTATTATGAGGCGAAATCTGGAGAAAGGAGGATTTTGGCCCTAGTGTGGAGCAAGACCTCGTTTCTTGACAAGATTAGGCGAAAAAACCTTTTTGCTGATGAGAAGCTGAGCCAATTCGAGATATGGTATGCGAGAATGCAAAAGAGGCATAATTTAAGTGATGAGGAAGGCGTCCTTGAGAATTAAGGAATAGGTATCTTGCCTCGTGTTAATGATTTGAACTCAAACTATTATTCTTACAGAGCTCATGAGTTCGTAGGGGTTGTCCATACCTCCTTGTGTGGAACCTAAGGATGTGATCGGTGACTCTAAAGTCAACATTTTTGGTGGAAGTAGACTGAAGCGTGACATTGTTGATTTTTGTTTCCTCATGCCCGAATTGTCAGCATTTAAATTATGAACCCCGAGGGCCTTGTAGTGACCTTCCAGATGAATCCCATTCCTGAATGGAAGTGGGAAAGAATTTCAATGGCTTTCGTAGTTGGTCTTCCAAAGACAGTGGGGTAAGTATGATTCTCTTTGGGTAATTGTGACAATGGGGGGGGAGGGGGGAGAGGTTAACTCGGTCTGCCACTTCATCCGTTAAGATGACTTACAATGCAGAGAAGTGGTTGTAGTCCAAACTCTATGTCTCGGAAATATGTTCGCATTGCATTTTGCGTTAGACCCTGGGGGGTATGATCTTCTGAGAATCAATTTAGAGAAAGTAAAAAATTTATTTCAAGAAAAGCAGTAAGCACTCAAAGTAGGCAGAAAGAATATTCAGCATTGAAAGTGTTAGAGACTTGGATTCTTCATGTAGGTGACAAGTCTTTGCTGAAGGTTTTCACCCATGAAGAGGGTGGTGGATGTCTGGTGTTGGTAAGAGTAGGTTACGCTAGGTCCGAGGTATATTGTGACCGTTTGAAGTACTTAGCTCAGTGGGGAGGGGTGACCTATGAAATTACTTGCCTCCAAGATATGCAATGAGTGCACCAACCGGTATTTTCATGTGTCTATCTAAAAAATACCATGGTGATTGAAGAACTTACATTATTCGTTTGTGATCAATTCTTCTTGATGACCAATCGTTCTTATAGGAGGAGCCTGTTTCATTCGTAAGATATGGAGTGTTCCGCAATGTAAGATCACAAAGGAGATTGCAATCTATACGTTCGAGTGGAAGAATGCGGTTAGTTGAAGAGTGCCACTTAATGAGAGTGAGGTGATATGCAAGACAACGATATCCACACGACATCTTTTTACAGATGTTCAGGTATCTTGTCCTCGTCCCATTAGCCTTTCCTTTATTGATGCGTTCCGAGGACGAACGAATGGGTAAATTAGATATCTAATTGTAACAACCCATTTAGTCGTTTGAAGCACTAGAGATTTTTTAGTGTTTCGAAAAACTGTTCCAGTCAGATTTAGGTGAAAGGGGCGGGGTGTTTTGGATCTAATCATAATTATAATTAATTGGAATTAGTGGGGTAGTTTTTAACTACAATTTTATTTAGTTAATGGTTAAGAAATAATATTATAATTAATAGTGGGTCACTTTTATCATTACTATAATTATATGAGTATAATAATTAGGGTAACAAAAAATTTGTAAAGAGAAGAGCAAGAGGAGAACAAAGTGAAGCGGCGATTTCAAAACTATGTGTTAATGCGTATTCACTAAATATATTTAGACGTCTTATTATATGTATTATTGGATATATAGAAGATAATTATGAATTGTTGAAAGTTTTGGTTCTTAAAGGCTAAATTTATTATTATTATAAATGTGGCTGGAAAGCTTTGACTTGTGAAACTAGTCTTATCATAATGTAAATTAATTTTGAAGAATTGAAGTTACAACTTATTGCAGCTTGTGGACTGGTTCTCCTAATTAGTTTATCGTTAATAAATGGTAAAATATAATTGTTCCATATTATTGTCCATGAATTGAAAGTTGATTAATATAATTTGTTGGTGTAGGAAATTGTTATTGGAGAAAATTGAATTACAATGATTAGCTAGATAATATAGTTGGTGATTTTGTTAGTGTTGATGTGTTAAAAATTGGATTGAGACTTGCAGGCGTCATTCACGTGACTTAAGTTGGAAATTATTGTATGACTCATTATAGTGATGCACGAAAGTGAAAGGTTTTGGATGTTTCACATAATCCTAGTAGCTCGTTATAAATTTAGTTTTAGCATATAATATAGGTAATTAAATATCATGTGTATTATTTTAGTTAAATTCTATTAAAATTATGCTAATGGGAGGAAATAGAACTTACCCTTAAGTTTGAACTTTAGGAAATTGATTATAGAATTAGGTGATTGATTGGGTATAGTGCTAGACCATGAATATCGAGTGTTTATGTCTTGTTATTGTTAACTTACACCTTATGTCTAGTATATATCTTATAGAATTTGAAGATTTGGAGGCAATAAGGAAAGGTAGGCATTTGGAGAAGTAGTTGTTTTTGAACTTTGGGTTTTTCGGTGGAGGTAGGTTTAATGGTTTATTTCTATGTGATATCTATAACTCTAAATACGGATGATATGTATTGGGTGATATTGTAAGTCCTCCTATTCTTTGATTGTGTGGTTGTATGTTTTGACTGTGTGGGTTTTGTGGTTGGCGTCCTAAAATAGAGACTGTGATTTCAATCTTACCCTCTTTATTTCAAATGACGCCTGGAATAAAGATGGCTTGATGAATAAAATAATGACAGATAATTGGAATCGTGTGTCACGTTCCGACAGCAGTATTATGGGGAACCTCGTAGTGTCACGTTTCGACAGTGGTTTAGGGATCCGGATTCACATTCCGAGCCGGCCACAATGACATTAAAGAAGGATCTTACTAACTTAATCATCTTAACCTCAAAGCAACCTTAATTCCAAATGCGTATGGTGTGAGCCATGGCCCCATAGTTTTCTGAATGTTGTGATAGATGGTGTACCCTGTTATGGTGTTGTTGTCAATGGTTCATGTGCTTGGTTGGTTGCCACCTGTTATAGTATTGTGGTTTGATTTTATCTGAGTATTCAATTATATGATTCTATTTTGAGTTTGCCCGATGATACGTACTCAGTCACGTTTGGTGCCTTGTATCTGACCGCCTGGTTCACTTTGTGTTTTCCTTCCTCATTATCTTTTTTCTGCTGGAGTGCAACAAGTTGTAACCCATCAACTTCTACTGGCTTTCGCCGTTTGCCTGTCTCCGCCCATGCCTATCGGGTCCGAATCGTTAGGTGTTCGGCTGCGTAAGTGTGGAGTAGGTGGGGCGACTGGGCCCTTGGCGGGTCCGTCTTGTGCATCTCGATCGCTCGGAAGGGGGGCTACCCTTGCCTGAGGGGGGGGGTGTGATGATGGAGGAGGACTGACGTTAAAGGAGGATGAGGGGGTGGGAGTTCAGGTAGGCAATCTCTCGTCAGTCTCCAGCACATCAGATTTCAGTGTGACTATTGTTCTAGCTCGTCTGGATTCTCGTCATTCACGTGTCTTGATGTCTTTGAAATTGTCTGGACTGTTCATGGGGTTCCATTGGATCATCTTTACTTGTTTTGGTTCTTAAATACTCTTAGGCTTGGGTAACTTTGAGAATGATTTCTTGATGTGATGACTATCAGATTTGGGAGAATAAGTGGTTAAACGTTAGAAGCTTATTTACTTGGTTACATTCATAATTTTGGATCTTCCGCAATTATTTTTGTTATTTATAGTTGAACATTGGTAATGTTTAGGGGTTTGACTGTTGGTTCGCTCACCTTGTGAGGTTTAAGTGTGGTGCCACTCAACGACTCGTTTTGGGTCGTGACATCATTTATACTGACTTTCGTTGGAATTGCGTTTTAGTAAATGTGGTAACTAATTGAAAGTCAATTATAATTAAGTTTTAAGAAATACTGCACTTTAATGTTTATAGAACTTATATTTTTTAAAAAATGCGCTATTTGATTTGACCCCTTTTTTTTTTTTTTTTTTCCATTCAATCAATCATAGTCTATTATATTCAAATAAATATTTTAATAGCTTTACTTTCATATAAAATGGGTGGCTTCATAATATTCGAATTTGACTTGGTCGAACGAAAAATAATAATAGTTATTTTAGATACTTTAAAAATATTAAAAATTTATAAAATGATAACCATTTCTCAAAAAAACTTTATCACTAGTTAAACATCTTTTCAAATGGTAAAGTATGTTCAATCGAGTTCATTTCTTAGTATACTAAAAATAAGATCAATATCTCTCTACTCTCATCTCCGTCTCTCATACTCTCTCTCTCTCTATCTACATCTATCTATCTATCTATCTATCTATATATAATATATATATAACACACACACAACCCCCCACACCATCCACCCTCTCTCACCATTACAAAATATTTCGAATTTGACCTTGGTGAACGGAAAACAATAATAATAGGTATTATTAGATAGTTAAAATATTCAAAATTTAATAAATGATCACACATTTCTCAACACTTTATCATCGTAGTTAAAAAATCTTGGTCTAAATGGGTAAGTGTGAATGTGTCAATCGAGTTTCCATCTCTTAAGTATACTAAAATCCCTAAATAAACTCTCTCTCTCTCTCTCCTCTCTCTATCTATCTATCTATCGAATCTCCTCTATATATATATATATATATAAATATAATTAGATAAATTATACACACCACCAACACACACACAAAATCCACCCTTCTTTCACCAAAAGGGGACATTTTAGTAAATAACCAAATATGATACTCGGGCTAAGGTCCCAATTGGCTAATTTTTTTCTTACATTTCCCTCCCGGAGCCAGGTCATATATGCCCCCCGAAAATAAGAGCCTTGTACTAGAAGAACGACCTATAACCTAACAAAAAACATTCCAACACAATTACAAGCAAGCATCGTGTCAAGACAAAAATAAGATTAAGTTAATATCTAAATTGTGGTCAGTTTATTTTGATCTTTCCAGCATACCAAAAAGGGCAAACGATTCTTCAAGTGTCTCAGGTCCCAGAGTGCATGATAAAATGTCCTGCGTAAGCCCATATACTGTGTCAGAAGAAATTAAATGAAGTACTCAAGAAATAAACGATGGAAAATGTATTCTATAAAATTCTCCCCCAGGAGCCTACCCCCCAGAATCCTAGAGTAGATAGGTAAGGAAGTAAAATTAAATCCTTGTTCATACTAGGCTTTTCTCATGGTACGAAATGGGCCACTTCAATAGTTCATTCATTTGCTCCCCGCCCGGAATACGATTAATCATCTCCAGCATGGGATACATGAGCCCCTAATATTTACTCAGATAGATTGATAAGGTTGGTCATTTTGGAGTATTGGAGTGTGGTTATATCCACCTATTCCCACCCACGAAACCTGTGGTTTCTTGTCACGACCAGCTAAGGCTAAGTGCCATTAAAAGCGTTTTCCACGTGGTTAACCGCTCAGCGAATAGAAGGTTTCATGAGGCTGATCTTAGCCCCATCCAAGCGCGAATCCTTCTGTTTAAGACAAATATGTGAGATTTGTCATGGTGTAGACTGTCTCTAATTGCAGATCTTTCGCTGCCGAATTTCTTGAGAAACGAAGTCCAAAGGCCACGTAGCGTTCAAGCTAGACCGACGACGCGAAGAGCAACTCATCCATCAAAAAACGTCACTGATACAAATAGCATAAGAAATGTAACCAACGTTTATTGGAAAAAAGCAACCCCAAGATTTGGTGGACCAAAAGCCAGTTAGACGTGACCATCTGATAAGTTTCCTTTCGGCTTGAGTTGGTTTAAAAAGCACAAATTATTTGCAACCATCATCCGCTGGCAAATAAAGTATTTTCTAACGTTACACATATATATAACATTATATATTACCGAACACCCCGTTTTTTGTTTTGTTCCTTTTTTTCTCATTTATTGTCTTATTCCATATTAATTGTTAGTGGTACGTTTTTTATTAATATGTTACTTATTTTAGGCAAATATAAGGGATAGGTTTTAAATTTGGTGAATATGTAATAATAATATGTAAGAGAATAGTAATAGTAATAATAATAATACATATACTATTAATCAGTCATAATAAGAATATTTGACATGTAGATCAATATTTTATTTCGTATACTTAAAACATGGCATTTAGTCTCGAAAAATAAATCATTTTGTTACATTTAAATCATACTATAAACTATAATACACTTGCAACAGAAAAATATACATAGATTAAAGTTTTGTTATAAAGCGCTAATGATTGTATTTTCTCAAGCTTGATCATGACGAGTTCCTTTCCACAAATTAAGGTCATATAGTAGTTGCTCTCGCCATAATTTAACCAAATAAAATCGGCATGAAATTTACATCAAACTAAAAATTGTGGAGATAACACTAATACATGTTACAATAAAAAAACAGTAAAAAAAAGATTTCAAAAAGAAAGAATTCTTCCTAGATAAAAGTTTTGCAATGAAAAGATAACGCAAAACAAAATAAAAGCAAATGAAAAAAATTAAAAGGAAATTTTGATTGAAACAGACCGAATGTTGTGTAGTGCATCAACATACCGCTTTGGTATTTAACAGTTAGTAACAATACTTCGTAACATACGATATGAAAAGATAGATAATGGACATTAGAGGGCAAAAATTATTATTTAATGAATTTAATGTGATTCTTTTCAATATTAAGTAATAATTTTGAATTTTAAAAATTTTGAAATCTGTAAAAAAAAAACAAAATACATAATATTTTTCTCTAGCTCTAGAGGCATGCCACATCAGTCACGATTTTTAGATTCATATTATTAGCTATATATCTATATATTCATAATATATATATCATATATATATATAGATATTTTTTTTTTTTTTTTTTTCTTTCTAATTATATGTACTAGTATCACATGTCATGCCGCTGGCAAAATAATCTATTTAGAATGTCTAATGCTATATTAATATAACTACTCACATCTATACTGCAACAATTATATATTTAATTTATTATAATATCAATATAATTAATACAAATCATTAACTTGTAGTAGTAGCAGTATTGATAAAATAAAAGATTATCAACAAAGTTTTTCATTGATTATAGAATTCCGTAGTAAAGGATGGAGAATATGAAATTGTTTTATATAAAACTATTTTTTCCATTCATATGTGTGTAGGAACTTTTAAACTAATAATAATTAAAAATTAGATTAAAATATATGAAAATAATACGAAATTGATTTTTTACGCATAATTTTTATTAGATTTTTAATAGCTAATAAATTAATTCTATATAACACATAAGTAATAACAATATGTTTTGTGTTTCAAGCATGCATTTATAATGTAATATTTTACACAATTAAAATAAAACTTCAATGAACTAAAGTATAAAATATTGAGAACTTCTTCAATTATATATCAATTAAAATGAAAATAAATTGTCAAATTATGTTTACAATAAACATTATACTTGGATTATTATTATTATTATTAATGTTGTTGTTTATATTTTTTTACATAAAAGGTTATATCTTATTAAAAAGTATTTATTATAAAATGCAAAAAGAAATAATCTAAAACTTAAAACATTAAATAATATTAATGATAATTTTAAAAGAACGTTCCGGACTTGGGTTTTAAATAAATACTTAATTTTAAAATTTCTCAATTTTTTTAGACCTGAAGTGGTAACGGAATAAGCTCTTAAACACTCCTTATTTAGTTGGGTATATTTATTTTAGTCCAAATAAAGAAAAAAATCATATTTTTTTTCCATACGGGGTTTATATTAAAAAAATACGTTTAATATTAAAAATAATTTCTACAATTTTGTTCGAAGTGGGAGTGTTAATGGAGAAGTTTTAAACTCCTATTTTAGGACAGTTGGGATAACCCATTACTATTTTTTTTTTTTCAAAGCCAAAGTTTGAAGGGACAGATTTTCGTTGGCTGCTTTTTTAAAATAAAAAAAATACATTATGTTTAGTATTATTTAATACTTATATTATTATTAATTTTTTTTAATTTTAAAACATATTCTTTTATTATTATTATTATTTTGTTATTGTACTATTATTTGATTTTTATTATTATTATTATTATTATTTTTTATTTTTATTATTTTATATATACGTAAGGATGCTAGGTTATATTGATTAACTTTTCTTCATGTGGTTATCAGAGACTAGACAAGACTCTCACACATATCAATGGAAGGAGACAGTTATTCGAGGTCCCTTTCCCCCACCCTTCCCCCCCCCCCCTCCGTCCACACTCGACATACACTAATAGTGAGTAAATTGTGAATTGTTTTACTCATGTCGATTAAATAGTTGGTCACATATCTCAACTTCTAGCACTGACATGTACCTACATCGTGTAAATTGTCTACTAAACCTATTCTTGTACGCAACTAGCTGAGATCAAAATATAGGAATGATGAATAATAAAAAATCATTTTGGCGTGTCAAATTATTTCAACATTTAAAACCAAATTTGAAAAAGGATTGTAGCACCTCAAAATGGGGCATTTTGTAGTCCATCTCTCCTCATACAAGCATTAATGATTAATTATATCAACTCAACATCAAACACAGTTTGAAAAATTACAGGTAGAGCGCAATATATGTACCTTATCATAAAATAATAAATTCTGCAAGTTTTTTTTTTATTGTCAAAAGAATTTCTTATATTATTGATTGGCCCTTCAACATTCATAAATTTGAGACAATCAAGTATTGAAGCAAAACTAGTTTAATTAAAGGATGGACACTAGTAAGTTAGTATCAAGTTCATCACTTCGGAAGGATTTCAACAACTCCCAAGAAAAATTAAAAAGAAATTTTAAACAAGCCTTATTAAACCTCCATAATACTAATACATAATAAAAATGTAATTATTAGATATGGTTGATTCACATGATGAATCTAGCAACAGAGAGATATGTTAGATCTACCTGGTTTAAAACAAACATACCTCCTTAATTAAAAGAAGGTGCCAACACACTTCAATGATAAATTATTCAACAAAGGAGTTACCAAAAGGTGGACCTCTCATTCAAAAATCATGTCACTCAAGTCAAGGGTGCAAACAATAATAAACAACAAGCTGCAAGGCCACTTTATGATGAAAATTCAATATAAGAAAGTGCCAACATATGTTAACAATTAGACAAGTAGTAACCTAGTCTAGTGTTATCATTCAAGATCGATAAGTCAGTTATAACCTAAGTGGATAGTTTCTATGAAGGTAAATTTCACAATGCAACTTGGTCAGTATACGAGTGCATGCTTTACTATCCCTTACCTTTGATCCCAAATTAGTTATCCCTATGTTAGTTCATTTACTTTACTAATTTTACTATTTACTACTCTCCCACGGGCGTCCGTATTGGTTTTGGTCATGGTTTCTATTGTTAAGAGTCAAACGATAAATACTTTGACTAATATTTTAAGATCCATTTTTTTCACATCATATTAATACAAACAAAAAATTGTAAGTTTATAACTTTTTCATATAGTTTAGAATATCTAATTTTTTTGTTTAAAATATGGAATTAATGTGATCTAATTTATCTTTTGAAAATTAGTCCAATTGACTTTCGATAAGCGCAACATGAAAAACATTTCCTGACGGAGGGAGTATTAGACGAGGGTTGATAGCCTCAAATATTCGTTGTACAATCCCGTTACCCATTCATTACTGACTTACTTCTTAACTTTACTTACTACTTACTACTTACTAGCTACTGACTTCTCACTTTTCAGGCAATGATAGATGAACTTATTTAAACGCATTTCAATGAGTTTGTCAAATTTCAAGGAGCGAGTTACTTTTCGAAGATTGACCTTCAGTTGGGTAATCACCAATTGAGGGTGAAAGAAGATGAAATTCTGAAGACGATTTTTTTAGAATCAGTATGGTCATTATGAGTTTTTGGTAATGTCATTTGGTTTGACTAATGTTCCGGTGACATTTATATATTTGATGAATAGGTTGTTCAAACAATACTTTGACATGTTTGTGATTGTATTCATTGATGATATATTGGTTTATTCAAGAAGGCTAAGTTCATATGATTCGAAGCATGTGAAAAGAGTTTTTCGGAATAAAGGATCGACATACTTTTTCTACGGTGTTGACTTTACCGGAAGGGAACAATGGTTTTGTTGTTTATTGTAATGCCTTGAGAATTAGGCTAGGATGTGAACTTATGCACAGTGAGAAATTTATTTGCAATGCTTTAAGGCAACTTAAGATTCATGAGAAGAATTATTCTACCCATGACCTCGAAATAGCGGTTGTTGTATTTTCTCTTAAGATCTAGAGACATTACTAGGTGTTTCTGTAGATATTTTTTTTACCAACCACAAGAGTTTGTGATATGTTTTTAATCAGAAATATTTTAATCTTCACCAAATTAGATGGCTTGAATTATTGAAAACTATGATATGAGTGTTTTCTATCACCCAAGTAATGTGAATGTAGTGGCAGATGTTCTTAGTCAATTGCTCGATAGGTCGTGTTTGCTCACCTAAAACGTCTCTCGGCCGCTCGACCCCTTACTTTTCTCTCTCTTCCCTCGCTTGCCCCCGCTCGGGGTTTCCTATCCGTTAGTTGCTTCTCCCCCCTGGTTCCGTATTGTGGTTCATAGTGGTTCAAAATAGTGTTTTGTAGATGATATGACGACCAAGCAAGGTCTTAATCCAACTTTGGTTAAATTGATGGAAGCCGTGCTTAAAATGTCCACAGAGGGTGTAACACCCCATGTCTGCAAGATCTAATATTCAAAAGAACCATTTTTGGAAAAAATGCAAATCTAAAATTTGGCAAGTTATGTTAAGTATGAGTGTTAGGTTGAATTCAAACGACTATAACTCCTAGTACATGATGTGTTAGGTGGACTACAAGATATTTAAATTCTCTTTTCAATGCCACCACTTTTTCTAATTTTCGAGCTCGTATGAGTGATATATTCCCGTTTGAATTCAGGTTGTTCGTATAAGAACCGTCACTCAAATTTAAGAGGGGTATTTTGGTCTTTTATTACCCAATTAATTTGTTTCATTTTTAGTACTTAATTAGGGGTACAAAGTGATTTTTTTTAGTTTACACCATCATAATTACGCTAGGGATTTGAGAAAAGATAAAAGAGGATAAAAGTCTAGGCATTCTTGGAGATTCTTTACGGAACCGAAGTTGTTTCGCCAATGGTTGATCTCTAAAGAGGTATGTGAGTTCACATAGAATTGATTTCGTTCACCTACACGCCAATCATTTTAATTTCAGCATCAAATTTGTTCTAGAAAGTTGAAGGTTGATGTCTTGAATTTTGTTCTTAAAATTGACTTTTGTTCTTAAAATTGGGATGAGATTGATGAGTTCTTGAGAAATTCATATAGATTTTAGAGTTATGTTTGATTAAATTCTTGCGTACATGCATTGAGTATCTGAATCTAAAAATAAATTGAGAAAAAGAATCAGATTTAGTCGAATAAAGAATAGAAAACAAGAAAAAAAATTTAGCCGGATTGAACTAGGGGAGGAATGGAGAGGCATGCCATTAATGCGCCAGCAGGGTAGGCGTGGCGCACCAGCAGTGCGCCAAAAGTCAACCTCTAAACTTTAGGGGTTGTCTTCCTGCGCCAGCAGTATGTCAGGGACATCTACCCCACCTTTATTCGTCGTTTAGCCCGTCTAAGTCCTTCTAAATTTCACTAACACTTCCTACCGATTCTAACTACTCTAAATGACTTCTAAACATCTAGAAGTCATACGTAAACATGAATCATAACCTTGAATCTATAAATTCAAATTCAAGGTATAACTAAGAGTCAATTCTTGAGAGTTCTTCGAGACATTATTAAGAGTAAAAGTTAAGTTCATCTTATTTAAAATGTAATATGGGACTAAGTATTCCCAAAGAGTAAATGTTTTCACATCTAAGATGAGATGAAACATCAATTTTCAAATGATTTTTCATGAGTAATTTTGAGTTTCATCTCTTTTAAAAGATAAGCTTTTTGAGTAATAACCTCAAAACAAGAGAAAGAATTATATTTTTAAACATATGATCTGAGTATATTTTAAGAGTAGTATTGATCACCGATATGGGGACTAGTATATATAACTCAAGTCTTCATAAACCATATAGCCATCATGGGTAGAAGGGGTATACTTTTTAGATGATTACTTAATAAATTTTAGCATGGATTAATGGATCCCCTTAGTTGAGGCATTCTATACCCCCGTACATTATAGGACTGTTATGGAAGCATTGGCGAGACATTGTATCATCACATAGCTTATAATAATGGTTGTTAGTTTGAGAATCTCCCAAACAGAGTTGATTTTTGTATTCTTATATACAATTGAGATATTATTGTATTTTTCAATGCTTTGAGATGTTATGTACTGTTTTAAATACTTAATATAAATTGTATCTTTATATTCATTTATTTCTGCATTGAGTTGAGTATCCATAAGTTGAGTAAATTTGAGGTAAATGTTTCTTTCATATTTCAGTTCAAGCGTACATATTTTTTAGATTTCCCCTTGCATGCTTGTACGTTCAATATACTGACGCCATTTGGTCTGCATCATTTTATGATGTTGATCTAGGTAACCAGGATCAACAACCAGCTCTTCGTTGATCCAGCAGAGCGCTCAGAGTCATTTGGTTAGCCTCCTTGCTTCCCGCAGGATTCCTTTTTCATTTTTTACCATTTTCAATTTTTAGGATGATCGGGGTATTTGTCCTTAAGTCCCTCATAGTTTTAGAAACTTGATAGATGGATAATTATAATTAATTAGTCTTTTTGTTTTTCAGTTGTTTTCTAAAACATTCTACGTTTATTTTGAGAGAATTGAGTAAATTTGCATTTGATTTCTTTTATGTTGAGTAAGTCTTCTATCGAGAGTGTAGACATGCCAAGCGTTTTCTTGGGGCTAACAATGATACTCGAGTGTCAGTCCCGCCCAAGGTGTAGTCTTGGAGCATGAAAAACTTGGTATTACAACATAGAGTTTAAGAATCTTAAAGAGTCTATGAAGTCGTGTCTTTAGAGACCTGGTTATCGATGTGAAGCGTGTCACATCTATGAAAGGATGCAACATTTAGGAACTATCTCACTCCTTTCATCCTCGTTTCATGTGATAAAGTTTATATCTGTAAAAGTTTCTTCATAAATCATGCTTGCACATATCTTTCAGATCATGCCTCCATGAAGAATTGTCCGAGGTCCACCTGCTAGGAGGAACATTGAGAAACAAGGGGTATAGAACACACCAGAAGTGTTACCCCAATGAGAGGTCACTAATGCTGAATTTTGGGAAGCTATCCGAATGTTAAATCAAGTTGTGACCAACCAAGTTGGGCAACAAAAAGGGGTTCGACGAGATGTAGCTGATACCTTTAGAAACTGCGAGTTCTTAAGGATGAATCCTCTAAGATTCACTGGTTCAAGTGTCACAAAGGATCCAAAAACTTTGTTGATGAGATTTAGACGATTTTTTAGATTAAGCATATTGTCGATGCTAAGAGAGTGGAGTAGGTGCATACCAAGTGAAGGGTGTCGCTAGGTTTGGCTTGATCAATGAAAGACGGTTAGAGCTAAGGGTGCACTGATTGTGAGCTGGACTATGTTTGAGGAATCTTTATTGGGGAGTTTATTTCCCTGAGAATTGAGAGAGGCAAAGTTATCAAAATTCATTACTCTTAAGCAGGAATCTATGAGTTTGCATGAGTATAGTCTTAAGTCCACCCAATTTTCCTGTTATGCTATGTATATGGTTGTTGATATAAGGAGTATGATGAGTCTGTTTGTTTTTGGGTTGTCTCGTCTATCAAGAAAAGAGGACAAGGAAGCTATGTTGATAGGAGATATGTACATAGCAAGGTTGATGCTTCATGTGCAGCGGGTTGAGGAGGATAAACTGAGGGATATAGAAGAGTTTAGAAAAAGGAAGGTTGAGACATCAGGAAATGAATCCGGAAAGCAGAAGAGTAATGCCAACTAGTCATCTTTCCAATAAAGCAAAAGGGACGTTCTCCATCATCTGCTAGTGCACCTTCACCGAGAAATAGAGGTGAGTTCAATAATCAAAATTTACAAAATTTCAAAGCTAGACATGCATAGTCTCAAGGTAGTGTTGCACAAGGGTTAACGGGATCCTATATGCTAAGCGTGGTAGGAACCACCCAGGAACGTGTCGTGATAACTCCACTATTTGCTTTAAATATGGTCAAGAGGGTCATTTCATGAAAGTGTGCCCTAAGGACATACAAGATAGTGGAAATAGGTCCAGCCTAATCTTCTTTAGTTTCTCCACCAGATAGAGTTGCACCTAGAGGAGCTACTTCGGGGACTGTGGAGGAGCAAACCGTTTATATGCTATCACTAATCGCCAAGAGCAAGAGAATTCGCCAGATGTTGTCACTGGTATGATCAAAGTCTTTAATTTTGATGTTTACGCTTTGCTAGATCTAGGAGAGAGTCTATCTTTTGTGACTCCATACATTGCCATGAATTTAGACAGTCTTCCTGAGCAACTTCTTGATCCCGTAAGCATTTCTACACTTGTTGGTGAGTCTATCTAGGTGAGACAGTCTATCGTGATTGTACCATTTCTTCAATCATAAGAACACCATGGCTGACTTAATAGAGTTACACATGGTAGATTTTGAGTTACCCTAGGTATGATTGGCTTCATGCCTGTTATGCTCAATCGATTATACAACTCGAGTATTTAAGTTCCAGTTTCTAATGTGTATGTTATTGAGTGGATGAGTAGTTCAGCACTGCAAAAGGGTCATTTTATTTTGTACCTTAAAGTGAGAAAGTTAGTTTCCAAGGCTTGTGTTTATCACTTAGTTTGAGTTAATGACTCTAGTATTGAGACACATCATATTCAGTTAGTTTTAGTTGTTAGTGAGTTTCTAGAGGTCTTTCCAAATGATCTTCCCATGGTCCCTCTTCAGATAGAAATAGACTTCGGTTAGATATTCTCCCTGATACTCATCTTATCTCTATTCTGCCATATATAATGGCTCCAACTGAGTTGAAAGAGTTAAAATAGCAGTTGAAAGATTTATTAGAAATGTTTTATTCAACCAAGTGTCTCACCTTGGGGCACTCTGGTCTTATTTGTGATCAATAAAGATGGTTCTCTTAGAATGTGCATAGATTACCGTCAAGTGAACAAGGTTACTATTAAAAATAAGTATCCTCCTCCTAGAATTAATGATTTCTTCTATCAACTTCAAGGTTCCACTTGTTTTTTCTAAGATAGACTTTAAATCTTCCTGCCATTAGTTAAAAGTAAGAGAAATTGATATCCCTAAGACAACTTTCGGGACCCTCTATGGTTATTATAAGTTCATAGTTATACCATTTGGTTTAACCAATGCTCTTGAAACATTCGTGGTCTTTATGTACATAGTATTCAAATCTTATTTACATATGTTTGTTATCGTATTCATTGTTGACAATTGAATCCATTCGAGGAATAAGGAAGACCAAACTAGTCATCTCAAAATAGTTCACCAAACTCTCACGGATTAGGAGTTATGTGTTAAGTTTTCTAAGTGTGAGTTTTGTCTTGATTCTATGGCATCCATAGGCCATATTGTTTCCAGTGATGGAATTCTAGTTGAAGAGATAGAGGCAGTGCAAATCCACGTCTCCGATTAATATTCATTATTGGGATTGACTTGTTATTATAGATGGTTCGTCGAGGCGTTATTCATCGCTTTAACTAGTTAATTCATAAAATAGTTTAGTTTCAATGGTCATAAACTTGTGAGAAAATCTTTTCGGAATTAAAAAAGCGATTGACTACTGCCCAATATTGACCTTACCAGAGGGTATGCAAGGTTTTGTGGTATATTGTGATGCATCCAACATTGGATTGGGTTATGTATGACAAATTTATAGTTTATGCCTCTAGATAGCTTAATATTCACGAGAAAAATTATCCAAACCATGATCTAGAGTTGGTTATTGTAGTATTCACCTTGAAAAATATGGTGTCACTATCTTTATGATGTTCATGTAGATGTGTTCACCGATCACAAGAGTCTTCAGTATGTGTTTAGTCAGAAAGAGCTTAATATCAGAGGGATAAGGTGATTAGAGTTACTCAATGAGTATTATCACCTAGGTAAGATAAATGTTATTGAGGATGCCTTGAGCAAATTTTCTACGGTAGTATCACCCATTTTGAGGAAAAGAAGAAAGATTTATCTAAAGATGTGCACAGACTTGCGTGATTAGGAGTTCACTTAATGGATTCCAATGAAAACGGAAGATTGGTGATGAATGGGGCTGAATCATCATTAGTGTCTGGAGTTAAAGAGAAACAAGATCAAGATCCTGTTTTTCTTGAATTGAAAAGGAAAATGTTCATTAGCAAATTGTGATGGCTTTTGACAATGGGGATGGTGTATTGAGGTATCAAGGTAGATTATGTACCAAAGGTGGATGAACTCGAAGAGATGATCATCGAGAAAGCTCATAGATTTAGATATTCTATCCATCTAGGTTCCACAAAGATGTATCATTATTTGAGAGAGGTTTATTAGTGGAGTCGTACGGAGAGAGGAATTGCAGATTTTGTTGTTAAGTGTCCTAATTGCCAATAAGTGAATGTAGAGCACTAGAGGCCCGGTGGTATGACTCAACATATAGAGATCCCAGAATGGAAATGAGATATGATCAATATGGATGTTATTATTGGTTTGTAGAGGCCTCGCAAGCAACATGTTTCCATTTGGGTGATTCTAGATTAAATGACTAAATCAGCCCAATTTTTGCCGGTAAAGACTACCCGTTCAGCAAAGGATAATGGAAGTATATATCTTCAAGAGGTAGTTAGAATTCATGGATTTCCAGTGTTGATTATTTTGGGTAGAGGTGTGCAACTTACTGCATAATTTTGGAAGTCATTCTAGAAAGGTCTGGGTTCAAAAGTGAATTTGTACACTGCTTTTCATCCTCAGACTGCTGGTCAAGCAGAGCGCACTATTCAGACTTTAAAATATATGTTGAGGGCATGTGTGATTACTTTCAAGTATAATTGTGATGATCACCTACCTCTCATTGAGTTTGCATATAACAATGGTTACCACTCCAGCATCCAAAGGCTCCGTATGAGGCTATATATGAGAGAAGATGCAGATCTTCTATGGGATAGTTTGAGATTGATGAGCTAGGTTGAAATGACCATACTTAGTGCATCAATCTATGGAATAAGTAAAGGTTATTCAAGAGAGATTGAAAACAACCTAAAGTCGTTAGAAATCCTATACAGGTGTTATGAGAAGAGACTTAGAGTTTGAGGTAGATGATTGGGTTTATTTGAAGGTTTCACCCATGAAGGGTGTTACTAGATTTGGAATGAAGGATAATTTTAATCCTTGATATATTGGTTCTTACAAAATATACAAAAAGGATTGGTAATTTTGACTTATGAGTTGGAGCTACCGCAATAGTTAGCAGCGGTCCATCTAGTATTTCACATTTCTATGTTGAAGAAGTATATAGGTAATCCTTCACTTATGATACTTATTAAAGATATTGTATTATTAAGGATGGCTTATTTTATGAGAATATCCATGTGCATATTCTAGATCGATAGATTTACAAGTTGAGAACCAAGGAACTAGCATCAATAAAAGTTCTATGGAGAAATCAGTTTGTCGAAGTAGCTATTTAGAAAGCTGAGGGGGACATGAAGAATAGGTACCCAGCCACATCTATTTGAGTCTAGAGAAATTCCAAATTGAGGTACTAATCCTTTTCTTGGAATTTGTTTTAAATTAGCTTGTAGTATTTATATTTTTCTAGTTGGGTGTTTAAGATGAATGTTAGATATTACACCCTTAGCCTACTAAGAGTAATCTTATTAGAGGAAAAATGATCCCAAGGGGGAGATATTGTAATACCCCTCTATTTGAAAGAGCTAAAATTAGAAAGAACTATTTTTGGAAAAAATGAAAATCTGAAATTTGGCAAGTATGTTAAGAATGAGTTTTTGTCAATTTCAAATAACCATAACTCCTAGTACAAGATGATATAGGTGGGATACTAGATATTGAATGAAAGGTCTTTGAATTATATTTTCCAACGCCTCTGAGTTTCCTAAATTCTTAGCCGTATGAGGGAGATATGCCTGTTTGAAGTTAGGCTGTCTGGATAAGTAAAGTCACCCGAATTTAAGAGGGGTATTTTGGTCTTTTCATTAACCATTTAATTTATTTCGTTTTTAGTAATTAATTAAGGTTCTAAAATGATTTTTTTCAGTTTACACCATCATAATTACGCTAGAGCTTTGAAAGAAGAGAAAAGAGGAGGAAAATGGAAAAAGTCAACGCGTTATTAGAGATTACTTGTGGAATCTAAGTCGTTTCACCAAGGGTTGATCCCTAACGAGATATGTGAATTTACACATTATTGAGTTTGTTCACCCACACGCCAATCATGTAAATTTCAACATGAAATGCATTTTAGAAAGTTGAAGGTTGATATTCTTAAATTGTGTTCTTGAAATTGATTTCTGTTCTTGAGATTAGGATGAGATTGATGAGTTCTTGGGGAAATCATGTCAATTTTAGAGTTGCGATTGATTAGATAATTGAGTACATGTATTGAGTATCTAAATCTAAAAAGAAATTGAGAAAAATAATCGAATTTAGATAAAAAAAACAAGAAGAAAATTCCGTCGTATTTAGTAAGGGAGGGAGAGCGCGACACGCCACTGATGCACCAGAAGTGTGCCAAGCTTGAGCCTTTGAACTTTAGGAGCTGGCGACCCGCGCTAGCAGTGCTTTCACTACATCTGCCCTTACCCCTTTTTCATCGTTTAGCCCATCTAAGTTCTTTTAAAGTGTACTAACACTTCCTATCGGTTAGCTACTCTATATGACTTCTAAACATCTAGAAATAATCCGTAAATATGAATCATCTCCTTGAAACTATAAATTAAAATTCAAGAAAACAATAAGAATCAAGTCTTGAGAGTTGTTCCAGTCATTTTTAAGAACTCTTTCTACAATCTTTTAAACTTGTTTTAAGACTTGAGCATTAAGTTGAGAAAGAATAAGAGTGAATTTCATCTTCTTTAAAATGTTATATGTGGGCTAAGTGTTCCAAAAGAGTAAATAATTTCACATTTAAGATGATAGGAAACATCCAAATGAGTTTTAATGAGTAATAACCTCAAAACACAGAGAAAGATATGTTTTTAAACATATAACTTGTGTATATTTTCATAGTAGTATTTAGCACTGATATGTGGATGAGTTCATAGTAACTCAAGTATTCATAAATAATGTAGTAGTCGTAGGTAGAAAGGGTCATACTTGTTAGATATTTGTTTTAAGAGATTTTTGACCCTTTAGAGAGACGCCACTTAATTTTTTAAGAAAACTAAGAAAAACTTGTTTTCACAAGCGACTTAACAAAGGAATAATCTTTTGAAAATCTCAATGGGTTCGGGAATTCCTATTAACATCTTAGGAAGGTTTTTTGAAAGCACCCAAGACTTTCCTCTATTGCGGCTATCCCGACAACTAACTATTTTGGCTAATATGTTGTTTTAGTTAAAATTTGTAAATTTGTTTTACAGTGAACTTCCTAAAATTTAATCTAGGCGAAGCTTACGAGTTTGAAATATTATCACTTTAAGATTAGGTTCAATTCTAGGTTTGATAAAACAGTACGACGTTCGACGGGGATCAGAGTTTTTCTAACTCTAAGCTAACGACAAACAAACGAAGGCATATAAACAATATAGTAAGAGAGAGAGAGAGAGAGAGAGGGAGATTGGGTCTAATACCAGGTTCTGTTCGCCTTGACCGAAATTTGGACCCACCTGCTTTTTTGGGTTTTTAACCCATTCCTTGTTTGGGTTTTCGACCCACTTCACCTGTCCTAATCTAGGCATACAAATTAAATACAGAAAGGTAAAAGACGACAAGGGCTTATGCCCATTAAAAATAATATACAATATAATAAATTTAAATTGGATCTTCCAATCCGACTACTTCGGCCTGCTTCAATACTTGAGACTTTGGTTCTTCTCACGGGTGTCGTGGCTTAACTCAGTGACAGAAAAAATGTGAGTCTTTACAACTCTCTCGAAAGGCAAGAGGGAGAGTTCATAGAGAACTCAAGCGGATTTTACATGCCACAATAAAATAAGATGTAAATTAAGAAATGCTCTCTCTAATAGATTTTCAATTTCAATTAGAAACACGTAATCACAACGGCCAAACAATGAATCTACAAAATGACGCACACAAATACTACATGAATCAAACTTATTTTCTCTATTCTTGTACTAATTAATTCCCTCCCTTTACCAAATTCTCACTTCATTGATGGAAAGACCAAAACTCAAATTCTATACCGAGCAAACAAACCAAAATAATAATATCTAATTCAAGACGCTATCTTAGGAGACAACAAATACTTTTAACACAATAAGATATCAAGTTAAATTCCTATTCAAAACAAATCAAAAAGCAAAAAAAAAAAAAACAAAAAAAAAACAAGCAATATGCTAGCAATACAGAAAAACACAAAAAAATATTACAGTAAAGAGACAATAAAAAATAAAAAATAATAATATGCAACAAAAATAATTTACAAACATCCCTATTATTATATTCACCATAGAAAATATGTATGGATGACACACAAAAACACAAAACAAACAAAAGAACATATTGCAACTTAAAAGGCGTACACATAAATAAAATAAACAAAAAAAAATAGGAAACCATATATATTTCATTAAAAAAAACAAAGTCAACACATGAAACAAAACATAAGTATAAAATCTGCATAACAATACTATAAAGTATTAAAAATAAATATATTCGAAACAAATCAAAATACACAAAAATTTACACTTTTTGCCAAGATTTGGGTGTACTAATGTGGGAAACATATTTCCTGTAATCTTTAGAAAATGAACACATATATAAAAGAAATACTTTCAATAATCCACCGGTAACTTGAAAAGAAGCTATAATTACACATATGAAGTCCTAAGGATCATAACTTCCTAAACCAGATTTTCACATCCTAAACATCGGAACAAAAACTAGTATTAAATAGTCAACATTATTAAGCCAAAACAGTGTGCCTCCCACCCGTTTTAAGAAATGAAAACCGATATCACATGCAAAGGTAAGCAAGGCAATGGGTAACATACTCCAAAAGTAAGCTACTGTTACTGTCCTCCAGCTTTATAAAAATATTGACTAACATAAACAAAGCTCAATTACGGAGTAGCACATTTAAACAATTTCGAACGAACAAGATATTTTAAGGAAAATCGCAACATAACTCAGTAATAACCCATCCCAAGAGACCAATGTTATTCCAGAGTTTGAAAACTTCAACCGACAACAAACACATCCGGAAGGACTCGGATAATTGATAAATATATACAAGACCGGCCATGTATACTCAACATTCGAATATCTCAACACACTTGATCCAAAACGAAACAAAAGACCGGCAAATTGATTAACAACATTGCATACAACCGCTTGGACTATCAACTAAAAAAACGACAGTCCAGAACTGAGAATCATCGCATCAAAGCAACATAAATGAGGGAAGTTTGGAAGGGATAAACGATACCTATTTTGGGTAGAGAACTGAGGATGAGGCGAGCAGGGAAGCAACGACTTCACAATGGGAATGCTATTACGAAGGAACAAGGAGAAATTGTAAAGACAAAAACAAACGGGAACTCAACTATCTTCTGTCCGCGGTTGTCAAATTTCGAGTCTTTCCAAGATTGAGAAAGAGAGAAAGAAATATTAATCTTCTCTCTGTAAAATGAATCGTGGCTAATATCTATGAGAATTTTTTTCCTTTCCTCTCTAAACCTTTCAACTCTCTTTTTCTCTGCTCTTCTCTCTTCTATCCTCTAAAAAATCAAACCAAAAAAAATCCTCCCTCAACGGAATGAAAAACTGGGGTATTTATAGGGGAAAAGAAAAGGATCCTCAACCCGAAGGAGGGCGGGGGGAATTCTAAAAAAAAATCTAGGACATAAATGGACATTCCCCTCAAATTGAATTCAAAATCCTCCCGTTTTTGATAAGAACATCCAGCTGGGTTTTGTACCAAAGGCCGCCAATCTCTGGAAAATAAATCGCTGGACGGCTCGGATCGAAACTAATGTCCTTGTGCTCTTGCCTGGCGCAATATCCCGCTTGGAAGGACGACTCCGCATCTGTCGCAAGGAGATTTCGGAGAGATAAAGCTGGCGAGAGAGCTCTACGATAGCGCCAAAAAAAAACATTAAGGACCATCGTCTAGTTTGTCACAATTTCTGGGTGGGCTTTTTGGTTGAGAAGAAAGAAAGGGAGAGGCTGGTTTTTGCTGGGGGGGGGGGGGGAATTGAAAACTTTCAATTTGGGCTTTTTGGAGGTAAGGGCCGCTTTTGAGGGAATGAAGGGTGGGTTGGAGCAAATTTTCTTGGCTTTTAAAATAAAGGGAAAGAGTAACGGGCCTGCTGTCACGACCCAAATCATGGACGCGACTGGCAACCCCACATTCCCTCCTATTGAGCGAACCAACCCATCTAAACCTTAACATTTCAAGATATACAACAGAAAATAATGCGTAAGAACTAAACCATTAATAAAAACAATTCAATACTATATTATTAAAAAATTCCCCCCCCCCCCCCCCCCCCCCCCCCCCTCCCCCCAATCGCCCCAAAATCTGGAAGTCATCATCACAAGAACATCTTCTCAAATACTTACTAGGAATGTCTAGAACAAAAATAACCTAAAAAATCTAGTCCATGCCGGAAGTTCCAGGCCTCAAGACTTGAATGAAGAAGACCCCGTCCCCAAGCTAGACCATTGCTCCCCTGAAATTTTTCCGATGAAAGTGAAGACTGGCTAAGTCTACCGTTGAGTTTGAAGGTGATCGGAACGTTTGCTCATTACACAAATAACAACGAGGAAAACATGAAATTTCTGGGTCGTTACAACCACACGTACTGATAGATATCATTGGCCAACTCAAAATAGGGAACAGTATATTCAATAATAATGTCATCAACTACAAGCGCACCCATGTAGCAATAACAACATGACTTATCATCAATAACTACAACGAGTTCACACATTAGGCGTCAAGCCTCATACCACATACTCATTTGGGATTAAGTTTTCATTAATTGAGTATTTCATTATCTTTCAAGATTCTTATCTTCTTCCTCTTGTTTCGGTACTGACCACTCCGATACCTCTATTTCTATCTGGTTCCGGAACGTGGCACTCGACCCTCATTCTATCCTCTGTCCGGACGTGGCACCCCTACCCGATCCATTTTCTATCCTGTGTCGGAACGTGACCCTCCGATCCTCATATTCTATCCTGGTACCGGAACGTGCACCCGATCCATTTCTATCCTGGTGTCGGAACTTGGACCTCTTCCGATCCTCATATTCATTCTATCTTGGTACCGGGACCCGACTTGGCCACCCCGATCCCCTAATTCATCATCAAGCCTTCTTTTATCCAAGGCATCAATCAATCCTCATTATATAATTATCAAGCTTCTTTTATCCCAAGGCATCATCAATCTCAATTATATCATTTATCAGCCTTCTTTTATACCAGGCATCATATCTATATACTAATTGATCAAGCCTCTTTTAATAACCAAAGGCATCATCATTAAACAAGTGAATTAGGGTTTTTCTTTCAGATATTTAAGATTCATAGCTTTATCAGATGCTATTTTATCCACAACATGTATATATATAGAAGATCACATCATGCAATACACGCACTTAGCATATAAACTTAATAATACTACTCAACACATATCATTCGCTATTACGAGTTTATTTCCAACTACGAATAGTTTAAAAGAACCTAACCTACCCCACCGAAGATCCGGGATCAAGCAACAAATTCCGCGAATTTCTTGTTGTCCTCTTACGTTCCTCTTCTTTTGATCGATTCTCTCTCTCTTCTGCTTTCCCTTCTATTTTTTTCTTATTCAAACCCTCTTTTAATTTTACCCTAATTATTATGTAATTCAGAAGGAAAGATGGAAATATACCACTTCTTAGCCCACACTTACAGGTTACCTCTTTACCCAAGTAATTGACTTATAACAGTAACCCTCTAACTTTATAATTAACGCAGAATAGTCAAAAACGTCCCTTAAACCGTGTAAAGAAATCCGACCCGAACTGGATTGCGTAGGCCCGTGACGGGCCGTCGCGCCTGCGACGGTCCCGTCCCTGCTGCCCGAACAAGGTCCGAGACTTTTTTTTGAGCGGATGGCTGTGCGGGCCGTCGAAGCCCTGCGACGTCCGTCCTGCCATTCCGTCACGAGTTCAGAAGAGTCGATTTTCAGTACCCAATTTCAGATTGTTTCGAGTGTTTTGAACGACACAACCCTCCCACGCACGGTCCGTCGTGCCCTTGGAACGGTCCGTCGTGGGCCTCCGTCACCGCTCCAGTTTTTCCAGAATAAATCTGGTTGCCGCAAAAAGACCTAAAAACGGTCCGTTACACCTGCGAAGAAATGGGACATCAGAAATTGAAATGGGCTGCTGGAATTGTTTGGAAAAGAATTGGGTTGAAGTGATTGGGCTGGGAAAAGAAGAAATAAAAATGGGCTTGGAAAGGAAATGAGGTGGGCTGGAAAGAGAGGAATTGGAGCGGGCCTGGGAATTAATTAAAAGAAAATGGGCTATGTTTTGAAAATTAGAGAACAACCCAATTAAATGCAGATTAGAGGATTTGACTAAAATTTAAACGAGACGAATTAATAACAATTAATTGACAAGCTTCCTAATTTCAACGAAATAAAAAAATTAACGATATCGTATACTAGAGTGATGCGAAACGTAGCGTATTATTTTATTAGATACTACTCTTATAAAATTTAAAGTCTTTTGAGGAATAATCGTAAAATATACCAATTATATGCATGATCATGCAAAGTATATGGGCTATCTAAAAATTATAAAAAAATGACAGAGTATTCAAAATAACATAATTATTTTAAACCGTTTGGAAAATTTAAGAAGCTCGAGAACTAATTTATACGGAGGAGGGTCGAAATTGGGTGACAACAACTGTGCCTCATCTTACTTGGATTGATGCAAGCAATTCTAGGAAGATGAAATAAACCAAACCAATTTTGACCAACCCCATTCATCTTTAAGGGAAGAATTTGATAAAGGGTTTAGGAATTATGGCCGAACCCTTGAAACGGATTTCCTACATATCTCAGGCTATATGAGAATTTAGGCCACTTGTAGTTCGATAAGCTTGATTAAACGCACGACTTTGAAAGAATTCAAAAGCCAGCTCGATACCGAATTATGAAGGTATCGAAATGCTCGAAAATAAAATTGGAGAGCGAATGTTGGAATACAGGCGAGTTTTCAACATTGAAACCGCCTATATATCCTTAAACCTTCAGGAATCAGGCTGTGTGTAGTTTTACTCGATCGGTTGAAAAGGCAATCTATTATGCTAGATAACATTCGGTTTTGGATAAGTGACAAGTTAAATGAGCATGAAAAGGAGGCTTGTAACCTCTTAGCCATGAATGTGGTTCTCTTCACATCTATAGTAATAACTTACACGAACATAACTTTCAAACATACTCTGGTGTATCACTCAATCACTTAGATTTGAAGTTGCTTCCAGTAAATCAACATTTCCGGATGCGAGACTCAACTGACGCTAAAGAAAGTACCCACATGCCTTAAGATAGGGGTGTGGTTTATTGTGGTGGAAGTCGCTCCCCTGCTGCCTCGCGTCCTAAGAGTTTGACATTCCTCTTTGGACTGTGTCCATTTCGCTGCTAAAGAAAAAGTGCCACGTTGTGCTGCATCCTTTTTGATTTCGTCCCACTTTGTTTTTTTTTTTTTGAGAATTCTTCTTTGGATGCTCTCGACAAGAACTAAGATAAAACTCGTCAGTTAAAAAAGGAAATTATAGAGACAATTTACTTTTTAGCTACATACCGTGTCGACACTTCATTGTTTCCCCTCCATATTCGTTGTCTACTCCGATCGGTCTGACTTATAGCAAAGAAAGCTTATGTAGGCATTTGCCATATATTTTTCAATGTACTCTTCATTTGATTAAAATTAAATAAAGCTGATAGAGCTGGTATTTTCTTTTGACGTCATATTTGATGTTCTTCTTGATGTTTTACTTTTTTGTCAAAATAAAAGAATGAGTTGAAGGCCAATGGGATAAATATCCCTCTGAGATACAACGATTTTCCCTTTCTTATCTGTGTATGTCTTCTTGTGGGGCATGAATATCTTCCCCGCACTACGAAATTCCTGCGAGGTAAGGAATCTCTCGGCAATGCATAACTTTCGGCGATGCAATGAAATTTTTCATCGCGATGCACAAATTTCAACGAGGCCTGGATTCTTCTTGTGTGGCACAAATTTTCAGCGAGGTATGAACTCTTCTTCAATGTCCTCAAATTTCAGCGAGGTAATTGAATCTTCTCGCAATGTAGAAATTTTGACAGGCATAAATCTTCTCGCGGTGCATAATTATGACTCGCGATGCTGATTTTCAACGAGGCTGGATTCTTCTTCTCGGTTATGCAGAGATTTCATGAGGTATAAAGTTTTTCTCGCATGGCGGGTATGACATCTTCTTCGCATGTATAAATTTTTGACGAGGCATGATATCTCTCTTTCTCGGGTCGTGCATATTATGACTCCGCGATGCATGTTTTCAACGAGGGCCGTTGATCTTCTCGTAATGCATAGATTTCGGCGAGGTTATAAAAGTCCTTCTCGCCGAGGTATGAAATCTTTTCGCGATGTAATAATTTTGACGAGGCATGAAATCTTCGCGGCTTCATAATTTGAACTCGCGATGCATGATTTCTGAGATGCATGATTTTCTGGCGATGCATGATTTCCACGATGCATGAATTTTTCTGCAATGCATGATTTTTCGCGTGCATGATTTTCCCGGGGAATGCATAATGTTCCGCGAGGCATGATTTTAACGATGCAATGATTTTTCACGATGGCATGATTTCCCCGCGATGCCATGATTTTTTAACACGTCGCACGCATGAATATCATCTCATCTGTGTTTGAGGATACGCAGTAAACCTCCTGATAATATATCGCTGGTTTGATAATAACAAGAAATAACTAATCCTCCTCTGGGGTAATGCATTGTCTTATTGACAATGGACTAATCTTGCTTGATATGTTAACGCAATAGCGCCCTTTAACGAATCGTACTCTTCATTAAGGAAAAAAAAATTCATTTTTGATTTCGCTTTTGAATTTGGCTAGAGCCTCTTTGTAAATTTCATATTGTTGGAAATTGATTGAAATAAACAATTCATATTCCCAAGTTTTCGACATAAGTGATATAAAATGTCTTTTGCTCCTAGGAAAGCCATTAATTTTTGGTTAATTTTTCCTCTTTGGAGTTCTCCTTGTTTATTCGTCGGAAGAATTTTGCCAATTTCAAAGCAAGCTATAAACCTGCGTCCACAAAAAAATTGTCAGTTTTAGAGAGTACTGATCTGTTCATTTCTTCCAGTTTTTTCTCTTTTTGTATCGCTATCTCTCCGGTTGATTTCCCGATCTCCCCCGACTATTGATAGATAAGACACAATTTTATGCAAACAAATGAACCGTACAATAGGAAAATGTAGAGAATAAAATTTAGAGAAATACGTATCTTGAAAAAGGTTCACTTCCAAATTAATGTTCATTCAGGCTAACAATCCTTCTTTGAGCCTGAAACTCAAGGTCTATCTGTATCATTTGCCGGTGAGTCCTTCAGAGTCACTCCGGACTTAATAGGTACGGCCCATATGAAATGTTTAGAGTCCATTCTCAAATTTTTTTTGGTTGGTCCCAGTTTACTGTCTTGCTATCTTTTCATTGCAACTGAGGCAGATTGTGCGAAATTTTTGAGATCTTTTCAAAAGTTCTGTCCCAGTTACAGTCTCGAAATACCTTTAGTTTGACTTTCTGAAGAGGAAACTTTTCTAAAGAATTTTGAGCCCCTCTCAAAAATTTTCCAGTTTCGATGTAAAGGATAGAAATCTTTATGGGAGATATGAAACCCGAACTCTTGTGGTGCCTACGTATTCCCGTTGAGCAGGAAGAGGGTCAAAATGTAGTTTCCCCTTAAAGTTAACAAAATAAAGCGCTACAAGTAAATGACCGAGGCCGACATAGGCCGCCTACGTATCTTCATGTCTTGAGAATTCAGGTCAAAAAACATAGTTCAAATACCAAGAAGAATTGAAGGGGATAGTGAATTGACCGAGGCGACTGGCCGCCTACCAATATCTCAGTTTTGAGAATTCAGGTCAGACGTAGTTCATTTAGCCAGACGGAATACAGAATTTAAATAGAAAGAAATACAAGGCAAACGAGCATTACAGTAAATAACAGAAATGCAAATGAAACTTCCATATAGTATCTATTGACAACATCCTGATTGATAGGTTGGGGCTTACAGTTCTTCCATCTCTGACAGGACCAAAGCCCTCCAGCTAATACTTTACAGACCCTGTAGGACGTCGCCAATTTGGCTCAATTTCCTCTGTTACTCGTCTTGATGAGGAAAAATTATGCTTAAGAAACACTGACCAACTTCAAAATTTTTGGCTCTTACTCTTTGTGAAGGCGCGAGTCATTTTCTGTCTATAAAACTGGCCTGGCGCACAACCATTCTATTCTCATCAACAAATTTAGTTGATCAATCCGTTTGCTAACCCTTCTGCGTTACTATTCACTCACTTCTTTGATGATTCTTAGTGATGGTATCTCACTTCACAGGTTTACTGCTCTGTCCATATACTAGCAAGTATGGGAGTAGCACCGTCGTATGTTCTGGACCGTTGTTCGATAACCCCGTAAAGCCTTATGGCCAACTTTTTCTGCCAACACTTACACCTCGATGTTTGTCAAATCATTTTCCTCAAGATCCTTTTTGATATCTTGTTGCGGGGCCTTCTACAGCTCCATCATTTGGGGGGCGAATAGCATGATTCCGATGAGTGGACCTCAACTTGCTTCACATTCTCCCTCTCATCAAATACTCTGAGATTTGCACCATTTTCAGTATGATGTACTCTGGCCTCCAAATCTGCATATTAGATTTGTTCGAACAAAACGGCCACCCCCCTTGTCTTGGTTCCCGACTTGTAAAGGCTGCCTCCACCCACTTGGTGAAATAATCAATGGCAACAAGATGGAATCTGGTGTCCCATTAGAAGCGGCTTGCTCTATAGGACCGATGACATCCATTCCCCAACAACGAATGTCAAGGTGAACTCATAACATGATGTTCGTGAGGGGCACTTTTGATCAAATCACAACCGTGCACTTGACATTGTGGAATTTCTGCACAATTTGCAAACGTCCATTCTCCATATCATATCCAAAAAAATACCCGGCTCGTAAATCTTTCTCGCCAAAGTGAGCCAATTCAATTCATATTGTACCACAAACTAACTCCAACATGTATCTGTTTCAATAAGCTTACAGCTTCCAACACCATTCCACACATCGTAGAAGACAAATCTAGTCCTCCTATACAAGGACTCTCTATTTAGAAATAAAATTGAGAGCCTTCGAACGTTCTACTTCTTCTGATAGATGTGCGTGCCTTCTGGATAAGTCCCATACTCCAGTACCATCCTTATGTCAAATACCAAGCAAACCGTCTGGTTCTTATTCAACATGCCGAAACAATGGACTGGATTTTTATTCAATTCTATACCGGGGTCCGAATGTAATCCTGTACTGGATGTTTGATCATCGAAGCGATGGTGGCAAGAGCATCGGCCAATTCATTCTGTATTCAGGGAGTATGTCTGAACTCGATCTTGCGAAACCTTTTGCACAGATTTTGCACATACTGTACGTAAGGTATAATCTTTGGATTCTTCACAGCCCATTCACCTTGTACTTGATGAATTAAAAGATCTCAGTCTCCAATAACCAGCAACTCACAAACATTCATGTCGATGGCCATTTTCAAACCAAGAATACAAGCTTCGTATTCGGCCATGTTGTTTGTGTAATTGAATCGGAGCTTAGCTGCCATGTGATAGTGTTGACCAGATTTTGACACTAAGACTGCTCCGATACCTTTACCTTGACGATTTGCCGCTCTGTCAAAGAATAATCTCCAACCTGGATATGCTTCAGAAATGTCTTCACCCACAAATGACACTTTTTCATCATTGAAATAAGTCTTAAGTGCTTCGTATTCATCATCAACAGGATTTTCTGCAAGATGATCTACCAAATCTTGTGCCTTTATTGCTTTCTGAGTCACATACACGATATCAAACTCACTCAACAGCATTTGCCATTTGGCCAACTTTCCGGTCGGCATCGCTTTCTAGAAAATGTACTTTAATGGATCCATTCTCGAATGAGATATGTAGTATAAGAAGACAAATAATGTCTCAATTTATGGGCAAGCCACGTCAGAGCACATCACGTTCTCTCCAGCAAAGTGTAACGAGATTCGTACGGAGTAAACTTCTTTCTTATATAGTAAATATCCTTTTCCTTCTTTCCTCCTCTAGTCATGTTGATCGAGTACACATCCGAATGCGTTGTTTGAAACAGACAGGTATAGTACAAAAGATTCCCTTCTCGTGGAGGAATCAACACCGGTGGGTTGGACAAGTAGCTTTTGATAGCATCAAAAGCAATTTGACACTCTTCAGCGTCTTGAGTCGGGCGGCTTCTTCGCAGCTTGAAATAGGCTCAACACACCACTTTTGATTGTGCTATAAACCGACCTGATATAGTTTAATAACCTCCCTAGAAACTCATCCTTCTTTCTCATTTTTGGCGCAGTAACTCTTGAATTGCTTTAATCTTAGAAGGGTCGAGCTCGCTACCCCTTCTGCTTATTTACATCTCAACCACTTCCTCGTTGGAATCTCCAAAAGCATATTTGGTGGGATTAACTTCATTATACCGATGCAACAACATTCAAGAATTTTCCTTAGGTTTGTCCAATGATCCTAACTCTCACGGGATTGATTCTGAACGCCGTCCACGTACACTTCATCTCCTTGGTGATCTTTCATGGAAGATAGTCGTCATGGACTCTCATGTAAGTGGCAACCGGCGTTCTTGATGGAGGCGACGTCCCTCATCACCCTGTAAGTGATATCCAAACCCCAAGGTAAATACATGAAAGCCTTTGTTTTTTCCTTTTTTTTTCGCGGCTTCTTTATCCATCAGAATTTTGGTGATAGTCTGCGTAACAGTCCACAAACGACTGCATATCATGTTTGAACAACAAATTGTCCAGTCAAAATATGGATATTTGGCAACGAAAAATTATCCTTCGGACTAGCCTTGTTGAGATCTCTATAATCAACACATCTTTTAGTTTTCCCACCCTTCTTGCGACCCGAAATGACGTTAGACAACTAGGTTGGTTATTATGTTTACTACTTCCCTTCCACCAATCGGGACTCTAATTGGCTTGGTGATTACATAACCGTAATCTTCAAATCAATTCATATTGAATTTTTCGAGTCTTTTGCTTCACCGACTCTACCCTGGTTTGATCGGGAGCTTGATGAGATTCGACTCGGTACTCAACCCTTTCATATCACCGACTTCCCAACAAACACATCACTGTTAATTCAGAAAGAAAGGAACCGGCTCTCCTCTGAGCTTCATTCAGGTGGTTGCTGATCTTTAACCGCTTTGATACATTCCGGTCTCCCCCATTTACCGTTTTTTGGTTTCTTCTCCTCTAATTTTGTTTATGCGTTCTCGAACTGCCAAAACTCCTCGGCGACATAATCTGGGTCTCCACTTTCTTCTTCATAGCTCAACCTTGTTCGTCATTTGTCTCATTTCGTTTTCATGACTTGAAACATGACATTGCCGGGTCCTGTTAACTTTGTTACTGAAATCATAAATAAACAAAATCAGGCAATAACGTATAACACACAACTAAATAAAAAAGAAAATAAAGAGGCTTTCATTTAAAACAATGCAATTTTTGGCCAATGGCCATGGGGGCCATGTCGCCCTTTGAACCTCATCAACAAAAAAATTCGAAATTTGAACACTTAAGAAAAATCAGAAAGGTGGGTCTCGGGGCCTCCTCCGAAAACCACCGTTTTAGTGTGCTAAATAACTCCCTTCTCCTTTCCACCGAAGAGTTCGGGACATCAGGATCGGGGCGTGGAATTCCATTCTAACAGCACCTCCCCTGGTTCAAGCATCTCAAAATACCAGCTACCTTTACCTCCTCCTGCGACACCCATCATTTGATCTCCTTGAAGAGGTCCATAGATTCCTTACCATAGCCCTTCAGGCTCGGCCAAACCTCCTGGATTGGAAAGGATTGATACAATGCGGGATCGGCTTAGCCAACCTCTTTGATTTCCCTTTTTTCTTCTTCATCTTCCCGTCGTCATCTATAGGGATGTACCACCCAACCATAATCTGGATACCTTAACAAGACCGAACAGACAGGCCTCAAAAATTCCCCTTGGGAATCTCTTCCCCATCTGAAACCTCTGCCTGAAACCATTTTGTAGCACACCGTGGCTATCAGTTTGTATACTCTGGCATGGGGGTCGGTGGGGCCAAATATTCATAGGTGGCATTCCAGCCGCTCAACCGTGTAAAAGTCCGCACCTTGCGACAATCTCATTAATGACGACACCTGCTTTCCAGAGTTTACTTTACTTCCCTCGCCGTGAAATCACTAACTAACTCTTCATTTTTTCATACAGTTCATCATTTGGATGGAAAGTAAGAGGGAAGGGGACGGCTCCAGCCATGTGGATAAACGGCCTTCCCAAAAGAAGGTTGTAGCTGGTGTCTATGTCCAATACTTGGAATTGAGCGTTGAACTCCGCGAGGCCCATTTTAATGGTCAAATTCATTGCCCCTAATGTGTCTCTTTGAACACTATCATACGCTCTAACATTAACCTGGTTCTGCTCTAGTTTCCCAAGGTCAAAATTTAGTTGCCTCAACGTCGACAATGGGCAGATATTCAGACCGGATCCATCATCTACCAAAACCTGATTGACAACCTTTACACGTCATATCATGGTAATGTGCAGCGTTTTGTTGTGGGATCCTCCTTCGACTGGCAACTCATCGTCACAAAAGCTGATTCGGTGCCCCCAAATAACTTGATGAATCATGGCAGCCACATTATCACCACTTGTACCTGAGGGTACGTATGTATCATCAAGAGCTTTTATTAAGGCCTGCTTGTGGGACTGAGAGCTCATCAATAGGTCCCACAAGGAGATCTGAGCCGGAGTCTTCTCTAAATGTTTGATGATGGAATAGTCCTTCGATTGCATCCTTCTCCAGATTTCTTCTGCTTCTCCTTCGCTTATAGGCCTCTTAGAATGGTCCTTTTTTTATCCTCCGAGAGCAATCTCATCAGGATTGTAGCACCTTCCGGACCGGGTCATGCCTTGGGCCGCAACAGTTTCGATGACAAATTTGGGCTTGACGAGAGTTTTTGAAGGCACCAAGGCAACAACCTTTGTAGGTGTTAGAATAACAAACTCTCTTCTTTCTTTGACGCTTAAAGAAGCGACAACCCTTTCCAAATCCTCCTACGCAATAGGAGTAATCCTCTTTGTTCCACATTCGTCTTCATTCGTTTCTATCATATTACTGTTGCCACTTCCATGATTCGGCAACGGGTTTGTATTGACGTTTGGCGCCACCGGTTGAAGAGAAAACTACCCTGATCGACTCAGGTCTTGGATTTTGGGTGCTTAAGGTTGATGAAATCTTCCCTTGTCATGTCCAACACTGTGGGAATGATAAGCACATCTGTTGATCTGGCTTGTAGAACGTTTGATTTGACCTCCACGGGCTTGGGCCCCAAAGGTGGATGTTCCGGCTGCGGCTAGTTCTTCAATAGTTTGGTCGGCTTTCAGCAAGTGTGTTAAGTTTCCTCGAAGCGGCCTTTTTTTCAAATTTCACGGGACGGATCATAACCGCTTTGCTGAGGGGGAGCTCCTCTGATAATTTTGGTATTCGGACGAGGAGCCCCCTTTTGGATTCTAGGGTACGGGTTGTCTGTATTTGGCATGGAGCTTGGTAATTCGGGAGGGAGTTCTGATTAGAATGGAGCTTGAACTTGATAAGTGGGCGGAGGTCTCGGTAAGCTCGATGTACCTTGGCACAGTTGGGAAGCACGTTCTGATAGGAAGATGGAATCTGGTAATGTTTGAGGGAATTTTTGGGGTATATGGTAGAAAAATTATGAGATTGGGAGTGGACTTTGGTACGATAAATTTGAAGCAATTTGATAGGTGGTGGCAGATTATGGTTATTTAGATGATTGGATTGTGGGTAGTTGGCTCGGTCGACTTTGGGGAGGGCTTTGGAACGATCTTGGAAATGTGACAGTTTCCTAGGGTTTTTCTTTTTTCTTTCTCCCATACGAACACAACGACAAATTCCTCTCTTCTCTTACTTATCAATCCTTAAGACTCAGGCGCGATCACGGTCTATCTTCCCCTGATTTCAAACCATCTTCGATTCTCACAACTTTGACTATCTCGGCGAAAAAAAAAAAAAATTTCGCTCCGACTAGAAACATTAATAGTCTCATAGTATTCTTCGGTGCTCCTGCACCCGCACAACAGTTCCACAATCTCTTTTACGTATCGTCCTTGGAGGCCTTACCCTGCTGCTTCTTCCTCCATCCTATAAGGCAAACTCCCCATCCCTATATCTTTTCAGTTGGTTTCTGCTTCATCTTCTCTAGAGAATACCGATCGGGACTATCTCACATTGTATGCAATCGGTCAATAAATTCTTTAGTCTTTTAGCTAAACCACTCCACTGGGGACAACTTCTCGTTCGTGGTGAAGTACACCACTCGAGAGCCTCCCCACCTAGACTTCGGCTGAAAAGCCGCAATCAATAAGGCCTCTCCTTACCAACTCCCACAAGCTGTCACATACTCTCTCAGATTCGCCATGGGGTTGGTCTACTCCTCCAAGGTCTCAAATTTCATAATTTTTTGTTAACCCTTGCGAGAAGGTTCACATCTGGGTGGATGCACAACTCTGCGTACTGAGGAGTCCGCAGACGTTAGGACTTGGGGGCCCCCCCATGTAGCTCTTTCATACCCTTTTGATTTCCTTCTTTATATCGAGTCTTCCTTTCTTTTTTGCTTCCTTCTCTTTCCCTGTTCTTCACAGCTGATCTAACTTAGATCGTGCCCTCGTGCTCGGCAGGAATGTGAACTTGAAGGTGGCTCTTGTGGGAGGGTGGAGCGATAAAGGACTTGGGATGTTTGGGCGGTCTGGTAGTCTTGTGGGTGGCCCTGAGGATGATGTTCTGATTTAATGGGGATGAGGTGTTGGGGATCGCAGGCAGTGTGATTTTGGTTTTGATTTCGGGGGGCGATGGTGCAGTTTGTGTATTCTGAGGATGTGATGGCATTTGAGGATGGTTCTTTGCAAGAGTGAGGGAGTTTTTGGTAAGCTACAAAACTTCTTGGGGGTTTGATTGTAGATCTATCACAGACGACTGAATGCACATGTGTAGAAGGGTGGTTCTGAGTTGGAATCCATGTTGATGAATGGAAGTAAAATTCGGAGGTTCCTTTGCACAGCAAAATTAGGGCCAAATCCGGGGGAGGCGTATCCTGTGCTCCTGTTGCATTTCACTCTCATTTCCAGCAATCTGTAGCAATCAGTTTGCGCGATCAGTTTGTTCTTGTTGCCTCTAAACGGTGGCTGAGCCCCACCACGTCAGAAGACGCACTTCGTCGTTGGTGTCTCCCATAACCTGGCTTCCCTTTGTCCTGAATTTGGTTCTAGGAAGGAATCTGTAGGACCTTTCGATCTAGTTAATAAGGATGATCCCGCCAGCTTTAATCGACACAGACTAGTTAAAAAAGTACCTGAGAAGTGAAACAACTCAAAGGACGATTTGTAGTTGCAGATTTCAGAGTAACAAAAATGCATATATCACCATAGAGCAGATAAACCCCAGTTGCTTCATTTGAGGATATCTTTTAACCCACGAAATGAAGGAACGGGACATACATTTTTTAACAAGTTGGACTTTCGCCTATTTTAGTGTTTGAACTGTCTCGGGAATGCTAAATCACGTTGAGCTATGGTCTTCCTTGCAGCCTGCTTTTTGATGTCTGGTTGATCTTATCATCACTATCTATCGTACATGAAGAGATGAAAATTTTTTAAAGATAGGGGCCAGGACGGGAGAGGCTGCCTACGTACTCACGAAGGAGAATTTCAGCCCAACCTAGTTCGAGTTTCGGGATAAAATATTTTCATTCACTTTCATTAAATTACGGTTACATGGTAATTGAAAGACAACATTTTGGACTTCTTAAAGATGACGATGAACTTTAGAGTCGTTTCTTCCTCTTCCTATTGTTGCGTCCTAACTCCTTCTTTTTCAACGATCTAGAAAATGGAAGGCCTTAATAGATGATTTCCTCGTCCGTCATCTTCCTCAGTCCAATTTGGGGTGAGCGTTGTTGGGGCCATTTGGTTTTGTCTGCTCCTTGTTTCACAGCTAGGTATTTTCCGCCCTTTGAGGTTGCTAACGGGTTGTCAATTCCTTTATCAAGATTGCACTTTGGCTAACAAACGGCGTCTCTACATCCATCTCTGCCTCTTCTGCCTTTCCTTCGTGCACTTCCAAACGAAGCAGTTCCAACTTTTTTCTCAAGCTTTCTTCAGTTCCCTCTCCACCTCTTTCTTTCTTTTTATCTGGATGCCCAGATCCTCATCCAATGTCACGGCTACAGCTTTGTAAAATTTTTTGTGGTTCATGTCAACTCTTAGCCCTTCTTCCTTGCCCTTTTAATTTCTCGGGTACGCGTTCGATTTTCCTATGTACTTTTTCTCAGTGAGTTTCCATCTGGAATGTTCTCCCCTGGTCCCAGGGGTAATTTTGCCTTTCCTGAGATGATAAACATATTTAGTCTTTGTGGTATAGATAAGGCCTTTTGTAGTGAGAAACTTGTGACTGGGAAATTTTGGTCGGACTTTGTAATAGTGGCTCTGATATTCTTTTGAAATTTCTGGCTAGGAAGTGGGTTTACAATACCTCATCATAGAAACACAACACCTCAGTATTAAACATATTATACTCGCATCCGAAAGACATACAAGGGACCCTTTTGGTGCCAAGGGTAGGCCTAGCGCATTCGAATGATGTACGTGTGAATTTGAACAAAAATAAACAATTTCCCCCCCAAATACATTTACTAATGAATAATACTGTTCCGGCAAAAGGGAAACAATATTACAGACAAACCCACGCAGAGGCCATTCGAAATGCACAAAATCGGCCCATGCAGGGGCTAAAGCAAGTGTAAATACATGTAAAAACGCCATGGCAGAGTTGAGTCCCCTAATCCGCTACTACTGATCCTGCTCGTTGGCCCGGTCTCCCTGAATTTGTGTTGCTGAACATATCCTCAACATCAGAGAAAACTTCACCTAGACGTCTTGTCTGCAAACTTTCCGTATCGCATCCCTCGATTTTCTTCTCCTGGATCCAGTTTTATTAAAATCTCATAACCCTGCCCTCAGTCTTCACTCTCGAGTCACCCCTCTCAAAGCATCTTGATTCTCTACAAACTTAAGCGTACACCTCCTTGGCCTCTTCCTTTATCTCTTGTAGCTCGCCCTGCTTTTGGCTTCTCTTTCCGTACACGCGAAAGCTACGCGGAGTCCTGAAAGGAGACGTTTATATGTTCCTTCTTCAGCCATTCTTGTAACCCTTGTCATATACCAACTTGAAATCAGTCGGGGCGATGGGTGTCTTATCCACCCGCTTGCATCTTTTCCATTCTCTGAACATTTAAGAAGCGTCGTGCACTCTATCATCTCCAATATCGTACACAGAAGCGCCATATTACGCTTCTCTGGGTACAGTTTGTCTCCTTCCGAACTGTCGCAAGACTCAAAACAGTGCGTAAGGGCGAATTCTCCGAATGCCTGGTAGAGGAAGCACAACATATCTGCGACTTTCCACGAAGACTTCTTTAGATTATAAAACGGTCGAGCATTCATTGGAGGTCTTCTTCTCTCAATTCGGAGAAAATTTGGTCCCATCTCCCCCTTGTTCTGCGATTATCCATATTTTCCCAGTACAATAGGTCATTTAAATCCTTGAGGGTATTTTTGTTGTCGAGGGTATGTAGCTCCCGAGTCCCAGCAAACCCTTGGCTAAATGGCTGAAGGACCACCACCGAATGGAGTAGCTTCACCTTTAAAAATATGGGGTCCCTCTTTTACCTTTCCGAAGGCTCGATACAGTCACAAGGCATGACCGGAGCTAATCGGTAATATTTGTTATTCCTTTTGTTTCTCATACTCTTTGACCAAAGTGGTGGACGAGGGAAATGTGTTATAAACCTGGTATTGAATACTCAAACTCGGGCCTATGAGGTAAGACCATTGTTTCCCAATAAACGCCACAACAATGCTAGAGGACGGATCTCGTTCCATTCTCTGTAGTAGATCTTGGAACTCTTGTTGTAAGTCGCTTAGAAACTCGCATTTCCCAAATCGAATATAAATATCTTATGAAGGCAACGTAAGGAGTCTTTGCACCAGTACAAAGTCCTTTTCTCAATCCAAACCAGTCCCGTTATCTCATCTACGAAAGTCTTATTGGGGATAAGATGTCTTCTTGTTTTCTTGCTCTCATTTTCTATCCCGGTGCCTACGGTGTCTACCAGTCTCTTATTCCTCCAAGTCGTGGTAATTTGGCAGTTCCAAATGAAACACCATCCTCGGACTATCAATATCCCATAAGTATCTCAATCAGTTCTGGTCCAACCATTCATGATTGAATTAGTTCTGTTAATGCCCCCCTACGTATTTGTTTCAGGGGTTCTTCCTATGATCCCCACAACATCATGGTACACACGTGAGTTGGATGTTGCGCTGAGAACGACCATAATCAAACTTTGGGAAACGATCCATATCGCAAAAAGAAACACGATTAGATTTTCCCCCCACCCCCCAGTTTGGTTTTTCACACTACATCATTCAATGTCAAAATCTATGATGTTGTCATGATGTCCCAAGACCTTAGACACTATTTTGGTGTTTTTCTACTTAATGGACTCCTTGGGTATTAAGCCGTCTTAGGCAGATGCTTAAATTTGGTTTTTGATTTCGCTCTTCTTAGTTTACTAGAATATTTTAATTTGAACGGTTACCCGAGTCGGACAACATCGGGTGAAGCTACCAAACACCGTCGGATGACCGCATTCTAACTATTTTTTCGATCTACCAAATGAATTCTTGGGTATTTCTGAAGAAAGTCGTGGTAAGCCAAGTAACTTTCGTTTTCCTAATGCATACTATTTGCCATTTGGCGGTAATATTCCATGAAATGCAGCAGTTTCAAAACTAAAGTAATTAAACAAATAAACAGTTTATCACAAATAGCCAAATAACGTTACTTTTAGGGTTAGAATTCTCCTACGTCCTCAGTGGAGTCTCCATTCTGTTTTATCAAAAAATCAAAAGATATTTGTTTGAAGAGATTTTCGACCTTTAAGAGAGTCGCCACTTAATTTTTTAAAAAAATTCTAGAAAAAAATTTGTTGTTTGCAACAGACTTTAAACAGAAACTCTTTTGAAAATTCTAAAGGGGTTTTAGGATTCCTATTGAACTTCTAGGACTGTTTGAAATCCCCCGACGTTTCCGCCTAGTTGCGGCTAGCCGACAACTCAACTATTTTTGCTAATATTTGTTTTAAAATTTGCAAATTTTTTTAAAGTTGAACTTCCTAAAATTTAATCTAGGCGAAGCTTACGAGTTTGAAATATTATCACTTTAAGATTTGGTTCAATGTTAGGTTTGATAAAACAGTACGACGTTCGACGGGGATCAGAGTTTTTCTAACTCTAAGCTAACGAAAAACAAACAAAGGAATATAAACAATATAGTAAAAGAGAGAGAGAGAGAGAGAGAGAGAGAGAGAGGGAGATTGGGTCTAATTCCAGGTTCTGTTCGCCTTGACCGAAATTTGGACCCACCTGCTTTTTTGGGTTTTTAACCCATTCCTTGTTTGGGTTTTCGACCCACTTCACCTGTCCTAATCTAGGCATACAAAATAAATACAAAAAGGTAAAAGACGACAAGGGCTTATGCCCATTAAAAATAATATACAATATAATAAATTTAAATTGGATCTTCCAATCCGACTACTTCGGCCTGCTTCAATACTTGAGACTTCGATTCTTCTCGCCGGTGTCGTGGCTTGACTCAGTGACAGAAAAAATGTGAGTCTTTATGACTCTCTCGAAATGCAAAGAGGGAGAGTTCATAGAGAACTCAAGCGTATTTTACATGCCACAATAAAATAAGAAGTAAATTAGGAAATGCTCTCTCTAATGGATTTTCAATTTTAATTAAAAACACGAAATCACATGGCCAAAATAATGAATCTACAAAATGACGCACACACATACTACATGAATCAAACTTATTTTCTCTATTGTACTAATTAATTCCCTCTCTTTACTAATTTCTCACTTCATTGATGGAAAGACCAAAACTCAAATTCTATACCGAGCAAACAAACCAAAATAATAATATCTAATTCAAGACGCTACCTTAGGAGACAAGAAATACTTTTAACACAATAAGATATCACGCTAAATTCCTATTCAAAAAAATAAAAAAGAAAAAATAGAAAAATTAAAAAAATTAAAAAAATAACAAGCAATATGCTAGCAATACATGAAAAACACAAAAACATATTACAGTAAAGAGACAAAAATAAAATAAAAAAATAAAATATGCAACAAAAATAATTATCAAACATCCCTATTATTATATTCACCATAGAAAATATGTATGGATGACACACAAAAACACAAAACAAACAAAAGAACATATTGCAACTTAAAAGGCGTACACAAAAATAAAATAGACAAAAAAACATAGGAAACCATATTTATTTCATTAAAAAAAACAACGTGAACATATGAAACAAAACATAAGTATAAAATCTGCATAAGAATACTATAAAATATTAAAAATAAATATATTCAAAACAAATCAAAATACACAAAAATTTACACTTTGCCAAGATTTTGGTGTACTAATGTGGAGAACATATTTCCTGTAATGTTTAGAAAATGAACACATATAAAAAAAAACATACTTCAATATCCACCGCTAACTTGAAGGAAGCTATAATTACACATATGAAGTCATGAAGGATCATAAGCTTCTAAAAAAAGATTTCACACCTAAACATCGGAACAAAACTAGTATTAAATAGTCACATTATTAAGCCAAAAATAGTGTGCCTCCCACCCATTTTAAGAATGAAAACCGATATCAAATGCAAGGTAAGCTAAGGCATGGTAATATACTCCAAAAGTAAGCTACTGCTACTTCCTCCAACTTTATAAACATTGACGTAATCATAAGACATAAGCTCAATTACGGAGAAGCACATTTAACAATTTCGAAATGAACAAGATATTTCAAGGAAAATCGCAAAATAACTCTTTAATACCATCACTAAAGAGACCAATGTTATGCCAGGGTTGAAATACTGCGAAATGAAACAACACAACCATGAAGGAACTCGGATAATTGCTAAATATATAAAGTGTATACTCAACATTCGAATATCTCAATACACTTGATCCAAAACGAAACAAAAGACCGTCAAATTCATTAACAGCATTGCATACAACAACTTAGACTATCACTAAAAAAACACAGCTGAGAATCATCGCATCAAAGCAATATAAATGAGGGATGTTTGAAAGGGATAAACGACACCTTTTCCGGGTAGCGAACTGAGGATGAAGCGAGCAGGGAAGCAGCGACTTCACAATCGGAATTCTACTACGAAGGAACAAGGAGAAATTATTAAGCCGAAAAGAAACGGGAACTCAACTATCTTCTGTCCGCGGTTGTCAAATTTTGAGTCTATTCCAAGACTGAGAAAGAGAGAAGAAAGATAAATCTTCTCTCTGTAAAATGAATCGTGGCTAATATCTATGAGAATTCTGTCATTCTATCTAAAATTTCAAACTCTCTTTTTCTCTGCTCTTCTGTCTTCTATCCTCTCAAAAATCTAACAGAAAAAAATCCTCCCTCAATGTAATGAAAAACTGGGGTATTTATAGGGGAAAAGAAAAGGATCCTCAACCCGGAGGAGGGCGAGGGGGATCTAAAAAAATCTAGGGCAAAAATGGACATTCCCCTCAAATTGAAATTCAAAATCCTCCCTTTTTGATAAGAACATCCAGCTGGGTTTTGTACCAAAGGCCGCCAATCTCTGGAAAACAAATCGCTGGACGGCTCGGATCGAAACTAATGTCCTTGTTCTCTTGCGTGATGCAATCTCCCGCTTGGAAGGTCAACTCCGCATCTGTCGCAAGGACGATTTCGCAGAGATAAAGTTGGCGAGAGAGTTGTACGATAGCGCCAAAAAAAACATTGAGGACCATCGTCTGGTTCGTCACGATTTCTGGGTGGGCTTTTGGGTTGAGAAGAAAGAAAGGGAGAGGCTGGTTTTGCTGGATGGGGGGGAACTGAAAACTTTCAATTTGGGCTTTTTGGAGGTAAGGGCCGTCTTTTGAGGGAATGAAGGGTGGACTGGAGCAAATTTTCTAGGCTTTTAAAATAAAGGGAAATTGTAACGGGTCTGCTGAAGAAATGGATCATGAGAGAATTTGAAATGGGTTGCTGGAATTGTTTGGAAAAGAATTGGGTTGAAGTTATTGGGCTGGGAAAAGAAGAAATAAAAATGGGCCTGGAAAGGAAATGAGGTGGGCTGGAAAGAGAGGAATTGGAGCGGGCCTGGGAATTAATTAAAAAGGAATAGGCTATGTTTTGGAAATTAGGGAACAACCCAATTAAATGCAGATTAGAGGATTTCACTAAAATTTAAACAAGACGAATTAATAACAATTAATTGATAAGCTTCCTAATTTCAACGAAATAAAATAATTAATATAATCGTATACTGGTGATTCGAAACGTAAGCGTAATTAATTTTAATTAAATACTTATTAAAATTTAAGTCTTTTGAGGAATAATCGTAAAATATACCAATTATATACATGATCATGCAAATGATATAGGCTATCTAAAAATTATAAAAAAATGACAAAGTATTCAAAATAAACATAAAGTTCAATATTATTATATTTTTTTTCGCAAAATTTATTAAAAAAATAATTTATTTTAAACCGTTGAAAATTTTAAGAAGCTCGAGAATAATTATACCAAGGAGGGTGAAACTTGGGGGTGTAAAAATGACTCCTTAATGTTTTTAGTACAGATTAGTGGATCAACTTAGTTGAAGGGTTTTAATTCCTAACACTTCATAGGACAGTTCTAACAACATAGGTGAGACGTTGTATCATCGCATAACATGAATTGCCTAATGAATTGGCACGATGTATCATCTTTCCGTGTCTCCTTGAAGAAGAAATGTGTTGGTAGTGTTTTAAAAAATGCACTTGGGGCGTGTCGCAGGGCGAAATGCAACAAAAATGTACTTGGGCGCAGTGTAGAGGTGTAGTTCTCGCGGGCGTACCTATTTTTTGACGAGGCGTACATTTAAGCACAATACATGTATTTGTGCAAAAACTTGCTCTTAATTAATGGATCTTAAAAAAATTAGGGATATTTTAGAGAGTTTTCACTATATTTCACATCCTTATATGCTTATATTCTACATATTTTTTACTTTTTCATTGACGCTTCATATTTATAGGGACAATTTTCATTAATATAAATAGTGAATTTGTGATCATGAATCAAGAATGTTGTAAGTTATAACTTTTAAATTCATCTAAACATCATTGTGAATTCTTTTTTTAAAATTTATTATCATTTTTAATGATCTATCATAGTAATTTTGTATTTTCTTATGAGCAAGTAAATTTATTTTGTTAAAAAATGAACGATGTTATGAAATTTGGAGCTCAAGATGAATCATAATGAAATGTTATCAACTTACAAGTTTAAAGTTCAAGAATGTCCTCCTTTTTTTGTAGATGTTATTTAATATTTTTTTCCGGCCTTATGGCTTGTACTATACTTTATATGTCTCTATAATCCAAAAGACTAAACTCTAAAGCACCACAATGGATTAAGACGTCTCTATTAAAGAGAGAAAAAAAAATTTCGCATGGAAATATACAATCGTGACTCCGGATGAGTACTACTTTAAATGTAGATCCGTGAACATACTTGTAGCGGCACAATTAATAGGCTTTAGCATCATTGAGCAGACGCTCATAAAGGAATAAAGTCTTTTCTTAAAGGTCCAAATGATAGTAAAATAATGCAAGAAATCATTATTGAAGGTTCAAACTGAAAACTAAGCAAAGTGCTACTTTATAATAAATGCAAAGTGTTGCAACTGGAAGTAGTAACATGGGCAGCGAATCAGGTTCCTATGAAATTACTGAAAATCTACCTCCAAACGCTAGATGTCCGATAGATAATTTTGTGAATACTCAATCAATACAAGTTACTTTAAAGTCCAAAATGGTAAAAAAGAATAAAGAAAATAAGTTTGTCAGCGGATTGGTAGTTTCTTCTTCTCAAATGTTATTAATTTAATATTGCAAATGATCCATACTATTTGCCTATGTTTGAAGGAGTTGTTAATTATGACTCTAGTTTTTGCCTCCTTCAATGCGTGAGTTGAGAACTTGGATACTATAAGATGAGGTTACAAATATTAACAAGATGTTAAATGAACATAAGAAATCTTGGAAGAAGTATCATTGATATATTATGTGTGACTAGTACTTTCTTTTTAAGATCGATTGATGGTTCTGATTCTATTAAAAAATGGTGAAATGCTTGCATTGAATTTAAATAAAGTCATAGAAGAAGTGGAGAAGAGAATGTTGTGCAGATAATAACCAATAATGGTCCTAATTTTGTGAATGCTGGAAAAAGAATAATGGAAACTAGATCTCACGTTTACTAGACACAATGTGCTGCACATTGAATTGATATCTTCTTAGAAGACATAGAATAGTTGAATATTCATCAAGACACACTTACAAAAGCAAAAGCAATGGTGAGATTTATTTATTGACATACTTGGATGTTAGATTTAATGAGTTCATCTAGAGATAATCATGAACTTCTTCATCTTTTTGTTATTATCTTTGCTACGACTTATCTCAAACTTCAAAGCATCCACAAAAAAAAAGATGTATTATATCTATGTTTTCTTCCAACGTAAAGTAAGACCTGTTTTTTTTTAAAATGACACTTCAACTTTGTGGGGGTCCTAGTACTCTTAAATAATTTTAAAGTGTTGTAAATATAACATTTTTCAGCCACCCTCAATTGCAAAAAAAGATGTGCAATCATACACCATTTATTATCTGTCACTTTTTAAATTTCAATTTTTATCTTTATTTCATTTTTGTTTCTTTCTTATTTTATTTTTCTTTTGTCTTTTTCTTTAACTTCTCTTTCTTTTTCTTTTTCTTTCTTCATTACCCTCATTTGCTCTTCAGCCCTTCTAGTTGCCTAAAAATCTTCGACGTAACTGCCATCTTTGTCAATTCTTAAGAATAGTTTTTATCACGTCTCTACTGTTATACCATGATATCATTAACTTTTTGTTAAATCAAAAAAATAATAACTAAAAAATTATAAAATTAAAAATTAATATTCACCGCCAATCTACGATCTCCTTTTCAAAATTACAATAATTGTGCAGTGGAACTCTGTTGCGATGAAGGTAAGAGAAAGTTTAAGAATCTGGCAAATCTCCCGCCCCCCCGTGAAAATTTTCATGTATTTGCTGTTAAAGAAACTACATAAACACATTATGACAAGATTTAAAAAAGAAAAATTTTATCAAGGACACTTATAATTGTTACTATTTTGAAAATAATAAGGGACAAAAGAAGAAAAGAGAACAAAGAGAATCAACAAAACAAGGAAAAAAAATGAGTTAAGTAAATGGGTATTCTAAGTTGAGGAAGATATAGAAGATATAGTTGGTTCTTTAAAAAATTGAGAAACAAGATAATAAAAATAAAGAATTGAGAAAGTACATTAAAATAAATAAAAGAAGAAAAAAATAATATTTCTAATTAAATAATTGCTTAAATAAATATTATTTACTTTTTGTCCAGCTCACTCTCTATCAGAGGTGAAATACACTCTACATACTACATAGATACGTATGTTGGGATATATATTATTAACCATCTGTTAATATATAATATTTATTATAGAATATATATTTTCTCAGTTTTAATAGATCATATATTAATTTATGATGTCTATTTATTTATATAGTAGATGATTTAGTGAGTAGAATTTTAGCTTATACATAGAAAAATCATCAGTTCTTATAAGCATAAAGTTTTTTGTTCACAATCTAGGATGGAAACGGGACATGCCATCAGTACGATTGTAGCAAAAGATTATATGTAATTTACCTTGATTATGAAAATAAAATAGTTCCAACTTCTTGTGCTAGGGATTTTGTAGTATTGAATGAGGACGAATGAGATAGTGTTTAGCTGATAACAAAAAAATATTATAAACTATTAAATGTACCTTATATTTAATATTGATATAACTATTTGATCTGTATAGATTAACCTTCTTTTGATTATTAAAAGTGAGATTTGAGCATGGACAATATGGATTGGTAAGTTGTATGATAATAATACGTATTAGTGAAATAAGGTTATAGAGATTGATTGATATGCATTTTTCATAAATTTATAAGTTCTCGTCTTGTCAAACCTTGCAAGTGAATTTATGAATTCGACACATGAAATAAGTTAAGCAGTCTCTGAAGAAAACTAATCATTAAATTGAATTCGCCAGTAATTTAATTTATTGATTAGTATCTGTAATCTTAACATGGGAAATTACGTAAGTGTTTAATGGGGAATTTCTAAATATAAATAGAGAAGTGCAATTATGAATTTCTAGTGAAATGATTTGCAATTTATTATGGTAAGAATAATTCAAATTAATTTTGGAATTATTTTCATAATAGAAATCCTCAATAATTAATTTTGTGTTCCCTATACTTCTCATATTTAATGTAACAACCCAAAAAAATGGATATGCTATGTAATGCCTAATGTGTTTAGAATTCCTATGATTAGACCGGGATCACACGGGTTGATGCGCGTAGAACAAGACCTCTAAACCCCCACAACAACCAAGACAACTAACTTGGGGAGTTAGTAGAGCTCGGAAAATTTGGGTCCATCCATGTAGGGCTCCCGAATATTAAGATTTACCCGGATGAGTCTTTACCCAACTTAAAAAAGGGAAATATTAAGTTTGGAGGGTCTAGGGGTAAAATGGTCTTTTTCTAGATTAAGGTTCGTATTGTAATTATCCTAAAATATATAATTAATTTTTAATTAATAATGTGGAGGGGTATTTTTGAGAGAGAGGGCCAAAAATTACTCTTAGAGTGAAGTCTTGCTCCACCCGGGTTTGAACCTAGGTTGAAGCAATGAATTGAATTTGTTTTAATTTAAGTTGGTAAATTAATATAATTAATTAATATTTATTATTTATTATCTGATTAAAAATAAAAGGGAAATCAAATTTATCATTTAATAAAAATCTTATTAGACTAAAAAAAGTCCAAACTAGACTCCTAAGCATAATAAAACTCTCAACCTCTCTCACGCTATCTCTCAACATTCAAGATCATCTTATTCTCCCCATTCAATTTCTCTCTGCAAATACATTCAAGAACATAAAATACCCAAGGTTCTTCACACTTGAAGAACTCACACAAAAATATAAGTAAAACAGACGTTAATCAATCACGTAGGCAAAGAAAAGGCTTTCCGTCGAGTGGGGTGTTGAACTTTCGGTGTTGGGCGTGTGCTTGGAGAAGTTTTTTTTTGGCATCAAGTCAAGGTTTGAACATAAAAAATATATTGTTTCTCTTCTCTCTTGGTCACTTTTCCAAGAGACCCCTAAGGTTCAATATATTCAATCCAAAAACTAGAGTTGTTCCCCGTTGTGTGTCCCTATCACTAGATTGCAATGATTAGTAGGTTGGATATGTTTTCTGGTAGATATTAGGCGTGTGTTGTATTTTCGTGATGAATATTTTCATGTATGTGTGTTTGAAATTGTATAAAAGATCACCTATGCAATCCGAAACTATGTGTACGTGTGTGCAATGTGAACCATGACTATGTGCCTCGGGTTTAAGGCTGTAAAATGTAATGTTAGTTCTTTGTATTTTATGTACACATGTTTATGTAAATAGTGATGTTCATAATTGATGTAATATGCGGTTTTGAGGGCATTCGTTATTCGAATGAATCGTGAAAATGCCACTCAAGAATCACTAAAAACTACTTAAAAGGTCTAAATATTTAATGTTAAAGAACTAAGAAAATCGGCTGCAAAAATTCCAGAAGTCTTTGTAATGAGTTTCGGCCAAGCTAAGGGGGATTTTTCATGCTACAAAAAACGAATTTACAAATATGTGAGATCACTGGGATAGAACTTTTGACCTCCCCATGTAAATCAATGAAATAAGATGAGAAAAAGGGGATGTGGGGGGACATGAACTGGGATTGAAGCCATGACCGTGATTGGGAAAAGGAATTATGAAAATCAGAAAATGAGAGGAGGGGGATTCAACCCACCACCTCTCAGTAACCTTAAGAAAATTAAAAGGAAAAAATAAAGGTGAGGCGCTTGGGAAATCGAAACCCATGACCTCTAGGCAAAACAGGGAATTAGGAGAGAAATTAAAAGTGGGGCTGTGGTGTTCGAACCCACACCCCCTCGGCTAAAGGACAGAAATTCAAAGAATTAAAAACTATAAGTAAATGAGGTTGTGGGGGTTTGATCTCACATCCTCTCAGTCCTATTGAGAGAAAAATGATGAAAAAATTAAAAGAAATTAAAAGAAAATGAAGGCATGGGGGCTTGATATTGGGTCCCTAAGCCGTGCAAACCAAAATAAAATAAATGAAGAATTTAAGTGTTGTCCAAGAGATTCCAAACAGGTTCCCTTACCCAAATTCTGTATTGATATATAAGTCATATGTGAATTAAATATTTAGAAGTAATCTGTCCACTAGGGATCGAATGAGATGTTGGATACATACAGGATGCATAACGTTTTCCCTTATACTACATAATCTTAGGAATATATGAATCACTTGAAACGAAACTATGAACGAAGCTCATTGTTGTATGTATAGACCCATAAGTCTAGCATACAGTTTAAAAATAAGTGAATCTAAGATGTATTGTAATGAAATATTCACCTTAGAAGGATTAAGTAAGAGTGTAAAACACACTAAATGGCCAAGTGCATTGGCTCATGATGAAATGAATAATAAAATAATGAAATGAACAATGAAATGATGAAATGAAGAATGAAATGACGAAACCCTAGATAGGTCAAGTAAGAGTGTGAAATACACTAAATGGCCAAGTGCATTGACATATGATAAATTTAACATTCACGTAAAAAGGGGCGACTAATTATGAATACCAAATGTGCTAATACTAAAGATTGTGGTGACAACATGATATGAGGCTAATGAAAAAGATGAGAGTAATCTCAAATGATCCTAAGTAAACGTTACCAAAACTTACTCACCTATGAGAGTGTAACTAGTATCTATAAACACTCTAATGAACGTATTGAGATTAACACACTTAATACTAATGATGAGATGAGAAATCATCTATTGAGCTATGATGTCATCATACTAGAAATCAGCTTCCATGACGTATGAGTTGAATGTAATGGAACTTTATGTTGAGCACCAATATACTAGCTATAAGCGATGATGCCTTCTTTCGGGAAGGGCGGAGGTTCACGTGACTCTCATTAGAGGGAGGACTGTCCGGCATGCCGATATGTGTCTTCTTATATATCCTGTCTTTAACCTATTACTACAATAATGGATTCTGGCGGGGTTCAAATTCCCATGTACGCTAGCAGTTTTGGGTCAATTTGGCCGGTTGATTCCACTCTTTTCGATGTGGGGGACCGACACTGGATTTCAGGATGCTAACATGATTTAGGTCGGGTAGTTGAAGCTTCCAAAGAATGAATGAGGCCAGATCTCAAATGGATCAAATGAAATGAATGATACAAAAGGTGTTAGGATAGGATAACAAGAGGTGATCCGACTCAAGTATGACACTAGGGCATTGCACAGCGAACCCAATGAAAGTCTTAAACTACATCCTAAGGTCAACGGTGTTCACCTAGTCTATGAATGAAATGAAATTAGTACGTATGAAGAATAAGAAGACTCGTGTTTGCCTTAAAGAAGGTCCTAGTTTTTTGAGGTCCCATATGTTGAGCCCGATTTTGGAAAGTCTTAATTTTGTAAAGTCGATGATTCCAAGGTCTCATGGCATATGAAGGAGTTGATATGAGAGATGTTATCTGTTATATTGCAATATGTTAGTAATCTGGTAAGATGCTATATGTGTGTGCAATATGATAAGTATGATGATGCATGTTACTCTCATGCTATAACTTCCTCATACAAATTTGAAGGTCACTAACTTTCCTAATCCCATTTGGAGTCCAACGACTTGACTTCCATAATAGGTTGTTAGGAAAGGATGTTCTACTCATCCAGTCCTTGGTGTTGGTGCTTGATATAACCATACTTAGTATAAGTGATACTAATCCTATACAGTCTATTAATTTAGGTGCAAGCACATGTGGACGCTAGGGCTTACAGGTGGAAGTTGCAGCTATCCGACGGGGCTTTCATCCTGACTGGAGGCCCTCATGCTTTAGAGGGATTGTCGACATTATCATCAAGCTTAGATGTAGGATAATATAGTGGAAAGTTCCACTAGGTTTTTGTTAAAGAATTATTGGTGCCATTTTGGCAAAAATACGTTTAATAAAATTATGAACCGATTCTTTCATTTGATTGTCTCTATATTATATGGTTGATTTGTGAACGCCTATGATGTTATGTTTAAATGTCTAGCATGAAATAAGAAAACAGAAAGTTTAAATTTTCCGCTAAAATTAACATAGATAAAGTAAGAATGACGTATGTAGGCTTGTCTGCGACCTCTGAGAGGTCAACGACGCCGGTCTCGTCTGCGGTCTAGATTCCGATCATGACATTTAACTAGAACTCAGAATCCTATTTCTAAAGGGAAAAGGGGAGATGAGCGCGAGTTTTCTTATATAAGAAAACTAACGTAGTAGATTAACTTGAAGATCTGTCTATCTTGGAGATTCACTTGAAGGTATCTGCTCATGCTTCAAGAGGTAATTCTTGATTAAATTTCAGTATATTTTTGTGTTTCAACATGATATGTGTTTTAGCATAAACGATATTGGTTATCTATTATTCATATAAGTAGTAAACATCCAAATATACTTTCGTCATGCATTTATGTTTAGCAACAACATGATTGGACAATTAATTATTCTAAATAATAATAATGGGGTAATAGGACCCCTACAAAGTTCAATTGTCTTTTTAAAAATTAGATCTTACTTTGGTAGGGTAATTATGTATTCTCTCTATATTCTCTTGGGCTAGAAAACATGAAGGGATAAAAGCACGAGCTACAATTTTGTATGGTCAAAATTTTTGGTCATATATTGCTTATTGTGTGAAATGTGTTTACTCCTTTAGTTAGTGTTTTGAGGGATGTAGATTCAGAGGAAAACTTGTGTATGTACATTTGTATGATTTGATGAGTAAGGCTAAGGAAAAGATATCTATGAACTTTGGATATAATTAAAAAAATTACGGTCCCATCGGAGAAGAATTGATGAAAGATGGACTCACCAACTCAATCATCCACTTCATGTTGCTGGATATTATTTGAGTCCTCAATTACGATTTGAGGAAAGTTTATCTATTAATTTTGAAGTGAAAAACATTTGTACATATTTGTGGAAACAAAGTTGGATTATGAATAAAGATTTAAAGGGGATATTCAATTAGATTCATATGACCAGTTGAAATGAGAATCAAGATTTCAAATAGATATGAATTCTATAAAATTGAGATCTCAGACTGATTGGTGGATGCACTTTGGAGGTCAGACTCCAAAGTTGACTAAATTTGCAATTTGTGTCTTTAGTCTCACGTGTAGCTTCTTGGGTTTTGAAAGAAATTGGAGTACCTTAATGTCGGTAAGAGTTAATTCTTTTATTGAACTTTTATTATTATCTTTTTGCTTGTGATGACTTATTATTTTTTTTTACAATCTGCTAGATCCATACCAAAAAGTGAAATAGAGTTGAGCATCATAGGATAAATTCTCTTGTTTATGTAAGATACAACACAAGATTAAGAGAAACAAACATCAAAAGATAATTGCAAAAAATTGATCAAGTTCTTGTTGATGAAGTTGATTTTGATGATGAATGGATTAGTGAGAAAGAAGATTCCCTGCTTCCTGAAGACCCTTCTTGTTTGATGAAGAGAATTTATTTGATGTTGATATTGGTAGATCTGTGTCTCTTACATCATATGAGAATGATCTTTTACATGAATCTAAAATTGGTAGTTTAAGAGATACAAGTGAAGTAGATCCCTCTGCAAAAAGTCAAAAGACATCAGGTAAGTTACAATGTTTAATTGTTTTTAAATTTTGTTATATGTTATTATTTATTATGTCAACTACTAAAAATATATTATATTCTTCTTCTCATTTGATCTACAACAAGAAACATCGGTGCGAGTTGAGGCTGATGACACTGATAAAGGATTAGAAGATTTGGAGATAGACGATGACGACCTCATATTTGATAGTGATGAATAGATGTGGTACTTTTTAGACTTTTTGGAAAAACATTCCTAATCATATACAATTGGAATTTTAATTACTCTAACGTGAATATGTGAATAATAACTTTTTGGAAATAAGATACCATTTTTAGGATATTTGGGTGTTTGAGCTTTATTTTTTTTTTATGAGCTAAATTTTTATTTGTTATCTTGTTTATTAATATGAATATATTGTTGCAGGCAAGAGACATAAGGAAAATCAAGTTATATGGCTTCAAAGAGAAGTTCATAATGCAATCTTACTTAGGTTTATGGAGGCTCTTGACAATGGAAATAGAATTGAAAATTTTTATTTTATATTGTTGATAGTATTGCTGTGTTTTTCTGCAAGATCTGTACCATTTAGCTTTTAATGATGTACTTGTATTTCATGATCATATATTTTTTGTTGCACTAAATTATCTTCTGTAGTTTAATAGAAAATGTATTTTTTTCTCTCTCTCATGTTTTGAAGTATTTTAAAGGCATTATTTAGTTGGTTTAAAGTATTCTTTCAAATAAGTTGCTTCTCATTTCTTAATTTGTAGACAAATTTGTAGTTACAACATTGTTATTATGGTGTATATCATGTATTACGTCATATTTTTCTCTATATCTCAAGACTTACATCTCGCCCTATAATAGATAAAATGCCTCGCCCAACGCCTTCACCTTTCAAAACATTTTGAGTTGGTGATCCAGCAATCTATAGTCCCCTTAGAAGCTTTGAGAGCTAAGTAGAATCATTCTTATGAGGAAGTATCAGTTGTTATGTTAGATCGACAAGTCAAAAAGGTGAGAAATAAATAAGTTACTTCCATGAAAATTTTGTGGAAAAATCTGTTAGTTGAGGGTGCTACTTAGACCATCTCCAACCCAGCACCTTTTTTTACACCAAATCCTATATTTTGTGTAAAATTTGTTGTTTTGAGTTCCAACCCACACTACATTTGGTGTATGAATAGTGTTTAGGTGGAACATTATTCATCATACCAAATAACATTTTAAATGGTATAATATTATTTCACTATTCCAACTTTTAATTAAACATTATATAAATTGTATGTTGTAATTAAATATCTTGTATATTTAATTATTTTATATTGACAAGATTTTTTTATATTCATTTCTAAGATATACAATTTAGGTTTTTTTTATATAAATTTATTTTTTCAACTTTGACTTTTTAAAAAAATATAATAATGATACTATAAAATGATATAAAATACAAGTAAAAACATTCACAAAAATTAAACAATACAAACATATAAATTTTAAATAAAAATAATATAATATACTTAAAAATAACAGAAAAATAAATATTTAACAAAGTAGTAATTGATATACATCAAAATTAAAATATAAAATTAATTTTAAGAATTACAAAAAAATATAATAATTTTTTAAAAAATACAACAATAACTAATAATCTGATAGATTCTTTTCGAATTCATCAATACTATAGAAAACAAAGGACACATAAGATCATTTTGAACTACGTAACACATTAGTAGAACATTTATCGGAGCACCTAGTGATCTTAAAAGTTGAAATATTTATGCAGAATTTCAATAATATTTTCAATTATGTAATGTTTATTCAATTGTATTTCATTAATGATTTCACTTTTACTTGTATTATTCATTATTATGTATAATGTATGATATTTTCTAGCAATTTATACTATTTAAAAAATTATGATACAAAATAATTTTATATCAAACGATTATAAAAAGAAAATAATATTAGTTATATATGATGATTTTTTTTAGAAAAAATTTGTTATATGTAATAAAAAAAATATAAATGAATAAGAACTAGTATTATAATAATAAAGAGAGAAAAAAGATATTTTTTTATGTAAAATCTGGTGTAGTGGGTTGGAGTTGATTACACCAAATTTGGTGTTTGGGTTAGAGATGCTCTTAGGAGACCGAGGCCGCTATGATCTTCTATTATCCTCAACTCATTCCTTTTACCCCTACTCTAGCTTGAGGTATTGAGTTCATCATGGTTCACTCTGTTTGTGTCATGTGTGTCTTAAATTTCTTAGATATTCCTATGATTTCCTCGTTTATGTATGTCCGTGAAAAAGCTTAAGTTTGGGAAAATGAGTCAAGTTGATCGATTTCTACATGTTTTATGTGCATTAAGAATGAGTTGCATATAGAATTTATGATATGATGTTTTAAACATGTATTAGATTGTGAGTGATGTTTCCTCCTCAGATATGTGCATTTATGAAATTACATGCATGTTGGGTTGTAAGGCTTAAGTTCCTACACTCATTATGACGTCTTGAATCTTATTCGAGAATGAACAATCCCAAGGGGAAGATAATGTAATATCTCAGATTCAAAAAGGATAAAATGTCAGTTTTCGGAAATTTGGTGTCAGTTCCAATGGTGCCATTCACGGCCCTTGGAATGAACCACTGACTGTAGGTCAGTTCTGTGGTTGTCCAGGAAAGTCTTCACAAATTGTCACCCTTTTCGTCCAATGTTTGAGTCGTATATATGTCTAGTAGGTTAATCTAAAACTTAGCAAGATTTCAAAGTAAAAATTCGATAACGACGACTACGACCTACAACTCATCATCTGAACCACAACCCATAAGAAGGGGCCCTTCGTTAGTGGTATAGTAATTGAGTTTTTAAAGTAAACGACAATAAAAATGACGATTGTAAAAACCCTCAAAATATACTAAGGTAGTTAGAGCCTCACATGAGCCTAAAAAGTTTAATAAGTTATTTTATAGCTTGCATAATTGATTTGAAGTCAAGTGGAGGTCAAATGTCCAAGATGTTCGAAAGTTGGTCTTGTTTTTTTTGTTTTTTTTTTTGGAGTTGAGAAGGATTATATTTGATCCTAGTACCTTAATAGACATGTTAAGGGTCAAAACGTCTGGGTACGACTCCCCTGGGACAACTCGAAGGGTTCCCAAGGAGGACCCAAACCTTGGACAAGAAGCTGCCCAAGGCAGAGTGCAGGAGCAAGAATGAGACCTATCCCTCGCGACGCGATACTAGCACACACTTCACTACCTCAAAAATTATTTGGGGCATATCCCACTCCTAGATCCGGTTGCATCATTTTAAGTCAATTTTGACATGTCTTAAAGTCCCAATTCATGTGGGGTGTTTTGGTAACTTAGGGGAAGTTTTATTAAATGATTTTAGTATATTTTTAAACCAATTCCCAATACAAAACCTCAACACCCATTAAGAAATCAAATCCCCAAAGTTCTTTTCTCTTCAAAAAACCCCAAAACCTCCATTGAAGACCAAGTTCAACAACAAGCTATGGAGTTTGATTCTTGGAGCCTTCTTCTCAGATTTTCATGGGCTTTTTGATGTTTAAGGTATGGTGATCCTTCATTAATAGATAACCATTTCTATGGAGTCCTTTCAAAGTTTTTCTAAAAATGAATTCGAAGTCAAAAAATCATCTTCAGTCTAGCCCATGGGTTCATCTCAAATTGATTCAAAAAGCATATACTGATGAATAATGTTTATCTACTTTATTTATGATGAATTTATCATCCAATTTTATAAAGAACCCACGATCCTCCTAATTTCTCAAATACGTTATGTTAGGGGTCTTGTGATCTGACTAGATTGTGATTCAATTGTTATAGATTGTAGTATATTTATAAGTCATAGTCTTATCCCATATAATTTGATTATTCATTTCTGGGAATGATCAAGAAGCTCCTTAGCTTGAGATTTGGTAGTTGAAATATTTCCTCTTAATTAGCTTCGAATGTATTATTGAATTTCATGATTGTATGGTCATTATTGTGGAGGTGTTTATATTCTTTACATATTTATGTATTATGATTATGGACTTGAAGGCATTAGATTCAATAGAATTGACTGATGATTTCTATGTTAGGAAGTTGCAAGGAGTTAGCGTTGATTCTAATATCATGCCTAAAGTAATTGATATTATGTGAGGTATGTGTATAGTATTCTACACTACTGGTTTAATTAGGTGTGGAGATGATTTATAGTATGTGAATCATGCAGGGGTATAGCCATGCTAATGATGAAGAACGTACTTATAGCATGACCCCTACCATATGAACTCTTATGAAGTGTGATCAAAAGGATGCTAAGAATCTTCTGTTTTAATATTGAATGTTAGTGTCTCCTATGCTTAATGTTATTGTGTGTAGTTTAGTCCTTAATACTCTTAGTGTGATGAATTGAGACTGGGAGAAGTAGTACAGGTGTTGTAATCCTTTATAGATGGCTTCCTTAAGTTAGGTATTATACCATTATATGATCATGTTGAACCAATGTACACTCACACACTTAATGCATATCTATGATTAGGATAGATGTTTGATGACTAAGAAAATGATAGTTGTCCTATGCATCATTACCTATTTCTATGCATGTAAAGTATATGATTAATGAAGTTATGAACATGTGTTCCTAAAGGTGTTTATGTGAAGGTAGATCTCACATATATGTACATATATGTATGAATGAAGTATGTTAATGGTAGTCTAATGAATAAGTGAGTCTCTTGAAAGGTATTACTCAATTATACTCTAAACTAGACTATGTTATGAGTATGATATGATTATGTGAAAGAACATTCTCACATAATGTAGGTTCTATGATGAATGTAGAATTGTAATCCTAGATACCTTTGAGCTACATGATGTATGAGGGAGTAAGTCACTAAGGCATAACCTAAACGCTTAAATATATTAAAAAGGGGAGTTAGAACCTAGCACCAAGTGAACATGATAAATGAGAGCGGGAGCTTCACGTTAGTAAGTTCGGCTTCCCACAAAGAGAACCTTCACGTTAGCAAGTCCGGGTTCCCAACATAGATGTTATTTCATGAGATGAAAACCTCCACGTTAGAAAGTCAATGTTTCTAGAAGCAATCTCCTTGTTCCAAAACTACGTGCCCCCGTAGGTTTTAGCTATGTGGATCCACTAGAATAATTATTTTGTATGAAGATCCTACCTTGGCAAGTGGTACCCTCTCTTTTAGGTGTGTGACTAGAACACTGGATTCCATGTAGCTCACATGGTGTATGTCGGTTATGGCTAAATCTCCCAATATAAGAAATGAACTAAGATCAGATTATGGACTCTAATCACAACCCTTGAGGAGGTTACTTTGTATAGGTAGGACTATGGACCCTACACATGCATTGCACTTGTGAACTCAAATAAAGGATAACATTAGTACTTTCATGAATGTAAGACTTATGTTATGTATGACTTGTATGAATGCATGTTAAGTGACTTTGCTATGATTAAGACATGAATTAGGTACACTTGATAGTTATTTAAGAAAGAAATTTTAAAAAAAAAGATAGGTAATATATGATGTGTACTGAATATGCTTATAAGTATGCTAAATGGCTTTATGTGCTATTATGAGTAGTATCCATGTCTATATGATGTATGTGAACTATATTGAGCTTATATGTGCCTATGTTCATGAAGTTTACTAAAAGACATGTAGCATGATTTCAAAAGAAATGTCCTCTTTAAAAGCTTGTTTTCGCTTGGTTTCTATTCTTAGTGCATTCTTTTACTAATAACATTCTTCTTCATCTTTTTACACAAAGTGTAGGTGGTTGTGGATAGTATGTCTACCTAAAAGAAGAGCTTGGATAAATCCAGTCAGGAAAGGGACCCGGAGCGAGGAAACTTTAACACTCTATAGCTCCCACCCCCCCTCCGTAACCCCTTCGCTGCATCTCCCCTAAACACAAAACTCTCGCTATTTAATATCAATTTTCTCTATATCTTTCGTTTTACTACCGCACCCCCTTGTCCAGTTCCATACTTCACCGCGAATGCGCCTCACATTTCACTCTTCCTCCAACCCCAGCCCTAAGGCCCCATCCACTCATTTCCGCTCTCGACCCCTTCCTCCCCAAAGGCGGACTGATACCAAACCCCCTCTACCCCCCCCTACCCTACTTACCCCCACTCTGCCCCCTTCCCCCCTCTCGTACTTACCCCACGCCTTCCATCTATTCTCCACCCCCACGTCCGCTCCTTCCTTCTCCTACTCCGCCTCCCTACAATAACTTAGCCATACACACCCTCCCGCACAACCCAAACCCGTCAATCCGCACACCAGACCCTCCCCCCCTTCTCAACCCCCCCCTGCCGCTCTGCCCCACCCACCAACCCCCTATTCTTATCTTCTCATCCACCTTTCCCCCCCCACCCTCACAAACCGATGCCACTCCCCACCTTCATTAATATCTCTATCCCCATTTATTTCTCAACTCTCCCTGTCCCCCATCTCCCTTCGCAACTCCAACCTCCCCGCATCTCTTCCCTACTTCTTTCCTTGTTCCCCACCAGACTACCTCCCTCCTCACGTTCTAATAATCCATCCCCCCACGGCACTGGCTTCTATCAATACGCCTCGTCTGTATGACACATCTCCCCCCCTCCTCCATACCCCTCCCTTCCCTCCTATCTCCCTTCTTCTCAACCGCCCCCCCCCCTCCCTTCCAAATCACAATCTTCCCCCTCATACAAACCCTTCCACCCGTTCTTTCGACCTACGTCTCTCCCCCTTATCTCCCCCTCACCCCCCTGCCGACGTCCCTCTATGCTCCCCATTCCTCATGCACCTCTCTCTCCACACCACAACCCCCATTATACTCTTCACCCCTTCTGCCCCAACCACCACGCCTCCATCGCGGCTACTTGATTAACTCCCCCGCCAAATCATGCTACAACGCTCCCCTATTACTTTCCTTACAGCTTATGATCCAAACCTTCCCCCCTCCTGAACCCTTCTGTCTACTCTCACACCTATTTTAAGACTCCCCCCGCACCCGCTCCTACACGACCACCACCAACATCCCCCTCCGTTTATCCAAACTTCTAACTTCTCCCTTCCGTTACCACCCCTCCTCCTCGTTTACACGTATTTACCCCATCCAATTCCAGATTCCCTCCTCCTCCTTCCCTCACCCCCCCTTCTTCAATTCACATCCCTATCGCCAACCCACACTCTACCCCCCCATCGGCACAATCTCTTGCCCACTTTCTTTCTCTATTCCCCCTCACTCTATCTTCCCCTCATATCAAAGCATCTACTCCAACCCCGCATTCATCGGGTTTCTTATGTCAAGATGTTATTCAAGTTGATGAAATAGAGTAGACTACATTTTATGTGTTAAGGGTCGTTATCTAGTCTACTCTATGGGTGTGTCTTAATATGAACAAACAGACTTAGAGTCTAATTAATGTTTATGATTCATATATATATATTATAGTAGGTAGATGTCTGTATGTATGTAGGTATGTATGTATGTATGTATGAAGTGATGATTCTAGCATATGATGTGCTATGAAAAATAAAATTTCCGCTTGTTATGAGATGATGCATGAAAGATGTCTAAAGGCTTGTATTAGACCTCCGAGAGGTCGACAACACCGTGTGGCAATCTAAGATTACTCTAACTTCTAGGGGTTACTTTGGGTTGGTACAACGATTCGTAGAAGAGCATAAGGTTTTAGGTTGTTCTTAGGTTCAAATTCTCATATTGCCACGTCTAGTAGAGTCTCGATCATCGGTGGTGAGTCGCGACACATCTATGAGCGAGAGGGTATAGGACGATAGAGTTTCCCTTCTTTACTACTCTCATATCGTGCCATAGAACTAACTCTATATGATATGTCTCTTATGTTTCCTTGTCCGGTTATATTTTAGATGTGATTGCTTGCAAGGGATGATTTCTCAATGCTTGAGATAGAAAAGGTAAGTTTTGATACCTACCTTGGTTTTATGGTTTGATGAGTATATGTGAAGGTAAATTTGGTATATGTGGATGTGGTGCCATTTATGTCTATAGGAGGCTTATGAGGAAGGAGATTTTATGTTGACAAGTTAATATATTATATGGTTATAGCTTGTTAGTAATTTTTATGGTTGAATTGAGTTTTCCTTGGAATTATGTATTGCCTTATGATTATATAGGATGGTAGCATGTTGTTATGGTGTAGGCTTGAAAAGTCGTGGAGAATGTGGTATATAGTGAAAGTTGAAGTTTCCTTTGTAATTGTGTAATGCTTCATAGTTTCCCTTGTGTGGATTGGAGTCCTTTTTATGGGCTTGATATTAAGAAGAGGAGATAGTGTGTTGAACCTAGTAAGGTGATTGTGAAGTATGCTAACTAAAGGGAGAACACTTATGACTAGTAGATGAGTCCCTATATGAATCCATACTAAGAGTGGGGTGAAAGGGATAAAGGGTTTTGTTCCATAAGTAGGAAATGTGATAACCCTAAGGTGACTTAGGGGGATGTATGATATGTAATCCCTTAGGTCTTCAAGAGAAAGATAGAATTGAGGTTGACCTAATTTGAAGTGGTTAGTTGTCTTTTAAGCTTGAATTTGAGTATGGTAAATTGAGGAAGTGCTTAGATTTTACCTAGGCATGGTTGGTTGGAAAGTTCCACCCAAAAGTGATGACCTTGTAGATTGTTCTTGACTTGCTTTGACCTTGTTGTTTAAGGGCATGATGTAATTAGTCTTACCCCAAGTGAGGGATAATGTGCATATATGGTAAGATTTTTAGGACCCTTGTTGTCCCTATGTTGAGTTCCCTTGAACTTCTCTAGGTTGAAAATCACCTTGAAGTGTTACAGTAGAGGATATGCTCATACAGCTTAGATCCAAGGGAGGAATGATATGCTTAGTGAATACGGTGGTAAGCTACGATTTTCCCCTAGAGTTGAAGGAGTTGCCTCTAAAATGAGTTTATCCGAAGTGGGAGGAAAGGATGATTTGAGTAGTAGCTTTTTAGATATCCTATCTTTTCCTTCTGTTTATCAAACTTGAAAACAAAAGTCCTTAGTAGATTGTTTAATGATAGGAGTCTGCATAAAAAGATAAGTGCATGTTCTCATATGTTATGATGTTTAAATGAACTATTTATGCATATTATGAGAGGTGATTATTGCATGAAAAAGGATATTTTGATAAATTTGCATGTCTCTCATGTTGTTGTGCATTCTTATATGGTAAATGTGCAATTTGATTTCATGAGATAGCTTAATGATCATGCTTTATATCGCTTATGATGTGTGGTTCTTGGCCCCACAATGAGAAATTGAGTTTTTTTAAAATACAAAAAGATTAGTCTCTTGGAAAAATGCGTTACTTTTGAGATTTGGGAAGTGGTATTATAGATTCACTCTTGAGAAGTGGTGGTTGGTCTAGCCTATATTTATTGGTGTGCTTATAAATTATGATAAATTTTCCTTAATGATGCATGCTTATGAAATCTAGTGATGTGCTAGAAATAGAAAGATGTAAATTTACTTCCTAATATTGTAATGTGCTTGGTGTGACCTACATGTTGTGATTTCCATATTAGGAAGGGAAGTATAAGATAATGTGGTTTGGAGAAAAGTAAATCCCCATAATTGAATTCACCTCTATGCATTGGCTTTATGTTAACTTTGATGCAAGTGGGTATGTTGTGACTAGGAGAAGGTAGTTCTTCCATGAACAAATCTAAGCATGGTATGTCGTCTATGAAGTTGACGGTATTATGTCTAGACTATATGATTGTAGTTTGATCTACTTTGTTTATGATTCTTGTACAAATAAATGAAATGTTCAATTTTCTCATGAGTTGAACTGTGGATTATGCCCAAGTGTACAATTGGACTCAATAGTATGTTTAACCTTATGATGAAATAATGAACATGCCTAAAGTTGGAAAAGGCAGTTGCTCCAAATGGCAATGAATATGAAGAAGTATATATGCATGAAACGAATTATAAAAGTAGTCCATGTTTGATTATATTTCCTTGAATGCATGCTAAAATGACGTTTGTGTTCCTTGTAATTTGTTGCATTGACTTTTATGTGATAACATGCATAACTGTTGTGAGTTGCGATGGATGTCATTGAGTCCTTGAAAGTTTTTAAATATTTCAAGTGTCATTCGAAGGCGAATGTTTCCCAAGTGGGGGACATTGTAACAACCCTGAAAATATACTAAGGTAGCTAGAGCCTCACATGATCCTGAAAAGGTTAATAACATGTTTTATAGCTTGCATAATTGATTTGAAGACATTTGGAGGTCAAACGTCCTAGAACGTCCGAGACGTTCGAAAGTTGGTCTTTAGATGTGCTAGCGAGTCCTTGTATATTTGCCTTGTTTTTATGTGTTGTTTGGAGTTGCGAATTAGTGCAGTTGACCCTAGTACCTTAATAGACATGTTAAGGGTCAAAACGTCCGAGTATGACTCCCCGGGGACAACTCGAAGGGCCCCCAAGGAGGAACCAAACCTTAAACAAGAGGCTGCCCAAGGAAGCATGCGGGAGCAAGAATGAGACCTTTCCCTCATGACGCTATACTAGCACACACCTCAATACCTCAAAAATTATTTGGGGCATAATTTGGAGGCTGCCCCGCGACGCATCCCACTTCTAGATCCGGTTGCGTCGTTTTTAAGTCAATTTTCACATGTCTAAAAGTCCCAATTCATGTGGGGTATTTTGGTACTTAGGGGACGTTTATTAACTGATTTTAGGACATTTTTAAACCCTTTCCCAAGCCAAAACCTAAACACCCGTTAAGTAATCAAATCCCAAAAGTTCTCTTCTCTTACAAAAACCCAAAAACCTTCATTGAAGACCAAGTTCAACAACAAGCTATGGAGTTTGACCTTGGAGCTTTCTTCTCAAATTTTCATGATATTTTTAATGTTTAAGGTGTGGTGATCCTTCATTCATAGATAACCATTCATCTATGGAGTCCTTTCAAAGGTTTTCTAAACATGAATTCTAAGTCAAAAATCCTATCTTTCAGTCTAGCCATGGATTCATTCTCAAATTGATTTCAAAATCATTTCTATGAGAATTAAATGTTTTAATTACTGATTTTATGATTAATTTTTATCCACATTTCATGAAGAACCGTGATCCTCCTAATTCTCAAATTACGTTATGTTAGGGGTCCTGTGATTGACTATATTGTGATTCAATCGTGATTAGAAGTGTAGTATATTGATTAATCTAGTATTATAATATCAATTGATTATGATTTTTTGGGAAATTGATCAAGATGAGCACTAGCTGGACATTTGGTAAGTTGACATATTGCCTTCTTAATTAGCTTAGATGTATATGAATGCGTTGATTGGTATGGTCTATTTATGGTGGCAGTGTTTATATATTGTACAATTTAGGTATTATGATCAGGAATGATTGGCCATTAGATTCCATATGAATTGACATGATGATTTCTATGTTAGGAAGTTGAAGGAGTTAGCGTTGATTCTAATATCATGCCTAAGTGAATTGATGTTATGTGATGTTATGTGTATAGGCTTCTACACTACTTGTTTAATCTAGGTGTGGAGATGATGTTATATGTATGATGATCATGCTAGGGTTAGGTGTGGTAAATATGGCTAATGATGAAGAACATCCTTATAGCATGACCCCTACCCATATGAACTCTTTATGAATGTGTGATCAAAGTATGCTAAGAATCTTCTGTTTTAATATTGAATATGTTAGTGTCTCCAGTGATTTAATGTGAGTGTGTGTAGTCTATAGTCCTTGATACTCTATATGTGTGTATGACTTGAGACTTGAGGAGAAGTAGTACACGTGTTGTAATCTGTAAAGAGTGGCTTCATTACTGTTAGGTGTTATACCATTATATGATCATGTTGAATAATGTACACTCACACACTTAACGCATGTCTATGAGTAGGATAGATTTACGATGACTAAGAAAAGGATAGTTCTCCTATGCATCATAACCTATTTATATGCATGTAAATATATGAGTAATGAAGTTATGAACATGTGTGCCTAAAGGTGTTTATGTGAAGGTAAATCTCACATATATGTACACACACACAAACACATCATGTATGGAAATGAGTAGTAAGGTAAGTCTCATGAATAATGTGAGTTCTTGAAGGTATTACTCAATTATAATCTAAACTAGACTATGGTATAAATATGATATGATTGTGTGAAAGGACATTCTCACATAATGTAGGTTCTATGATGTATGTAGAATTCTAATCCTAGATAGCTTTGAGATACATGATGTATGAGGGAGTAAGTCCCTAAGGAATAACCTAAATTCTTAAATATTTTAAAACGGGAGTTAGAACCTAGCACCAAGTGAATATGATGAATGAGACTGGAAGCTTCACATTAGTAAGTCCGGCTTCCCACAAAGAGAACCTTCACGTTAGCAAGTTCGGGTTACCAACATAGATGTTATTTAAAAGATGGGAAACTCCAGTTAGGAAAGTCAATGTTTCTAGAAGCCATTCTCCTGTCCAACAAACAAGTGCCTCCGTAGGTTTTCAGGGTTTTAGCTATGGAATCCACTCGAATAGCTATTTGTATAAAGATCCTACCTTGGCAAGTGGTTACACTTTTTGCGGTGTGTGAGTAGAACACCGGATCATGTTGCTCACATGGTGATTTCGGTTTATGGCTAAAATCTCCCAATGTCAGAAATTGAAAACTAGATAAGATGATGCTACTTAATCACAAACCCCTGGGAAGAAGGTACTTTAGAATAGGTAGGAATGGACCCTACAATGCCATGCACTGGTGGTGAACTCCAGGAAAGGATTAAGATCGTACTTTATGAAGGTAAGACTTATGTATGAAGACCTGGTATGAGGCATGTTAAGTGACTTAGGTGTGGGACTCCATGTGTACATTGCACAAGCAAGCTTGTGAAGGGTTATAAGGATAGTTAACCTATGATATGAACTAAATGATTTATGACTAAGGTTGTAGTAAAGAGAAGAGACCTTATATGATGATAAGAAGTATGTGGCCTTATTGATAGTTGTAAATGAATATGTTATGACTTGTTGAGTAGGTTATGCCTAGTCTAAGGTGACTTCTTAGGTACACTTGGTGGAAGTAATATTATGGGATGCTACTTACACATTGCACTAGCGTGACTTAGGAGTTGTTTTAGGTGATTGTTCTTATGTGAAGTGGATGTCATTGATGTGCTTATGGACTTTGACTATGTGGTTTTGTTTTGGGTTTTTTTTTTATGAAGATATTTATGAAAGACTATAGTAAGGTGACCTCCAAGGTGATAAGCAGTAGGCACACTTGAGAGTATTAAGAAAGGAAGTAAATAAAAGAGAGGTAAGTATGATGCATATGAATATGCTATAAGTATGTTTAAAATGACTTTATGTTATATGCGTAGTTATCATGTGATATGAGGTATGTGAAATATATTGCGCTTATAGTTGTCTATGTTCATTGAAGTTTACTAAAGGACATGATGCCTGATTTCAAAAGAGAAATGTCCTCTTTAAAAAGCATGTTTTCTCATGGTTGTCATACTTAGTGCATTGTTGTATAATATCATTTTATTCATCTTTTTACACCCAAGTGTAGGTGGTGGATGGAATAGAGGAGTCTCCCTAAAAAAAAAAGAAGAGCTTGGATTAGATTATCCCAAGTTCAAGTAAGGGACTCTTCTGAATTCAAAGTGTTGCCTATGTCAAGATGTTCTGTAAGTTGAGTAATAGCTTAGACTTATTTTTATGTTGATAGGTGTGCCCATATTCTATTATATTGAGTTGTGTATAAGATGGTATGAGACTAAAGTCTTAATTATGTATGTTAATATTAGATATAGGTATATTATATACTAATATATATATATACTATATATATAATATATATATATATGAAAGTTGATTATTCTAAGCATTATGTTTGTGCTATTTAAAAAGTTTTTAAATTTTCCGTAGTTTTATACGTATAAAATGAAAGATCTCTACGGGCTTGTCTTAAACCTCCGAGAGGTCGACGACGCCTTGTGGCAATCTAAGAGTACTCTAACTTCTAGGGGGTACTTTGTGTCGTTACAACGATTCGTAGGTTCATCCACGAATCGTGGTTCATCACCATTGTTGACGGCAATAGTTTATCCAATACTATGTCGTTTTGCCCTATTTAAGGACCCCTATATAAGTATTTAAACCCCAAAATTTACCCAATTGAAATCATTCTCTCAAATATTTTTCTTTCTAGAAGTTGTAGAAGCTAGGGTTTTATAGTCAAGTCCCCAATGCCACCATTAAAGTTAAACAAGTGGAATTGAGGTATGATGGTTTGCATCCATGGAGCTCTTTCCTCCATGGAGTTCCCAAATTCTCCAATTTATAAAGTTAGAAATTCTCAATTGAGTAAGGGGTTTTCCTTAGGTTATTTAAAATTTTGTATGTTCGGGATGGGGTTAGGAGCGACCCCCCCCCCCCTCCAAGCAAAATTGAGATAATTGCATGATTTTATGATGAATTTACATGAACCCATTGTAACTCATGCTTTCTAGATGATGATGATTGAATGTGGATTTAAACCATAAAAGGTGAATTATGTTATCCCAGTTTCCTTGCTAGAGTTCTTTAAGGAGAGTTTTTGCTTTGGTATGTCTTCATACTTTGAGGATTGGACATTTATTATTTTCGGTCTTTACTTACTTTCTGTTTTGAAACATGATGTTCGCGTTACGACCAGATTAATTCTTATTTACTAGATGACTTTGAGAACATGTTTAAATTTTTGTTTTTCTCTATAAAACTCTTATATGTTAAAACTATCTTTTAAATCTCTTGATTTCTATTACGGATAAGGCATAAATACCCCCTAGATGATGGCGAAATCCCATAGACACACCTAAACTTAACTAAAATTCTATGACCCCCTTAACTAATTTTATTTTGTATTTTTCTGCACTTTTGGTGCTGATGTGGCACCTTTAACCACCCAAGTTGATTGTGCATATACATACTCGCTAACCATGTGTGTAAATATAATATTTAATAAAACAATGTAAAAAATAAAAAAATTCTTAATTTTTTAAAAAACTATAATTTTTAAATAAATATTCTTATTTTTTAATCTTTTATATTAATTAAGTTGATACTCATTTTTTTACTTACATTCATTGTTTTTTGTTTTTTTCACTATTGAGTTTATTTTCTTTGTCTTTCTTTTTTATTTGATTTCAATGTCTTGTATTAAAAATAAGTTAATTTTGAAAGGTTATCAAAACAAGTGAATAAAATCAAACAAAACATTAAAATTAAAGGACACTTTTAAATTAAATTACACATAATTTATTAAAAATAATTAAAGTGAAAAGACAATAAATTAATTTTAAAAATTAAAGTGAAAATAAATTAAAATAAATATTTTACAAAGAAAAAAATAAAATTAATTAAAAATATATATAGGTTTTACTATCAATAAATATGTGTACTAACTAATTATAAAGTTACAAATAAAAAAATGACATGTGTCCAAATTGTGCACTCTCTCTATGAAATGCCAACATTTGTGGTGTGTTCATTCCATTTTAAACTAGTTTAGGAGGGTAATAGGATTCTAGTTAAGTATATATGTGTATCTCTGTGATTTCGTTCATAATATACGGGGTGCTTATGCATTATCCTTTTCTATTATCTTGTTTATGTATATACTTAGGGGTCGTTAGGTACTAATATACATAATGTATGGATTACTAATGAATGACTTAGTAATGAAGGGATTAGTTTTTATCAAGTATTAAGTTCATTTTTTTCCATTTAATCTTATGTTTGGTTTAGAACTCTAGAAAAAGTTTCTTGCCTATTAGAGCAACTAGGAGTTTCAAAGACTTTCTTAGCTCCCGGTTTTCGAAGTTATTATTTTTCATCTTTTTTTTTAGCTAATCTTAGCTTTTATGTTTTATTTTGAGACAACATGTACCAATCTTTTATTTGTAAAAGCCTTGAATTATTATTTTATATTTGATGCTCGAATACTGAATGTCTCCCTTTGTTCTGAACTTTATGCCTTTAGTTGTTGGTTTCCGCTTCATAGTCTGTTTCTTGGGCTCCAGGCTACGGGTTCGACTTACATGATCATGACCAAAGAAAATTGGGTTGTGAAAATTAAATGCATACATTATCATGATTAAAGATTCAATTGCTCCTCAAAATCCTTTTTACATTTTTCAATCTTAATTGTGGATAATATCTTTATAAATAATATGCTTATTCATATTACTAAACAATACGTAAGAAATAATCTATGTATAATTAATGAATAATAACAGATACAAACAGTACTAATGCAAGCATTACTAATACACTCTTGTATCGTTTGGTAAAGTGCACTAGGAAAAATAATTCATACATTATCTTTGTGTCATACAGTACCTTGTTAGATACTATTTTCCATCCTATATATATGCAATGCTCGCACTAATTATACACTTTATTGAGTATTAATGTATGCATTACAGACATCATGAGTTACTTGGTATAAATAATGTAATGATTTTAATGCATACTTTAACATGGTCTCCTTTGCCCCTTTTCTATATTTTTTTCACCATAATTATGGAGCGTATCTTTATAAATAATCTCTTTTAAATAATGTATGCAATTTTAATGCACCACACTGAACAATACACAAAAATAATCGATATATGACTAATGTAAGCATAATTAATAGAAACATTATTATAACACCTCAGATTTACTGTGGCTTCACGGTTCTTTCAATGCTTTTTCCTTAAGTTTAGTGTGTGTCTAGGGCCTTTTTGTAGTAATTTTAATGTGTTATTTTATGTGTTTAGCAGGAAAGTTTTCCAAAATCGAAATGCAGAAGACTGTGCAGAAATCAGCGCAGAAGTGACCCACGAAGCCATCGACAGCCCGTCGTCTCATTGATGGACGGTAGGTGGTGATCGTCTATTGAAGTTTTGAGCATCTGGAAGCAACTCAAGGAATTATGACCAAGTGTGGGGCTATAAAAGGATTGACCGTTCGTCGACTGATCGACGGACCATGCTGGCAAGTCGTCGATGTGATCAGAGATGGCTCTAGTACTCAGAGTTGGAAAAAAAGCTTAAGTAATATGGAACGAGTATAAGATCGAGGACCGTTGTTTGTTTGTCCGTCAATGGATCGCAAGTTGCCAATTTGAGGCTGACAAGATGCTAAGTATGGAGCGACAGAGGCAGTCAACGGTCTGTCGTTTCATCGACGGACTGTATGTGGAGTCATCGATTTAAGGAGCATTTTGGGACAAACTTTCCTTATTTTTAACTCCTTTTAATTTAGGTTTTTGTTATTATAAATAGGGTAAAATACCTTGGTTTTGGGGTTAGATTTTTTATTATTTTTCATACTTTTGTCTTGGGGATTTGACTTTGCAACTTGGACAATTATATAAAATTTCCGGATTTATCCTTTATTTACAAGTGAATTTGCTATTTCAAGGGGTATTTCGGATTTTCTTCAAACTTGTCAAAGTAAGTACATGATTTATGTTTTAACAACATGAATTGTTTATTTATAGGCATGGGTCAAATAAATCCACAATAGGTTGTGGGAACCATGGGATTAATAAGGTTAAAATAGTAAATATCACAATGTAGGAATAGATTCTGATGTATTGATAATTTTTTCGTTAGAAGTTTTTAAGAGTGCACGCGTCAGAACTTGCCCTATTCTACTTGACAGACCAAGGGTATTTAATAGGCGGGTAGTTAATGGAAAAATACCAACTAGGAGTTATGGACACTATCTAATACGCTAGTTTCGATTGGTGTGAAGTAGTAACTAAGTCATACCTCAAATATGATGTGTAAAATGATGTAAAGGTAAGGTTTAGTAACTTAGACACACATAGCTGAACCAAGGTACGGAGCAAAATTCCCTAAATGCCGGACCAACGATTTGGAGATACATAACTTATCACATTGCATGGAAGACACTAGTTAAAAAATTGTTATAGTTAGGATTATTGCGTTATGAACCTATGGGGAAAACTTGCACTCTAGTTTTTCTCACCACTTGATAAAAACCAAAGTTTTAATCTTGCTACTTGTTTACATAGAAATAATTGATCATTTTTTTAAGCAAAATCTCCCCCCCCCCCATTTTATTTACTGTTTTCAGAAAGTACTTGACTAAATAGAGGTAATCGTATATTAAAGTTAAGTCTAAACCATTTTCCTCGTGGGATCAATCCCAACCTAATAATTGGAATCTCTACTTGATATGACCGCTTATACTTCTTTAGGGAAGTATAATTTGAGCGTATCAAATTTTGGCTACGCTTCCGAAAAAAGTGACTTTTAGATTAACTTTACGAGCAATTACTGAAGTTTAGTCAAAAAGTTCCTAATTTTACTTTTTTTCTTTTTTTTTTATCTCTTTCATGTCTAGCTCTAGTGTATGTCAAGTATCAAAGTTGAGGAGAACCAATACTTCCATTTGATCCAGAATTGAATCGTACACTCTGCAGAATGAACGATCCACACAATCCTGCTTATATTAGTGATGGGATCAACCGTCAACTTCCTCATCTGGTTGATGCTCACAACCAAGTGATTGTGGATAACCCTGGTGATGGTACTTTAAGGAGGCAACCTCCCGCCCCACGTCCTCAAGAGTATTATAGGGGAAATTTTAACATCACAGATTCTGATGGGCCTCTTGTCCTACCTCCTCTACCATAGGGTCATTCATTTGTGGTAACTAGTAGCTTGATGCAGATTCCCACCGGTAGAGTTTTGTTTTCAGGGCTACCATCTGAGGATTCGAATGCTCACATCGCCAACAGAGGGGCCGATTGTGTACAAGTGTGTAGGGGACGCAACATACTTAAGAGATGGATGTCTCGGATTAGGATTAAGAATGTTCCCTATCTCTACTGACGGGAGAGCCGCCAATTTGGTTTACTTGAGCCTGCCGTATAACCTCGATTATACGTGGGGAGCCAGAAGTGAGGATGTGTTCATAGCACGGTATTACATGGTATCTAAAAAATCTCAAACCACAAAGATAGAGTGAATTAACTTTGTGGCATTGCTTGGGGAGTCGTAAGGTTCTTGGTTATAGGTTCACTCATTATGAGAAGTAGAAGGGGTCCCCCAACCACCGCATTGATGATGAATCATTGAAACGGTACTTCTATCGGGGGAAAGATGATAACAATAAGGTAGTAGTTGATACTATTGCAGGTGGTTTTTATGGTGAGTTCACATATGCAAAGATCCCGAAGAAGTTGGGTAAAATTTCCCCAAAAAATAAAGCTTGGAGCACTAGGAAGTCGGACACCAGGAGAAATAACTTTTCAGTGCAAGCTAAAACAACCCGGTCGCAGATGAGATTCATGAAGAGATGGATCAAATGAGGACTGATCTTGGGTTGGTATTGAAACATGTCAAATGGGGGTGCAAAGAAAGTTAATGCGTGAATTATTTATCTAAACCACCACCACCAATAGATGAATTTTACTATGAAGAGGATTCTAGTGCAGTGAATGAGCAGATGGGGGGGGGGTTTCTGATCAAACGCCCAAGGCTCCAATCAGGAGAATTGGCGCCAAGGTCAAGGAAATCAAGGTTGTACTTATGGAAATTACGACCGAGGGGGTCATTATGTTTGATATAGATCTAGAACCGCGACAACAACTTTAACCGAAGTAACTATGGTAACAGAAACGATTGTAGTGGGCTTTATATTGAAGTTTCTCCTAGGGATGGTGGAGGTAGCTAATGGCCGCGAGTTACGACAGTACGACAAAAATATGATAAGGAGTTTGATGCCTAGTGCTGGCATGTAAAAAGTTGAGAGGTGATTTGGCTTAATATTGGGAAAAGGGGAATGCATATACAATCCAATCAAGCATCTTGAGTTTGAAATGGGGTCCAATTGGGCTTCTCTGTGAACCCACGTCAACCGGGGGGTACTCATCCTAGCAACACGGTCCAAATACAAAAAAAAGATGGACATTGCCATGGGGGTTCACTATAGAGGGGGTAAGCAAACCCCATGGATCCACCTAGCCGTCTGGTGTTAGAAACAGAGGTGAAAGATATGATCAGGTAGTGGAAGTTAGTGGTGCGTAGTTGGTAGAAAAATTGGGGCGAATCGGGTGAGAAAAGGAAGCTGAGATCCCCGATGACCCTTGTTCCTAGACCACACAACCATTTCCAAAACAAACATTGGTGAAAAAGACGAGAATGTAAATATCGGGGTTGTGTATTACTATGTTGCTGAAATAGTTTTACATCAATGTCCATTGATAGAAGCTCTTGAACAAATGCCGGTTATGCCAAGTTTATGAAAGATATGGTTTACTCTACCGAAGAGATCGGTATGTTTTGAGGATGATGATCGGATACAACACTGCAGTTCTATTGCTACAAGGTCTTTTGTGCAAAATAAAGAAGATCCGGGCACTTTCACTATTTCATGTACCATCGGGTTGTTACACTTTGCTAAAGCATTATTTGATCTTGGGGAAAGCATAAATCTCATGCCTCTCCTTATTTACAAGAAGTTGGGTTTGGGTGACACAAAGCCCACTATGATGTGGTTACTGATGGTCGATCGAACGATGAAGAGGCCTATTGGGATACTCCATGATGTGTTGGTGAGGGTGGAGTCATTTATATTCCCAGACGATTTTGAGATTCGGGACTTTGAGGTGGATTTCAAGATGCCTATTATTCCTCTGAGGCCATTCCATGCTACCGTTCGTGCCTTGGTTGACATGGAAAAAGGGCCGATGAAGTTTATGTGGAATAATGAAGAAGCAACTTTCAACATTTTTAGGTCCATGAAGTAGAGTTGTGAGCTCCAAACGGTATCTGCTATATCTTACAAGGTTGAGAGTACGTCTGAGGTACAAATCAAATAACACCTTGGTGTTCAGGCACTAGCGGCAATGATCATGAATTTTGAGAGTGATGGTATTGAGAAGTATGGGTCATTGGTTGCGGCACTTAATCGGGGGGACGTGCGTTTCAAACCAATGAAATTTGAGTCAGATATGAATCACGCAAGTCCCCACCCACGAAATCATCTATTGAGGAGGCTCCAAAATTAGAGCTTAAGGCTCTACCACGTTATCTGAGGTATGTATTATTGGGAAAAGATTACACTTTGCGGGTAATCATTGCATCAGATTTGAATGTGAAGCAAGTAGAGTGTATGATATAGGTGTTAAAGAGGTTCAAACGAGATATTGGTTGAACTATTGTGGACATTATTGGGATTCCACCTGTTATTTGTTCACACAAAATCCAACTCATGACCGATCATAAGCCAAGAATGGAGCATCAAAGATGGTTAAATCCACCTATGCAAGAGGTAGTGAAGAAGAAGATTATTAAGTGATTGGATGCCAGAGTCATATATCCTATCGCATATAGTAGTTGGGTATGCCCTGTTCAGTCTGTGCCCAACAAAGGGGGGAATGACTGTGGTCCCTAACGAGAAGAATGATCTTGTTCCAATGAGGCTGGTGACCGATGGAGAGTTTGTATAGATTACCGCTAGTTGAATGCATGGACTGAGAAGGACCATTTTCCTATGTCCTTCATGGATCAGATATTAGATAGGCTTGCAGGAAAAGGGTGGTATTTTTTTCTTGATAGTTATTCGGTTAAATCAAAGTAGATCTGTTGTGGTTAAATTTCACTGGAGGGAGGAACCAAGAGAAAAACACTTTCATTTCCGGTAGAGAAACTTTGACGTTCAAGAGGATGCCTTTTAGGCTGTTTAATGCACTGGATACTTTTTAGAGATATATTGATTGGTAATATTCTCCGATAACGGTGGAGGAAATATGGAGGTTGTTTATGGATGATTTTTTCAGTTGTTGGTGCACGCCTGTGAGCGTTGTTTGAGTCACTTGGCCGTGGCGAGGTTCTCAAAGGTGTGAAGAGTGCAACATGTGCTAAATTTGGAGAAATGTCACTTCATGATGAAAGAGGGTTTTTGTATTGGGTAATCGCCTTCTCAGAAAGGGGATAGAGTTTGATCGAGCAAAAAAGTCGAGGTGTGATATAGAGACTTCCGGCACCACATCTCTGCTAAAAAGGTCTGAAAAGTTTATTTTGGCACCGAAGTTTCTACCAGAGGTTTATTAAGGATTATTCAAAAATTCCAAATCTCTATGTAATTACGTGAGAAAGAATGTAAATTTTATTTTAATGGAACCCTGTCTGAAGGCATTGGAGAGTTTGAAGGAGACCAGAGTTGGTGTCCTTCACCCATTATATTTCCCCAAATTGGAAGTAAAAACAATTTGAGGTGATGTGATGCTAGTTGGGGTTTATCTTGGTGTAGGCTTGGGACAAAAGAAAGGATATTAAATCCTTCAACCCCATTAATTTATTCTAGTAAGGCCCTAAATGAAGCAAAAAGAACTAAATTGTGACTAAACAAAGAGCTTACTTGAGTACGGTGGTAGGGGTCGGTGCCCGGTGGTATTTTGATTCTTGAAAAATTTCGCTCATATTTGCTGGCACGAGCGTTCATAATGCATACCCAACCCATTCTGCTTGAGCATATTTGATGGCAAGAATGAGTGAAAACCAAGGTTGATTAGATGAGTACTACTATTGCAAGAGTTTGATTTTGAGATGAAAGATAGAAAAGGGACAGAAAATCAAGTTGCAGAGCACTTGTCCATATTATAGGATGAAGTTATGCTAGAGTTGGGTGAAAAGGCTAAAATTGATGATATCTTCCCTGATAAGCATGTATTGGCCGCTTCTCATGACTTGATTCCATGGTTCGCAAATTTTCCGAATTATTTGGCTAGTGATATAGTTCCATCAGAAGTTTCAGCATGATGTGAAAAAGTTTTTTGGGATAAGACGTATTTATATCGGAGTTGTATTGATGGGCTTAATAACCGTTGTGTGCCGGAAGTTAAGATGTTAAGTGTTTTGGAGGCATGTCACTCCTCGCCTGTGGGTGGGCATTATAGTGGTATCCGGACTACCCATAAGATTTTACAATGTGGGTACTATTAGCCAACCACCCACCAAGATGCTCATGTGTTCGCCAAGGCATGTGATAGGTGCCAACAAGATGGGGATATTTCGAGAAGGCAAGAGCTCCATTTGAATCTCCTTCTAGTAATTGAGTTGTTTAATGTATGGGGAATTGACTTTATGGGCCCTTTTGTGAGTTCTCATGGGATGAAATATATTCTTGTGGCGGTGGATTATGTGTCAAAATGGGTCGAAGCCATAACACTTGCCAATAATGAAGTGAAGAGTGTCACCGTGTTCTTGAAAAAGAACATATTTTCCAGATTTGGCACACCTATGGCTATTATCAATGATGGTGGGTTCCACTTTTACAACAACTTGTTCAAAGGATTATTGGAGAAATATGGGGTTCGCCACAATGTAGACGCTCCATACAATCCGAAAACTAGTGGGCAAGTTGAGGTGTCCAACATAGAAATCAAGCAGATCCTGTCAAAAATAGTGAATGCTAATAAAAATGATTGGTCAAGGAGGCTTGATGATGATCTGTGGGCTTACTGCACAGCATACAATACTCCTTTAGGAATGTCTCCATACAAACTTGTATATGGAAAGGCTTGTCAGTTGAGTTAGAGCACAAGGTTATGTGGGCGATGAAGAAACTGAAGGTGGATTGGAATGAAGCAGTGGATCAGAGATTAAATGGGTTCAATGAGCTTGATGAGTTTCTCTTGAAGGCATTTGAAAGTTCATCCCTCTAGATGAAGAAGTACCATGAACAAAAGATTGAGAAGCGCGAATTTGCGGTTGGGGACTTGGAGCTTTTGTTCAACTCTAGGTTGCACTTGTTTCCGGGCAAACTCAAGTCCAAATGGACTAGCCCATTCTTGATCACTCAAGTGTTCCCTTATGGTGTGGTTGAGTTGGAGAAAAAGGAGGGTTCAAGGTTCAAGGTAAATGGGAAAAGAATCAAAATCTACCTCGGTCATGTAGAAAATGCAAATGAAGTGGTTGAGGCATACCATCTTGATGAAGTATGAGTAATCAAGAGTCTTGCATTGTTCTGCGATGTTAAATAAAGCTCTAATCAGGAGGCAACCCAATGCGTATCCTCTAGCCAGCAATAGCTTTTTCTTGTCTTTGTAGGAATAGTTGCATTCTTTAGGTTTTTACACAATGTCATTTGTGAATTTTCTTTTATTTCTATTAGACTGTGTGCTAGAGAGTAGTTTACGGTCTGTGTCTAAAAAGTGTCCAGAAATCACAAAAAAATTGCTTAATGGGTGCTCAATATGCACGGACCAAACAACCAGAAATCTGCAGAAATTGGTCTGGTGCACTGATCTACGGACCAATCAACGGGCCGTCGTCCCATCGACGAACCGTCGATATTGTCCGTCGATCCCAAGTATATTTTTCAATATCATCTAAGTTAAGTCATAATCAACAGATCAGTCAACGGGACATCGACGGGGAATCGTTAGTTCCCAAAAACTTGTGACCCGAACCGCCCAACCGGCTATATAACATCATAACCTTTCAGTTAATCTCCCACACCTTTTCAAATTCTTCCCCCAACCGTTTCCATCCCCTTCTTCCCTTAATCCCCCATTTACTCCCACATTCATTCATTCCTCTCTGGTTTCTTATTCTCTCAACTTTTCCAAATTCCCAAAACCCTGGTCCCCAAATTTTGATCAAATCCAAGCATTTTCTGATCGGTGTTCGAAAGAGGGATAGTGGTTTGTTGTTGCAAGTTCACTCATAATTTCACTCCACTAGAGAATACATGTATATCATTCTTATCTGCTATCTAAATTGATGTTGATTTTCTTGGAAACCAAATTGATTGTATGTGGGTCTTGACTTAGGGACAACTTGTACATGATTAACTTGTTAAAATTGGGTTTCATGTCCCTCATAATTCTAGAAAGTGAATGGATCGGGGTGCAAACTATCTAAATGAACTCTGAATTTTGTTTGATTTGTTATTTTTTGACATAGGTCTTGATGGTCTCTTAGAATCTAGAATAGAAATGTGTAAAATTGAAGCCTTAGGAATGACGAATTTGTTTGTTGCTGGTTATTGAATGTTGTGTGTCTTGGCATATGCTTGAAATTTTCCATTTGAGGGGTACAAAGAAGGTCTGAAAAACTTGTCTATGACCGACAGTATGAGACCCCATCTACGGACCATTGGTCGATCAACGGACCGTCGATGGGGCCCGTTGATAGTTGAACCTTGTATATGCTTAACACTGGATGACGAAAGCAGACTACGGTCCGTCGATTGATCAACGGGCCATTCTGCACGTCCATCGTTCCTAACTAAAACCTTAATCTCTGAAGCATTCTGAAATTTTCTAAGTGTCCAATGACAGAAGTGGACTACGGTTTGTCGATCAATGGACGCCCCGTTCTGCACGACCAGCGTTTATAAGTGCAATTTTTGTGGACCTGTTACTTTTGAAATTTCTAAGTGTCCACCGACAGACCCTTTCAATGGACCATCAATTCATCGACGTACTGTCAATAGTTTCGTCACCCAGTTTTGTAGTTTGCACTTCACTATGTCTTTCATTCCAAATTTTGTTTTTCTTCTTTTGTGTGTGCAGGATGATTACAATAAAACTATTAACTCTCCTTTGCATGTACCAATGGCCCCCAAGCCGGATATTTTCTATTCCAGGTGACGGTCCAAGTTCGTCGCACCATCCCGGCATTTGGTTGGATAGTTCGATGATCGAAGAGCATCCCCAAGATGTAACCAGCGTCTTCGTCCTCGAACTGGTCTTAGACTACCCCTTAGATACATCATTGCATTTCATAGGTAGAGAAACTGCGGAAAAATTAGAACTTTACATATGAAGTTTACTTAGACATCTCATTTATCAAAATAGTTTACATAGTTGTCTCACAAAAAACCATCTATTATAGAAATACAAAGTTTTGGACATAGACCTTACACTATTACGATATGTCTCATATAGAACTTACAACAAAGTCTCAAAACATAAAAAAAGAAAAAATTTGTGTCTAGACATTGTCAATAGTAAAGCTAGAATAGTGGAATCATGCTTGGACTTGAGGACTCACCAACAACTTGGGAACTATCCAAGTTTTCCTTGAAAATGGACTTGAAGATCTTTAATGGGCCGAACCTACATTTTTGTAGAAATAGAGAGAATATGGGTTAGTAAAAGCCACATTTACTAAGTATGGAAACATATGAAAGTAAAACATATAGAAACATGCTAAAAAAGGCGTTAGGTTTAAAGTATGACCAAGTAACTTGAAATCCTTTCATTCACATTCAAATAGCATGTACAAGTTCATAATAACAATAATAATAAGACATATTCAGAATCATGTTCAAGAGTAATCATCATAATAAATCAATATCAAGGTTTCATGTCTTAAAGTTCATTTCATCACAACATAAGAAGGCCCTTACTCACAATCCCAATCCAAGTCAACAAGTGCAATGCTCATGTGAAGCCCCATAACCCCACATAAACCAAGTAAACTAGTAAAGAGGCCATAAGCAATATCTTTACCTTATATAACATCATAAGAACTATGGCAAACATCACATATAGAAATTTAGACCAATGTCATGTGTATTCAATGGAACCAACATCATATAACATCAAAATTATATAGATTCTATATTATGCATTTAATTCATAACATAAGTACATAGAATCATCCTAGCGATTCCCCATCAAGGTCAATTGTGCATAATGTGAGTAGTTTGTGTAGGAAAGTCTCATTACCCTTAGAGGACACTAAGCAGTACCCCTAAGTCATCCTAGTATGTCCATCTTTATTACTTTCATTTATTGTTGACTTTGGGAACTCACCATTAGTGAAAATAGACCATATGAGCTAAACATGAGAATCGGCGTGTTGTCATGGAGAACCCTACACGAAACGAAGGTGCTCTACTTTTAACGAGTGACGCATCATGGAACATAGCCCATCAAGGTGGATCACTAGCCTAGTTTTCCTATGAGGGCCACATCGGAGCACATAGGTATGGAACTAGCCATACGTGTAGTTGAAACCCTTTTATGCATTCACATTGAGTATACCATCCATGAGAACCAATGGGGAACCTACATCCATCTTAGGTAAGAGGACACCTACTTATAAATAACCAAAACATCGGGTTCGCTCGGTACAAGCTAGAGTTCTATTTTGAAAATGTCTTTAACACATCTTCACATTAGTTTTATAGTATCAGGCACTTAGGAGACTAAACCCCGTGTATTAATCATGCTCATATCTCTTCAGGTTTAGAAATGAGAACTCCTTTATCACAACCCCAAACATAGAGAGATCATCACATACATAGTCATAATAATAAGGTACACAATGAGAATTACTTTCATAGGGAATGAACCTCATACTACCATTATCATGGTCTCACATTCAACATATTAATAACACTAAAAAAACAATGCCATTATATTCATCATATCATCATCTTTCTTATTCTATACATTCATAACTTCAATTGCAACATCATTCATCACAATAACCACAAATTAAATAAAAGTATAATGATCATGGAAAAGTCTTACCAAGACCCTCCAGAACACCCCTAGAGAGGTGCACCCCCACAATTCGACAATATAATCCAAACATCCAATCATCATCATCATTTAATAGTAAATTTTTCAATAATAGATTCAATTATATCTATCTCAATCACAAACCAACCAAGATCACAAGTTAGAGTTAAGAAAAGAAGAGGATTCATGGGTCTTTGTAGATATTTAGGTCAAATCTTTAGGGGATACATCAATCCACATAAGTTTACATAATTCATAAAAAATAATTTAATTTAGACTACACAATTTTATCAAGAAAGAAGACCCATGAAATTGGATGAAAACCAAGGTTTTTTAAAGAAGTTTGAAATCCAAATTTTAAAGAACCTCTACGGGAAAGGGTTACCAAGAGTTAATTATTCCATACCTTGAAAATACTTGAAGAATGGTGAAGGAAATTCTTGATCTTGAAGCCCTGGAAAATCTTGGTCTTCTTTTTCAATGGGGATCTATGAGTAATGAGAGAAACTAGAGAGAAGTGAGAGTGACTTTGGTTCCAATTGGGGAATTGATTTGGGTGGATAATATAAACTTAAAACTGACCTAAAATCAATATGTAGTCATCCTCTAAATTACCCAAAAGACACCTCACTTAGTTTAGTCTTTTTGAGAAGTCAATTGACTTAAAAATGACGCAATCAAATCTAGACATGGTTGCACGTCGCGGGGGTACTTTTAAATCTTTTTTCTGGAATCCGATTTGAGAAAGTGAGCCTCGTAAAGTCCCCGCTCTGTGATGAAAATTTTTTTGCTTTCAAAGGGATGTTTCACGAAGCCGCCACCACCTATAGACGGTTGACAGCAGGGATTCTTTTGGCGCCTCCTACCAGCGTTAGGTTTCATCCTCAAGGACCCTTTGGGTGATACTTGGGGAGTTTTAAATAGATGTTTTTAACCTGTAAACATTATTTTACCTATTTAAAGTATGTTTAAAAGTTGTAGATTCTATCGGCCACTCACCAACCTTGACTACAAAACATAAGCCGACATCTATCTACTACGTCAAGTTTGCTAGCTCGAAGTCAAGGTCTTCCTTTGACATTTAGACTCTAATAATTCTAAATTAATCTTATTACATTATTATAGTTATGGAAACATTATTTTAACCATTATTTAATAGGTGAGTCTCTAGTCTAGTTCATAAGACTTTCGGTGTGTTACACTTTAGTGGAGACAGAGGTGTTAGTCGCTTACTAATTAAAGAGTATGGCACAAGTGTGAAATAATTAATGGAAGAGAAATAGGCCGGTATATGTGGGTCCCATAGACTGGGAGGTATTTAAGAAGGCATTTCTTGATAGATTCCCCGAGAGTTGAAGGAAGCTAAGGTGGAGGAATTCATTAACCTTAGTCAAGGTAGCATGAGTGTTAAGGACTATGCCTTGAAATTTACCCAACTATCCAAGTGTGACATCTATGGTGGCAGATATGAAAAATAAGATAAATAGGTTTTTGATAGGTGTGTCTGACTTGGTTGAACAAGAAAGTCGTACGACTATGCTCCATCGTGAAATGGATATCTCAAGTCTCATGGTACATGCTCAACAAATTGAGGAGTCAAAACTCAAGAAAATGAACAGAGAGGTGTAAAGAGCTAGAAATGGTGATGGGAACTTCTCCAATGCTAGGTAGGTCAACCAAGGTTCAGACAAAGTTTTTCGAACCAAGGATCCTCTAGTGCTACAAAGGTAAATAAGAATAGGGTTTCCAACCCCAAATCTCAAGGAGGTAGTAGTGGTGGTTCTTATGTTGCTAGGCCTAATTTTCCAAAATATGGTGAAAAAAACATGATGGAAAATTCCTAGTTGGCTTGTATGGGTGATATCATTGTGGAAAGAATGGCCACAAGATGAGAGATTGTTGGTACTCATGGCTAACTGGAGAAAATTCAAATGAAATGCACTAAGCAACTCTAACTCCAATGCTCAAAAGAAAAGCCGCTATTATTCTCTTCAATCCCAAGGTGACCAAGAGATCTCCCAGGATGTTGTGAACGGTATGTTAAAAGTCTTTTTTATTAATATAAATGCCTTGTTAGATCTCGATGCCACTTTGTCCTTTGTAACACCTTTTAATGGCCATGAAGTTTTATATATTCTCCGAAATGTTAGTAGAACCTCTTTTGGTATCTATCCTGGTTCGTGGCTTAGTGGTGGCAAAAAGAATCCATAGAAGTTGTCCCATTTTCTTGTACAATAAGGTTACTTTGGTGGATTTGGTAGATTTAGATATGTTAGATTTTGATGTTATTTTTAGTATGGATTTGCTGCATATGTGTTATACCTTTACAGATCGTAGGACTCAGATGGTTAACTTCTAATTTCCAAATGAGTCTATTCTAGATTTGAAGGGGGGAATTCTATCCCTAGAGGTAAATTTGTTTCTTGCCATAAAGCTAGGAAAATAATCTCCAAACGGTGAATTTACCATCTTGTAAGGGTGACAATTGTTGAGTTGCAAACCTCTTCTCTAGATTCGGTTCAATCAGTGAATGAGTTCCCAAATCATTTGCATGGTATTCCTCCCGAGTGGGAAATAGATTTTGGCGTTGATATTTTATTAGATATGCAACCTATCTCTATTTCTCCTTATAGAATAGATCTATACGAGTTGAAAGAGTTAAAAGAGAAAATAAATGATTTGATAAATAAGGGTATTATTTGACTGAGTATCAGTCCATAGGGTGCCTCAGTGTTGTCTGTTAGAAAGACGAATGGATCTCTGTGAATGTTCATCCAGTATCGCCAATTGAAAAAAAATACCATTAACAATAAATATTTTTTTAAAGAATATATGATTTTTTTTTATCAACTTCAAAGGGTTAACTATTACTCAAAAATTGACTTTCGTTCAGGTTATCATAAATTAAGGGTGGGAGGGGTTGATGATGACCTTTAAGAGTCGATATGGTCACAATGAATTTGTCGTTATGTCATTTTTGTTTGACAAATACCCCGACGGCTTTTATGGATTTGATGGATAGAGTGTTTATACAATACCTTGACATGTTTTTATTGTGTTTATTGATGATATTTTGATCTATTCAAGGAGTGAGAATGAACATATTGACCAATTTATTATTGTGTTGCAAGTTCTGAAGGACCAACAACTTTTTGCGAAGTTTAGCAACTATGAATCATATTTTGTCAAGCAAGGGTATTGTGGTAGATCCTAAGAAGACAGATGCGGTCAAGAGTTGGCATAGACCTCTAACTCTTTCCGACATTAGAAGATTTTTTGGTTTGGCTGGTTTTTATAGGAGGTTTGTTGAGAGGGTTTTCCTGTATTTCTTCTCCGATGACGTCTTTAACTCAAAAGAAGCCTGAGTTGAGTTTGAGTGTTGAAGAATTATGGAAAATTTCCGAGAAGAATTGAAAAGATACACTTTACCTCCTCTCTAGGGTTGACCTTATCGGAGCGGTGGTAAAATGACGTTTTTGGTTACTGTGACACCTCTGCGAGTGGAGTCTGGGAGGGGTGTCCTCATGCAAAATGGGTAAGTCGATTTCCATGACTTCTGAGGCAACTGAAATTCATGTGAAAAATCTGTCCGACCAATTATCTTAAACTGAGCGACGGTAGTAGTGTATTTGACCTTGAAAATATGTAGAACATTACTTTGTATGAGCAGGTCCATTTCCATGTGATTTTTTCATTGATAACAGAGTCTTCATATGTGTGACTTGAGTCTCGTCAGCGAAGTTGCGTTAGAAGCTGTTTGAAGAGACTATATATATAAAATGTCTTTACCACCCTGACAAGCATAATGTTATAGAAGATGCACTTAGTAGATTGTCTATGGATAGTGTTGCTCATGTAAAGAAATAAAAGAAAAAGTTGGTTCATAATGTGCATTGGTTTTCTTGACTAGTTTTTCAACTAGTGGATTTTACCAAGGGTGTTGTCATGGTCTATAATGGTTACAAATCGTCCTTTGTGACGGATGTTAAGTCTAAACAGGCCTTGATACTTTATTAGTTTTGTTATAAGAGTCATTACTGAAAGTCCATAGAGGCTTTCTCCCAAGGGGTATTGGGGTTATTAGATAAAAAGGTCGAGATTATGTGTTTCATATGTTGATGGTTTAAGGGAGCAAATTTTAGAAGAAGCTCATAGTTCTCGGTATTCTATTCATCCGGGAGACACCAAGAAGACCCGATCTATGAAAAGTTTATTGGTTGAATGGTGTAAAGAAAGATATTGTGGGATTTATGGACAAATGTCCTCATTGTCAACAAGTTAAGGTTGAACACCAAAGTCCCAAGGACTTATCACAAAATATTTCTATTCTAAATCCAAAGTGGGAAGATATGAACATGGATTTAATTGTAGGTTTTCCTCGAACTCAAAGGCAACCTGATCTTATTTGGGTCATTATAGATAGGATAAAAAAATCATCCTACTTTATTCTTGTTTAGGTTTCTCACTCAGCGGAAGAATATGCCAAGTTATATATAAGATATAGTGAAGTTGCATGGAGTTCCTCTATCTATCATTTCAGATTGAGATATTCAATTTACATCTCATTTTTGGAAGTCATCCCAAAAATCTCTTGGTACAAAGGTGAAGCTTAGCACCTCTTTCCACCCTAAAATTGATGGTTAAGCGGAATGCACGACTGAGGCCTTAGAGGACATGATGAGGGAATGCGTGATAGATTTGAAAGGTAATTGGGATGATCACTTTCCATTGGTAGAATTTTCCTACAATTATAGTTATCACTCTAATGTTTATATGGCTCCCTTTGAAGCCTTTTATGATAAGATATGTAGGTCTCCGGTCGATTTTTTTGAGGTAGTAAATTGCCTTATTATTGCGTCAAGATTGTTCGAAGGGTATTGGAAAAAGTTTGATCATTTAGAGGAGATTGAGAAGGGCACAAAGTAGAAAAAAGTCTTATGCCAATGTGAGAAGAAGGGATCTAGAATGAAGTTAATGATTGGGTATATTTGAAATCTCACCCATGAAGGGTGTAATGAGAATTGTCAATATGGGGAAGATTATTCTCCGGTATGTCGGCCCATGTGAAATTTCTAAACTTATTAGGAAGGTGCACTATTAGTTGGATTTTCCAAATGAGTTGGTCCTATTTATTTTGTATTTCATGTTTCTATGCTTAAGAAATATGTTGGATATCCAACATCTATTAATCCCCTAGAAGGGTTGGGAGTTGATGAAAGTCTCTCATATGAAGAGTTTCCTATAGAGATCCTAGATTGGAAAGTCAAGAGATTGAGAAATAAGGAAATAGCTTTTGTGAATGTTTTATGGATAAATCATTTAGTTGAGGGTAATAGTTGGGTGGCTGGGGACGATATGAAGGCCGGATATCCTCATCTCTTTCCTTCTACTCTTATTCAAGCTTGAGGTAAATAGTTCTTCTTGAGTTTTCGTGTTGTGTAAGTCATGCGTGTTAAATGTGTTTTCCATCATTTCCTTATGTTGTGCCTGATCTTGAAGAAATTCATGTTTAGTAAGAAAATGAGTTTTTATGATCGATTTTCCTCTTGTTTCTGAGCATTTAGTATGAGTTGCCTATTTGAATTCTTGAAATGAGTTGATAAACATGCTTTAGTATGAATTTGAGAGTAATTTCATAATGTCTCCATGATGTTGAGTGGATCATGATTATAGTTAAATAAGGTAGTTCTTCCTATGAATATGAGAAATAGAGTTTCATGCATATTGGTTTGTTAGATATAGTTCCTACTTCCTTGTATTGCATTGGTTATGTTTTAGATGGAGTTAAAGTTTCCTCTTTTGAATTTTGCATTATTTTGATGTTTCAGATGGGCTGCTAGTCTCAAGTCTTTAATTTCGTAAGGTGTCTAGATCGTCATTCGAGGATGAATTTTTCCAAGTGGTAGATAATGTAACCTTCTGGAAACTAGTAGAGTAAACTAGAAATTGACATGAGGGTTAAAGTTGTAAATAACTCCTGATACTAAATAATGTATGTTTTTGGGTTAAAACATCAAGGCACAACCCCCTCCCCTCAAGGACCAGCCATGGGTCCTTTAGGAGGACCCCTCAAAAGGTGACAAAAATTGTGCTTGGGCAGTCCACCCACAAGATGGAACAAGATAGGTTGGTGACCCCAAGCCTCGGGGAGTGAGCGGCTATGGGAGCAATAGCCCAATGGAACCTGACCTAGAACGCTTACCTCGTTTCACCAGCACTGGCCATGGTTCCTACAACAATCCGTCAATGGTGGGCGTGGATGGGGCCTAGGAATCGCCATATGGCAGTTATACTTGGGGAATTTTGGTTTTCCTTTTTAATAAAATATTATGTGGCATCGTCTTACATTTAGTTAAACTAACTCTATATAATTTTAAGACTCCCAAATCATGTCATCTTTTTTATAATTTCTAAATACCGTATTCAAAACTAACTTTTCCTCCATAACTCTCTCTGTGACTCCAAGGAAGAACAAGAAAATTGTAGCTAGGGTTGAAGAAAATCATTTTAACTAAAATTGTTGGATTTCATAACCAAGGTATGTCATGCACTTTCCTCCATAATGCCTCAATGTGATGAATGCCAAACGTTGAGTAACTGTCTTTATATCACATATAAATACATATTACTTTCCACCTAATACGCCTCTTGTTTAATAAGGAAGGTTCTCCCAGATATAGATCTTACGCCTACTGACTACGTTCTTTTAGTTGTAGATACATCCGGAGTTTACTCTCCACTTACTAATTGATTCACTATATTGCAATACCAAGCGCATAAGAGATAGGCTAAGTGCCATAAAGCTCCAATCCGGCCAGGAATACTTCTCGGCATTTGTTCCACATTCATGCTACTAGGAGAAATATTCTAACCTAGTCAAATGATTAACTATTCAATTCTCAGTACCCTTTCTATACTTTTATCTCAAGGTCTAATTCTTTGAGAAGAAATATCCCCCGAATTAGCCTTGGTGTAGCTTAATTCTTGATGAATAAGTAAGTAATAGTTTCATGGTCATTATAAACATTCACTTTGGTAGCTAACAAATACGATCGGAATTTGTCCAAGGGGAATACTGGAGCCACCACCTCCTTCTCAGTCACTATGTAATTAACTTGAGAACAATCAAGGGTCTTGCCTCCATAGTGGATTGAGTGGATCACTTATGTTTTCTTTGCCCCAATACTGCACCCACTGCTACATTGCTTGCATAACACATGGATTCAAATGGTAATTCTTAATTAGGATCAATTTAGATGTGAACATCAATTAAGTTCATCTTCAACATCTCAAAAGATTTCAAACACATCTTGTCAAATTCAAATTTCACCTCCTTCTCCAAAAGACTGCATAGAGGTCTCGCAGTCTTGGAAAATCCTTGATAAAGATCTGGTAAGAACCTATGAGTCCAAGTAAACTTCACAAACCTATTTGCAGAGATAGGACGGGGAAATTTTTCAATAACCTCCACCTTGGGTTTATGCACTTCTTATACCAATTTTGACAACTTATGCCCCAATAATAAACAATATTGAAACAAGAAGCGACATTTCTCCCCATTAAACACTAAATTGGTGTCCTCAAATCTAGCAAGTACTTTATCATTATTTTGGGCATACCTCAAAAGACTTTCCAAAGAAAGAAAAATCATCCATTAACACTCTACAAAGTTCTCCACCATATCATGAAAAATTACCATCATGCACCTTTGAAAAGTCGCCAGCGCATGGCAAAGTCGGAATGGCATGCGTTTGAAAGCATGTGTACCATAAGACAAGTAAATGTGGTATTTTCCTGATCCTCGAGAGCAATTAAAATCTGATTATATCTAGAATACCCATCTAAGAAACAATAGTACTCCTGCCATGATATTGGGTCAAGCATATGATCAATGAGGAGGATAGGATAGTGATGTTTTTGATTGGCCTTATTTAGCTTCTGTATCCGTACAAATTCTCCATCTAATTACTATTCTAGTGCGAATTAACTCATTTTTATAATTTGCCACCACTATAACAACTCTTTTCTTTGGACACAATACACAGGACTTACCCATTTGCTATCTGAAATTGGAGACATGATCCCAGCATCTAACCACATTATTACTTTCTTTCTCACCGCTTCTTTCATCACATGATACAGTCTACATTAGTACTGGGCACTCATCTTTATGATCCTCCTCATATAGATTTTGTGCATACATAATTCGAGAGTAATCCCATGAATATCTGGCATCTGACACCTAATAGCTTTCTTTCACCACTTTATGACTCACACCGTTGTATCAACTTGTATGTGAGACATATTTGCAGAAAATATTACGAGTAAAGTTTCATTAGTACCCAAACACACATACCTTAGGTGAGTAAACATATAATTAAATTCCAACTTAGGTGTTTCTTCAATTTAGGGTTTGGGGGGAGACCCTAATTCATGATCCAATGACTATCTCAACTTTTGTTTCCAAATTCAAACAATTTTCTATCTCATGAGCTTCACTATCACCCTTTACGACATATACCATTAAAACTCTTTATAAGGGATCCACAAACTGAATGAGTTGTTATTCTACTATGAGATCTACAACTATAATAGAGAACAACCATTCATAAATCAAAGACAATTTCAAGATGTAGTAAACATCAAATACTTGAACCTTATCGTGTGGACTCATAGTAAACTGCCCAGTTATTACATCAATCAATGTCCGCCCTCTAAACAAGAACGGATGCCCCAGAATAAATGGAACTTCAGGATGAAGCTCAAATTTTAAGATCACTGCAATATATAAACGAACCCGCATGAAATACTAAAACAAGAATGTAAAAGTAATTTAAAACAATAACCAAGAACTAATTCAGAAAGCCTTCAATATTCACGATTATTTCGTAGCTACAACAACAAAACAAGGCTGTTAAACCACTCATAATTTTCAAAAAAACACAAAATATAATTGTTCAACAACCCTGGGGGGATTAAGCAATACCCCCAAGCGTTATGATTTCATAAAATAAAAATTACAAGGAGGGCCGCATAAAACCTTACCTTTGTCCTAAGGTTGTTCATAAGTTGGTCTTCCTACTAAAGATAACTAACTCCTCACAATACAAAACAAGAAACCTATATAAAAATACGTAAATAAAGGACTTCTCTCGATATAAAATCTAGGAAACAACAAATTAGGGAGACTCTCCCTTTCAAGTATCACCAAAAAGGAATAAGAACTCTTCTAAAAAGCTAATACTATAAAATACTAATATCATCCTAACAGAAGAGTTTTCACCATCAAAAAGTCAACCGCCAAGGGGGTTTTCTTATTCTCTTCTACTTTCTCCTTCTAATGATTGTCATGCCAATTATGTCTAACTCAAAGAAGGCCCTTGTCTTATTTTGAAATTGCTGCTTTGGAATAAAATTCAAGGTGTAGTGCATTGGTGGTGTTATTAAGAAAGAGCATCTTCTGTAAAGTTTGGTTCTCTGTAAGTGTGTCAAAATAAAATAGAATTAGAGAATTGAAACCTATTACTAAACTTGAATTGTTGCTCTTGCACACCAAAAAGTAGTCGATGCGTTAAAAAATAAACCTAGGATCCTATTTATAGTGTTTAGGAAAAGTATTTCTGAACTTAGGCCAAGAGGGAATCCTAACTAAACCTAACTTTTGCAAAAACATCCGCCAACCCCTAGGGTGTCGATCCCAACTCGCGCCTATCAGGCTGGGGCGCCACGCTGCCAGTGCACCTAAAAGCAGCTCAAGTAAAACTTTTCTTCGTGCGTCGCAGATTTTCTACACCAGTGATGGTGGGGATCCATGTGACAACCCGAGCCTATACACTGGACGTGGCTGACACTCGAGAACCATTCTTGGTACCCAATAAAAACCGCATCATGGCTGACAACAAGCGGAAGACTAACTAAATTATACAAAGCTTAAAATAGAATAAAATTAATTGAAACTAAATATCAATATATTTGTATATTCAACTAGCCGAAACTAGAAAACTCAAGTCTTTTAGACATTTTACAAGATAAATGAAACAGACTTCTCAAACTCTATTGTCTACCTATGAAGCCTCTAAATGAGAAAGAGGGAGGTCGGGACAAGACCCATGACATCCTGAAAAAACTGAAAAGTAAATGAAATCCTTAGAATCAAGGAGACTTACCATAGCTAACTGGTACCAATGAAACGTTTGTTGATGATCCTGAAAACATGTATCTTCATCATGAAATGATGCAGAATAATGTCTTGGTACATGGAATGTAAGAGCCTATAAGGGGAATTTTAAAGCATAACATAAGCTTGAACTGGTGGAAAAGATACATACTTACATCTTTTCAACTCAGTTCAACCAAACTCAACACACCCGACACAAAGAACATACCGACCCCCCCCGCGCCAAAATCAAGATAAGATATTCAACTCAATGAGATAAAGCTAAAACCAATTATAAGATATGCGACTAAGATAAATGAGGATCAACTCAATAATAAGATACACGACTCTTGGTACTCAACTCTATATACTGAACCAATATAAAGATACATACACAGTATATAGAAAGCTTTTAAAACAGTAGAAAGAACTAGTTTGTATGCAAGGATACAAAATAAACTCTTCTTGTATATGAAAATACAAAGTAAACTATGTGTATATAAGAATAAGAAATATCTCTCTTTGAGTTTCTCTAACCGCAAACATTACTATGAGCAATATAATGATACATTGTCTCGCCCTCATGCCAATATTGTCCAGCACTTTGTCGTGGTATAGATTCTCTTAAGTGGATTCACTAATCTAAGCTAAAAGCATTGACAAATAATCTAAAAATTATGACCCCGTTCTACACATGTTCGCTATATGATTTATGAAAACTTTGAATTATTTGAACTCAAATTCGCTACTACCTCTTTAAAATATATAATGAATAATCTTAAACATGTGCAATACCTGGAGTGTGTCCAAGTTCTTAACATGGCAAGTAGACACCCTCGATGGAGTAGGTTACCATCTGAATTACAGGCATGCTACCAATGTAATATGTCGAGGTTATTGCCTTTCTCATCATGTGGGAAAACCTACTAGCAATTAGAGAAGTTCTATGAAGTTAGGTGCGCGGTAGTATCGGGACGCTATTCTAGACACATTGCACAATAGTTTCGAATGTGTAGTTTTTTGCGTCCCTAGGCGTCTTGCCAAGCCCAGTACTTGAATAGTATATGTGCTGAATGAGGCTTTAAAGAACGAATGAATGTAATGGTTTAAGTAAGAAAACATATGAAATGAATAAGTACTTATTAGATTAGTCAAGGGTTGTCTAATTAAGGTGTGAAGGCGGGGCAGAGGGCATAGGAATGGTCACTTCGCTACATACGTAGTAAGTCTTAAGAATGACTCCCAAGTAGGGCAATGTGGTTAAACTATATAGACATGATCTAAGCCTTAGGTAGTGCTTAAGTATTACTTAGGTCAATCTTTGAAGAGGTCAATAATGCGACTTATTTCTTGATTAATTTAAGTAAGTCTTTTGATAGCTTTGAAGGACATGTATATCATCTATATGTTGTTGTGTTAAGTGAGAATGATATATCCATCATCGTAGTCTATAGGTCTCTAAGTGTAGGTGCTGTAAGGTATTCGTATGGCGGTCGCATTCACAACTCATCAAGTGAGAATTAGAATCACCTTTGTAGAAAAATCTCATGTTCATGTGTATGATGTCTTGTGAATATGGGTTGATCTCATTTATAGGTAGGTCTAAGGATAATTTAGGTGTTCCTAGATGAGGTTTTAGGGAGGTCTCGCTTTGTATTAATTAAGATGGTATTAGCGATAGTGATGAGATAGTGAGGAATTAAAATGATAGGATGCATTACTGTGCAGGAGACAACTTCATAGTAACATGGAAAATAGTCACTTTAAGTGACTTAGTCTTATTGTAAAGATTTCTAAAAATCGTACTAATTGCATAAATGTGAATCTTATGTGTTGTTATAAAGTGTTAAATGATTATAGTTCATGAATATATGATGTTGTTAATGAAAAAAGTGTATATTTCCAATCAAATGCCATTTTCACAATTTTTTTTTAGCATTAGGTCATACTTAGTACATGTGCAGTATTGTATGATTCCATGCTTTTATTCTAATCATCTATAGCTGGTGGTAGGTAGAGCATTTTGAGGAAGCAAGACTTGGATCGTAGCATCATTCAAGTGAAGTTGAAGTATATCCTCATTTGATCGAGGGCACAGATATCTTTTATTTTTTTATCGAAGTATTTAATAGACTTAGTAGTACTTATTTCTATTGTGTATGGGACGTGTCCCAAAGTACTCTTGTGTCTATGAATTTATGAAATGAGACTTAGTATTTCTAATGAGTTTCAATATGAAAGATATTTTCAAGACTTATAGAATGTTTGTAAAAAGTTTTAATTACGCACTACTTTTCATATTTTTTACATGTGATAAACGATATGGAAGAGCTTGTACAAGACCTCCGAGAGGTCAAGTACGCCAGTTGCACTCCGAGAGTGCCATATCTTTTCGGGTGTGGTCAAGGGTTGTGACATCTTTACTCTCAAAGTGTTCTTACAGGATGTACATAACCTTCATAAAACATACATAATATCATATCATGCCCTTTCAAGTGTCAAAGCTCATATTAAATAAGCACATCTAGTATGACTACATTAGACATGAATATAATCATAATTCAAGTAGTTTAATTATCACAAGCATATATAATATCATACTCTACCTCCTTCAACTTCAAAACATACTTTCAATCATCACCCCTAGGGTTCAAGGACATCATCCCAACTCATGTGATCACTTTATGCATTTCAGAATTTATGAGGTAGATTAGGTAGATAAAGTCCTACCACAACAATTCTATCTAATAGTCCACCATGATCATGTGAACTTCCCTCTTAGGGACTTAATATATGTAAATTATCATATTATATTTACCTTCAAACCCTAAAAGTCAACATTCATAAATATAGGTCTTACTCTAAATAGATTTACTTCTTAAAGTCATCCTATGAACCTAGATTACAAGGCATTATAAACACATACTTATTCTTAATCCATTTTATCCATATATCATCATAAAGGTTCAACCTCAAGCCTTACTAGTTAAGATTCATCACATATACATTATTCTAACACGATTCATGTCTACATGATTTTACTCTTGAAAAAGTACAATATTTATCACCAATTCTATAATATTATCCTTGAATCTTCAATTTCCCTAAACAAAAGATAAACCCACATTACTTCATAAAAACATGTAATGTCATCATAATAACATTATTCAATACTAATTCAATAATAAACAACCTATATCCACTAAATTGGATTCATAATCAACTTAACCCACAATATTTGAAAGAGCCCTAACTTGAATTGGGGATTTCATCTTTACAATTATGGTATAACTAAGTTTTCCATGGATGGAAGAATACATGGATGAATAAGTCATCATACCTTGATTATAAAGCCTAGCAATCTTTAAAAATGGAGACTTGGATTAGCTTAACTCTCTTCTTCTTTTTCATCTTCTTTTTCTTCGAGTTTTCAGAAAGTGAATTTTTGGGATGAGACTTTTGCGAGATTGATTTGGAAGAAGTGCTATTGAAATACTAGAGACTAAAAATTTATTATATAGAGTTGATTAAGTATAAAAACTAAGGCCACAAAACGATATTCAGTAATTCTAACTTAAAAAGGAATTCCCTAAATTAGCCCTCATTAAGCAGCCATGTGAGAGGCACCACGACAGGATCCAGAAGCAATGGTCCTTAGGAAGTGGCTTGGCTAAGAGGCTTTGGCCTCCACAAAATTGATGCTTCTTCATGAGCTTTCCAATGGCCGTGGTGTTCTCTATTGTCCGTGAAGTGTCTCTTGAAGGTGAGACACTTTGAGGAAGCTTATAGGTAGATATTGCCTTATCCATTACGAGCCACACCACTAGTTGTGGTGGTGGTCATGAAGTGGGGAACTGATAGGTAGCCTTGGGGAAGCCATGGCCCTTTACTTGGGCCTTCCCCCTGTCCTTGGATCTTGCCCCTTGCCTTTGCTTATGTTCCCCTCAAGCTTAGCTCTAGTTGTCCTACTAAACTATGGGATGTTACAATATCTCCACCTTGGTAACATTCGTCCTTGAATGACGATTTTAAACACCTCTTAGAGAAACAACTCTAGAACTAGCCCCACAGACCCAATCATGCCATGCAACACATAGTATAATTGCCAGAACTCAGGAGGAAAATTATTTATATGCTAAAAATACTTATGCCACATAAGGAGTAGGGGAATTAAATCTAACAACCCAAAAATTTGCCAATAGATTCAACATCTACTAATAATTCAATGGAGGACGAACTACCTCGAACTACACATGTCAACAAATATCATCCGAGCTAACGATGTAATTTACTCTCAAAAAGCATAGCTAAGTCATTGTTCATCATCATTCATGATAGTCAAATAGGCAACTCATACTATAATGCCCACAACCACATGAGGAACATTAAATCATGGAAAACATCATGTTCTACAAACATGAGGGGGATTTCTCAAGAAATAAGTAACATAAGAAAATCATAAGAACACATAAATCATACATGACATCACATAAGGCACAAACCATGAGGAGCTCTTCATTTAAATGCTAAAGGAGGAATAGAAGGTAAAAGGATGAGTACATTGGGACATCTCATTGGTCGTTGGACTCCCTAGTAGAACCTCACCTAAAACCTTCACTTAAAAACCACTCCTCAACGTTTCATAGAACTGACTCCCTTGCTCTCTTTTATTTCTTAACTTGCTAGGCTAGGATCCCTAGTGATATTTTTAAATTATAGAGGTTATCATTAACTCCCAACTTTTTTAAGGAATTATGAATGTTGGATCTCCAACACCCTTCTATATCCAAGAGACATATAAAACCGGATATGTCGGTACTACTCATTGAGAAACTCTAGTTCACAAGCAACATTACCAAATCTACTCAAGATCTCATAGAAGCCTACAAAACTTGGACTAAACGTCCCAAAATCACTACACCTCTAGAGATGAGGATTTGAAGAAAACCCAAGTCATTCACATAAGAAACACTCAATGACCTTGCTATCTATGCACATCATCTCCCCTTTAAGAGTAAGCCTATAAGGACTCTTCTAAGAATCATTTGTTTCAACTCTAAGATCGGAGCAAGTCACCACACACTCAAGCTTTCAACATCATCATACAAGATGAGTTAGGCTCGAGGGCTGCAATTACACTACTAATATAAAATACCTTTTAAAGAAGTAAACTCATTCAACACATCTAGCCATTACTCAAACACCCTTTTCATCAAATCTATTAACATTACCCCAAATTTATCATGACTAAGTCTGGTTCTACCATCAATAAACATAACTATAGTTCAACCCATTCATACTAAAAAAAACAACATCAAGGTCTATCATACCAAGTATATCAAGTCATAAAAGACAAGCAACACCGGAATCTAAATAAGTATAACATATACCGGGAACAATATTTGGAGGACAATCTTGTTCACCTCTAGCATGGAGAGCATAGAACCTAATTAGATTTGTAGCATACTCACTTGAATCACTTGGACCAGATGAAGGGTAGGGTTGATCCCTACAATGAATATCCCCTTCAATCCTAGTAATCTTAGGGCAATGCCATATATTGTGGCCCAACCTACATTAATCGAAAGAAACATCTTCTATCACACCTACCATAAAAAAGGCTATAGGGAGTCACTACTTATTCTTTGCAATCTAGGGTTTGACACCCTATCTTCACTAAATCTTGGGGGAAACCTAGAAAGACCTTGTTCGGAGACCTTTTAAGAGGAGAATTACCATTGTTAATCCTAAACCTCATTTTCTCCCGTAAACCTTTATTCAAGTTTCTCTTTTTCAATTGATTGAGCATAAGACGTAAAATGATAAATATTCATATCATGACCAAGAATGGTCGTACAATATTCTTTTATTACTAAATCGGACATTCCTGACAAAAATTTACTCATTCCCGGCCTAGGATCGGACACTAGAATTGGAGCATATTTATTCAATTAGATGAACCTCAATTCATATTCCTTAACACTCATATTGACTTTTCTATTGTTAACGAACTCAAGCACTAAAGTTTCTCTAATATATAAATAGAAGAACATATCTAGAAAATCACTCTTGAACTTCTCCCACTCTATGTGAGCTATTCCTACCGGTCTACCCTTCTCTATCGAAGTCACTCCCACAAAGTCCAATATCCTAGAGACCTCTTCTATAAAATCTTGAGGATATTCCTCCATCTTTGACCCATAAAATTTTAGAGTTTTTATCCCAGCCTTAGTCAACAGTTGAAAACCAAACCTATGCTTCTCATTAGTCACATTCACAATAAATGGTCAATTGGAGCTAGAGGAGGAACTTATTGATCCACATTGTCTTCCTAAAACCTTCTAAAGTTATCCCTTGTAGTAGTCATATCCTAAAAAACCAACGGGTACGGATTAGAACAAAACCTAATAGAGCCAAACTTTATGGCACGACTTCGAGAATGAAGAAATGGAGTTTCCTAAACATCCAATAGCCTCATATTCATAAATATTGGTGCGCTTCACATTCATGAAAAAGATTCCACTAGATGTAGTTTGAGACATCCTAGAACCATACTAAACCTTTGTGCTCTAATAACCATATTTCTCATGACCTAGGGTACCTCCTAGACGTAACATGGTGTACTCGACTCTTTAGGTGTCTCATAAAAGCCTTTAGCACATCATACCATAAGATAATAAAAAAAGTCGGAAATTTTAAACATTTTTCATAACAATTGAAGTCTCATAAAATGAAGTAGAAGTTTATTACATTTGTCTCAAACCATCTAATTCCTAAAAAGAGTTACAGACACATCCCATAGAAAAGTACTACCATAAAATAAAGACATAAAAAGGAAAGGGGTGATCAAGTCCTCGATACTATGAGGACTCACCAAACTTGTCTTCTTGATCTAATATGAACCTAGCCATAAGAACGGAAGCCAATATCGTCAAACCCTACATTTGATAAGAATGTAGGAAAAAGTATTTCTTTAGTATAATAATGTACTAAATATGATGGCTAGCATATTTCATCGACATAAGCATATAAAAGGCATTAGTCAACATAAGTCATAAACTATAAACATAAGCATAACAGGCGTAATCATGAGACATAGGCTATAAGCCTAGGAGATAACAATATAGTCATAGGAATACTTAATGTATCTAGTTTAACATGACATAATAGAAACACTACATAAGTCACCTAAAGGCAAGCTTGTGCAATACATGGATAAGGGCCCATAATCCCACTCATTCTAAGCAAGTCACTTTAGGTCCTCATTCATACTTATCATATTTTCAACTCATGCTTAGGTTACTTATCATGCACAAAGGAATAGTCACCTTTCGTCACACATGCATTAGAAAAATCCTTTCAAGCTACAATCCAAACTAAGCATACTTCATAATAATAAGTCATAGGAATATTCAACATAAAAATCATCATAACATAAAGGAATATTCCATGAATACACTGAAAGCATACTTTTGCAAAGGATGAATAAGATCCCATAATCTCACCCATACTAAGTAAAGTTTATTGAGTAACCATAGTTGATAATTCATATTCTTATTGTGAGAATTAGCCTTAACTGACATAGACCATGTGAGAAAACATGGAATCTGGTGTCTACCCACACTGAAAACGGGTTGCTTTGCTTGCTTAAGTGGAGGTAGAATCATATTGTTAGCTTAGGTTGATCCAAAAAGCTAAGTAACCTACAAGGGAACATAATTTATGGATAAGCATATTGTTGTTTGAAACCCACCCTCAACTAGTAATGGAGCTTTCATATCATGAGACCTTCTCTAGAAACCCTCCCTCTACTAATGGAGGAGTTTCTATCCCATTGTCAATATCCACTCGGTGCTACGCATAATTCCTATTATGTTCATAATAAGTGTTGACTTAAGTTCATATTTATGGAAGAATGTCTTAACACTCAATACAATATAACTCATACGATCATGTGTGAGAATAACCTTTTACCGTCCATGCGTAAATATAAATTCAATAGGGGAGACTAGTCTTCCAACCATAGAATAAATACATGTGAAAAACCTTTCACATCATATGATATTCTAGGATATGTGTGTGTATGAGAATAACCTTTCAACAACACAACAACTAGATCATGATCATATTCACTTTACTCTCAAAATGTTCTTAAAGCATGTATATAACCTTCATAAAACATACACAATATCATATCGTGCCCTTTCAAAGGTCAAAAGTTATATCAAATCAACAAATCTGTAATGAGTACATTAGACATGTATATAATCATAATTCTAGAAGTTCAATTACCATAAGCATAATATCATACTCCACCTCTTTGAGGTTTAAAACTTACTTTCAACCATCACCCCTAGAGTTCATGTACTAGACATTGTCATCATCTTAACTCATGTGATTCTATCACTTTATGCATTCAAACATTCATGAGCTAGATTAGATGGGTATAGTCCTTCTACAACAATATTATCTAATAGTCTACCATCATTATGTCAACTTCCCTCCTAGGGCCTTAACATACATAATTCAACATATTAGCTTTACCTTCAAACTTTAGATATGTCTTACACTCACTAGCTTTACTTTTTAAAATAATTCAATCAACCTAGATTAGAATACATTCTAATCACATACTTTTTCTTAAGAAAGTTTAGCCATATATCATGATGAAAGTTTCAATCTCAAGCCTTACTAGTTAATATCCATCACATATACATTATACTGATTGAATTCATGTCTACATGTTTTTAATCTTGAACAATTATACTAATTCAATTCATATCTACATGTTTTTACTCTAGATTAACCCTCTTCTTATTATTATTCTTCTTTTTTTGAGAGAGAGAGGGAGAGAGAGTTTTTATAGAAGATGAACTTTTGGGATTTGATTTGGGGTTTTTGGAAAAAATGGGGTGAATGGATGTATTTTGACTAAAAACTTCTGTGTAAAACTAAGGAAAAATAACCTTATTAATTCTAACTTAAAAAGAATTTCGTACATTAGCCCTCATTAACAATCCACTTGTCAAGAACCACGGCAAGCTCCACGATTCGTGGTCCTTACCACGAGTCATGGTTCCACCCATGGTCCTTAAGTAGTGTATTATCTATGAGTTTATGGCCTCGTCAAAACTAGCGCTTCTCTACTAGCCTTCCCACGAGCCGTGGACTTCACCAATGGCCGTGAAGTGGATCGTGAAGGTTATCCACTTTGAGGCACCTTAGAGGGAGCTACTGCCTTAGACACCATGAACCATAGCATGAGATGTGGTGGTGGTCGTGAAGTGGGGAATTTTTATGCAGCATTGGCCCTTGGCTTGGGCCTTGCACCTTGGCCTCTTCTCTTGGCCCTTGCCTTGGATCATGTTGCCCTCACTCTTAGTGCTATTTGGCCTACTAAATTATAGGCGTGTTACATAAATATTTATTTTCTAAGAGATATGGTCTTGTGAAGTTGACCCAATTAGAATCTTACATCGAAACACAATTGATAAGGAAACTTCAAGAACACTTATTAAGAACTCATCAAGAAATTAAATTTTTCAATATTTATTGATAGATTCCAAAAGAAACTCATGACTGCATGTGTGTGGATGAATCCAACACTATGGAAGATCACATACCTCATAGGGATCAAACCCGTGGCAAAACTTTGCAACAAAACTCAAGAATCTTGATGAATGCCTTGATCCTTTCCTTTTTTTCTCCTAGTTTTTCTTCTTTTCTCTTCATGAACTCTAAACTAAAACCCTATTCGTATATTAGTATTATAAACTAAACTTTTAGTTTTAGACCTTAAAACCTTACTAAAAATGAATTAAATCTTATTGGATAAGGAAAATACCAAATACCCCTTACTATATTCATGTAACTTCTGGCATATCTCACTCATCTGAACTTGAAACTTAACAAACTAAGTGGCGTTGGAAAGATAATTAAGTGAACTTTAATTATTTATATTGTAGCCTATAGAAGTCATCCTATACTTAGATTTATGGTTAATTGAAGTTTATCTAAAACTCATAACTTAAGCATACCTTGCAAAATTTCAGATTTCGCTATTTTCAATTCAGTTCTTTTTGGAACTCAATGTGATACCTCTAGTTAACTGACCTTAATACTTTAGAAATTTCAAATTCCTAGGTAAAATTCTACTCACAACAAGGATGGTTCGAGTCTTAGTTCAAAAAATTTCGAGGGTGTTACACATCGCGCCAACCTTTGCTCGTGGCATATTTCGTTGTCTTCAACTCATCTTCTTTCATGATTCCAATGATTCTCTCAGGAACCCTGCAAAATAAATAATCATGTATGCTATTATGTAGTCCTAATCCAAACATAATAGTTAGATTAGTGAATATTCTTAAGTTTACGTTCAAAGATGGGTAATTTGTTGTAATTAGGTATATTAATATGCTCAAGATCACTTAAATTGTCTTGTATTTTTAGGGCATGGGCAATCGACGCTTGTCTTATTATCCATGGAAGGGCACATAGCCAATCCAAGGTAGAATTCACTAGAATATCTCTTTAAGCTTGATTCATCTCAGCTGAGAAAACCTCTCAACCTTATGAATCCTTTAAGAAAATCCTTTCACTATCATGTTTGAGTAGTATGTCAGAAATCCTACACAAAAATTATAACAAAACTTATGAATTATTCTCAAAACGACCTATACTCATTTTCATCAATATTATAAAGAAATGTGCATATCTTCATATTCATCTTTCATAGACCAAAACCCACTTTATATTTAATTTAAAAACATTCAGTTACTTCAATTTATATATTAAAATAAATAAAACCATCAATTAGATGATAGTTGAATGGAACTCATGAGATTGAAGAGAACCCTAAATTCAAATGGAGATTCTATCTTGTAAAATTGGAGAATTTAAGAATCATATGAAGGAAAGAACTCCGGAGGTGAATAATATTATAACTAGATGTCAAACACCCACAATTACAAGATAATTCGAGATTTGATATTGAAACCTATATTTCATCTTCTTCAAGCTTTAGTTATAGAAATATCGGTGGATGATTTTCTAAGGGATTTCGGAAAATATGAAGAATAATTTAGAATAGTTAGATTTAGCCTTATGCTACTTATATAGGGTCGCATTTAGTATCAAAACGACAAAGTTTAACATTAATCAATTATGGAAAAGACCAAAAAAAACTCTTAAAATAATTGTCAACCACCATCTATGGTTAGACCTACACATCGTGCTTCTTGACCATAGGTGGTGTTTAGGAACTAAGTTTTGCACCCCTAATTATGGGATCCATATACACTCTATTGGTCGACCTACGGTACATATATGGTGTCACGACCCAATTCTACACCCTGGACGTGACCGGCACTCAAGAACCATTGCTCGTTCCCAAGCGAACCCTCATCTTGGCTAACTACAAGCGGAAGACTAATTTAAGCATGCAAAAGCTTAAAACAATCTAAAATTTATGAAACTAAAATACAAAATTTTAACTCAAAATAAAACATAGAATAATAATATGTTAAATTCTCCATAAAATAGTCTAATTAAGTCTTGAAAACATTTAATAAAATAAATGATTACTATAGACTCCTCAACTATACTGCCTATCTATGAAGCTTCTAACTAATAATGATGGAAGTCGGGACAAGACCCAGACATCCTGACTAAAATGAAAAGTAAATAAAATCTTTCGAAAATAGAGAAGCTCGCCATAGCTAACTCGAACTCTCGAATGTATCAACAAAGTTTATGTTGATAATCATGAATACCTCCGTCTGCATATGATACAATTCAGGCCAAATGGCTCAGTATGCGGAATGTACGAGCATGTAAGGGGAATTTCAAAGCATAACATAAGTTTGAATATTGATAAAAAGAAATGTACTTATCTTTCTTAACTACACCAACTCAAGAATACTCAAGGGTACTCAAACATACTCTACTTAGAAGTAGTCAAGGATAAGATACTCAACTCAAAGATATGATATTCGACTTTAATGATATGATACTCGACTCAAAGATTTGATACTCAACTTAAAAGATATGATACTCGACTTGAAATACTCAACTCAGGATACGTAACTGAACTCATTTCAATATAAAACAGTTTAAAACAAGTTCAACAAAAAGAAAAGTTGTTTAAAAACATGATGTCAACTCATAATGATAATATCATAAAAGACATACCATGCTCCCTCTAAAAGTCTACTTTGTTATGCATGAATGAAGTCTCATACCCCCATTCATACTAAGCAGAACCCCTTGAGGAACCATGAAACTACTACAGTGGAAAATTCTCTAATCGACAACCACCAGTATCAGCCTAAGTGGTTATACAACATCTTGCCTACGCTATCATAAATGTCCTATACTTTGATGGCATATAGAATGCTTAACTTAGTTGTTCACTAGCTTAACTTAAATGATTATAAAAAGTATGACCTTTTGATACCCATGATTGGCTACATGGTTTATGAGAGTTGAGTTAATATGAACTCGCATCCCCATATATGTGTTCAATACTACTCACAAAAATATACTTAGCTCATATGTTTTTAAAACAACTTCTTCCTTTGGTTTGAGATAATTACTCAAAACATATCTTAAAAGATCTCTTTTGGAATCGATGTTCCCTTTCTTTCTCAATTGTGAAAACATTTCTAATCTCTTTGGGAATACATAGTCCCTATATATTTCTTTGAAGAAATGACTTCAATTTTTACTCTTTACTCAAGTTGAACTTTCAATATTTAAAACGAAATGAAAACGTTTGTTAAAGACTTTTGAAAATTTCATGATGTTCAACTTGGAGGGTTGATGCAGAATTATGGGCATGAAAAATTAAACTCAAGGACTTCATTGGTAACATGTTATAGTCCCATGATTAGAAATATAAACTCAAATGTGTTAGAGACTTATTACCGAAGACTTAGAACTTGAACGTGCTACTCCTTCTAAAGATACTCAATTTGTGGAGCCTATACTGAATTTATGGTCATGAACGACTCGACTCGAAGGTCTACATACTGCATAGACATCATGTATATGACTCTTCTCATTATCTTATTTACTTCCTCAAAACTTAGTTCAGATCAATGATGGATATCAAAGAATTCACGATTGAACTTAAAGGATTTCTTAAACTCTACTCTTAACTCTCTCTTAATGTGAATTATGAATTCAAGAGTTATGGTTCATGACATGAAGGATATTGCACTGATATAGTAGATTCATGAATACATTATCATCACTCTCATACTAACTTGCTCGAGTCTTGAAAGTAGTTACTAGAAGTTGTAGAAGACTCCTCAAAATGACTCAAATAAACTCTCTCAAAATATTTGAAAGAACTCTCAAGACTTAACTCGTAACTTTACCTTGAATTTGAATTATGATTTCAAGGTTATGATCATATTATGAATGATTACTAGGTGTTTTGAAGTATTTTAGAGTGATTAAATCAAAGGGAGTGAAGATACACTTTAAATGAGTTCAAATGGGACAATCAATGGAAAAGGAGTGGGGGCAGGCGACCCTGATACGTTACGTGAGTAGTGCGGCAGCCTCTAACTTCGGTGATTCCATATGGTCACATTGTAGGCGTGCTTCCCCATCCCCTTGGGCGCATCTGGGGCGTGTTGCGCCAGTCTCTCCTCAAACAGTATTCGACAAATTTCGCCTCTCATTTTCTAACCCTAAATCCCTTTTAATCAATTTCTTTTCTCAATTTTATCTTACATTCAGTTACCCAACTTAGGTACACACTAATACACTCAAAACATCACTGCAAACAATCACTTTCCACTCAGAAACCAACAAAAACCCAACAAAACAAGATCTAGCATGAACTTCAAGAACACCTATCAAGAACTTAACTCCTTCAACTTTTTGAGAATGAAATTACGCTGAAAAAATAATTTTTGGCGTGTGGGTGAACAAAACCAACACTATGGAATCTTACTACCTCTTAGGGATCAAAACCATGGAGAAAATCCACAATAGCACGCAAGAAACTCGACGAACGGTTGATCATCTCCCCTTTTCTCCTCTTTTCTCTTCTTTTCTCTTCATCAACTCTCAACTAAAACCCTAGCCGTATATTGGGATTATTAAACTGAACACAATAGTATTACATACCGAAAATATTACTTTAAACGAATTAAATTTTATTGGTTAAGGAAAAGATCAAAATACCCCTCACTATTTTTGGCTAACTTTCCTTAACTGGACAACCTAACTTCAAAAAGTCTTATCTCACTCATCTGAACTCAAAACTTAACAAACTCAATGGAGTTGGAAAGATAATTTAAAGATATCCCTATGGTATCTTTTAGCAAATGTAACTCATTTTATGTTAGGAATTATGGTCATGTGAAATTGACCCAAAACTCATACTTAGCTTAACTCTCTAAATTTCAGATTTTTGTTATTTCCAGTTTAGTTATTTTTAGAACTCAAGGTGCTACATCTAGTGAGATGAACTTAATACTAAAGAAATTCTGAATTCCTTGGAAAAAAGTTACTCATTACGAAGGATGGTTCGAGTCTTAGTTCAAAAATTTCATGAATGTTACATATTGTCACCGTAGGTCAAACTTTAAGGTTTAAATATTTCTCTATGATCACCTACAAGACCTATCTAAGACTAGTATATTGAACAATGGACAATCCTAATGAGCCGTAAAAAGGGTTCTGGGACTTGTTTTTACAAAATATTTACCCCTACCACCTACGGTTCCCACCTATGACACATATGTGAACCTACGGTCTATGGTCGGTTCCATCAATACAGACATGTGCTAAGAAAATCTGAAAAATTTCTTTGTTTCTAAATTCGAGGTTTTACAACTGTCAATATTAAAGTATAAACACACTGTAGAGATTGAGAGAAAAGATTACCAAGTTAGGGAGCCTAAGAATAAAAGCAGGGAGTGGTGGAGAAAAAGGTTGGCTCTTGGAAAAATAACATATTTGCTTTGAGTTTAAAGGCGATTAAGGGTGTTAACTGGACCACCTAACGCTATACATTGAACATTCAAATTAGTAACTATAAAAAATATTTACACAAGCCAGTTGCTTATAAGGTAATCATAGATACTTATTCTACCTTGATATCCCTCATATTATAAATATTTAGATACATTGACCAAATACAACATTTGCACCACAGGTGAAAACCAAACAAGAAAATGAAACTGCATTTAGCGTCGGTGGAGACGTCGAGTTCTACTCCCACACTTATTAGAAAAATCATTCAAGAAAAATGGCAATTTCAAGCCTCATTAGTTTGATCCAGTTATCTTAGTTCATATTACTCATATCCACATAAGATTTTAATTTCTTCAAGTTCAAGAATAATTGACGAGTTAAGAAAGCACAACAATGATTTATCACATGACTACGATAGTTTGTCTCCTAGATCCCGTGTCTCATTAAAATTGTTTGTCCTTTCATCACAATGTTTGTCAAAGAGAAACAAAAATTGACCATTCATTCACAAAAGAATTAAAAGAAATAAAAATATTGTTAGAAAGAGAAAATAAACAATGTGAAATTATATACCAGTAATAAAAGTTAATAATAGTTTGTCGTTTTGATTTAGATATATCCTTTTTCATTCAAAGAGTTTGTAATTTCATCACAATTTTAACTGAAGTGTAAGAAGATTCGAGCACTGATTCATGATAGATAGTATTATCAAACAGATAAAAGTAACAGTACAACATGATATACTAGTAATGAAATTTCATTAACTACTAGGTTGCTCATTGCTTCCTAAATCTCATGTTTTGATTAAAGTTATGCCTTTTAAGCCTATGTTCAAGGCACTATTATATCGTCTGGTAGTATATAAAAACCAATATACTATAACCTAACAATAATTTTATTTCATGTGAGGAGTGAATTTTTATAAGGACCCAGACAGTACAAGAACATTAAAAATAACAACAATTTGATAGTCACCAAGTAAGTCATCAAACACATTGAAAATAACGAGATTTTTATATTCTCGTGTAACTCATCAATCATATTGAAAATAAAAATAATTTATTTTCTCATTTAACTCATCAAACACATTATAAATAATGATTCTTTTATATCGAATGATGTAGCTCATAGAGCACATTAAAAATAACGAAGATTGTATATTCCTCATGTAATTTATCAACCACATTGAAAATAACAAATAAATCTTTAGTTCATCTTGTAACTGATCAAATACATTGAAAATAATGACAATACAATATTCATCATTTGACTCATCAAACACATTGAAAGTAAGGACAATTCTATATTCATCATATGACTCGTCAAACATATTTAAACTAACAAAAATATTATTCATCATGTAACTCCTCTAACTCATTGGTAATAACAATAATTTTATATTCATATATCATCCAAATCATCAAACACGATGAATATAACAACATTTTTATGTTCATAATGTAACTCATTAACTTGTAAACCATAAAGAGGTAAAGGATATCAGGTTAAACGATACTTGTTTCTTTATTTTGCATTTCGAAATCTAAATACATCATTAACTCATATTTGGTTATTTCTTGGCCACTATGAATAAATATTATTAAACAGAATTTATAACATAATATCATAAGAAAAAATTGATGCAACGAACATTTAATGATCATAGCGAAATGTTGACATAGAGGAGGACAACTGTATTATGAAATCATCTGGCAGAACGTGCCCGTACCTTCAGCCTCGGTGCTTATTATATCCTTATCATGTTGCAACAAGCCCTTGAGATTAGAGAAAAACCTTAAAATAATCAAACAATAATTGTTTTATTTGTCATTGTGCTGAGACAGAAGCCTAAGCAACCACCTTCCCCCTCCCCCCAAAAAAAAACAAAATTCCTCTTAACTCCTAGTTGGTATAGTTTTCATGTTGTTTTAATACATCTAAAAGTAATGACAATAATGAAAATCATAAACATAGACAAATTTCCGTTCACATTAGAAAGGAAAGACTATAATTGAACTTAAATGTAAATCCAATGGGAGCAAAACCAAAGAACGCCAAATCTATGAGGTCTTCAAATCATTTTCTCCAATGAGGGCATTTTAGCAACATAATTTCCCAAATATCAAGAGAGACCTTTTACCCTCTAAAATTTCACCCAATTTTAAACAAACATGTGAATCATGTTATTTGTGGCTGCAATAGATTTTGAAACATACCTGAATTGCAATATAAAAGTGATATGAGGTAAATGTTTGATGATTTCTTAGGAAAAGGACGGGATTTTTGTTTTCTGCCATGGTACTTTTGCAGAAGCCACAAACTAAATGAATGTGACAGTTGGGTTAATTTAGAGTTTTTATAATTGAAACAATTACATGAATGGTCCCTTTTCCTAGATATTTAGTCAATATCGTCCCTTATTTATATGAGTTGTTTTTTTTTTTTCATTAAAATATAATTAGAAGTATATTTAGTCCTTAGTGGTGGAGCACCTTTTATCAAATAACAGAATTAACTTAAAGTAGACAACAATTACAAAAAATATGATAATATCAGCCAACTGGATCAATTTGATAAAAATTAGGAACTAAATATACTCAGAAATATATTTGAAGGTTAAGTAGATTAATGGAATAATTTTGGATAAAAAACTCTACTTTTTGAGCTAGAAATCAAATATCAGTCACCAAAAATGTATGATGAAAAAGTAGTTGATCCTTCATGTAAATTTTTAAAAGTTATATTGTTAGGACTTAAACTTTCTTATACAAATTTTTACATTACGTTTACACTTGTTAGGAAGGTAAAGACATAATATATAAATGTGTCTTTTAACTTGACCTCAATTTGCATTTATGCCCTCATGTCGCATTATATATAAAAAGATTAAAAACATTATTATTTTTCATATGTTTTAATATTCAAATTCCATGTAGAAAATTTCTACATTCTCCTCTATGTATAATATACTCAGAAGTGTAATAAGAACAAAAGTCATTTTTTATTCTCAACCGACGTCTAATAATGTAGTTCCCATATCTTTCCCTCCATTAAAAAATAATATTGATTATTTCAAATTTTAAGAAGTCTTGAATAAAGATTCTCAAGTGTTTAGGTAGAAACTGCCCAAGGCATAAATGGAAAAAGGACAAATCTTGTTGTAGTATTTAACTTTCTTGCTCTATTATATCATTGATACCTGAGAAAGAATGTGACATTTCATATTATATCATTCATGCGTGAGAAAGAATGTGAGATTACATATGTTATCATTCATACCTTAAAAAGAATGTGACATTTTTGGTTCTATTATATCATTCATGTGTATATCTGAGAAAGAATGTGTTATTTCTGATTTTTTTGTATCTTCATATATATTTTGAGAAAGAACGTGACATATCTTGTTCTATTATATCATTCATACATACATGAGAAAGAATGTGACATTTCTTTTGTTCTATATTATCATTCATATTTGTGTGAGAAAGAATATGACATTTATGGTTCTATTTTATCATTTTTATCCAAAAAAAATATACTCTTGAGTTGTCTTTGATGCTCGCATCATATGAAAACTTGACCTTGATGTTACCTTGTTTAATTAAGAACATAGTTTACAATAGGGGAGCACATGAAGCCACAAAACCACTGCACTAGTATCACAAAAAAATGAAACATGAATAAAATGCATTGTTATATCCAATAGTTTCTGAAAGGAAGACTTGTTCTGCCGAAGAAACTCATAGTCAAAATCTCATTTAGCACCTTCAAATTGGCTCATAGAATCATTGTTTTACTTTGTTAACCTAAAGGATGCAAGGTTTGGTTTATTCATCCTCATAGGCCATGTAGTAGTATTAGGCAGATCTTCTTCTAGGGAGTACTTCTTATCTATGTTTCCTGTGATGGAATATCTAGGATGGGAATCAACAACTGTATTTACCTCCCTGAAGCAATGAATGACCTCACATTGTAACAAACTATTGATTATGTTGACTGCCATGAGATTGTCCATCTCCAAAGTAATGTGGGAATTAAAGTTGTCTTTACACTATTCCTTTTGATGTAATGTTGCTTGTAGCTCGCATATGTTTTTAATAGTGAACTTAATAGTTTTTGCAAGCGCCCAAATCAACTCAACATTTCTTTGTCTAACAATATCCTAAGATTAAATTTATACCTTGTCTGAACATAAAGCTTATCTATATTAATTTTCAGTTCCCACCTGCAGTGTTTATTCTAGTAAATGAATGTTCAATTAATCCTCGACTCATAATTTTTTTAGATTTGTTTTTAGTTACTGTAGTAGTTTTTAACCAAAAAAATGTTATTCGTTTAAGATAATTTGAATTTTGAGTTTAAACTAGATTGTTTGAGTTGTGAGATATTTTAGGTCGTTCTAAATTACAAATTATGCAGTAATTGTATCTGCTATTTAATACCTCAACATTTTTTTTTTTGAATTTTGTGTTTTAATAAATATGAGTACCTATTGAAGTCATTTAAATCCAAAGATACACATTTTCAATTCTTTTTAGTTGCCTCATCTCTTAGAAACACCAACAATAGTATCAAGAGCTTCATTAATTCTAAGAGATATGTGTGTTCTTTGGAAGAAAAATCATACCAATTTCAACACGTAAGGGCTAACTTTTTAACCTGTCAGGGCTATCTATATTAATATGTCGGGGTTACTATTTTCAATTTGTTCTTTTTTAAAAAGTGCAAAGCTATTTTTTAAAAAAATTCTACACAAAACAATGTAATGGAAGATGTTTTCAAAGAATAATATATAAAGAACAAAGAAAAACATCGGTATTTAAAAAATATGAAATTCAAGAAAAATAAGAAATAGATTAGCATCAACTGCTTAGAGCAAAAATTCAAGAGGAGCAGTTTGTAAAATTACAATAATAAAGGCAACCGAGGAGTTATGAGATTTTCTTTTAAATATTCATAGTTTTCAACGAAATATGTTTTTTAGTTTAAGATAATATGAATTTTAGTTAGGTTGTTTAAGTGGTTGATATGCTTTACGTTGTTTTAAATTTTAAATTATGCAGTATTTAAAACGCTCAATCCTTAATAAAATTATTGAAAACTATTGAACTCATTCAATACAATGAGAGACATTCTCAATCCTTTTTTGTTTCCCCATAGTTAGAAGAATCAACAAGTTTTTTTAACCACTTTCTTGGTTAAGCCTTTAAAAATGCTCGTTCTCTTCGTCTCAGTGTAAATGGGACATCCCAGATACTGGAAATTGAACTTTTGTTCATTATACCCAGTCAATACTTTTGATCTTTCTGATAATCCTAAAGTCTACATTCTTATGAGTGATGAAGCAATTTTTATCCTTGTTGATCTCTTGCATCATCAATTAAATTTCTCAACAACGCAAAAAGTACTTTATCATCTGCATAACAAAGATAGACTTGAGGCCATTGTTACTAATGAAAAATCACTTGAAATCTTCGCGTTTATGAAGTTGATTAAGATCTTTACATAGACCCTCCGCACCTAAAGTAAATAGTGTTGGAGGCAAAGAATACCCTTTCTTGAGACCTCTAAATGAATGCGATGTATAGCCAGCATTCATTATACGGAGTATCAATTGTTTGAAATGAATCTATAGATAAGCTCAAAAAAATATTCTCCAAAATCAAAATTTCTTCGAACAGACATGTGGAAAACCTAGGAAATCTTATCATAGACTTTTGACATAAAAAACCAAGTACCATGCTCATTTCAACCATTCATACAGTGGACAATCTATGAGCGGAAAAATTTTCACTGACGAGGCGGGAGGAAATGTAGGGGGAAAGGTGGAAGATGGGGGGGGAGTGGGAAAGATTGTGGAAATTGGCAGAAAGTAAGAACTAGGAAGGGGAAAGGGAAGAAGATGAGGTGAGTGGGGGTGAAGGCGCCCTTTCTTTAATAAATTCTTATTGGTTTTCAGCAATTAATTGAGGAAGGATTAGAGCAAATCTCATGAAAATAATCTTAGAAATAATTTTTAGTTGGATTAAAGTCAAAAATAATTTTTTAAAAATTTTGAATACATATTGATTGAAATATTTATGGACAAACATTTATTTAAAATAAAGCAACAAAAAATGTATAATTATCGTGACCGAACTCCTCATTAATATATCGTGATTAAACTAAAAGAATAAATAAAGAGTTAATCTCATTTCATTAAGTACTTACTTTCTTTAGTTTCATTTACGTGGGGTTTATTCTGAAGAAGAGTGATCCTTGTACAATGATCTAAAATTATGGCCTCCGACTACACTGAGGGATTTGGATGTACCAGTAGCTTGAGAAATCCACTATAAAAGAAAAAAATTGGAGTAATGAAAACCCTAAATCGTATTAGTCAATTGTCAAACTCATTTCAGTTCAAATTCTCTCCCTTTTGACACCCAGGAGGCATTCACAACCTCTATCTCTATGGATAGCCTTCTACTAACAACTTCAATTTAAATTTAAAAAATGTAAGTTTAAAACAAAAGACTTTGTATCCTTTGATGACTATGCATTATCACGTTCCCCTTCTTCCAAAATAAAAAGATAAGAGTTCGTCCTGTAGTTACATGTATGCATAAATTACATATTAGTCGATGCTTACTATTTGTGTTTACAATAATGTAGAGGATTTTGTATATCGTCTCATTTGGTTCTGAGGGGTTGTAGGAATGGGAAGAGGTAATGGTGGTAAACGAGAGGGGGGTCGTATCATGGTGGGTCGTCTCGCTTTTTCCAATGTAGGTTGTAAAGTATCCCTAAATCTTTCTACGTTTTTTATCGTTGGTATCATTACAATTTACTTTTTATTATTTCCATTCTAGAGTGGCTATTACTAATAGTCTCAAAAGAGTATAAAGTTGACATATGTGGTGTTATCTGATAATGACATTGTCAACTTATTGTCTGCATGTCTTACTTTAGACACTATGGAATTTGATATAGTTGGGGGATTTCATCGAGTCGAGACTATTTCTTTTTAATTGAAGAGACTTAAATGACTTACATTATTCTAGTATTTCTAAATAATCTGTCAATACCCAATTTTTTGGGTCATGATTATACCTACTATAACCCAGTAGGCAAGCGAAACAATAATCCAAAATGACAACCAATGGGTGTAAGGATAGAAACAAGGTAATAACTATTTAAAAGCAGTAATAAGAAGAAATGAAGCAGAACATATATTCTATTAATAAAAGTTCCAACTATTTAAAAGCAGTAATAAGAAGAAATGGAAGCAGAACATATATATATATATATATATATATATATATATATATATATTTATTTTCTGCTTCCATTTCTTCTTATTACTGGCTTTTAAATAGTTTGTTACCTTTTTTCTACATATATATATAGTATATTTACATATAATTTCCATTCTCAAACTATGAAAGCCACATTTTTTAGAAAATATAGTCATCAGTGATGAAATTAAATTTTGTTCAACTACGAATACAAATAACTTTAGAGAGAATAAATGTAGTCCACGAATTATAATATAATACTTATAGCGCACTTAATTTTATCGGTATTAATAATCTTTTCTATGTGACAAGCATACTATTACTGTTTGTGTTTCTGAAGGGGTGATTAGAGCGTCATGGCGGAAGCTTATAATTGGCAAATCATATTATTGGGAGGGGGCCGTCCATTTATGTGGCACTATTCTTTGTCTTTCCCTCCCAAAAAAAATGTCACATTTCCTCATATGGTAAGTATTTGAAGGTACAATTTCTTTTTTACCCTTGTTGGTCCCACTTAATTTTTAAGATAGTACTCTAATACATTTATGAGGAGAGAGAAAAATGAGTTTATATTTTTGAAGGGCAATTCGGTAACCATTTCAAAGTCCTCATTATTTCTTTACACTGTGCCCGGTCAAATGTTGTCACATAAAATGAGACGAATAAAGTAGTTGATAAATCAGATAACAAAAAACTTGTACTAGAAAATATTATTATATCAACATTGTGAATAAATCTCCCAATAAACAAGACTCTGAAATAACTACATTGTGAATGTTATTGTTATGTTGTGTTAGAAGAAACATGTCTTTATTTATAGAGTCCTAAACTTTTTCTTATTAGAAAAGGATTAGCTACTCTAAAACATTTTCCTAAAAGGAAAGAACAAACCAAAAATAAAGAGAATTATATTTTCCTTTAAAAAAATAAATACAACTAGGGTGATGCTTTAATTTTCCTTTAAGGTAAAAATAAAACACAAATATGGTAAGAAAACCAGGTAAAATGCCTAACAATCTCCCCTTTTAAATGAATTTTCTTAACAAACTTGATTTGTCTTGTTCAACTGCATGATAATCTTTGTTCTTCACATAGTCTTCATCACTGTTGCTTGCCATAGTTAAAAATAAAGTTTAAAATATGTGAGTTAAAATGGTTTTAAAATATTTTATTTTACTTTTTAAAGATGCAGCAACAGGAATATTGAAAATATGGTTGAAACTTCTTCTCCACATTTAACTTGACAAAAATTTTCTTTATCAACAAATTGGTTGCAAATTGATTTGAAACCACTTGAACTTGTCTTCAACTTCATTTAATCATAGGACCATCGGACCATATAATCTGATACCACTTGTTGGGTTATGAAGGATAATTAGGGCGTCATGCAGAAGTTTAGAATTTGTAAATCATGTAGTTGTTAAATCAGATAAAAAAAAATCTTATATTAAAAATTAAAATATTATCATATCAAAACTTATATAAAACAAAACATTGAAACTTTAGATAGAATAAATCTCCCCCATGGGATCCATACTCTGAAACGACTACAATTGTGGATGTTTATTGTTATGTGTGTTAGAAGAAACAAGTCCTTTATTTAGAGGTTTATAGAGTCTTAAACATTTCTTACTAGGAAAAAAGGAGTTAGATTCGCTACTTCAAGTCTTTTCTCTACTCCAAAATTGTTCTAAAAAAAGAATAATCAATTATGAAGAGAAGTATACTTTATCCTTTCTGAAAAAATAAAAATAATTATGGTAATGTTTTAGTTTTCCTTCAAGGTAAAAATAAAACTCAAATATGGTAAGAAAATCAGGGCAAACCCCTAAGATTAACCATAAAACACATACTTTTTACGATAAATAAATTTTTCACAAATGTTTAAGCATTTGGAAATGATTTTTCTTTTTGTAGTTAAATAATAATTTTTTGTGATGAAGCACTAAATCATATTTGTATTCTTTTAGTCACACACATTTAGTGACGACTGGTTGACGAATTATTTTTCGTCTAACAAAATTTTTAGTGACGAAATATGATTTATAAATGAAAATTGTTTGTCCTTGATAATCAAATTCGTTTTAGGATCAGCACCACCATATTCTAGAGACTTCTCTAGTTTCTATCTTATTTTTTTCTTGAAAGTTGTTATAGTTTTCAGATTTAATTGTATCCATAGATACTCTTGTAATGGTGTCACTTGGTATTTGGGTAGTTTAATTTTAACTGTAGGGGGGGTATTTGTGCTATGTTATGAGTTAGTTTTTTAATTTAATAATTTTGACATTATTAAAATTTTGTTGGTAATAAAGAAACAGGATTCACATAGGGGGGGTGGGGGTGGGTGGTGGTGGGGGGGTATTGAGTAATTGGGGCTCGGTCATCGATCTAATGGATTTTGTGATGCACTACTAAAAAAGAGGCCAGAATAGACCTAGACAAGGAGACGCTCAAAATTAGGTTCTTATAAGAGACCTCAGAGGGTCGGCATTTTGTAATTAATATTTTTTAAATTTTTTTTAATGTAGGAGATACCGGGTCGTGAGGGTTCAATTTAGGGGGGGGTAATTAATGAGATTTATTTTTTCCGGGGGTGCCGATACCTCACTTATTTAAATTTTCAAAATTTTAATCTCATTCTCATAAAATTAGAGACCTCACGATGGTTAGTACTTACTTGTTTAAATTAAAATAATAATTTAATCTAATTAAAAACTTAAAAATTAGAGGCCTCATGAGGTCTCTTAACAAAGAAAACCCTAGCCAATTTATCTCTCTCTTTATTGCACGCTGGTCTCTCTTTCCTCATCGTTCCTCTCGGTCGGTCTCTCTCATCCTCCCTGCTCTCTCGGTCGTCATAGTTCCTCTCCGCCAGACTCGTCCATCTCCTCTCTCGGGGGTCCGGCTTCATCTTCTCAATCTCCAGACGTGCCCCATCCCGCCCTTTCATCTTCTCTGACGAGAAAGTCAGTCACCTCCACTCTGCGCCGCCATTTTGGCAGTCGGGGCTCACAGAAGGTTGAGGTCCACCGCCTTCAATCTCCGCCGGGTTGTGCAGGCATCAGCAGTGGTCGTCCGTTCCGCAACCCTTTGCTCCAGGTAAATTTTTGAAGAAACTAGTTGGTTTTCGTAATTGTAGTGCGGTAAAATAATTAAAGTAGCAAGTAGATTGAATTTCCCTGTTGTATTCGTAATTTAATCATTCCCAATGTGATTAGCTTTGAAATTTTTAAAGAAGTTTGTGTCACATAGATAGTAGAAAAGTTTTCAATCATAATAATTTCTAAAACTAGTTGCTTTTGTACTCTAATAGGGTAACATGATTTTCTTTGAAAATAGGTTAGTACATGGCTCAAATACTTGATCAAATCCTACTAGTATTGTTACAATTTGTTTTTCATTAAATTATTACATAATGTAATTGGGCTTGGACAAATTTTAATTTATGGGGGGGGAATTCTATGTAGATGGATCGTAGTTCGATTTCGGGGGTAGTGGCTGGACTAATTTGTGTGGTTCGAGGATGGGCTACGATCTGAATTTGTAAAGGTGTCCACTGGTTTTGTGGAATATGCGAAACATTAGATCCTTTTCAACGTTAGTGGTATGATTAAGTGTCTCTTGTATAAATGTCAATGTTTTGAATTATGAAAAATTAATGTTGTTGAGGCTTCATATCTAGGGTCGAAATGGGTCAAAAAAGAAGACATGTGTGGACGTCATGAGAAATTAATAATAACTTTATGTATTGCAACATTATGTTCGCTGGTGAAAGCAGTAGTCGACTGTAAAGTCTGAATGCACAAAATTATAGAATTGATTAACATGGTTCACGATGCTTTTGGTGTGGCATTCTAATTTTGATTTTGCTAATCCAAGGTTAAGAATTCCTAACTGCTGAATGTAAATTTCTTTGAACAATTGGCAGCTGCTAGTCGAGCCTTATATTGAGGGGAGTCCAGGACAGATCACAGTTGTCTTATTGGGGCATAGAATATAAGTATCAACTCAGATGAATGTTCCTCAAGGGGCAATGGACTGGCTACTGTGGATTGACCTTAGTTGCAGAGATTTATTGACCCAAATTCTAAGATCCTGATAATTTCTATAAGGCAAATAAGGTTTGGTAATCAAAGTTCGGAATGTCATCGATGAGAATTCATTGTTGTGACATGTTTTATATATAAGGATGAGGGGGGGTGGGATGATTTGGGATCATAGAATCGGTAAATTGTTTTGGAAAATGTCTTAATAGGGAGCAGAACATATAGTGGAAAAAATTCCTATTAAGGCAGGATGCATTACTTTCTCTAGTAGGATTCCGCCCTTGTTCTGGGGTGTGATGTCACTTCCCTCCTCGGACCGGACTCAATCTCAACCTACTCATATCCAATGTATGGTCAACAAAGAAATATGATACAGAGTCGAGTATGTTGGGGGATGATGAGAAAGTGATGATATGTGGCAAACACACTACCACATAGTGAAGTTTTAGACTTGTGGGAGATAATCTAAGTTAATTTATGGATAATTTTGTGTAACTTTATATTTTGTGAATGGGAAATTTTTTTTTGTGATACATGATAACATTGTCAATGTATTATATAATTTATGGATATCATGGTTTTTGTTTAATATAATAATTATGTTGAATGTGAGTTTGTCAATTGATTTGATAGATAATATTTAGTTAAATGTATTGGCTTCAATTGATTTATGGAATTCTCTTGGCTTGATTTGGTACTTAATAAAATGACAGTTATGAGAAAGTCGGGCAGAAATAATAATTAGCTTCCAGTTTTTTCCAGAAAAGAGACCTCATGAGGTCTCGGTTTTGCATTAATTTTCGCAATATTTCATTATAGAGACCTTATGAGGGTCTCCTATTTAACATTTTATATTTATAATGCAGACAAGAGACCTCATGACTTCTCTTTTTTGCATTATATTTTCCATACATTGTTCAGTATAGAGACCTCAAGAGTCGGCTAAAAAATAATGGCAGAAAGGAGACTCTTATGAGGTCTCTTTAAAATAATATCTAATTAAATTAACTAATCTTAGCGACCTTATGAGGTCTCTTGTATTAAAATATAAAATTAAATAATACCATTAGAATAGTGACCTCATGAGGTCTCTTATACAAAAATATAAAATTAAATAAAATAATAGCAATAGTGACATCATGAGGTCTCTTTTTTTTTTAAAATCTGACCGACTTGTTTGGTGACCTCGTGAGGGCTCCGTTTGGCGACCTCATGAGGTTCTTTAAAAACTGACGCTGGCATTTTACTGACCTAGCCCGTTTAGGTCTCTTTTTTCGTCTCGCCCTTTTTCTCGCTAAAGAGACCTCATGAGGTCTCTTCTAGTTGCTCTTTTTGGACTTTTTTAGTATTGGGTATGATGGTGACAGATGGGGTTTGTTTTCCATTTATGTTATATTTATTTGTTAACTGATTCTTTTGTATTGCATGCATGATAGGATTAGGGAAAATGCTGAATATATTTTGAAATGATAACGATTGTTAGCCACATACAATGAATATGTTTTACTTGGGTGTACAAGTGTGATTGTTATTCATTGTGGTTGTAATTATGATGTGCGTTTGATTTTTGGGTCGTGTATCATGTTTGATACATGATATCTCCATGGTATGCTCAGATACCACTTCTAGTATATACTAACAGTTGGATCTAATACCATGCTTGGTACATGGATATCTATATATAAATTGATTTGGGTACCACACTGGTACACTAATAGTTTGTATATGGATTATGTGAGAGAATTAGGTTAGCTTATTCTGTAGTGGTTATATTTATTTGTTATGCATAGAAACTCATGGTAAGGACAGGGAATATGTGGTATGTTGTACTTGTGTTTATAATTGTATGTTATCTATATTACTAATTTGTAGTTGTTTATTCATATTTCATATATTGAAACTAGCCAATGATCTTACAAGAACTTTGTGGTTGTATAATGATACTACACTTGCTTTTTCTTTATTGAGTATAGGACATATTTAGATGGCTGCTTCGAGACCTCAACCATGTGACGAGTGATATTTGAATCCAAGGATAAGATATTTCTTTCGAGCTGCCATGAATTCTGCTTATTTTCTTAGTCCATCACTTCAGACTAGACCCTTATACTTGCGTCTTCTTAAATTTTGGGGTTGCATACCTTTATTCTAGACACTAGTGTTTGGGTACTATAACTTTCAGGTTATAGAGGATTTCCTTCCGCAGATGTTTGATGATAATGACTTATGCTTATAGGCGAACTTGATTTTGAAATTATAAAACTTGTTATCCCTTTTGAAACTTGGTATTTTGGAATGCTTATGGATAGTTTGTTAGTAGTTAGTTGGTTCTTCCACAAGGGGTTAGTGTGGGTGCCACTTACTGCTTTCCGGGTTTTATACAAATCCATCATCCTATCCCGTGATTCTCGTGGGCTAGAGTTCATGCTGAATCATAGGAAGAATCCTTGAAGACGATTCAAGAGGTAAGTCCCGAAAAAATTTACCATGGATGAGGCACAACTTACACTAATTGTATGAGGAAATACTTTATTATTATTATTATTATTATACTTGAACTCGAGGGACCTACACTTTATTTTTCTTCTTTACCTCCTATTTCTCTTTCTTATTTTTCACTTTCCTGTTTTTTCTCATTTCTTTTTCTTTTCCTTCTTAAATTTATTTTATTATCGATTTAATTATTCTCCCAATTTGTACAAATGAAAATAATTATTTACGAATTTGTCTTAACCAACTTTTTTTACAAAAATATTTTATCATTAAAATAAAAAAGGCATGAGGATACAAAAATTTAAGTTAATTCTTTAAATGTCACTTATGTCATAAAAATTGACCACTAAAACTATTTCTATTTTATTTTTCTCATTTTTTATTTATAGTACTTTAAAAAAAACCACCTTCATTTTCGTATTATTTTTGTTCTATTTTTAAAATTTATCTGAAACTTATTTTTTACTTTATTTGAAATTAATGTTTGATTATGAAAATTTGAAATACAACTTTTCAACTTGAATGAATATTTTTAAAATTAAAAAAACAAATTAGTATAGTATGTTTTTAAACTCATTTTTCACTTTTGATATTATATTTAAGTATATTTAAATATTAATATTAAACTAAACATTAAAAAATGAGAAAAAAGAAGAAAGAGAAATAGGAGACAAAGAACAAAATAAAGTGTAGGTCCCACGAATTCAAATATAATAATAATTACTTTCTCATACAACTAGTGTAAGTTGTGCCTCATACAACTAGTGTGAGTTGTGACTTATTCATAGTAATTTTTTTTGATAAATCCTTAATTAGTTGCAACTACTATATAAATAATTTGGACTTGTGTAGGTATTTTTCATTCTCAAAAAATAATTGGGACTTGTGTAGATTGTTGAAGGTTATTGTCTATTGGGATTCTCAAAGTTATTATAACACAAACTTTGGTCTAGAAGGATAGGAAACCCATTGGATTTTATTAAAGTTTTAAATACTATCATCATGTTGATTGTAGAACTAGCATTAGACCTTACATTAATGATAGTACTTAGGGTTCTTTTAACGAAATTTGAGGCATGTCTCTTTTAAAACATATATTTAACTATAAAGGTAATTTTCAAACTAGCTAGCAGCACTACAAGAAAACTGTGAATTACATAGAAATTTTCCTACAAATTTTCATGCTAATTCCCAGATAAATCTCCATGTAATTTACGATTTTCTTGTAGTGTAGGGTGTTATGTGCATATCGTACAAGAATGCATTGAACCCTCGTAATTGCATTCTACATGATAAGATATGTATATGAACATATTATTTCCTATGATGTGCTTTATTATACTTGATGTCTAAAGTGATATTTTGAAAAAAGTTTTCCCTGTGAATGTGTCAATGACTTGAAATCTTTGGTCGAGTCTGCTTCACTTCCTAAGCCCTCACCAATTCGTGCAATAACAAACAAGAGACATTAAGGATAATTTATTTATTTTAGAAGGAAAATGATATCTTCACGAAATCTATCATGAAGACTTAACTTTAATTTAAAACACAATTTCTCAAATCAATTGATGACTTTGAAATATCCCTATTATGAAAAGGTAATTTGAATTATAAAGTTATTTGGCGGAAGTGTCATGATTGTTGAATGTTTGTATTTGGGCTTGTATGTGAAAGTTGTGTTATTTCAGAGTATAAAAAGTCATAATGAATTCTAATGAAACGTTGTGTCAGTCTTGTGAACACCTAATTTTTTACCAAAATATAAGATTTAACATCATTTTAAAAAAGTTTAATTTAAAATAAATAAAATAAACATTATAAAAAACTTTAATAATCAAAAAATTATGAATGTAGGTATTTGTTTCAAATCTTCACCTTTACAATATTTAAAAAAATAATGGTACTATATATTAAGAAAAAGAAAAAAAATCAATTTTTAAAAAAAATGTCCTAGAATTCAACTACCTTTTCCCTTATCTTAATTAACCTCAAACTCCCCAAACTATTTTCTATTATTTTTTTTATTTATTAGGTTAATTATTTTAATTATTTCTCAACCATAACTACCTACCTACCCTCAAAAATATTTTCAAATTAAATCATACTTGCATCCCACTCTATTCGTTTCTTTTATAACACAGACTTCTCGGTCAAAATTATTATAAAAGACACGTTCAGTTGAATAGAAGAAAAAAAGGATGGACATTGAAAGATGAGAGAAAAAAAAAAGCAAGAGAAAATCAAGGAGAAGAAAATGAGTTATTCTTTAAATTTAGGTTGAGTTAGAATTTTTGTTCTGTTTCCAATTCGTGGCCTCATTAATTTAATCTTGTTTATTAATTTTTTGAAATCATAGATCTAACAGTTATTTTGTGTGATCAATAATCACTAGGTAAACTCTTAATTCTGGAATTCTGTATGATTTATGAATTGCTTTTAAGTGTTTAATTCTAATTATATGAAGTTCTTTTAATAGTGTGTTATTAGTATTATTATAAATAGTCATTTTGTGATTGATGTTATAAGTTATTTTGCGAATTAGCAAAACTTTAAGCAAACGTTGCTAAGATTCTTATTGTTAAGAATAATAAATATTTAAATGCAACATGTATTATTACTATTATATATATTATTATTATTATTATTATTGTTGTTTTGTTGTTGTTGTTATTGTTATTATTATGCTGTTTATATACATTTTGTAACGTATTCTCTTCATGAATTGAATTGATAATTTGAATAGATTCGTATGTCTTTCCATTTATTGTTTCACTTTTAGAAATTTTGGGGTGAATTTATTGTTGACTTGTTATATTAGGATATACAAAATAATTAGTAAATGATTTTTTTTTAAAAAAATAGCTAAGTAGAATTGGTAAATTCATCTAGAGATTTCATGTAAAATAGGGATAATTACTATTAATAAAAAAAAAAAATTGATATATTATATAAAAGAACAAAGAATGGCAAAAAAAAAAAAAAACAGAAGCATAAAAAAAAAAATACATAAAACTTTTAAAAAAAAAACACAAAAAAAATTAAAAATAAAGGGTAACTAAAAACGTGCAAAAGGAAAAAATGAAAAAAAAAAAAAGAAAAATCTTTTTTTAAAAACAAATTGTCTTAATGTCTTTAGATTTTTTTTGCTAGAATTAATTATAAATTTCATTAAAATTAACCTCCTATTTTAGATCTAATTTTTTTTAAAAAAATACAAATTTAAAATTACTTTTGACTCTAAAAATCTTTTTCCTTCCTACACAAATTCTAATTCCTAACTATTAAACAACCTATATAAATTCTACGCATAATATATATATATTAATATATATATATATATATAATATATATATATATTATTATATATACATACAAAATTTAATAAATAAATATAAATAATAATAATAATATAATAAATAATATAAATAAAAAATAAAATGAGTGTTTCAAATTTTGAATGGACACAAGCGAAATAATAAATAATTTTCAAAGATTTAAAAATACATAAGACATTTTTAAAGGTTTTAAAATAAATAGAAATAAAGTAAACATATTTTTTAGTAAGTTAACAACTATATATTTATAATTTAAGAGTCCTAGTCCATATCACATTCCAAACGAAGCGATTGTGTCTAGAGCCACGGACGTCGAGGTGCCTAATCACCTTCTCCTCGGTCAACAGAATTTTCTTATCCAATTTTTAGTTCCAGCCAAAAAAATCGAGTCAATTTTTTATTGATTGGGATTTAATAATGTGACTGACTTGGAACCACAACAAAACTCAATTCCAGTGGCGACTCTAAATAATAATTATCCCTTTTCAAAACGTCACTTTAATTGGAAAAAACTCTTTTTCTTTCAAACAATAAAAATAAAAAAATATTGAGAAAAAAAGGGGCGTGAGAGATGGCGACTTCACTGGGGACCACTAACTAGAATTCGAGCTTTAAATATTGATTTATGTATAACTATGATTTATATACGCTCGTGGATATTGTATTTATTTAACTTGATATGTAATTATTTATTTAACGTTTTAATAATATTTAAATTTGATTATAACTGTCTCCTCCTCACAAACCAATTTCTGAGCTTCAATAATATAATATGGAATTGCGACCACGCACCCCGCGCTATCAGATAGCCAGTGATCTTCGATGCCATGGTGAAGGACTTTCATGTTACATGTTAGGATGGGGGAGCACTCATGCACAAAGTCAGACTGGCGCTGCTACCGGTACGTTGCTACTCCTACTCGAGTTGTCCGCCGAGGGCGAACCTGGGGAAAGATGTCTTTTTCTCCCCGCGCCTTGCTCTCTCTTTTCTCCCACAATTTAAACCTTAGTAGAATGAAACTTTCAAAAATGATTATCCTTACTAGGTTTCGATTTAGTTCGTATCATCTGCTGTAACTTAGGGCGAGATTCGTCAAGGGCCCAATCTACTAGGACAGACACTTTTCGTGAGACCGTTATGTTGCATTTTTGTGCTACTTGTTGCATCATGTGGACGACTATAACAAAATGTTGACGTCGCTTTAGTATTAATCGACTAACGAATAAATATCTATTTTCTACTTACCATTTTCCCAAGATTCAAAATAAATCAATTAATACACAGATATAATACACAAACCACCTAATCCTCATTTTAGTTTTCTCTGTTATTAAAATAATGCATAAATAATAAAATACCATATTAATAATTATGTAATATTTCTTTTAAACTGTACATGTAACACATTATTTATTTTTCTTTCCTTTTTTGATCAAAATTGTCCTTTTAAGCTGGTCATTCTTTTCAAAAACCAACTTGATCCCATGACACTTTAGACATTCTGAATCTTCTATTTTTTAACTACTCCAATAATAATTTGAATATCAAAATTTCACAATTAAATTTGGATTTTAAAAAGCCCAATTTCTTTTTCTCAACGCAGGTAATCATGCGATCTATAGATGTGATAAAGACCAGGGATGAAGTAGTCGAATGGTCAATGATTCCCCAAAGTTCATGATCACAATAAACCCTAATTACTAATGATTGGTGGAACGATATCCTGAATTTAGCGACAAGATATTCAAACAACTTGGTTTTGCTTACAGATATCATGAATTTAGTCTTGACAGAGGTTTGGGTCGAGGCTTTGATCCGGTTTTGGGATTCAACAAATAATGTGGTTTCGATTTAGAAGTGATTTTGAGTTAGAACGCTACATTAAAAGAATTGGGTGATTTCACAGTTTTAGGCCAGAATCTTCGAACCAAACCATTAATAGAGGTCAGCAGAGGTAAATTTCTAGAACAGATGCCATCATCCACCCTCATAAGGAGTATTTTCAAATGGGTTGGTTTCTTTGGACATTCTTGTACTCAAGATATGGACGAAGAAGGATTTTCAGCTTGGCGAAAAACTTAAAAATTGGACAACACCCTCCCTACTTGGGAAAACCAGAAACAAGAAGCATTGATGGTACTTCTTGTGAGCTAATGGTTTTTCAGGAAGGATATAAAATTTTTCGTCTGTCAGGAATGTTACTGTTATAATGAAGAATTAAAATCCACTATATTGGCGATGATTTGCTATTATTATCGTGCTTTGACTAATATAGAGAGGGGGAATTTTTTTTATGGTTGTAGTATTTTATTGCAATGTGAATTTTTTGGGAGCACACCTATATCGCCATTTTGCGACAGATTTCAGAATCCGTTTTGGAACGAATTAATTTTTAGCCAACCCCGACAGGATAAAAGAAATTATGAAGATAAATTGTCAAAAGGTTCAATCATGGAACATTTCTTCTTAAATTGACGGCATTTAAAATTCATGGAACTATCATTGGTTCTCTGCTACTGCAGTTAATTTGTTATGTGTTCATATCATCCATTAGTCGTTTCTGACAGACTTCGCGGGTTCCAACCATAACATACCCCTCCGAATTCTTTCTACGCCAACTAGGACAAAAGTTTTTTTTACCTAAAGCTGATGGATACTCATTATTTTGTGTGGAGTTGACATTTTGAATGATCGGAGATTGATATCAGAAGCCAAAAGATTTGGGGTGGTGTCGAACTTTAAGTTCTAAAGCTGTGATGATTGCGTTGAAGGATAAAGTTTGACCTCGGCTACCTCCATTGGTTCTTTGCTCAAGGCCCCTCTCAAATTAATGCCCGAGTATCAGCGCGAGAATCATAGTCGAAAAGAGGAAATGAAGTAATGAATACGCAAGGCCCGACTCGAGGTGGAAAGAAATTATAGGTCTACTTTAGATATCCTAATTATGACCTACAATGTTTGAGAAGAGTTGGCTCGACGTGATGCATATTCGAGGAACGAGTTACATGATTGACACAAGAGTTGAAAGAAAGCTCTATCTACTATTCAAAAACCCTACAATGAAGATTTAAAGATGTGCCACAAGTGCTATGGCGCCAAAGGAGGAAGAAATAATAAAGAAAAGGTCATCTAATAAATGCAAAATCTAGGTTACAAATACATGAAAAGCTTCTAATGGAACGAGAAAGCCCATCCAACCCGTTTTCACATTGTATGAGCCAGAAGTGCGACCGAAAGAAATCAATGGATTGAAGAGCGTGAAATTTCATAACCAAATTGAAGAGCTTCAAGCACATGAAGATCAATCTGAGTGATGCAGTTGTCACTACTGAAGAATGGTTTGAAGAATTGTCACGAATATGGAGGAGCCAAATGATAAGTCTTCCGTTACAGAGAGCTTAAGTGATGTTTATGATGTCATCTCCATCGAAGTGATGAAAGCTTGGGGTCGAGAGGCGGCGTGCATTAGCCCAGATTGCCGAAAGCTTTGTTCATGGTCTACTCTAGCCTATGGGGCAATTGATGATCAAGAAATGCGGAGATTGATTTTTTTTTTTTTCTTTTTATTTCGTCAAATTGTTTTATCCTAAGTTTCTTTGATGTTTCTATTTTGGTCATTTTGATTTGAATGGTATTTTTCATTTTAAAGTTTACATAATGTCGTATTTTTCTTTTCAAGAATTTTGCACATGAACTACGTAAGATCTGATTCATGTTCAATATGAACGTAGGCAACCTTTAATAGGTTCCGATAAAAATGCATTCAAATTATGTCAAGTAAGTAAGTAGGGGACCAAATGACAATAAGCAAGTCGTCCAAAGCCGTAAGAAACAATAAAAGTCCTTCCAACACCTTATAGACTATGAATAATCTAGAGAATACATACAACGTTAATTTAATATCCTCAATTGTTGAATCCTAACACATTATATATATATATATATATATATATATATCGTATATATATACAACTGAAAATTTAGAGAGTTTTAAAGGGTGGTTGGTTGGTTGGGAGGAGAGCTGGGCATCTCATCAATATAACCAAATCAAAAGGGAAAAAATGCACACGTAAAGATGGAACAGAGTCGGAACATTAAGAGGCGGGCACCCAAATGGTTTCGGTACCTATAATGAGGTGAATGTTAGACAACAGTGACCGAAATGTACGAAACTTGTTTGAATCGAATATGCCCATTCCCCATCCAAGTGTCCAACAAGTGACCCGATTTATCCACTTGGGTTTGACCCTACATTACACATCCTAGTACTTACTTGCCAGAAACTTCCTTAGTAAACAACCCGTTGAACCATCACTGTGAAATAATCCCACTTTCATGCCTACTTCCAAACTAATACAAAGTTGTCTCACAAATTTCTCAAACCGACACTAGTAACAAAAATCATGATGAGACCCTATACTCAAATCATAACGGCCCAGGTAAGGCCCCTAAATTAACTTTCAATTCCTAACTCTTACCACCACCAAATACGTTCTCCCCGTTGAGTTGAGAAAAACATTAAGAATGAGGACATGAAGAAATTGCAAAGGAAAATGAGGAGTTGGAATAAAACATAGGAATATGGCAAGGCCTGGGCGACACAAAAGTGTTCTCATTTAGGTACTATGCTGTTTCCAGATGTTCAATTTTCTTTCTAGGGTTCAACTCCTTAGTTTGGATAAATAATAATGGTCATGGGGGATCTAGTGGATCCATTGAGAATTTGTAATCATTGAGGGAGCCGAGGAAAAGAAGAACTTCTTATGGCTTACTTTGGAGAGAGTTCACATGTCTTAGCATCAGAATGTTTATCGATCAGGACATTTCTCATTGTCACTTTGGATGATATGGCGCAAGATTTTTCCAAAACAACATTTAAATACATGGTCCGATATTATTCCGGATCGCAATTCCCAGCTAATAATCTAAAAAAAAAGTCATGAAAGTTTTAGGGAATAATGCATCAGATGGCGGAGAAGGCGGCTATATTCAAACCGCCGATGAAAGACTTATGAGTTAATTGATTATTGTCCTCCAGCTCTAAGAACTGACTACTTCCATTATCTTCTTTCCGCATGGCAAGCCTTCACACCGAAGCGATTAAGATCGGAGAAATGGTATAGAATTGCATAAGGTCTGGTAAGATGTTAGTCAAGAGCCATTAGAGCTACACACAAGCAAAATACAACATCGAAAAAAGAAGGAGGAAGGTCCATGACGTGCATCTCTGATCAAGAGGTGTTTACATGGGCCTGAACCTCCTTATGGTCAGTCCAACATGAACAATATAATTTCCCCAGCATTATTAATAACCCGACCAATATGTAGTTCTCAACACTCAGGCATAGTTCGGCCGTCCTTCTCGCCACAATAACGGTGGCCTTCCCCACAATTTTCGCCATTCTTCTCACCCCCCCCCAACACAAATATTCAGGCTCCATACAAATCCACATCCCCCCACAAACTATATATACGAGAGAACAAGTCAAAAAGAAAATTTTACCCCAATTGTGAATCATATACGAGTTTGTTATATAAAATTATACAATTGAGACTATTGAACCTGTAATTCCGTACTTTTCAATCCAAATGCAGATTCTTTGATCCAACGTTATATGTTATATCACGCCAACAGCTCCAGGTCATAGCATAGTAACTTTTGGCCTAAAAGAGTAATTGATAGTTAATCGAAAATAGGTAATTGAGGTACGCAATGGAGTAGCACCAAATGTCACCAATCCCACTCCTGCTCATATAATGAGCGTGTTTTTGCGGATGGTTGACATTTTTGAAGTTATGAGGAAATAAGTAGAACAAAAGTGAAAGAAAGGTTTTCAAAAGAAGAGGTCTAGTATTTTGTAAAAACCCATACAAAGGCAACCGATAATTGTTAAAGGTGCACTTTCGAATTCTGGGTACCGAAGGAAGCTGTGTTGTATGTCCCCTAAATCTATAAAGAGGATTGTATCAGTTTTAATGGACTAAAATGTCATTCCTGGTATATTTTAATGTTTGATCAAATCAAGAAAGTGTGAAAGAGCCACTTGTGATACAAGTTGCCACACTCTTCTTATCAAAACACCAAGGTTGTTCCATTGAAACTACACAACGTCGTCGTACTTACAGGGAAAGGAGATTATCCCAGAAACAAATGAAACCAAGAGCTTAACTCGTTCCGGAAGATGTTATCTCGGAAGAATAAAAGGACAAACAACTAAAAGAAATCAGTTGCCGATGAAAAGCAGTCCACGGAGGAAGATGCTGAGAGTTCCTGAAAAAGATGAAAGCTCAATATTCTTCTGTATAGATCGTTGAGAAAACCGTCGGCTCAAATCTCTTTATTGTCATGACTCATACATTCTAAAGAACTCGTGAAGTGTTTGACGCAGACTTTTTGATGAGGCACAATCTCAGAAATATTCAGTGGGTCACTTGGAAAGTGGTCAATCAATTTTTTTAGGCAAATAGAAGCACTTTCACTGATGATGAATTGCCCTTGGAAGGACCTGGACATCAATCATCGTCATCATCAATCGTCATCGTCATCATCATCATCACGACATCTTCATCAATCATCATCATCATCAGCGTCCATCATCATCATCTCGTCCATCGTCATCATCATCGTCATCCAGCATCATCATCGTCATCGTCATCATCACCGTCATCACCTCATCGTCATCATCATCATCATCATCATCATCATCATCATCATCATCATCATCATCATCAATCATCATCATCATCGCGTCATATCCATCGTCATCGTCGCTCATCATCATCCAATCATCAATCATCATCATCATCATCATCATCATCATCATCATTCCATCATATCAGCATCATCATCATCATCATATCATCACATCATCCTCATCACAATCATCGTCTCCATCGTCATCTCACTCAGATCGTCATCATCATCATCATCTCATCATCTCACATCATCATCATCATCATCGTCATCATCATCATCGTCATCTCATCATCGCATCATCACATCGTCTTCCATCATCATCGTCGTCACATCGTCGTATCATCTGACTCGTCACATCAGTCGTGTCATCATGTCGTCGTCAATCATCATCGTCTTCATCATCATCATCGTCGTCACATCATCGATCGAGTCATCACATCATCGTCGTCATCCATCGTCGTCGTCATCACGTCGTCGTCATCATCATCGTCGGCAATCATCATCTCATCGTCGTCATCATCGTCGTCGTCATCAATCGTCCGTCGTCATCATCATCGTCGTCATCATCATCATCGTGTCATCATCGTCGTCGTCATCATCGTCGTCGTCATCACATTCGTCGTCATCATCCATCGTCAATCGTCATCACGTCGTCGTTCATGATCGTCGTCGTCATCATCATCATCATATCATCATCATCATCATCATCATCATCATCATCATCATCATCATCATCACATCATCACATCATCAATCATCATCATCATCAATCATCATCATCATCATCTCATCATCATCATCATCATCATCATCATCATCATCACTCATCATCATCATCATCATCATCATCATCATCACATCCATCATCATCCATCAATCCTCATCATCATCATCATCATCATCATCATCATCATCATCAATCAGCATCATCATCATCATCATCATCATCATATCATCATCATCATCATCATCCCCCCCCCCCAAAACATCAAATCAATCATCATCATCATCATCATCATCATCACATCATCACACATCATCATCATCATCATCTCATCCATCATCAGCAATCATCATCATCATCATCACATCATCTCATCATCATCATCAATCATCATCATCTCAATCATCATCATCATCATCATCACAATCAATCATCATCATCATCATCATCATCAGCATCATCAATCAACCATCACATCATCAAGCATCATCATCATCATCATCATCTCATCATCCAAATCATCATCATCATCATCATCATCACCATCATCATCATCATCATCATCATCATATCATCATCATCATCATCATCATCATCATCATCATCATCATCATCATCATCATCATCATCATCATCATCATCATCATCATCATCATCATCATCATCATCATCATCATCATCATCATCATCATCATCATCATCATATCATCATCATCATCATCATCATCATCATCATCATCATCATCATCATAATCATCTCATCCATCCATCATCATCATCATCATCAAATCATCATCATCATCATCATCATCATCATCACTCATCCATCCAATCATCAATCATCATCATCATCATCATCATCATCACACATCATCATCAGCAGCATCTCATCATCATCATCATCATCATCATCAAAAATTCACATCAATCATCATCATCATCATTCATCATCATCATCATCACATCACATCATCATCATCATCATCATCAAGCAATCACCATCATCATCATCATCATCATCATCATCATCATCAGCATCATCATCAATCATCATCATCACATCATCATCACATCCATCATCATCCAGTCATCATCATCATATCATCACATCATATCAATCATCACATCATCATCATCATCATCATCATCATCAATCATCAAATCATCATCATCAAATCCATCAGAATCATCCATCATCATCATCATCATCATCATCACATCAATCAATCAAACATCAATCATCATCATCAATCATCATCATCATCATCAGCATCATCATCATCATCATCATCATCATCATCATCATATCATCATCATCATCATCATCATCATCATCATCATCATCATCATCATCATCATCATCATCAGCAGTCCTGCATCAATCATCATCATCAATCATCCATCATCATCATCAATCATCGTCATCATCGTCATCACGTCACATCATCTCATCACGTCACATCGTCATCAATCGTCATCACATCATCACATCCGTCATCATCGTCATCAATCGTCTCATCACATCATCATCATCATCATCATCATCATCGTCGTCATCAAGCATCGTCGTCGTCACATCATCATCGTCGTCAATCGTCATCAAAAAATCATTCATCATCGTCATCATCATCATCATCGTCATCATACTCATCGTCATCGTCATCATCGTCATCATCATACGTCATCATCATCATCGTCATCATCATCGTCGTCATCCGTCATCAAATCGTCATCGTATCTCGTCATCGTCGTCAGTCATCATCATCGTTCCCAATTCCCCATCGTCATCATCATCATCGTCATCCTCATCATCGTCATCATCGTCATCATCATCATCACACCATCATCGTCATCATCCATCATCGTCAGCATCGCATCATCATCATCGTCATCAATCGTCTCATCATCATCGTCATCAGTCATCGTCATCATCATCACGCCTCACATTCATCATATCATATCATCATCGTCATCATCATCATCATCATCATCATATCATCATCATCATCATCATCATCATCAATCATCATCATCATCACCCATCACCCATCATCATCACCATCTCACCATCACAATCACATCATCATCACCATCAATCACCATCATCACCGACATCACCATCATCACATCATCATCACTATCATCACCATTCATCATCACCATCATCGTCATCATCTCATCATCGTCATCAATATCATCATCATCCTCGTCAATCATCATCATCATCGTCATCAATCGTCATCATCGCAATCAACATCGTCATCATCATCATCGTCATCATCATCATCATCATCAATCATCATCATCAACATCATCATCAATCTGTCATCTCATCATCTGTCATCATCATCATCATCATCATCTCATCATCAATCATCATCATAAGATACACAAATAAACTAATAAATATGATGTTTCAAATTTTAAATGACACAAATCGAAAATATAAAATATTTCACTAGATTTAAAATAAATAAGACATTTTTAACAAGGTTTAAAATAATGAGAGAAGAAATGAAAAATATTTTAATTATTAAGTTAAATAATATAATATTCAAAATTAAGTCTAGTCCTATCAAAAGTCCCATGAAGCGAACGTACGAGAACCAGGGACTCGATTGGTGGCCTAACACCTTCCCCCGTCAACAGAATTTCTACCTGGTTTCTAGTTTGAGACCATAAAATAAGTCAATTGTCCTGTTTATGGGATTTAAATAAGGACTAAAACTCAATTTCAGTGACGACTTAAATAATAATTATCCCTTTTCAAAAGTCACTTTATTGGAAAACTTTTTCTTTCAACCCAATAAAAATCAAAAAAAAAGTTTTTTTGAGAAAAAAAAGGGGCATGACAAATTTAAGTAATGGGGGATTCCAATGGTTCTATATTATATATCGTCGGAAGAAATAAATCCTAATCATTACAAAACACTTACATAAAAAGAAATAAAAAGTAATAATAAAATAAAAAACAAAACAACCAATATTGCCGGTGCATCACTTTTAACAATGAGATTCTACAGAGTGGGAGTTCTCTTCCCAATCTGTCCTATAGTTCGATCACAATTCAGGTCTATCATTAGTGGAATTGTGAAAAAAAATTGTGGAATTTAATACAATATACCATATCAAGTAAAATACTTCTCTATGTGATTTTTTGGGACATAAACTAAGTAATGTCGCAAAATGTCAAAAATAGATAAAGATTTATAAGGGAAGGAAATATTAAAGGCTATATAGAAAAAGCAAAATAAAATTAAAGGCTGCACCTTTATATTTTATTTTAGACCTTCTTCATGGACGTACTTGTCTCGAGATTATTAACGTTTATTCTTAGAAAGAATCTCTATTAAACAAAAATTTAAACCTCCAAGAAGAAGAATATAATAACATCAAATTCCTTTTATTGGCCCACAATAATTTTGTCTAAAATATATGGAATTAAAAATCCCAAATGGACTCATGATGGTGTTGGGTTTCATCCTCCAAATTATCGGTGGGACAAGTGTATTCTCTGACAGGTAATAGAGCCCCGGCTAACTCCATCCACATTTTGGGTGAGTCCAAAGGGGATTCGTTAATCGCCTGAATTTGACTCGGTGAGAGACCTACTCTCACCGGGCCTACACCACATTCCTCGGGATGATCATCAATTGACGGTTTGAACCTCATTGCCGCTTCATGAGCTGCCATTTGTACATCTTCAGGTCTTGAACTTGAGGGTTTTGGGAATGTATGTATTAATTCAGGGAAATTGAGCCTTAAGTTTGGTCTCTCACCTTTTAGATGAAATGCAGCAACATCATAAGCAGCAGCAGCCATTTCTGCTTTCTCATAACTCCCCAACCATATTCGTGTTTTCTTTCCTGGTTCGCGTATCTCAGACACCCATTTCCCCCATTTTCTCTTCCTTACTCCTCTATACACGTCCATATTATTCTTACTTTCTTGATCGTTTTCCATTTTAAATTTGTCATTCAAGAAATAATATGGAAGTGAAGTTTGAGGGAAGTAGAATATATATAATCGAATTATGCTGAAAGGAAAATGGATGGGTACTATAAAAGAGTTAGGTTCCACGTAGTTGCATGAAAGTGGATTAAAGTTGTATGACAGAATGAAGCTCAAAACGCTCCTTTTGATTTTCCATGTATCTCCGTGTGTTGATTTGGACGCCTATGATTGACCAATATATATATTCTCTATGTGAAATATTTTAGTTTTCGAGAGTCAAATAGTTTTGGTTTGATAGAAAATTTACTCATGAAATTTTTAATTTTAAAAATGAAATTTATAATATTTATAAACTAATTAAAAATAAATAGTCCCTCAAATTGAGAGTTTTCAAATATTTTAAAAAGATATAGTAAAAATTTACATAAAAATAAAAAAAAAATTAATCTCAAATATAAAATATGTCACATAAATTGAGGCATCTCTCTGTTTCAAAAAGAATGTCTCAGTTTCAGTTTTAATCTACCTAAAAAAGAATTATAGTTTTCCTTTTTTGTCAACACTTAAAATTTAATTTTTCACTTGACATATTTAAGATCACAACATTAAATGGTATTTTGATACATTTAATATAACTTTAATTTAGAATAATAAATTTAAAAAGTTTTTTCTTTCTTTTTTAAATTATGTTCCAAGTCAAATTAGTTAATTTTTTTTACACCAACCACGAAAATATCTATCTGAATGTGCGTGTTTAATATACTTGGTGTGTTTTTCTTAAGTAAAGGGAGCCCTTTTTTAATTTGAATAATGTGATATATGGACCTCGTGGTCCACGTACATATATATTGGTTCTTAAAGTATTAACTAATAATATAATCAAAATGTATTAAGTACCATACACAAACTTTAAATTAGATTAATAAGGTCTTGGGTAGCTAAATTTCAAAAGGTCAAAGTAGATTTTGGTGTTGACAAAAAAATCGGCCAAAGGATCAGACAACTTGTGTGGCTATCATCGGTGGTGAAATGTGGATTTTCAGAGAACTTAATTAATGTGAACAACTTATATTTTTCTTTCTTACCTAGATACAAGATGTCATGCTCAATTTACGTTACTTTCTTAATTTTAAAATAAGTGAATTGATAAGTGTATTAAGTAAGAAAGAATATTTAGAACATTTAGTAAACATCACTAGCCGCTTTTATCCGTTTATTTATTCTTAAAATATTCTTGAAAATATAAATAATTTAAAGTAAAATCATAAATAAAAGCAATTAACTCTCTTGAAATTCTCTCCTAAAAGAAAATATTGAGTCAATTCCCTAAATAATTACCTAAGTTGAGGAATTGTCCTGAAATATCATTTATGTTTCATTTAGGACTAAAATATCACCTAACTATCACTATTTTCCTTCAAATATACTTGACATTTCAAAAATATCACTCTCTCCTAGTTGACATGGCATTATCATTAAAATCTTTTTTTAATAATATACTATTATTCATTAAACTCATTTAAACTAAAAATGAATCATATCATTTTTAATTTTATTTATTATTTATTAAGAATAACTTTTCATCTTAAATCTCTTTATCATAATTACTTTTGTTTACTTTTTATGTTATGTCAGAATCCGTTTTTAAACAATAACTCATCACATGTGAATAATTATATAACACTTACTAAAAACATTGATTTACAAATTACTCATAACGTTATTTCATTTAATTAATTATAATTGTATAATGAATCAATAATCATTAAAGGTTGATTAATTATTAAAAAAATAAATTTTTTTTGTGCTTTGAAATCCCTATATATTTACAATACTTTTTTTAAAAAAGAAATAATAAGTGAATACTATTATTTTTTTACCTTAGAATACTAATGAACCTCAAAAGTCCTCTAAATTTTTAGTCGATACGCACCGGTTATTAAATCAATCAGTTTGAAAATAAGACTATAACACAGCCTCGGTTCACTTTACTATTTTCTTTTCAAAAAACAATATTATTTATAATTGGATTTCAAAGCACCCAAATATTTTTTTTTAGTGATTAATCAACCTTTAATATATTGATTTATTATACCACTTATGATTCATTGTTAATTAGCATGCATGAATGATTTGTACATTGATATTTGTTTTTGAATGTAAGTGTTTATAAGTATTCAAATGATAAAATTATAGTACATTTTTAAGACGTTTCTTCATACGTAACAAAATAAAAGTTTAATTATGATAAATATTTTTAAGTATGAAAATTTTTATTCTTAATACTGAAAAAAATAAAAAAATGATATGATCATTATTGTAAGTGAATAAGTTCAATGAATTAAATTAGTCTATTTATTAGAAAAAAATTGATGACATTTCATGTCAACTAGAGAAGTGATAATTTTGAATCAATAACCCTAAATTGGTCACCCAAGTTAGAAAATTGTCTTGAATATCACTTATATTTCAAATTTAGTACCAAAATATCACTCAAGTATCACACTATTTTCCTCTAAAATACGGGCACTTTAAAAAATCAATCACTCTCTCCTATTTGGTTATGACATGTCATTTAAAGTTTTTTTAATATTGACTAACTTAATTCGTTGAACCATTTAACTAAAAAGATTTAATGACATGTAATTGCCAACTGAGAGAGACATATTTTTGAAGTGTCACATTATTTGAAAGAAAATAGTGATAGTTGATAAATATTTTTTGGTCTTAAATGAAACATACAGGGATATTTTCAAGCCAATTCTCTTAATTAAACTTGGTGACCATTGAAGAAATGGAAAAAACTCACTGACAGGTAAACTGGAATAAAATTTTTTATTACCCTCTTGAACTTTTGAACATTTCATTTATTTTTAAATCTATGAAACAAAAAGGTCATACTCACTTATTTTAAAATGAAAGGAGTATTTTATTTGTCTTAACGCTATGTGGCGTTGGTGAACTTCCAAAAGTCAATTAAAACTTTTATGTCATTTTTAAATATTTTAAAATTATTAATTTTTGTAATTTTCTAAAATTTACTTTTAATATAATTTATGAATATATATGTTACTCCCTTTGTTCTAATTATGTGACACATATAAAATTTTGAGGGTCAATAATTTTTTAATATATATTTTTAAATTTTTTTATTATTATTTTTTATAGTACTATTTTTCATAATTTTTAAATACATAATTAATAAAAAGAAAAATAAAATAAATAAATTAAAACAGAAAAAATACTAAATAAAAATAAAAAAAAGGAGAAATCAGCCCGACTGACCCTAACCTGCTCGATTCCCTCTTCTTCTTTTTTTAAGTAGGATAATTAATAGAAATTAAATTTCTTCTTTACTGATTTTAGGGCATTCCCCACCTGAATAGCCGTAGGTCATGACGTGCCTCAGGATTGTCCCCGTCTCCCTTATCATGTACTTCCTTCTTCTGATATAAAGTAATATTTTATTCTCCATCTCCTTGTAATTTTTCCTTGTCCCAATTATTAAAGATACTCTTTTGTTCTTTTTCTTCATTTTAATTAATTAGATATGTATAAGATTTATCCTTATTATTAAATAGCTATATAAAGTATTAGTAGTAAAATTAATCGAATTTTCAAAAAATGATTGTTAAAATAATATTATAAAATAAAATCCTAATATATAAATATTGCCTCCATTCTAATATAAGTGTCGCTACCAATTTTTTGATCCTAAAATAATTCACCTTAGAAATCTAAGACAAAACTAATATAATTTCCAAATATATCTATGTATTTATCTTCTTAAAAATATCCAATTTTGAAAAGGTATTTACCAAATAGGGGTAATTTATTAAACTACGTATTGTAGTTATAATTTTTTGGTTAACATAATTTTTCTAAATTGATACTTAAAGTCTGTCTGACATTGTTATTGGGAGGTTAAAAGTGTTTTTTTTTTTTATAAAAAACAACTTTTTTTATAAAAAAACATTTTTTTTGAAAAATCAAGTGCTTGAAAAATCCTCCAAACTGCTTTTAAATGGTAGTAGAAATAGTTTTTGTGCGGTTGGAAAAAAGCTAAAAATTTCTGTATTTTGAAAAAAAGAAGAAGTAAAAGTAGAAAAGTATTTTCTTAAAGTCTAAAATATTTCTTCGATATATATGTTTTTACCAACATATTCCTTATTAATTAATTAGCACATCTTTAGGTTGGTTAAGTTTCATTCAAGAATTTTATTATTATATGATAAATTTTTTATTTTATTTTATGTTTACATATTATTGTTTTATATTTTATATATTATTTTACCTTTTATTTGCAGAACTAGAAATGATGGTTACAATCATATTTTTGTAGGGTTAAAAATATGTAGGACTTTATTAATTTTGTAGTTTATTTTTCGCATGTAGTGATTTAATATACGGACAGATAGTCCCTTTCTTTTTTGATATTCTTAATTATATTTAAAAATCATTCATGGTTGATATTTAATTAATTTTCATTTAGTGTTGATTAGTTTTATTTATTTATTTATGCATAATATTAATTGAAAATTTAATATGCACATTTTAAATATTTGAACAAAATTTAAATAATATCATATAATGTGATCTTAAAATTGTTTCTTCTCTCGATAAAATAATTTAGTAGTTACAGTACTTGAACTTCGCATTTTCAATGTTGGATACTACTCAAAGTATTTTTAGAAATCGTTAATCAACATAATTTGCTTATCTAAGGCACTTTTCAATTAAATTTATCCAAACATATATTGTTTTTTTTCTAAAGCTCTTTTCTAAAAGCATCATTTTAAAAAAAATGTTTCTAGTGATAAGTCATTTTTAGCCAGACAAACTCTTATTCCAAAACAAAAGGAGTAATTTCCAAGTGTCGGGTGACAATTTTCATAAAATTTATTATATAATAATAATAATAAAAAAACATAGACAAGATAATGTGACACACTCTATGACATTCATTTGAATTTTTTTTTCTTTTTTTCTTGGCCTTTTTTCATATTTAATTTAATTATTGTATTTAAAGTAAATTACTCAATTTATCACAATAAACATTTTATTATAATTGAACATTTACAACAAAAACTCTTCACACATTATTTTTTTATTTGTTTACCTTACTTTTAACCATAAAATGATAATATTATTTAATTTGTAAGTATTTTTCTCTTTGATATTTAATTTATTCGAGAGGATTATTACCTATGACTTACACCTCTTTAATTTTTATTTTAATAATATTTATAACTACCATATTTTTATGTCCATAACATCCAAACTTAAATTTGTAAGTTTACATTGTCTTATGATATTTTATTATTTTTTCTATAAATTCATATTTATTTTCATGAAGATTCACATTCATGATTATCCTTTATATTCTTCATCATATTCATTTGAGAATGTACTCATGATTATCCTTTATATTCTTCATCATATTCATTTGAGAATGTACTAACAAGTAACAAAAAGAGGAGTACAAGAAGGTAAGAAATATTTAATTCATTCTCAAGTTTTTTTTTATATCCTCTATTTTACCTATATAAATTCATATTTAGTTTCATGAGTGTTCACACTCAATATTATTAATGCTCTTCATCATTATATTTTTGTAACGACCTGTTTAGTCGTTTTGAGCAACAGATTTTATTTGGAAAAAACTGGCAGATGTGACGGAGGCCACGACGGACCGTCAAGGGCACGACGGACCGTCGTGGAGGGTGCGTTTCAAAACACTTAGAAAAATCTGAAATGGTGGTACTGAAAATCGACTATGCTGACGTCATGACGGAATGGCAGGAGGACCGTCGCAGGCTCGACGGCCCGTCACAGGCCATCCACTTAAAACAAGTCTCGGACCTTGTGACGGACAGCAGGACGGACCGTCGCAGGCTCGACGGCCCGTCACGGCGACGAATCCCAGTTCGGGTCGGATTTGTGACACGTTGTTAAGGGGACGTTTTTGACTATTCCCCCCAATGCTTTGAATTTATAAATTATAGGCGTTAATGTTAATAGTCTAATTACTTGGGGTAAAAGAGGTAACCTAAGTTAATGTAGGGTATTTTATTGCCCCATCTTTTATTCCTAATTATTATAGTTAATTGTGGGTAAAAGAAAGAGGGTCGGAATAAAGAGAAAGAAAACATAGAAAGAACAGCACTTTTAAGATGAGAGAGAGAATCGCCAGAGAGAGAACGATCAAGAGAGACAACGAAGAGGACAAAAAGACCAGAAATTGAGGAATTGGCTTCGCTGATTCAATTCTTCGTGGGAGGTAGCGTTGCCGTATATTCGGTTGAGGTGACGATAGTTGTAGTAACTCTTATAGTGAATATTAGGTGTTGATAGCTTATGGTTGTAAAACCTGCTATGTCGTGTGTGGTGATTGTGCCTTAAATTGTATGATTGCATGATTCTATGATGTTTTCTAAATTGTGATGAATTAACAAAGCATGAATGAGACTTCTGATAGCTATTGAATTCCCAAATCTTGAGAAAGCACCTAATTCACTTGACTATTTATATAATGAGAATGAGCTGCCTTAGTATGAAAGAAAGGCTGATAATATAATATAATTTGAAATGATGAGCCCTAGTTGAAAAAGAAAAGAAGGCTTGAGGAATTAGTGGGGATCGGGAGGCAACTTACTCGCCGTACCAGGCTAGACATATGAGGACGAGGTCACGTTCCGACACCCAGGATAGATCAGAATATCGGATCGCCGGTGCCGCTGTTCCGGTACCAGGATAGGGGAATATGAGGATCGGGAGTGTCACGTTCCGACACCGGATAGAATAAATGGATCGGGGCCACGTTACGGTAACAGTGATGTGTCTTCTAGAATTTAGAATGAGGATTGAGATCGGAGGCCAGGTCCGGCACCAGGATAGATAGAAATAGAGGATCGGAGTGCAGCGTACCGACACAAGAGGAAGAAAGATAATGAATCTTGAAAGATAAGAATATACTCAATCTAATGAACTTAATTCAATAAGTATGGCCTGAGGCTTGAGCATATGTGTGAACTCGGTTGTAGATGGTTATTGCGATTGATGAATTCATGTTGTTTATGTTATTGGTACAGTTGAGTATTGTTGTTGATTTACATTATTACTTGATTCATATATAATTGTCACTTTTTGAGTTAGGCCGAGAATGATAGCTACTCAGTACGTGGTGGTACTGAACCCCCCTACTTTATGGTTTTCATCTTGTTTATTTGTGTAAGGCAGCAAACCGTTCTGTAAATCTTCAACTCAACAGACAGATCTAGCCAGTCTTCACTTCATCGGAAATCAGGGTGTATACGCTTATATGCGATGTCTAGCTTCCGGACGGGTCTTCTCTCCTCATGTTTCTTGGATTGCTTGAAGTTTCGGCATAGACTCAGCTTCTTATTATTTTGATTTAAGCTTCTTAGTAGAATACTCGTAGTTAGTAAATGATCATAATGTTATTGTGATGGATGACTTCAGATTTTGGGGAATTAATAGATGTTGAATTTTAGAGTTATTGAAATTCGTTGAATCGCTTTTATTTAATGAATTTTCTTTAAGTCTTCCGCATTATTTCTGTTCGATATAACTTGAAATGTGAGGTTAGATGGTTGCGTTCGCCTCACATAGGAGGGTTAAATGTGAGACTTGGGGGCCAGTCGCGTCCCTGATGTGCAGGTCGCTGACCAAACTGGTTGATCAGAGCATTAGGTTCATGGTCTCATCAACAAGAACAGGTCGAGTAGGAGTCTTAAGGACGGTCAGGGGGACGCCTCTTACTTTTAATGAGAGGATATACAGACCTTTAGGAAAATAAAATTTACTCTTTCATTCTTCTTCAGAGCTACTACTTGGAGTCAATTGGTATCTGGCGATACGAATTGGTATCTGACCCATCTTCACCCTATTTCGCAAGATGGTTAGAAAGAGAGCAACGACAGCAACAGCAGCTAACAACGGAAAGAAAGAAGAGAAATACGACATTGAGCCAGCCACCCAAAAATGGGGGCTGTAGACGAGGAAGAGAAAACGGCAAGAGGCCGTTGGGGAGAGCGTCTGTGGGAGGAACGTCTACTAGGGGAACGATGGACAAGCACCTAGCCCCTCTACTCATCTTATACTGGGCGGTGACTCCTCCATCCGACCGAGGAGGTGATAATGAGAGGTGGGAGGAAGGGGAAGGAAAGGGCCAGAATGATGAAGCCACCCCAACCATACCCCCAGAGAGATACAACCAGGTACTTTGCTTACTTAGGGGGTTATACGATCAGGGTCAGGCCCCACATTAAACGTGGTGTCTACACAACCCTCAGGTTTCAGAGGGTACACAGGCGGCTACCTGGCCTCCCCGCATACGGGCATGGAGCCGCAGATTGGGAATAAGGCACATTTCCCGTCTAATATCTGGCCTATTATGACAAATGATCAGCATTGGAAACTTTCAGTAAAAGTTCTTGAAATTGAAACCTCCAGTCTTTAAAGGGCGCAGAATCAGAGCGATGCCTACGATTTTCTGCATTGATTGTAATGGCTATACAAAGATGGGTATAGTAGATTAGAACGGTTTGGCGGTTGCGTTCGTTGAGCTAGCAGTTTAAATGGGAACGCCAAATGTGGGTGGCGGTTCACAGTTGACAGTGTCACAAAACCAACAGAGGCACCACCTATGACTGGGCCTCATTCTCTAGCTTGTTTATGGAGCATAATATTTTCCCCAGGACCTTGAGGATAGGAAAAAAGAGGGGACGGAGTTTTCATCTGAAGCCTCTAGAGCAGGTAGGATTGGCGGTCAATGCATATGGACTAAAGTTAACCCCCCCCCCCCCAAGGTTTCGTGCACTATTCCAGATATGACCACTCAACTATGTTTCAGTCCACAAGAGCGGATTCGACAGTTTTGTTGAGGGGTTGAGATCAGAAGATATTTGCGAATTTCAGCCTTACAGGTGCGCGGCGATACGGCAACATTCCTTCCAGACTCGGTGGTAGACTTTTGTGAGTAGAAGGTGGAACGGAGTGAAGCCAGACGACTTCACACGACATCGACATCGAAAAAGGTTTCGAAGGGAGGCGAGTTAGTTAATTGAGTTATTCTCACTCTAGAGGAAAGAGCTCCGGAAGGTTACTAAAGTCGACCATTCATAATCACTACAGATGTAGTTGGGCGTCACTCCAGAAACGGTCCAACACTACTCCGAGAGACCTATGCACGAACACCCGAGAGTGTTATGGACTACCGGTATCGTTGTTAGTTTTTGGTGCTATGGGGAGGTGAGACACATACAGAGGTTTTTGTACCAAACAAGAGTTAAAGACAGCAAACTAGATAAGGTAGAGGGTGGTAATCGGTTAGAGGCAAGATTTTATGGAGAATATGCCAGAATGGAAAGTAGGCTTTACGTGACGTAATGGAGGACGTGTACGGTCGAGGTTAATGATGGTCATCACAACGGCAGATGGTTGATGGGCAAATGGAGCCACTAATACGAAACATGGTAGGGGCCAAGGACAGAAACGATAGGTCCCCAATTTGTTACGCTTTCCATGGAAGATCTGAGCTTAATGAGCGATGTGGCGTCTGATGCTGTCCTTTTTTATCACAGGTAATTCTAGTTTTGCGTTTGTGATTGCATTGAATCTGTATATTTGAACCCGGCTCCACGGTATTCATCAATTGTATCTTCATTTCATTTGCTAATGGTCTAAAATTGCATTCTGAATTACTTGACATGCCTATCGTGTTTCTACAGCGGGGGTGAGTCTGTGGATAGTTGAAGTACATAGGTCTTGTTTGTGAAACTTTGTGCGGGAGCAACACTTATGTAGATTTGTTATTTTAGAAATGGGTGACTTTGATGTAATTCTGGGTATTGACTTGCTTCTCCAAGTTGCGATCTTGGATTGTAATGCTAAAACTGATGACTGGGCCAAGCCTGCGGACAGATCAGTGTAGTCGGTGGGGAGGGGGACTACACTTCCATCCGAGTGCGTATCATCCTCATTGCTTCGTGCTAAGAAAATGGTTAGTAAGAGGGTGTTTTAGCTTTATTGGCACATCTCAAGGATGACCACTACCTAAGATCCTGCGATTGAGTCGGTTCGGTGGTCCGTGAGTTTCTTGATGGGTCCCTGCGATCTTCTGGTATGCCCACCGATAGGGTATGATCTCTGATATCGATCTGACCGGGCACAGCGCCAATTCTATACCCCGTATAGAATGGCTCCCGCGGAGTTAAATGAGATGTCGCGGCGAGAGTTAAAGGGCCCTAAACTTAAACGGTTGTTGGAGCAAGGGCCTTAATGTAGGACCAAGGCATCCCTTCGAGGGTGCCCCTTTTTTTTTTTCCCGTTTTTGTTTGTGAAGAAGAAGGAAGAAGAAGGATGGGAGTTTCGGATGTGACAGAGATACCGACAGTTGAACAAGGTAACTATAAGAACAAGTTCCTGTCCTCGCATGATGACTTATTCGATTTCAATTACAAGGTGCTGGTGTGTCTGTCTTCTCTAAGATTGACTTGAGATCCGTTATCATAATTGCAATACGGGAACGGAGGTGCCAAAGACTGCTTTCGAACGAGGTATGACATACGAATTTGTGGTGATGTCTTTTTGGTCTTTCTTACGAACGCCCCTGCTGCGTTCAATGAGATTGATGAACGGGATATTTAAGCCGTATTTGGGACCTCTTTGTGATCGTAATTTATAGATATTATAGATGAATATACTGGTATATCCAAGAGTAAGAAGGAACATGAGGAAACATTGAGAATGGTATTGGAACGTTGAGCGGAGAAAAAGCTTTATGCCAGTTCTCTAAGTGCGAGTTTTGGTGCCAGATGCAGTCTGTCCTTATTGGGGCACGTCGGTTCGAAGGGATCTTGATGGTGGTCGATGGCTCGATCCCTTCTAAGAATTGAGGACAGTGAGAATTGGGTAAGAATAACCCACTAATGTGTCAGAAATACGGAGTTTTGTTGTGTTAGCTAGATTACTACCGCCGCTGTTCAAGGATTCTCTCCTATGCTCCCCATTGACGAACTTGACTAAGCAGATGTTCCATGTGTATCGGTCAGATTTGTATGGGAATGCGAGGAAGAATGGAAAGCTTTCAGAAGCTTAAGACTTGTAGAAGCTTAAGACTTTGTTGACCTACCGCACCTATATCACCTTGCCGTAGATGGTGTAAGAACTTCATTGTTTATTGTGATTGCATCCTATTCGGGTTTGGCGTTCTGCAGTGCTTTTAATGGCCCAATGAGAAGACACTGATTGCTATGCTCAAGACAATTAATTAAAAGTGCATGAACGTAATCTCCAACTCAGTGACTGGAATTGGCCGACGGTGCGTGTTTGCAATTGAAGCAATGGAGCCACTATTTCTTGGGTGTTTAAGTGTGAGTTTACACGGATCACGTAGCCTTTCAGTATGTGCTTTACTCAGAAGAGAGTTGAATGAGGCAAAGGAGATGGATGGAAAACTATTGAAGGACTGTTGCCGACGACCTCACTATTTTGTATCATGCGGGGAAGGCGAATTTGGTTCTGTGCGCAGATCAGATGCCCTTGAGTAATAGAACTAAAAATCTAAATTTGAGAAAAGACGGAAGAAAAGGAGGAATGAAGAGAGCCTCTGGGGTATTCTCATGACAAGCATCTAGACGCCCATTGCTAGAGAGGTTGCAGACTCTGGCTAAAGACTTGATGATGGTGGGAAAAAATAAATGAGAAGGTAGGATGTTGGCTAAGTGGGAGTCAAGATTTCTTTTATGACAAGATCCAGGGAAAAACAGTGTTTTGATGTGAGAAGACGAAGGCGAATCCGGATAAAGTGTTCTGCGAGGAGAGGCTAAAGAAGCAACGATCGACGATAGGAAGGTGTTGTTCGAGGATTAAGGGAAGGGTATGTGTACACCCGCCATTGATGATGTGATTCAACACTATCTTGGCAGAAAGCTCATAACGTTCAAGGTTGTATTCGGAGTATACTCCGGCGTGCAACCAAGAGTATCGCGACCTAAACAAACTTTTGGTGGATGTAGAATGAAGCGCAATATTGTTGACTTTATTGACCAAGGGCCAAACTGTCAACAATGAAATATGAACACCAAAGGCCCGGAGGAACACTTCAAAGAATGAAAAGAACGAATGCCCATTATGGAAGTGGAGAGGGGGAGAGAATTGCAATGGACTTTGTCGGTTGGCTTTTCAAAGAAATTGGCAAAGTCTTCGATAAGTCCGACTCATGCGGTGTTGTGACGAGTATAACTAAGTGCTGACTCATTTCATCCCGGTTAAGGTGACTGATTTTACCAATGCAGAGAAGTTAGCCCAAACTTTAATCTCAGAGTTGTTCGATTGACATGCGAGTTTTGTCCACTATCCATCATATCAGATTAGAGGTACGACAGTTTACTTGCTACGTTTTGGAAACATTGCATCCAGAATTGTGGTACTAGGGCTTGGACCTTAGTAACAGTATGTCCATCCTCAGACCGATGGTCAGTCTGAGGAACGATTCAAGTGTTGGAGGATAGGCTTGCCGCATGGACGTGATAGAGTTTTTTTGGTGGCCATTCGGGTGAGCTAGCTTACTGACCTTTGCTAGAGTTTTCGTACAATATAGCTATCACTCCAGTATTATCTGATATGGCCTCCATTTGAAGCTTGTTGGAGAGGTGTAGGTAGATCTCCCATTGGTGGGTTTGATGCATTCGAGCTTAGACCTTGGGGTACCGATCTCTTGGCTGATTCGTCTTAGGAAAGGGTGCAGGGCAGGTAAAAGGTAAGGGCATTCAAGAAAAGCTTCTAGCGGCAGCAAAGTAGACAAAGGAGTATGCCAGACCGGAAGGTTAGGGAGACTGCCCTTAGGTAAGAGTTAGGGGAGACTTTTGGGTTCATGTGAGGGTGAAAGTCTTGTTGAAGGTTTCACCCATGAAAGGGGGTGCTGCGGTTTGGCAAAAGATGAGTAAGTTAATAAGTCCAAGGTTGTATACTTGGACCATTGGAGGTACTCTAAAGCGAAAGGGGAGGTGGCTTATTGAATTAGGCATTGCCCAGGGGGAGGCTTGTACGGAGTGCACGACGAGTATTTATGTGTCAATGTTGGAAAAGCTACCAGGGGGATGGAAATACATTACCGTGAGGATTCAGTTTGGGCTTGATGAGAAATTTGTCTATGAGGAGGAACCTGTTGCTTAGATTTTAGATAGAGAAGTGCAAGTTGAGGTAAGAGAGACAAGAAGATTGCATCCCTCCATCAAGGTGCAAGGAAGAATCGATCGGTTGAAGAAGCGTGGAAGAAAGTGTGACGGAAGAAGAAGAAGCCACTTGGCGAGAGGGATGGCAAGGAAATATGCCTGAGAAAGCATCCCAAAATTTTTACAGATTCAGGTATTCCTTTATCACACTTGTGTTCTTCTTGTGATCGTGAGGGGACGAAAGATGGGTGTGAAATTGGTAGACTATCTATTGTAAGGACGGTTAGGAAATCTTGCTCCCCCGTTCCTAAAAAACCCAAAACCCCCCCCAAAACATACAAAAAAAAAAAAATAAAAGTATCGATTTTGGCAAACGATTTTATTCTGAAAAACTGCAGAGTGTGACGATAGGAGGCCACACGGACCGTCAAGGGCACGAACGGACCGTCGTGGAGGGTCACACGGTGTGACTTCTATGTCGTTTCAAAACACTAGAAAATAGAAAATCGGAATATTGGCGTACGAAAAATCGACTCTTCGGAACGTCATGACGGGAATGGCAGGACGGACGTCGCGGCTCGACGGACGTGTCCAGTTACAGGCTAGAAGGCACGTCACAGGCCATCCACTTAAAAACAAGTCTCGGGACCTTGTGACGGACAGCAGCGCGAAAGTAGCAGGAGAAGACAGGCCCATAACGGCGATACGCAATTCAAAGTTCGTGGTCGGATTTATGAGAGGGGTATAGAATATGCGAATCTTTCCTTCCGCGTATCGTCTTCGCTCTCTAATTACTTCTGGTGTGGTTTTTTGTGGTTTCTAGTACACGTTTTTTAAGGGACGTTTTTGACATTCTGCTTTAATATTCAAGTTATAGGGTTAATGTTAATAAGTAATTAATTGGGCGTTAAAAAGAGGTAAATAAACCTTAAGTTAATTAGTGGGTTATTATATGCCTTTTTTCTTAATTATATATTAATTAGGTAAAGAAAGAGGGTTTTGAATAGAAAAAATTAGAAAAAGAAAAATAGATAGAGAACATAAGGTATAATAAAATAGAAAAGACAGCAAGAGAGGAGAGAGAATCGAATTCCAGAGAGAACGAAGAGTGAAGATTCCATGAGGACTACAAGCTAGAAATTGAGGAATTTGCTTGCTTGATTCAATTCTTCGGTGGAGAGGGTGTAGGTTATAGGTTTGATACGATATTTGCTAGTAAAACTTTGAATAGTGAATATTATGTGTGGTAGTAGTGTTGTAAACTGCTATGTGCTTAAATTTAAAATTGTTTATGCTTGCATGCTCTATGATTGTTAAATTGTGATGAATTACCAAAGCATGATGAAGCCTATGAATCCCCAAATATTGAAAGAACCCGAATTCACTTGATATATTAGTATAATGGAGAATGATTGATGGCCTTAGTATGAAGAAGGCTGAGGTATAAATATATAATGAGAATGATGATGCTTAGTGTAAAAGAAGCTTGATGAATTAGGGATTCGCGGCTGCCACGTTCCGGGTTTACCGAGGATAGAATAATGAGATATCGGAGTGTCACGTTCCGACACCAGGACGCGAGAATATGGATAGGGTTGAAACGTTACTGGTAAAAGGATCCTAGAAGAACTATGAGGGATCGGCAGGTTCACGTTCCGACCCAGGATAGTTAAAGGGATCGGGTGGCACGTCCAAGGCCTCCCAGGATAGCTGAGGCTCGGAGTCGCCCCGTCTCCGGCACAGGATAGAAGATAGCAGGATCGGAGGGTCAAGTCCGACACAAGAGGAAGAATGATAATGAATCTTGAAAGATAAGAATATACTCAATCTAGTGAACTTAATTCCAAATAAGTTATAGGCATGAGGCTGAGCCTCATGTGTGAATCGAGTTTAGTTATTGATGAATTCATGTTGTTAGTGCTACATGTGAGTATGGTTGTTGATTTTACATTATTATTCGATATATAATGTTTTCAATCCCTATTTTGAGTTGGCCCGATGATATCTAATCAGTAGTGTGGGTTGTACATGACCCCCTAACTTTTATGTTTTCCTCTTCTGTTATTTGTGTAAGCAGCAAACGTAATCTGTCAACTTCAATCAACAGCAGATCTAGCCAGTCTTCACTTCATCGGAAATTCAGAGGTGAGCTAATGCGTCTAGCTGGACGGGTTCGTCTTCCTCATGTCTGAGCTTGAAGTCTCGGCACTAGACTAAGCTTGTATTTATTTGTAGCCTCTATTAGAATACTCTTAGTTTAGTAAATTGATAATTAAGAGGGTTCTTATGATGATGACTTCCAGGACTTTTGGGGAATTAATAGATGTTGAATTTTTAGAAGTGATTGGGAAAAAAAAAAAATCGCCTTTTATTTAATGAATTTAAGTCTTCCGACAGTATTTTATGTGATATATCTTGAACAGCTAAGGTTTAGAGGGTTAGGTTCGCTCAATAGGAGGGTAAAATGGGGTGCCCAGTCGCGTCCCTGATTTGGATCGTGACATTTTTAGTGACTGCTATAAAAAAGTGCATAAAGTAAGTATATTCTTATTCTTATTTTTCTGTATATTTCTTTCATTTAATTGCGCAGCTTTCTATAATATCATTCTGTATGTATGTATAGACTAAGCAAGTATGATACAATAAATATCGACCTTTTTATAAGATTAATGTCTTGGAAGTTATATAATTGGTCCCTTCTAATAATCAATTTTCAAGATATAATGTATTTTAATTATAATATTTGTTGACTAGATTCAAGAGATAATTATGTATAGTCTTGTTAGTTACGTATTGAAAAATAATGTACATATAATTAAATTTTAGGGTTTAAATTTATTCTGATTTTATGAGTAGAATTATTTTTTAAAATTCGGTATATGATAATTTTATGTTATCATATTTTTTTTAATGAAATTAGGTGGTACATGATGAAGAGTTTGACATATGAAGACAAAAAATATCGCCGCGTGCCGGTTTTTTCTCAGTACTTGCAAAGGAAGATGTAGAGAAAAAAAAGAATAATTTAGAGACTATTTTTGCTAGATTTTTTTTTCTTTGCCTCGTATTAGTTAATTAGCCTTTCTTTTGTGCTTTAAAAAAAATGGTTTGTATAAATAGTGTTGTTATATGTTTGTCAATGCTTATTATTTGGTCCTTAGCATTCTACCTTTTTTTTTAAAAAAAAATTATGAAACACAAGTAATATAATTGCATCTACTTTAAACAACAAAAAAATTATGATGATTAGGATTTTACATTTTTATTATACCGCAAAAGTAATTGTTGAAAGTATGTAAAATAGAATATTAATTCATAGAGCCATTTTTTTTTTATTTTTTGTTTTTACATATGTAACAATCTATTTTGTCATTGTTCTTTTTGTTTGAATATATTTATAATAGCTGTAATGGAGTAACCTATTATTATATTTATTTTTTTGGTTTATTTTTTGTATTTCCAGCGTATTAATTCTATTTTGAAGTGAAAATTCAAGACCTAAATTGTGAGTCACGAGCTAAGACTCCAACAGGACATGACTTATTTTGATTTTTTCATTTTACAAATAAAATCAATGCATAATTATCAATGTATTCAATGTTGGTAATAACATATTTAATAATAGCACATTTAAATTATTATAAATCTATGTCTATATCTGATTGTAGCTTAGGTAGCTTCTATGATCTAAGATCGTCCATAACTATTCTATGTTTCATTTTTCATAATTCCTATAAAAAGTAGAATGAGAGGTTTTAAAATGTGCCTAATAAAAAATTTAATATTAATAAAAAAATTAAATATTTTTTTACAACATCAAAAAACAAAATTTTTGTAATAGAAAATAGTACTTTACAAAAGATAAAAAAAAATTAAAATGTATGTAATATTTTGCAATAATACAATATATGGTATTTCAAAATGAGAAAACGTTTTTATCACAAGAAAGAAATATCAATATTAATCTGTTATCTTGAAGATATGCAGATTACACAACCATATTAATATTACAATCATTATCATGTAGAAATATTTTTATAGCCGATACAGAGCTGCTGATGATTTCACTAGCAAAAATTACATATCATTATCTTATAAATATTTTATATAGCCGTACAGAGCGCTGATGATTTCACTAGCAAAAATCAACATAAAGAATTCTATCTTATTCATAGTATATTTATTGCTACTTGTCTACAACGACTTTGCATTCCACTTCAAAAATAATAAATGAAGATTATTTTAATCATAGAATTCATATTAATTAATGTATGATTTCAATAAACTTGAAAATACGAAACTAATATTAAGGATAAATGTTATTTTCTCTCTATCTCTCTTAATATGCTAATTTAAATAGGAAAAAAAGAAAAATATACTCCTGAACTATCGTGAATAGTACATAAATTCCCTTCGTCATACTTTACATTCATTCATATCCTTGCCGTCCAAAATACAATGCACATTTGCCCCTCCCAATAACAGAAAAGTTATATGATACATGTGGTGCAATCCTACAGCTCTACCCAATTTGATCAATTATTTAACCCAAAAATCCATTTAACCCACCCACTTTACTCATTACCCACAGAAATAAACCCATATCGATTCCATGATTATGACTTTACCCTTCTGGTTATCATGGTTCATAAGGTAAATTTTCAAATCATAGAATGATTTCAATTCTGAATGTCACATTTTCTGCAGGCGGCAATGACTATGATCGCGGTTGAAGTATTTCTGATAATACTTAATGGTTATAAATGGTTCAAATGGGAGGGATCATCGCACAATTCTCTCTTTTCTTCTCACCAGTCTCTTCGGATGAGTTCTACCCAATTTATTTTTTTTTCTTTTAAACAACAACTTTGCGGTGAGTTTCTTTTACTTCTTCCTTCTTCCAACTTCATATGGTTCGTCTCCGTCGTTCAACCTCAACACTTTCGAGCAATTGTCATCTACATTCATTTGCAACTTTTAATGAGGCCTCTAAATTACGTGAATATTTTGTCAATGAGATTAGAATTTATTTATTACCTCCAACTAGATTATCTTAATTTTTGCCAAGTCAACGCCAGCAAAAGTTTAATTCTCACCATCTTCTCTATCAATCAAACCATTATGAGATATAATCGACATATTGTCGCGCCAGAATCTGTTGAACCCAAGTGACATATCCTAAGGATATTTGGTTTACATCTGTTTCACTCACTTCCTCACTAATTTTTGCCTCTGTGTGCCCCCCACCACTTATCTTTCTTAATGTTTTTTTTATGAGTGTTGTTGTGCATACCTATGCTGGGTAGTGGTGTTTGAATTGCCCACTCAAGGATTGGTGCTTGGCCTCATGGTTGAGTAAATATGATTCTAAACGTATATCCAAAATTATGGATTTTGAAACTTATGGTGTTACCTCAACTTTTAATGAGTATGGAAAATTAATCAAATTTTATCATCTTTGATGGGTAGAGAAGATGAGTTAAAAGAAAATGAGTTTATTTGAGTGGAAAATGGATAAATTAGGTAAGTTAAAAGGGTAATGAGGCGGGTATTTGAATTTTAATATAAATAATGGGAAAAGGAACGGATTTAATCCCGAATTTAAAATGAGTATATGACCTTGTGTGATACTTGCGTCCACATAAGCACGCAGCGTAATTATAAGTACACATATTACCCTTCTCAACTAACGAAAAAATCCAATTGTTTACATGGTTTTATCTTATTTGAACACCCGTTTGTTGACCCTTTTTTTAACCCATAGACCAACTATTTGCCCCATAAACCCAATACACATTCAATTTCCTATAATATAAATCCTAATTAAAGGACTCAAATTAACAGATCCAAAATTGATAGCATTATCACCACGACCTCTACCCGATTCCACCATCCTTTTCTCATGCTTCCGTCACCCACCACCTCGAGGACGTGGACGACTAAATTATTCACCACCTTTGTTGGACTGTCCAACTTTTCCAGATAAAGTACAAATGGTAATGCACGCGAGCGAATAATATCACACAAGAAAAGTAGCTGAAATTGAAGAATAAGACCCAAAGGACGGTAATACCATATCAAATTAAAACAAAAACTTCATTGATATGGAAATGTACAGTCACCAGTTGCCAACGCCTCTGGAAATACCATCATTTTAATGCTAAACACAGGATGAGAAAACTGTTCAGTATTTCTGCCTAGTGTGATTTATAACTGTGGCGGTAGGGCAGAACTAAAATTGGGGACTTTTTTTTACATGTTTTTAGGATTACGTTTTTAAAGAAATGTTAGGTAAAATATTAGGTATGAGGTGGATAATTGGTTTATGCTTTTTAAAATAAAAAGGTCAATTGGGCGAGTTCGGGGGGGGGGGGGGTGGAAGTTCAATTAGGATAAGACTTTAAGACACGTGTAAACATTAGTGGGTCCGTTAGTCAGAGGGGGCGATATGTGTACCACTATCTTGGAACGACAGGGGACTTATTTGGTGTGAACGGCAAAGTATAAACAGAGGGTATAGACATAACAGTTATTAAATTTCGGAGATAAATCCGTCTATTTTTTTAATAAATAATTGATTAAATCTGGTAGGACACGTATTGGATTGTGCCAAAGTTATACCATTATAAATTGTGTTAGTGGGGGGCAAATGATATGCTTAGCGCGTTGTGGCGTCAGATGTCATGAAATTTTGGATGGTAGGGGTAATAATGAACGTAAAGTATGACGAATGGTATTTATATACCATTAACAATAGTTCGGGAATATATTTGTCCTTTTTTCCATTTAAATATACTAGTAAAAGTAAGACTATCTTTTTTAGTATTATGAATACTTTCACTAACGAGTATTCTTGAATTTAATTATTTTATAATATTTTACATTTTACAAAAGATTACAAGAATCATTTATTATATTTCAAATATACTTATCTACCGTGGCAGAGTTAAAAAATTCATAAAGGATGTTCAGACTATAAAGAGTGAATTTTTTAGGGACGTGGTTGCACAATTTTTTTAAAAGTAAATTGTTGGAACTTTTTTCATAATTTAAACTCCCCCTCCCCCCCCGTTAAGTAAACTTTTATTGTTCAAGAGAATTGTTAAGCCCTTAAAAGAGCACGCTAACCATTGGATAAAAGACCTTTGTTGTATTTAAGAGTGTTCATTTATTTATATATCACATAATAATTTTTTTTTATCTATATAACGTTCTACTTTTTCGACGAAGAGATGGTGATAACATCCTTCGTCAACGATAGCTCCGCCCTGTTAGCTTTTCAGTGTGCTAGTGAAGTCAGTTTTTTTAATGAAATAGAGGTGTTTAAAGAGATAAATGGTACTCTCCTTACTTTTTCTATTAAGGAATTGTTGAAATATTTTTTTATAGTTTAAAATAAATGATTTTTTCAAGGTTAAAGAAATTATTGGGAATTATTTTTTTATATATATCTATCCTTTGTTTTAATTAGGTTTTAACCACTTTATATTTTCTAAAAAAATAGTTCAGATATAATAACAAAAGTAATAGAGGAAAATAACCTTTAACTATTGTCTTTTAAATGTTTTCTTTAAGGGATGTATTATACCCCAAAATTCATTTTATATAAACTAGAGGAAAACTATTTAGGTAAATAGCTAATAATTAAGAATGCTTTGCACTTTTACTTTTTTTGTTTCGTATTTCTCAAAATATTACTTTAGAAAATATAAAGGCATAATGCATGAAAACCCTAATCTTAACTTGACGTTAGTTGACAATATAATTTTTAACTTGGTGCCCACATAAGTTAGACACTTTAAACCTTAAACTTGTATAAATTATTTTTCGAAAATGGACACGTCTTCCACATGACACCTACTTGGCAATTGTGTCTACATGGACGTCTTACATGGTATTGTGTCATGTAGGACCACTTTGTCAAATGGCTTCATTTGTACAAGTTTAAGCTGCCTAATGTACAGATTTCAATATTTGGAGGGCATAATTGTTTGCTGAGACATGTTAAGGGTCATGTTTATAGTCACTCGTTGATTCGCCGAGTGAACATCTAGCGCACAATAAGATCTAACGAGTTTGGATCATTAGCTAATCCAACTCGGCTAACTCAAGGAAAAAATGAAACCATTGTGAAACCAAATGACAGGTCAGCGAGCTAGACTCTATCTCGATAAATGAATGAGACGCGGGAACATGAGAACAAGCTGGAGAAAGAATGAAGTCAAGTCCAATCGGCGATAAAGGATCAAACATCGAGTCGCCGAAGTCAAACGACGAAAAGCTGAACCGGTGTGTATCCATTTAAGTACCATTTGAGCCTAAACTATTTGTGGGCGAAACCAAAAGAAATTTTCTCGAACCAAATTGCCCTTACCTTCTCAAAAAAAGATCCATCTTTGTAAGGTTGTTATGTTTAATAGCACCTTGGTCTAAAATCCGTAAGTTGGGGAGTAGTGTGTAAAGGAAGAGAATGAAAGATGCAAGACAAGTTGACAGGCCAAACATTAGTTGATGTTGAGAGTGGAGAACTGAAATTCATACTCAATAAGGAAGAGGTAAGATTTAAATTTGAGGTCAATAAAACAACCTCAAGACATAAATGTTGTGTTCGAAATGGAGGCCTTTGATGAAGGAGAAATGGGAGTGAGTATTGAGGGAAGGCTGGCTGTCGAAATATTATAAACTGTGTTAATGAATTTTGAAGCGGATTTCTAGAATGATTACGTGGAGAACATGAATTCTTTAAAGGGAATGGGAGCACACTCTTATTCTCCAAAGAAACTGGACCTGGATCTGAAAAACAAACCAAGTCCTCCAGCAAAACCATCCATTGAGGAGCTCCCTGTGCTGTAACTCAAATAATTACCCGGTCACCAGAGGTATGTATTTTTGGATACTAACAACACTTTTCCTGTGATTTTGGATGAAAATATGAATGATGAACAAGTACAAGCTGTGATTAAAGTGCTAATAAGGTATAAAAGGGCAATGGGTGGACCATTGATGACATCATTGGGATACCCCGAGTATATGCACTCATAAGATCTATCTTGAGGAAGACTGGAGCCCAGTAATTGAGCACAAGAGCAAGTTAAATCCACCAATGCAAGAGGTAGTAAAAAAGGAGACCATCAAATGGTTAGATGTTGGGGTCGTGCACCCCATTTATGACTGTCATTGGGTCAGCCTAGTGAAATGTGTACCCAAAAAGGGTGGTATTAAATTAGTTGCCAATGAAATAAAAGAATTGATCCCGCAGAGACCAGTTGGATAGTGAGTGTGCATCGACTACAAAAATCTGATCAAGCGAATCTTGAAGGATCACTTCCCAATGCAATTCATGGAACTGGAAACGGGTGGTACCGTTTCTTGGACGGATAATCTGGTCACAACTAGATATCAATTGCTCTTGAAGATCACCAAAAGACCACGTTTACATGTCCTTATGGCACCTTTTCATTTAAACACATACCATTCAGACTATGTAATGCACCAACAACTTTCCAGAGGTGTACTATGGTGTCGTTTTTATTTCGTCTAGATATGGCTAGAGAAGACACATCTGTTTGAGGCCATTCCATGACGAATTTCGCGTGGCTGAGGGTGACACTTTGCTTGGATGCACGCCTTGTTTTTTAATCTTACCAGGGCTTCCTACAGACCACACCTGGTGCCACCGAGCCAAAGAGAATATGGGTGTGGGGGCGGAATAGTAAATAGGGAGATAGAGGGGTTTTGGAGTCGGGGGTGCTTGGCAGGGTTTAGTGTAGGGCATTTTGTAGATTAGGAGTTCTCTTGTCAGGGAAAGAAAATTTTATCATGTTTCACATATCATCAAAAGATGTGAGTGACAATCACGGCACGAAAGGGGTCCCATGGAAGGGTATAGCTCCTAGGGTAACAAGAGTATCTCGAAAGGGATTCGAGATAGACAAAGACAAAAGTGACCTGGTAATATGGAAAAAGTTTCCTCTCCACCTATCATCGTGTTGAAAGGCCATTGATGAAGCTTTTTTAAGGATTTTTTCATGCCGCACGAGGTTATAGGGCACTTCCTCAAAGGACTTCTCAACAAATTATTTCACATCCCTTGTGAAAGCTTTTGGAGAAGGTGGGAGAAGGAGAAGGAGGAGTCTGGAAATTTTTTTTGAATGAGGCATGAAAAAAAGCTTTTGAAGCCCCGAAAGCGCAGAAGGTGATTTATGCGCCTATTGATTCAATGAGCGTCAGTAAGATGATTGGGATTTTGTTAACCATTCTGATACAGTTCTGGAATGACACACCCACCCCCCCACGTCTGCCGATGGGATAGTTCTATCATCTCTTATTATCTTGCTTTTTTTTTTACTTTATCTATCTCACCTGTTATTTTTTTTTTTTTTTGAGTCACGTGATCCCTTAGAGTTTGTATTTTATTTTATGTTGTGAGAAGAATGGCGCATATAAGATGTTCCATCCAATCTACTATGCCAAAATATCACTAAATAGAGCACAACGAAACTACACAGTCACTGAATAGTAACTACTTGGTGTGGTATATGCCTTTGTGAAATTCAAGGCCTACTTGTTGGATACTAGAGTGACAGTCCACACAAATAATGCAACTCTGAGATATCTCTTCACAAATAAATATGCGAAGTCAAGATTGATAAGATGGGTGTTGCTGCTTCAGGATGCTAAAAATTAAAACGAAAAGTAATTTACTTGAGCACAACCCTCTGAAATAAATAAAATGACCGCTCCCAGATGCAGCAATGGTCTTTAGCTGTCAAACTCTTGATCTCATTCCTTGTTTTTCTTACTTTTCTAACTTTCTTGTCAGTGATTTGATGCACGAGGGGCTAAAATTTCAGCAAAGAAATAGGTTCCTACTTTATGTGGGTACGTATTTTTGGTATGAACCCTATTTGTACAGGGTGGGTGCTGATAATATCATCAAGCGATGCATCCCCGAGGTTGAGTGCCTTACATATTATCCCGAGCGCCCCTTATCATCCTATCCAGTGAGGTGGCCATCATTGGAGGCGCGAGAAAAGCCCACTGAATGGTTCTTAGTAAGTGGGTACTACTAGCCTAAAATTCATCAGGGTGCAATGGATATTGTGAAGAATCGATGATGGTATCGCCGCCAAACAAAAGGATCCATCTTCGTCTCCAGAACATACCGTAGAGTGACAACCATTTTATAGGTGGTGCCGAGCCCTATTGATGTGTGCCAAGGAGTTATTTCATGCAGTACATTTGTGAGATCATAAAGGAAAAAGTATATACTTGTGCGTAGGTGGACTATACCCCCCTCGTCAAAATTTCGTGACCATGACTCCTGGAAGTGGATGTCCCTTACGAGTACGGAAATGTGTCCTTGGATGGCCAAAAAATTAAAAAAAATGTAAATGTTTCTGAGGTTTTTGAAGCAAGAATAACAGGGTTTCACAGGTATTGGCACACCCAAAGCTATTATCAATGAAGGTGGTTACCATTTTTGCAATAAGGTATTCAGTGATATTCTGTCCAAATATAGGGTTAAACAACACAAGGTGGAAACACCTTATCACCCATAGACCAATGGAAAAATGGAGGTATCAAATAGGGAAATAAAGGTTATTCTTGCAAAAATAATGAACTGCGCCCAACAGGTTAAAGGGGAAATAAAAGTTTAGATGATGTTTGTTTTTTTTTCTCTGTCTATGGGAATCATCAAAACCTCTGTAAAGATAGATGCCTATTGGTATGTCTCCATATCAATTGGTTTTTGGGAAGGCATGTCATTTGCCAATTGATCTTGAGCATAAAGCATTATAGGCTTTGAAGAAGCTGAACCTTAGTTGGAGTGAAACTACAAACCTGAGACTGGATTAAATCAATGAGATGGATAAGTTATGCTTGAGATCATATGATATGTCTGCACTGTACAAGGATAGGTTGAAGCTATATCATGATAAACATATTGAGAAAAAAACCTCATACCTAGTGGACTTGGTGGTGGGTTACAGAACTCGGTATTAAACTCCAGCTGACTATTTTGAGATTCACAATAGTAGTCTTGGTCTTTTATGGTAACTCTAGAATTCTTATAGAGGTGCCTAATAATATAGCAAATTAAAGGGGTGAGGCCGGTTCAAGGCACAATTGGTCAACGATCAATCATACTTAAGCAGTTTCAGAAGAAGTGTTGGTTGTTTTTCTAAATTTGCTAAATTCTTGTGGAGGATGTATTGCCTGATTTGAAGTCGGAGTTAATAAAGTTATGCTAACATCGCGCAACGAAGGTAAGTGAGTGTAGTTGCTCTTCTTGAGAAGGCCAGAAGGCCACAACCAAAGATTCGTAATTTGTAATTAGGCAATTACTTCTTCTCATTATTCTCTGTGTATACCAAGAGGAAGCGGAAAAGGGGCGGCATGGAGAGGTTGGCAGCAAGGAAGTGATAAAAAGAAAAGAAAAAATATGGAAAGAAATAAGTGAAAGCGAGGGAAGTGTTTTGATTCCGCAACCGAAGGCAGAAAATGTGTTGTTGAGTCATGTGTTTTTTGCTAGTGATGAGAAACTTCAAATGGACCCACTTTATACCATTAAGAGAACACCAACATTTTATATGGACTTCTGCAGAATTGTAATAAAATGGTTCACAGAGAAGGCCGTTCAGTATCGTTGCTCACACTTGGATGCGATCGCCTAGCCTCTCCGAACCTCATGTCTAAGTCTTTGCTGTCTTAGTTTGTTCACGGATGACTTTATGGATTTTAATGACCTTCATGAGAGGCTTCACGGTCCTCCATCTCTGACCCAACATTACTAAAACCCGACCCAACCCGCGTGTGGATAGGAATTGAGTTAAAACTTTATAATCCATCCTAAGCGCTAAGGATTAGCTTCTTTCCCTTTACTCTCCTATATAACGATTCTTAAGGGTATAAATAAAAGGGTCCTTAATATCTATAATTTCCATTCTTTATAAACGATTCAAAACCCTAGTAATTAGCTGTCAAGTCATTGAAATGTTGTTCATTATTTCTCTTTGTGGGCAAAAAATTGTGATGTCATTCGAAGTAAGTTTCCTCATTCACTTGTTATAAGTTTAATCTTATCTATAAACAAGTTAAACCTACTTTTATTTGATTGAATTTTAGAATTATTATGATAAATGATCTTTGATGATATTTACTTATGAGGGTTTGATGAATTATTGTGAGTTGGATTAAAATTGGGTAAATTTGATGGGATTTGTGTATGGGTATGATTAAGTAGGGGTAATTAGTGTTAAATGTGGACATTAGTGTGAAGTTCAACCCATGTTTCATATAAGAAAGCATCACCATGTGTATTTTGCAATTTAAATTGTGGAAAGTGAGGATGTGAAATCATTTACATGTGGGTACGCTTGAATTTGGTATGAGGTGGTTGTATTTGAATGATTAAGGTTGAATAGTAATATAAATGTGCTAAATTGTCGTGTGATGATGTGATTGTGTGATGAAGATGGGTTCAATTTTGGCATATGTTTTTTTTCTGAAAGAAGAGGATTACTGGAAAAGTGCCAAGTGTAAGTCCACCATGGGCTTCACGGACCGTAGCGCCAACCACGGATCGTGAAACCCCTCGTGGACCACACTTGCCAAATAAGGGTCACACTGATGAGGGTCACGATGATCATCATGAGATCGTGGTTCATTCTACGGACCGTGAAGCCATCCGTGATCTATTCCAATACTGTGAATCCAAGATTCAAGTGACTAGCTCCTATTCATGAGAGTCTTCACGAATCGTGGTACCTACCATGACCCATCTTGGCTCCCGTATAAATTAAGTTTTTTTATACTTTTAATTGTGTTTCTACGTTTCGATTCTGTGGCCTTTCCTAGTGATAGATTGGGTGACGAGATTCTTAAGGTAAGGTGCCACGTTGTAATTACACAAGGGATGTCTAAGTACCTGATAATGTGTCATTTCACTAATACGCGTACTTATTGATTTCTGTATTATGAAGGCACGATGGCTCCCCGGAGAAAGTCCGCAACCCCACATTCTTCACCCACTTCTTCTCAATTGAAAGGTAATCACGCTACAGAGTCTATTTATTTTAAGGTTCAGATACCACCATTTAAGATCACCCACATAGATATACTAAATCACATACAACTAGGGTCATTCTACAGAACACCCCTTCACAGTTTGAAGAGAAGGGTAGTAGATCCGTTAGTGGTGCGGAATTGGGTAGAAAGTCTGATAATGGTTTTGGAGGTAGTGCAGAGTCTGCTAATAACTCTCAGGAAATTGAAACTACACCTCCACCTGTGGTAGGTAAAGCTAAAACTAGAGCACATGAAGAGGCATGTGTTATAGATGTGGAAGAGGACATTACCACCGATGATACAATGGTACAATATGTTCACTTCCATGAATTCAATCCTACGGCCAGACAACAATTGATTTTCTGTTTTTGTTCTATGTGGACTGTTAATAGGTCCAAAGATTTCTCCAAGAATGGAATTGTGAATAAGTTTGGTGGTTTAAGAATACACCAATCATGCCTAAGACTAGAATGGTGGCGGCGGATATCAAATCATTCTGTGATATGTATAGGATATTTCATATGCATCAGTTTGAATGGATGAAAAATGCACCTGGAGAATTTCTAGCCACTTGATCAGAGAGTTTTATGCTTTATATGCAACCATATTTATGAACTATGCGACTACTAAAAGTGGGGTAGAAGGAAATTTCTTGTACCTTAGGAACACTTGACTCAATTATGGTTCGGGGCACATCCATGAATAACTTCGGTCTACTATCAACAGGATGTTGCATGGTCCAAAATACATAACACCAACTTCAATTGGCCTTTTTGAGGGAAACCATAATATTGTGTCCACTGAAGTGTAGGTGAAGGTTTAGAGTTCTCGTGAGCGGGTTGATAACGTATCTGGACACTTCATCCAATACTAAGTGCAAACAGTGTTACTCAGTAATATAACCTAAGTCAGTAATATAACCTAACTAAGTGAGTTGGGGTCTATTCTCTTAGGGAGTAATTTCCTTCAAATTCAATAATAAAAATATGACAACAATCTCTTCAATTTAGCATAAATTACACCTTTTCAGTTTTAGTTTCAATACCAAGTTTGAGTTATCACTCCAATTTCACACTTTAACACGAAACAATCAAACAGTAAAGTAAAACTTGGGGAATTGACCAACCAATTGTTGAATTTCACTTGAATAGATGAATGTAGTTGCTCAAAATAGGTTAATTTGTCGTGGGTAGATAGTATCATATGTAAAGTAACTTTCTCTCAAACAATTATTTTTTCTATGTCAAATTCTTTCAAACTTTAACACTAATTGGAGGATGCCCAGCCCATTTTCCTCATTATATTCACTCTCTCTAGCTGGACACAGAGGATATATTTCATGCTTCACTCCTTCGAGCTGAAATAATGATAACCCACTACTAAGGATGCTGAATTTTCTACTTTGGCTCTACACCTCTCTCTGGAGCAAGTGCAAAACACTAAATTTGAAACATTTGTCATGCTATATGACCTCAAAAAACAACAAGAATTCAGGCGTACATAAAAATAATCCCACTATCTGCAATTCCACGATACCCACCTAGTAAAACTCCACAATTGGCTTCATGGTTAAAACCCCAATAGAAGGGTTTTAGCCACTCATAGAAAGAACAAGAAAATTAAAATTTCACATGTTTTCCACAACTAGGTAATAGAAATTAAAAAGTTCGGAATTACTACAATCCTCTCTATTACAAAAGACTAAATTCAAAAATCTTGCCAAAATTTCTTGAGTACTTAATTTGTAATGCTTTTCTTCCAATTTTTATTTTCTCTCCTTTATGAATGGATTTTTCTATCTAGAAAAAACCAATTTAAACAAGTATGAAGTGTTACTATTTAACACCACTCAACGAGGGCAAGTCGCCGTCGCCGACAGATTAGAGACTCGCCGATTGTTCTTTATCTCACCTTCATTTCTAACTTCTTCTTCGGGCGGTCCATGTCGGATCACCGAGAACTTCACGATTCACCCTTTTCCCTTATATTTTGCTTATCTGTACTTTCTTTAATATTCTTCAACACTTTTAGCGACCAAGTTTTCCCTCGCCGATCAGAAACCCGATGACTAGTCTTGCTATTTGCCAAAATCTCCCCCATTATAGCTCCAAAATTCTATAACTTTAGGTGGTATCTTGGAAATTTTGCACTTTTCCAAATTCTCTTAGCGATCACCAGGTATTTATTCCTTTATTCCTTTATCTTGGATTGTTTTTTTCTTGCTCAATAATATTTATATATCGTTCATAAATCCAAATACTTGAAATTCATGGATTTACACCGTTCTTTCGCACAGAACATGCATTTTAGGACATTAAATCTAATATAATAAGGCCCTAAATGTGCACAAAGTGAGGACTCATCAACACCCCCAACTTAAACTTTTGCTTGTCCTAGAGTAAAGATCAAGTTAAGCGTCCAAAAAGGATGTCTCAGACAGTGCTACACAAGACTCAATCATGAATGTACACAAGAATACTTGGGCGTCGATTGAGCCTGCAAGGCCTGCGCAAAAATTGGAGACTCAATCATGAATGCACACAAGAATACCATTATCAAAGAATCTCAAGGTAAGAATACTTTCTTGAAATTCAAGTTTAGGCTCAACAATGGGACTCAAATGACCTCACAGATAGAATGATTCCATATTCACTCCCAATGGTTTAGAACTCAATGTTCCAGAATCAAATGCAACACTCACACTCACAAAGACAAAGATTGTATGATTTCACCCATAGATTTGCCCATAATTTCCAATCAACCCTTACTTCAACCCACTCTAGAAAGAAAAGGTCTATTCAAGGCTTGCAATTGGTTGAGTTCAAGGGTATGTTCATTTAGGATTGGTGACTTTTATCCTCACGAAATGTGGAGAGAGCAACATTTCTTTTCATTTTTTCATCATTATCATTCATACTCACATGTTACCCCATTATTTATCTTCCATGGAATATTGGAGCCCCATTTTATTTGCCCTTTCATATCTTTAATCAACAACTCTATTTCTTTACTTCTATCTTTTTACAGAGGGGCTCCATTTTTCTCAAAATCTTGGGTAAAAATGATTTTTCTTTCACTCCTTGATAAACCTTCTCTTTTCACCACACCCCCAACTTAGGATTTTGGCCTAAGTTGGTTATTCAAGCAAATCACGAATCATGAGGGTTTTGGGTAGTCGATCAATAAAAAGTTCTCGATGTCATCCATTTATTCCAAGAAATGGTTAAGACTCAAAGGGTATTCAAAAAGGGTTCACACACTAACAATGTAGGCCATAAAAAGAAGTATAATTTCAATACAGATTCACACTCTTCAAAATTGCCTAAGATCATATAAAGAGATTGTTTTATAAACCAGACCAACAGGGAAAATTCTAGGTGCCATCATACATGATTCATGTAAGCTCATCACACAAGGCATAGATACCAACATAATAAAAAAGACTCCACACTTTCGCTAGTGAGCAATGCTCATCATAAAAAACTCAATGTAACGACCCTCAAAATAAAATAGGTCAAGCTAAAGCTTATCTTGTGTTTCATGAGTTCATAATGTGTTAAAGTAAGCATTAGAGGTTAGTTTGATAAGTTTGGAAGTCAAATGTCAAGGGAAAACCAAGAAGTTCGACGACTAGACGTCTATGTGCTTGTGTGTGTTTTAGTGTGCCTTTATATGTTTTATGAGTTGTTTGGTGTCCCAATTGATAAAAGAGGACCCTAAGACCTAGATGACAATGTTTAGGGGTTTAACCTTCAGGTAAGAATCTACCTAGGACACATGATGGGACTTCGAAGAGGACCCCATTTCAAAGGCAGGATGCTGCCACGCAGTGTCAAACTACAGCCTCAAAGGACGGCCAGTCGATCAAACGACGGCCAGTCGATCAAACAACGGCCAGTCAATCTTGGATGTCGATTGAGACTGCAAGGCCTGCATAAATAAAGGTCTCTGACCCAAATGACGGACCCCATCAAAGGGGCGTCGTTTGAACAACGGCCGTCGTTTGGTGGGGCGTGGTTGGGTCTTCAATCTGCCTGCAACTTCGGCCAAGCTTGGGGTGATTTGGTAAATTCACCCCAAATCTTTTAAAAGGTATTGAAGGTTGTTTTGAGGGTTTTTAGGTATTTTAAGTTAATTTATACTCCTAAATACTAAGTTAGCCTTCACTTTTAAAAATCGAAACCTCTCACCCAAGAAAAACTCTATCGAAACCCATTGAAGCTTGAAGTCAAGGTAGAGCTTGGATTGAAGGTTTGACTATCTATTAACCATATCTCGTGGGTTTGTTCATATAACGTATGGTACTTCACCCTTGAATCTTTTTCATTCAAGGAGCCAATCCAAAGGCTTTCAAAAAGGTTTCAAGTTCCTAAATTCTTTTATTTTGAATTCTTAGCACGGGTCTTTGCATAAAAATGTTTTGAAGGTTGTATTTTGATGTTTTCAATATAAATTTATGGTTTATGATAAAAAAGCTCAATGGACCTATGAACATGCAAACTTTCAAATTTTGGCTTATGAAGTGGGTTTAATGTATATGATTAGATGATATTAGAGTTGTGTTTTTCCTTATGTTGTATTGTGATTATGTACTACCATGCTATATTTTTGAAGAATTATTGGAGAATTGACAAAAGGTTGTGAAATCTTGGATGAAGGCTAAGTTGATTTATATTGCCTAATTATTGTTTAATTGATCTTGAGTGGTATGGTCCACTCATGGTGGCAATGTTTACTTGATGTATATAATTATATATGTGAATTGTGATTATGGCCCTGAAGGAGTTGATGTGAAATAGGATGAGGTTATGATGAATATGCATGTGATGCCTTGTGAAGTTGAGAATATGTGCCTTGAAGATATTATGTCTAATTGAAGTATAATGTGAATGTGAAGAATGATAGTGTGGGAATTATGATGATTGTAGTAAGATTATGTTTAGAAGTCAATGTTATGAATAATGGTGATTATATGAAAGGTGTTCTTATACGTACTTACACACACTATGAATGAAGGAATTAAGTTAGTGAATGTAAATGGGGATTGTAGGGTAGACACTCTTTGTGAGTAGAGATGAAGTGTCTAGACTATTTCTTACTATTACTACAGAAATCTAGTAATGAAAATGGGGATTTTAGAGTGAACACTCTTCGTTAGTTGAGACAAAATGTTTATTAGCAATCTCCCTATTCCCAAGAACTTTCCAAGATAGGTTGGAGGTTGGATATTCTTCATGAGTTGAGATATGGTGTTCAAAATTGACCTCTAGGGATAAGCACTCTCCGTTAGTTGAGATTTGGTACTAAATAGTTATCCTTAACCTATAGTCAATGAATTTTTAAGATTCCTGGGGCAATTATGCATAGCACCGAGATGATTTGAAAAAGGGGTAGATACACTTTGTGAGTAGAGATGATGTATCCAATGTACCTCTTGAGATGAGTGATCATCTTTATTTGAGAAGGGGTTACTTAGAAGCAATCTCCTTATGCCTTAACTATGCGCCCACATAAGTATAACTATTGGAGATCCATGTAAAGGCTAAGAGTATGACTCTACCTTCGGCAAGTGGGGATCCCTCATCTGGTAGGGTTTAATATGCGCTTGTGTGTGTTTTAGTGTTCCTTCGTATGTTTTATGAGTTGTTTGGTGTCCAAATTGATAAGAGAGGACCCTAATACCTATATGACCATGTTTAGGGATTTAATGTTTGGGGTACGCCGCCACCGAGGACCCCCACAGATGGCCCGAGAGAGGAGCCTAATCTCAAAAGGTAGGATCTACCGTGGGGCTATCAGTGTCAAACAATGGCCAGTCGATCAAACAAAAGCCAGTCAGCCTTGGGCGTCGACTGATCCTGCAAGGCCTGTACAAAATGGGTTTCTGAACTAAATGATTGATCCCATCAAAGGGGATTTGTTTGAACGATGGTCAATCATTTTGAGGGGCGTGGCTTGGTCTACATTTTGCCTGCAACTTCGTCCAAGCTTGGGGTGATTGGTAAATTCACCCCAATTCTTTTAAAAGGTATGTATGGTTCTTATAAGGGTTTTTAGTAATTTTAAGTTAGTTTATACTCCTGAAACCTAAGTAAGACTTCACTTTTAAAAATCAAAACCTCCCATCAAAGAAAAACTCTCTCAAAGCCCAATTGAAGCTTGAACTCAAGGTAGAGTTTGGATTAAAGGTTTTGGATGATATCTTCACCAAATCTCATGGGTTTCTTCATATAAGGTGTGGTAGTTCATACTTGATTATTCTTTCATTCAATAATACAATCCAAAGGCTTTTCAAAAAGGTTTCAAATTCCTAAACTCTTCTATTTTGAATTCTAAGCATGGTTCTTTGTATGAAAAAGTTATAAGGGTTTTATTTTGATGTTTTCAATATGAAATGATGATTTATGATCAAAACCTCAATGGACCCATGAACATGCAAATTCTCAACTTTTGTCTTATAAAGTGTGTTTAATGTGTATCATTAGATAATGTTAGAGTTGTATTTTTCCTTATGTTGTATTAAGACGTGTTTAGTTGGCTTGTGATGATGAGGCTTGTTCCTTAGTTTCTATAAAAGAGTTTCTTATTAATTATTCCACACAATTTTCCATACCTATGTAATAAATGATAGCTAAGAGTTTTGTACAATAACTCCAAGAGGTAAAGTGCGCCGCCTAAGGACTTAAGGGAGATCTAACTTCAGGGTGTACTCTCTTGTCATTAAAATCAATTTTATATTTGATTAGTCACAACAAGATGTAAAGAGTTCACATATTGTCTATGCAACTTTATTTGGCCTCATTGTAACCACCCATTCCTTTTTATCGATTATGAGCACTATTCAAATCATCGGTATTGATCAAAATTGATACTTAAATTTTTGAGAGAACAACTGCAGTCACAAAAATGAGCGGTGGCATAAAGAGGATGGGGTTCCTTGAATTCTTTGGCCAATTTCCCCACCCCCACTAAAAGCGTCCAGCATTTTCCTCAATGCAGGTAGAGATTGAGCATTACCAAAAATGAAAAAAAATAAGAATAATAAGGAAAGGTTAATAAGAAATGAAATATTCTAGTGTGTAAACAAGTAGAGAAGAGTAACCAGGATTCTTTACTAGACGCCTAGTTGGCGGGAGAGCAAGCTAGTCGTCGTATGCTTTGGCGATAAGCCTAATGCTCTTTATATCGCCCTTAATTCCACTGGTTTGCACTCCCAGAGAAGGGAAGATCGACGAAAATGTAGTGGGTCACCAAAAAGACCGACGACTAGAAGAATGGAGTTAAAATATCGTTGTACAATTCTTGAGGGACATAATAACATCTAGGGAAGAATGTTAAGGAAAGTCGTTCACCTAAACACATCGGCGACTCACCGTATCGTGAAGGAATCCCGCCCAATATTCTGGTGTCTAAGCCTAATTTTTGAGGCCTATAAGGCGGACCAATGTGAGCTTGCTGAACGGGTTCGACAACTTGACAATAACACTTTTGTCTCGCTCATGGTCCATCTGTTGCAAAATCAACACACATTATTTATAAAAAATAGTAATACTTGGGTTGCCTCCAAAATCACCTTATTTAACATTGTGGAACGACTTTGAAATGATCTCAGACACCTTCCAGGTACATCACCTCAATCTGAGAGATCCCCTTGCATTCTCCAAACTATAACCTTAGGCGTTGCCCATTCATCTTAAATTCAAGTCCTTCTTGACCCTTAACTTCTATAGCACCATTGGAAAATAATCTTATCACTCTAAATGGTCCTAACCATTTGGACTTGAGCTTTTCGAGTAAAAGTCTAAGTTGGAAGTTGTATAACAACACCTAGTCTCCCACCTTGAACTTTCTTTTAAGTTTTTTTGCAGGATGCCACTTCTTTATCTTTTCCTTGTAGAGGTATGAATCGTAAGCTTTAAACCTTAATTCGTCAACCTCGTTTAACTGACGATCTTTTTTTTTTTTTAAGTTTTTAGTCCTTCCCAAGTTCCAAAGGCTTTTAGTCCCCACTTTGCTTTGTGGTTCTAAATGTGTTCCTAAATTCGACTAGCAAGATGGAAGAACTTCCAAAAATAGCTGACGGAGACATCGCTGTGTATTTTCATAGTCGCCTGTGATATGCCCATAGTGCATCATCAAGCTTCTGAGACCAATCAGTCCTATTAGCATTCAATGTATTATCCATGATACTCTTGATATCTCGGTTTGACACTTCAACTTGACGGCTTGTTTGGGGATGACACAGAGTTTCTACCATGTGTTTCTCCCCGTACTTACTTAATGCAACTAGAACCATTTATTGGAAAATTGGGATCCACCATCACTTGTAATAGCTCTAGGAGTACAAAATCTAGCAAAGATATAGTGTCTCAGAAATTGAACAACATTTTTCCTTTATTTTTTGGAAGTGTGACAACTTCCACCAATTTAGAAAAATAGTATAATATCACCAAGATATATTAATTACCAAAGGAACTCAAAAATAGGCCCATGAAATTGATCCGCCAAACATCAAAAGCTCAATTTCTGAAATGGGGGTAAGGGGTAACTCGTGTCTTTTAGACACTCAACCTTGCTTGTGACATTGAGTGCATTTCTTCACAAATTCACGTGCATCCATGTAAAGGGATGGACAATAATATCCACCTTGGAGAAATTTATAGTCTGTACGCACACTGCTATGTTGGCCCTCAACCGGTGAAACATGAACAAACATAGAGAATTTCTACCGCTTCGTCTTCCGAAATGCACTGTCAAATGATATGATATTCACTCTCACGAAATAACTATGGTTCATACCAAAAGTAACTTTTAACATCAAACATGAACCTTTTTGTTGGTAGAACTTCAGCTCATCTAGTATTAATCCGCTCACTATGTAATTGGCAAAATCTTGAGTTTTTATTTAAAGTTACTGCGAACACTTGTTCATCGGGAAGGAATCATCTATGTTAACCTTAGGCTTGTCATTGTATTTGACCTCTAACCTTGATAAGTGGTCAGTCGTCTAATTTTTTCAACCTCTTCTATCTTTAACCTCGAAATCAAATTCTTGTCATAGCAGCACCCACCTTATCAACCTCAATTTTGCATTTTTTTCCATTAGGTAAAAAAGTGCAGTATGATTAGTGTGCTTGGAATTTTTCAAATGCATAGACTACTATAAGCAACTTGTGTTCAGTAACGGTATAGTTACGTTAAGAACTATTTAGAGTGTTGCTTGCACACTAATTAGGTGAAGAAGTTTATTGAGATTTTGCCCCAACAAAACACCCAATCATGTTCCACTTGCATCACACATTACTTCGAAAGATTCTGAGCAATCAGGACTAACAATGACCTTGGTGGATAGAAATTTCTCTTTCAAGCTCCGAAAGGCCACCATACAAGCATCATCAAATTGGAATTTCACCTTTTTCTCTAAGAGTTTGCATAGAGGATGTCCAATCTTTGAGAAGTCCTTGATGAACCTCTGGTAGAAATTGACCTATTTGAAGAAACTACGAACCCCCTTTACTGAAATAGGGGGTTGTAATTTCTCATTCACTTCAACCTTTACTTTATCAACCCAACTCCTTTTACGACACCTTATGTCCAAGTAATATCCTCTCTTTAAGCATCAAGTGACATTTTTCTCAATTGAGAACTAAGTTTGTCTCCACACGTGTTTGGAGAACTTGTGTTAAGTGTTCTAAACACTCCTCATAAGTATCACCTATAACTGATAAGTAATACATAAATACTTCCTTTGAATCCTCCACCATGTCAGCAAAAGTAGGTAGCACACAATGTTGGAAGGTTTCCGAGGCATTGCATAATCCAAACGTCATCCTTTTGAAGGTAAAAGTCCCATAGGACATGTTAACGTAGTTTTCTGTTGATCTTCCGCGGCAATAGCGATTTGGTTGTAATCGGAGTTCCTATCCAAAAAGCAATAACAAACCTCTTTATGAGATTCGATCAAACATCTGATCAATAAAGGGCATGAGAAAATGATCCTCTTTAGTCCATAAGTTAAACTTTCGGTAATCCATGCATACTCTAGATACAGTTTCCCCCTTATCATTCGGGACCACTGTGATACCTCCCTTTTTTGCAACACGTTGTACCGGGCATACCCATTTTCTATCCGCAATAGGGTAAATTACACTTGCGTCTAACCGTCATTTTGTTATTATCATCCTTTTTGTGAAAACCACTTTTTTTTTTCATTGTGGTTCAAATCTAATGTTTATGTGAACGCTCGTTTTATTGTATCAAGATGAATCTTATGAGTATAGATACAGGGAGGAATGCCCACGATGTCAGTTATGCTCCAACCTATAGCTTTGATATGCCTCCGTAATACCTGAAGGAGAAATGTCACCTGCCATTCAAGCAAGTCAGTCGCAATGATCACCAGTAGAGTTTTATTGACTGAGATGAGGAGGAAGTGCTTTTAATTCCAAGTATGGTGGTTCTTCTGTTGATGTCTTTGCGGGAGGACTTTTTCTATGTTTCAAGTTTCATATGAAGTGCTTTTAATTCCAAGTTTGGTGGTTGTTCTATTGATGTCTTTGCGGGAGGGCTCTTTCTATTTTTCAAGTCAATGTAAAATTTCAATGGAGCTTTTGAATATTCTCCCAATCATAAAAAAGCATCTACTACCTCTTCATAGCCTTCAATTTTGTATTCATCATAGTTAGCAAGCACGACTTTGAGAGGTTCACTCATGTAGATCAAATGGCTTATGCTGGTCACCACCTCATCAATAACATCAACGGTAGACGCCACATGAATATCACTTTGGTGTTTCATCGACATACGAACATCGAAGGTGAATTCATCTTCATTCACATGAAACATCAATTATCTGCTTTCCACATCTACCAATGCTCTTCCGGTTGCTAAAAATGGTCTTCCCAAAATAATTGGAACTTCAGAATCTATGTCGTAATCGAGGATGACAAAATCAGCTGAAAAAGTGAACCAATCAACCTTTTCCAATATTTCATAAAGTATCCACACGGGATGCTTGATTGAATGATCAACCATCAAGAGTCTCATTGTTGTTCCTTTTGGTTCACCCAACCCTAGTTATTTGTAGATCTCGCATAGGGCATCAAGTTGATGCTTGTCCCCAAATCGCATAAAGCTTTAGTGAATTGGAGCATACTGATGGTGCAAGAGACGGTGAATGCTCTAGGATCTTATCTCTTTTAATCAGATCCTTAGTCATGATTGCACTGCAACTATGGAAAACTTCAATTATCTCAAAATCCATGATCCTTTTCTTTGTGACTAGCTCTTTGATGAACTTTGCATGTCCTGAAATTTCCAACAATGGCTCCTAAAGGGGGAGGTTAATTGATAATGTCCTAAATATTGACAAAAACTTCTTAAACTTCTCATCCCCATTCTTCTTCTTTAAGTGTTGGGAAAATGGGGGATGTATTTTGGGAAAAGGTTGCTTAACTTTTGGAATTGGAACGTGTTGTTCCACATCCTTTCGTGGTTCTTTGGAAATTCTTTGATGGATAAGTGACTCTTGTTCATTCCTACCTTTATCTTCTTCATGCTTATGAACATCTTCATTTTCAACACGTTGCTTATTGCTACCTTTCCACTAAGAGTTATTACCGCCAACCCTCAATTGTCATCTTCAATCGTTATCTTTTGTTTTAATTGAGTAGATAATAAACTCAATTGTCCTTCAAATAGGATCATCCTTCAAGTGTATTGATGGTATCAGAATGAGATTTTACTTTACTGTTCAATGATGAAAAAAGTCTTCTTTAATTTCTTTAACAAAACATCGAAACCTTTAACTTCGTCAAGTATACGCTACAACAATTCATTTACTCGAGGACTACTTACACTCTCTTTTGATTTTGGGATCTCACTCAAGTGGGTATGGTTCTCATAGTGATCATCCTTCCTTCTCCAATCATCATCTTTCCTAACCCAATCTTGATAGTATCTCCTTTGTTATTCTCCCTTGTAATAATTCCAACCTTGATTTCCACCTCGCTGTAGATAGAGGAGACGAAAACCCTCCTTATATCTCTAGGAGTTCCAACCTTGACTCTCCGACAACATTAAGTGAGCAGAAGAAAAACACTCCTCCACTCTAAATACTTCATATGTCCCCTTTATGTGATCTTGTAGAAATTCCATTTGAGTTAACATCATCTTGATGTTTTAATCCCCCCCTCTCTCTCTGTCAAGTTTCTCCTGCGTTAATCTAAAACAAAATGGAGATACTTGATCCTCCTGGGTATACGATGGTTGGTTGATTCTCGTCATGTCATCAAGAAGAAACGAAGCTACCTAAAATGATTGTGACATTATTCCTCCTTGCACTAATTGGTTTACCACTCTTTTATTAACTGAATCAAGACTCCGGTAAAAGTATTGGAGTAACAAATTGTTCGGCATCCCATGAGTTGGGAATTTAACTAACAACTTCTTAAACTTCATCCACAATTCATGGATTGGTTCCCCCTCCCGTTGCTTGAAACCATGAATATCGTCTCTAATTTTCATAATCCTTGATATGGGAAAGTACCTTGTGTTAAATGCTATCATCAATTCTCCCATGATGCAATGTTATTGCTTGGTTTCTCGGCTAACCATTTACTAGCTTCTCCTATTAATGTTAGTGGAAATAACGACAACCGAATTGAATTTTGTGTCACATTTTTGAATGAGAACGGGCTGCAGACCTCTAAGAAATTTCGTATGCTCATGTGTGTGTTCGCGTTCTAGCCCTCCATACAATCCCCCTTGTTTGGAGTAGGTGAAGACTTGTTCTAGTGAATTCAATCTTCGCATTCTCATCCGCTTTTACATGCAAACTGCACCCAATCCACCCACTTGGGTGGGGTTGTAAGTAGTATTGATATCATCGATACTATCTCGATGACCTACATAAATTCATTCCTTCCTGCGTCACTCGTTCTTACTTTGGTGTAGTCTAAACACACTTACACCAAGTAGCCTAATCCAACTCACTACTGCAAACCAATTCAAAACTGTGGAATTTTTTATAAATGAATTCTAACTGTTGCCACTCCCCGACAGCGGTGCCATTTTGATTAACGTATCAAGATACTTCATCCAATACTAAGTACCAATGATCTTTAGTCGGTAATATAATCCAACTAAGTGAGTTGAGGTCGAATCCCATAAGGAGTAGTTTCCTTCAAATTCAATGATAAAAATATGACAACAATCTATTCAATTCAACTTAAATTACACCTTTTCAGTTTTAGTCTCAATACCAAATTTCGGTTATCACTCCAATTTTACATGTTAACACGAAACAATCAAATAGTAAAGTAAAATATGGAAATTCACCAACCAATTGTCGAATTTCACTTGAGTGGGTGAATGTTGCTCACAATAGGTTAATTTGTCATGGGTAGGTAGGATATTATGTAAAGTAACTTTCTATCGAACAATTGCCTTTTCTATATCAAATTCTCTCAAACTTCAACACTACTCGAAAAATGCCCAACCCGTCGTCCTCATCGAATCCACTCTCTTGAGATAAATATAGATAATAGATTTCATGATTCACTTTCTTGAGCTGAAATCATGATAATCCACTACTAAGAATTCTAAATTTTCTACTCTGGCTCTGCACCTCTTTTTGGAGCAAGTGCAGAACACTGAATTTGACACACTAATAATGGAAGATTACCTCAAAACACATCAACAATTCAAATCCACTTCAAAATAACCCTACTATTCACAATTTAACGATATCCACTTAGTAAAACTCCACAATTGGCTTCATGGTCAAAACCCTAAGAGAAGGGTTTTAGCCACTCATATCGAAAACAAGAGCGTCAACATCTTCAATGTTTTCCACAATAAGGTAATTGAAATTAAAAAGTTCAGAATTACTACAATCCTCTTTATTACAAAAATCTCAATCAAAAATTCTTACCAAATTTTCTCGAGTACTCAATTCGTAATGCTTTTCTTCCATATTTTTATCTTCTCGTCTTTTTGAATGCCTTTCTCTTTCTAGCCAAAACTAATTTAAACATGTCTGAAGTGTCACTGTAACTTGAGGCTCAAATAGACCACATTAAATATCAACTAAATCGAAAACTAATAGGGGGTTTGCCTAGTAATATGATTGCTAACCCAGAAGATCTCATGTGTCAAATCTTGGCTCGGAATGTGATATTGACACATGATTAATATGGATGAGAAGTTTGTACCTAGAAGGTTCTTGTTGATCATAGACCACCAAAACAAGTTGATGAATCCTTGGTAGATAATGTTGAAAATGAGAGGCTGGGGAGTGGTTCTAATGAAAATATGGGGGATGGCGATGTGGCTACCTCTACTATGTAAATTACTATAACAGGGACTCCTTGTTATCAACAAAATTTAAAAAATAAGGAGAATGATGCAAATTTTTGAAACAATTTGAGTGTGTACAAGAACTTATTGGTCTACATTCCCCAGTGGCTGCTCTACTTGAGATGTGGGGCTATGCAACATTCCTGGAAGAATTGGTAACAAAAAGTGGTGTATGGAGTTTGATACTATTTAGGTTTCTCATAATAACATTGCGATTATGTCAAGCAACGTGATCATAAAGAAAGATCACCTGAGGGCATTTACTATTCCATGTACTATTGGAGTATACCAATTTTCTAAAGCTTTACTTTACCTTGAGGAGACCATGAACTTGATGGCATTGAAAACTTTCAAAATGCTTGTATGGACCCATATACTTGTATTAATTTATATACTGGACCCTTCTACTTGACCTTAGTCAAGTGAACCCTCAAACTGAATTAGACGAAGACTTTTAAACGCCTTCAACCATGTGTGTACCTCACTCTCCTTTACATAAATTACATGTCATATCCATGTCAAATGTATTAAGGCCATGTCAAAAATATTCATAACTATTTTATAAATATTAACAAAAATCTTACTCCATAAAAGTCAAAAAATAAAAAGTTCCCTATATTAAAATATAACATAAAATAGATATTTTTGTCACCTTTACTCCTTCATTCTCCTTAATTTTTTCTTCTTCGGGCCCTCATTGTCTATAGCCGTGACGAGGCACTTTAAGTTCTTAAAAATTACAATTTGATATTTTCTCAAAGTATTCATTTGTAGACACTCTTAATTTTCTGTAATATCTACACCCACGATCTGAACCACCACAAAACTCCTTTTCTCTGTTGATGCTAATGAATTACCATTAAAATACCTAAATAAATCATAATATTTTACACAATTTTACATGACACATTTCATCTAATTTCACAAAGACATCCAATATTCAGTTTTCATTATTCAAGACTATTAAATAATACTAACCTTATGGTTGTGAATTTCCATAAAAATGAAAATAAAACATACAGATCTACAACAAAAAACACATTTGTTTCTCTAGGAAGTAAGAAAATATCACGAAAAATGAAGAGAAAAAAACTGAAGAGTGATGGGAAGAGGGGAAAGAGAAATGAGGGTTAGGTAGAAACCAAGCGGTCCCCCTTGTTCGCCCTCCCCCCCCCCCTCCGTTCGGGCCTGGTGGGCCCGCCGCCCTCCCTTGCCCCCCTCCCCTTTCCTTTTCCCTTTTCTTTTTTTTGTTCCGCTTTCCTTCTGGCCCCCGTTTTGTCTGTTCCTCCTGCTTCTTCCCCCGCGTGCCCTCTCTCTTTTTCTTTTTTTTTGTGCCCCATCACACTCCTTCCGTGTCTCTCCTCTTGGTCACTGCATCCCCGGGCTTCCCTACTATGCTTTTTCCTTGCCGTTTCAGGGTTTTGACTACAAATGATCAATTAGAAGGATTCTTAATACAAACTCATACAAGTTCAATGGTTCATCAGACCATTTCTCCTTAAAAATTGTAAGAACTTGGGATTTATGATCCAAAGTCGACAACTATGAGACCATTGATGGAAATCTGGTAAATTAAAAGGACAACATGGATATTTTATGACATCCTAGTGGAGATGGACAAATTTATATTTCCATATGATTTTGTGTTTTTTTATTGCGAGATCGATGTGGAGATTCGTATTATTTTTGGAAGACAATTCTTGTGTACCAGAAAAGAAATTATTGATATTGAACGTGCAAAATTTATATTTCCAGTGAATACCGATGAAGTTGATTTAAATATAGGCAAGTACCTGACATACCCTAATGATATGTATTTGGTATCTCATGTAGATATGATTGGTGAAACGGTGAATAATATGTGCAAAGTGGCTTGTCGCGGTGAATCATTAGTATTTGTTTACCCAATTATGATGGAGAAGAAAACATTCATTTTGATGAAGTGCTTTCAACTCTTGCGAGTTTGGGTCCATTCAAATCATACCCCAAGTAGTTAGATATTGATTTTAAGAATCTAGACAATCATATGGCTAAACAATCCATTGAAGAACCCCAAAATGTAGAATTGAAAGCATTACCCTCATATCTCCGATATATATATTTTTTGGCTAATGGAAATAACTTACGGAAGGGAAATTCGAGGCCATAATTAGGACTTTGAAGAATCAAGACAATGCTTTGGGCTGGTCAATCACTGATATTGTAGGGATTCCTGTGAGTATTTTTACTCACAAAAATCAACTAGTTGATGATTGCAATCTGATCATTGAGCATCAAATAAGGCTAAATCCTCATGTATAAAAAAAATAGTGAAGAAAATTCATCAGTGCTAGATTAGGTGTGATCTTTCCAATGTGGGATATAAAGCTGGTAATCTCCGTGTAATTTTGTAACACCATGTTTAGTCGGTTTTGAGCAACAAATTTTAGTTTCTGAAAACTGGCTGGGACGACGGATTGCTAACGACGGACCGTCATAGTCCCACGACGGCCCGTCGAGGAGGTGTCATCCCCATTACCCTTATAATTTGAATTGGGTACTGAAAATCGACTCGCTGTAAATTGTGACTTGACCTGCAGGACGTGCCGTCACATCCACGACGAACCCGTGAGTTTTTCGTTGGCAAATCACTACAACGTTGAGAATTGGTACAAGTATCGAGTTTCTGACCGTCATGAACGGAGGACAGGACGGACGTCACAGCTTGACGGGCTGTCACAGGCTTAACGTGAGTTCGAGGGAGCTGCGACGACCTGTGTGTACGGACCTTCGCAGGCACGACGGCCCGTCACAGGTGCCGCAGTCCCCGGCAAAATAGTATTCCTCTACATGTTTTAGGGTCGTTTTGGACTATTCTTTCCTTAAATTTTAAAGATTGAGGGTTATATAATAGTCTAATTACTTGGGGGTTAAAGAGAGGAACCTTAAGTTAATTAGTGGGTTTTATTTATTGTCTCCTTTACACTTAGTAACTTTTAATTTAGGGTAAAAAGAAGGAGGGGTTTGAATAAAACAAAACAAAAGAAAAGAACAGAAAGAGAGGAGAAACGAACGAGTAGAGAGAGAGAAACGAAGAGGTAGCAAGGATTTTGAGAAGATACGCGTGTTTGATATTCATTCTTTCGGTGGATGTAGGTTATGGTTTATGTTACGATATTTCGTAGTGGACTTAATAGTGAATATTATGGTTGATAGTATTGTAAACCCTGCTCTGTGCTTAGTTGTAATGCTTGCATGATTATTGATTATAAAATTGTGTATGAATTAACAAGCATAGAAGCTATTGAATCCCAAATCTTTGAAAGAACCCTAATTCACGTTGATATATGTATATAATGAAAGAATGATGCCATTAGTATTAACGAAGGCTTGAATAATTATATAATGGAATGATGATGTTCTTAGTGTAAAAGAAGGCTTGATGAATTAGGGATCGGGTGCCACGTTCCGGTACCAGGATAGAATTATATGAGGAGGATGTAGTGTCACGTTCCTACACCAGGATAGAATATGGATCGGGTGTCCACGTTCCGTTCCCAGGCTAGAATGAATAGAGGATCGAGTTTGCCATTTGCGTTCCGACCCCAAGGATAGATATGGATCGGGTGCCACTTTCCGGCCCGGATAGAATATGAGGATCAGATGTCACGTTCCGACATCCAGGGATAGAATATGGATCGGGTGCCACGTTCCGGTACCAGGATAGAAATGAGGATCGGATTCCACGTTCCGGCACCAGGAGAGAAATAGAGGATCCGGAGTGTCCCACGTCCGACACAGGAAGAAAGATAATGAATCTTGAAAAGATAATGAATATACCTCATCTTAATGACTTTAATTCCCAAATTGAGTATGGTATTGAGGCTTGCTTCCTCAACGTGTGAACTCGGTTTGTAGTTATGAGGAAATTCATTTTGTTATTGGCTAACATTTGAGTATTGTAGTTGATTTACAGTTATTATTGATATATACTGTTCCCTATTTTGAGTTGGGGCCGATGATAATCTACTCAGTACGTGTTGGTTGTACTGACCCCCTAATTTTTAATGTTTTTCCTCTTCTTTATTTGTGTAATGGCAGCAAACTTTCCTCCACTTCAACTCAACATAGATCTACCAAGTCTTCACTTCATCGGAAAATTCAGGGTGAACTAATGTCTAGCGTGGACTGGTCTTCTTCTTCAAGTCTTGATGTCCTTGAACTTCCGGCATTGTGACTACTGTTTAGTTATTTTGTTCTAGACAGTTCCATTTAATAAATTTGAGATAGATGTTGCTTGTGTGATGACGTTCCAGATTTGGGGATAATAATAATTAGTATTGAATTGTTTTTTGTAATGAGCTGTAGTCCCCTTCCTTCATTATGTTCTGTTGATATATCTGAAATGTTAAGGTTATACAATGGTTGGTTCGCTACCAATAGAGGTAAATGTTGGTGCCCAGTCGCGTCCCTGATTTGGTCGTTGCAACCTTGGTTCAAGAGCATTAGTTCTTGGTCTCATCACACAAGAACAGGTCTATTAAGTCTTAATGAACGGTAGGTGGAAACGCCTTTACTTTTTTCCTTGAGAGCTATAAGACTTTAGAAAATTTCACTCTTCATTCTTCTTTCGTGCAACTACTTTATTCCAATTGGTTATCTGGGCGAGACGAATTGGTATCTCAATCTGAGACCATCTATCACTCTATTTCCATATGGTTATGCACTAGAGCAACGACCGCACCGCACACCAACGGAAAGACCAGAACGACCTGAGCCAGCCACTGGGGCTTTAGCTCGGAGGAGAAGCAACCGGCCAGAGGTCCGTGGAGGGCCGTGGGAGGCCGTCCTCTTAGAGGAAGAGGACAAGCACCGAGCCTCTATACTAGGGCGGCTGACCTCCCCACCGACGAGGAGGTGATAAGAGAGGGGAGGAAGGGGAGAATGAACACGGGGCAAATGAGGAATGCCACCCCAACCTACCCCAGGATGATCAACACCACAAGTCATTGCTTATCTTCATTGGTTCTCGATCCTAGGGTCAGGCACCTCCAGTGAATTTCTCTCTGCAACAACCCTCTCCGGTTTCAAGAGGTTACGACATCGGCTACTATGGCTCCCCGCATGGATCATCATGGGGAATAGGCACATTTCCACGTCTGACTACTGGGCCTATTATGCAAATGATCAGCAGAACTTTTCAGTAAGTTTGCACTTGAAACCACCTTCAGTCTTTAAGGGAGCATAATCAGAGATGGCCTACGATTCCTGGTTGATTGTCATGAGCTACTACACAAAATGGGAATAGTAGAACGTTTGGCGTTGAAGTTCGTGAGCTAATCAGTTTCAAACGGAACGCCAAAACGTGGTGGCGGTCACATGTTGAGCTGCTCAACCAACAGAGGCACCACCTATTACTTGGGAATCATTCTCATACCCTTTCTTATGAGAAGCTATGTTCCAAGATTTGATAGAATAGAAAAAAAGGGACATTTCTTGATCTAGAGCAAGGGAGGAATGACAGTTAAACGCGTATGAGGCTTAAATTTTTTCGCGCACTATCCGATACGCGCCCCCCAACTTTTGTTTCATCCACAAGAACGGATTCGCCGTTTTGTGAAGGGGTTTGAGGCAGAGTTGCGTATTGCATTCCCCCTTACAGGATGCGCTACGGCAACATCCTTCAAGAGGTGGTATAACTTTGTGATAAAGGTGGAAGCTGAAGCCAGACGACCTTCACCAAGACATCACCATCGAAAATGTTTCGAAGGGGAAGGCCTGAGTTTAATGGTTTCTCACTCTAGAGGACGAGCTCCGAGGTGCTCAAGTGACCAATTCGTCTTCACTATAGACTGTATGTTGGGGGGTCCACTCAGACGGTCAAACACTACTCCGAGAGACCTATGCATGAACCCCTAGAAGTGTGAAATGGATTAGGGAGGTTGGACACATCAAGAGGTATTGTCTCAAACCATAGTTACAGAACCCCACTTAGTCAAGGTAGAAACAAAGTGGTCATGGTAAGGCCCGCTTTTCTGGAGGACGTTGTGGTCGAGTAATGGTGGGCATCACACGGCAGATGTGATGGGCAAATGGAGCCACTACTACGCAACATGGGTAGGGGCATTGGACAGACAAACGATAGGGCTCCCATTGTTTACGCACTTTCCCTGGGAGATCTGGAGTCGGAGGCGTCGATGCCTGTTATTCACAGGTAATCTTTTGGTTTGTGATTGGCATGGCATCCTGTATTAATTTGACTCCTGGCTCCACGTTTTCATCTGTATCTTCATCATTGCTAAGGTCCTAAACTTGCATTGTGAATACTTGACATGCCTATTCGTGTTTCTACACCGCGTGGGTGAGTCTGTGGTAGTTAAAAAGTTACATAGGGTCTTGTTTGGTGATTTTTGGGGAGCAACACTTATGTAGTTGGTTTATTTTAGACTGGGTTACTTTGATGTAATTCTGGTTACTTGGCTTTTCTCCAAATTTGTCGATCCTTGGATTGTATGCTAAACTGTGACATGGCAAGCCTGGACAGATCCGTTAGTGTGGGAGGGTTGACTACACTTCCAATCCCGGTGCGTATCATCTCATTTCTTCGTGCTAAGCAGAATGGTTTAGTAAAGGGTGTTCAAGCTCTTCTTCTTGCCCATTTCTCAAGGATGACACTACCCAAGTACCTTCAATTGAGTCGGTTTCCGGTAGGTCCGCGAGTTTTTGGAGGTGTTTCCCTGCAGATCTTCCTGGTCTGCCACCAGATAGGATATTTGACTTCTTCTGTATCGATCTTGAACCGGGCCACACGACCCCCCGTTTCTATACCCCCGTATAGAATAGCTCCCCGCGGAGTTAAGAGAGTTAGGCTCAACTCAAGAGTTTTGTTTGAGCAAAGGCTTCATTAGACCAAGTTGCAATCTCTTGGGGTGCTCCGGGTGTTTGTTTGTGAAGAGAATGAATGGTAGTTTTTGCGGTGTTATGTGTGGGGGCGATACGACGGGGACGGAAGGGGCCGACAGTTGAACAAGTAACGGGGGTATTAAGAAAAGTAATCCTCTCCTCCCCTTCCTCGCATTGATGACTTATTCAGGGGGTGCATTGACCGGGTCGTGGTGCTTGTGTCCCTTCTCTAGGAGATTGCTTGGGGAGTCCGGGGTGGGTTCTCATCAAGTTGTGTAAAATACGGGAGAGGGACGACTGTGCCGCGAATAGCTGGGCTGGTGGGGTGGTTTGAACGGAGTGGTTATGGACATTTACGCATTTGTGGTGATGTCTTTTGTCTTACGAACGCCCCTGCTGCGTCATGGGGACTTGTCGTCTTCGTGGCGGGATAGGTGTTTAGGGAGCCGTGTGTGTTGGGACGCCGGTCTTTGTGACGTATTGGGGGAGGTAGAGATGAACACAGACTGGTAGATTCTAAAAGTAAGAAGGAACATGAGGGAGCATTTGAGGGTTGTGGTTGGAAATGTTGAGGGCAAAGCTTTACGCCAAAGTTTCTCTAAGTGTGAGTTTTTTGGCTCAATGCTGTCCTTCTTTTGGGGCCATGTGGTTTTCAAGGATGGGGTATGGTAGATCCTTCTAGAGATTGGACAGTGAAACTTGGGTAAGACCCACTAATGTTTCCGAAATACGGGTTTTGTGGGGTTATCTCTACTACCGCCACTTTGTCAAAGGATTCTCTTTATTGCTTCCCAATGGCGAACTTGACTAACAAATGTTTCCATTGTTGGGATCAGATTAATGTGGGAAAGCTTTCCGAAGCTTAAGCACTTTGTTGACTCCGCACCTATCCTCACCTGCCGGTATGAGGTAAGACTTCATTGTTTTATTATTTGTGAATGCAATCCTATTCTCGGGTTTGGTGCAGTGCTAATAGGCAAGAGAAGAACTTGATTGCTTATGCCTCAAGACAATTAACAGTGCATGAACTTAACTATCCAACTCATGACTTGGATTGGCCGCGGTAGTGTTTTGCAATTGAAGCAATGGAGACACATTATATGGGGTTCAGTGTGAGTCCTACAAGGGATCAATCGTAGCCTCAGTTTTTGTCTTTAACTCAGAAAGATTGAACTTGAGGCAACAGGGATGGATGGAACTACTGAAGGACTACGGAACTCACTATTTTGTATCATCTCCGGGAAGCGAATGTTGTGGCATACGCCTTGAGTAGAAAGGCTGGAAGCATGGGAAGTCTAGCTCATTTGCAAGCCTCTAGACTCCCATTGGCTAGAGAGGTCAGACTCTGGCTAACGACTTTCATGAGTTTGGCACATAAAGGAGAAGGGAGATTGTTGGCCTGTGTGGAGTCCAAGATCTTCTTTTCTTGCAAGATTAAGGGAAAACCGTTTTGATGATGAGAACTAGGCGAATCCGAGATAAAAAAGTGTTTGCGAGGAGAGCTAAAGAAGCAACAATCGACGAGGAAGGTGTGTTGAAGGATTAAGGGAAAGGGTCATGTGTACCCCGCATTGATGATTTGATCACCACTATTCTGGCAGAAGCTCATCGTTTCCAGGTATTCATATCATTACGGGTGCAACCAAGATGTATCCGCGACCTAAACACCACTTTTGTGGAGTAAGAATGAAGCGCATATTGTTGACTTTAATTGCCAAGTGTCCAAACTGTCAACCAAGTGAAATATTAACAGCCAAGGCCCGGAGGAACACTTCAAAGAATGCCCATTCCTGATGGAAGTGGGAGATAATTCGCAATGGACCTTTGTGGTTGGTCTTCCAAAAGACAAACTGGGAGACGTTTGATCAATTGGGTAATTGTGGACAGATGGACTAATCTGCTCTTTCATTCCGGTCAAGGTGACTCACAATTGCAGATAAGTTAGCAAAAATCTAACATCTCAAAATCGTCGATTTTAGCATGGAGTTTCCACTCTCCTTATATTAGATATGGTACGCATTTTACTACTTCTAATTTTTTGGAAACATTGCATGCAGAATGGTACTAGGTTGGACCTTTAGTACCGCGTTCCATCCCTCCACGCTTTTTTGGTTCCAGCTGAGCGACGATTCAAGTTTGGAGGTATATTCTTCGCGCCATGGTGATATAGTTTTTGGTGGCCATTGGGATAGCTTCTTACCTTTGGCAAGTTTTCGTACAATAATCGCTATCTCTGCCTCCAGTATTGATAATGGTCCCCATTTGAAGCATTTGTCATGGGAGGAGGTGTACTCTCCCATTGGTTTGGTTTGATGCATTCGAGTTTGACCTTGGGTTCCGATCTTCTTGAGGGATCGTTAGAAAGGTGAAGGGCATTCAAGAAAAAGCTTTCTAAGCGGAGCGCGCAAAGTAGACAAAAGGAGTATGCAGACCGGAAGGTTAGAGACTTGAGAGCATGGAAGGGAACAAAAGTCTTGTTTAAGGTTTCATGTTGCATCACCCATGAAAGGGGTGATGCGTTTTGGCAAAAGAGGTAAGCTAAGTCCCGATGTATATTGGACCATTTGATGTACTAAGCGATAGGGGAGGTGGCTTATGAATTACCTTGCCCCCAGGGCTGCCGGAGTGCAGCCGTATTTCAATGTGTCCCAGGTTGAAAAGAGACCATGAAGAGGAAACTACATTATCCGATTGGGCACTCATGTTGTTGGATGAGAACTTGACTTATGAAGAGGCCCAAGTGCTATAATTAGATAGAGAAGTTCGCACAGTTGGATCGAGAGAGATTGCTCCTCAAAGTTCAATGGAAGAATCGACTCGGTTGAAGAGGCTACTTGGGAAAGGAGGCGGATATACAAGAAAATACCCACATCTGTTCACAGATTAGTACTCTTTCGCCATTGTTTTTCTTCTTTTGATCGTTCGGGGACGACGATGGTAAATGGTACTCTTGTAACGACCTGTTTAGTCGTTTTGAGCAACAGATTTTTATTTCTGAAAAACTGCTGTGCCGACGGATGTAACGGACGGACCGTCATAGTCACAGACTGCCCGCCGAGGAGAGTGGGTCGTCCCCATGACACTTAGTAATCTAGTATTGAATTTTTTATTATGAGCTTAAGTCTTCCGCATTATTTCTGTTGATATATCTTGAAATGTTAAGGTTTAGATGGGTTGGTTCGTCGGGTCGACAGTAGGAGGGTAAAATTTGGTGCCAGTCGCGTCCCTGATTGGGTCGTGACAAATTTGTCCCTAAAAGGGTGGTATGACCGTAGTGACGAATGCAAACAATGAGCTTATGGAAACTTGCACCATTATTGAATAGAGGTTGTGTATGGATTACTGAAAACTCAACACATGGACCTAGAAAAACCATTTCCCAATGCCCGTTATTGATCAAATATTGGATCACCTTACGGGCAGAGGATGCTATTGCTTCTTTGACGGTTATTTGGGTTAGAACCTGATTTCCATAGCAATGGAAGATCAAGAAAAAACAACCTTTACTTGCCCACATGGGACATTTTCTTTAAAAAAAAGTCATATGGTTTGTGTAATGCCATGAGGACTTTGCAAAGGCTCATGTTATGGATACTTGTGTATAGGTAGAAGAGTCTATGGAGGTATTAATGGATGATTTTTCTGAGTGGATTATTCATTTGAAGAATGCTTGGAACATTTGAGTAGAGTGCTGCATCGTTGTGTCGAGACTAATCTTGTTTCTTGATTGGGATAAATTCAATTTCATGGTAAAAAAAAGGGATTGTACTCGGGAATTAAATTTTTGGAAATGAATTGAAGTTGATGAAGGAAAGATTAAGGTGATTGCTAAGTTTGCTTATCCAATTTCATTGAAAGGTGTGTAGAGTTTCTTAGAACATGTCCGGTTCTATATATGACTCGTAAAATATTTTTCTATGCTCGGTTGTTCCTTTTTGAAAGTTACTTGAGAAGGAAAGTGTTTTAGAGTTTGATGAAAATTATGTAAATGCATTCTTGTGCTTGAAAGAAAAACTTATCTCGGACTATATCATTATTGCTCCATATTAAAAAATACCCTTTGATATGATGTGTGATGCTAGTGGAGAAGTGATAACACTAAAAATATTCTCAAAAAGAAATTCAAACCATTAGCATTCGTTCTCAATAAAAATATGCAGCTAAGAGTTGGTATCAAGTCCAATAAGGAGTAGTGTAAGGGTAAGTATCCAAAAAGTTAATCAAAGAGTGCCTAATCTAGTGTAGTGAATGAGAAAAAATGGATGAATTGTTCAACCAAATTTAATCAAGCAATTTCAAGATCAAGTATAAGCAATAAACTAAATCAAATAGAGTTTAAACATTTTAAATCGATTCAAGGGGTGAATTTTTTATTGATGCCAACTAGAGGTACGACTGTGTTTCTTAATAAAGCTTAACGACCATGAATAATGTTACACCTCAAATTCAAAAATAGATGAAAATTGTAGATTTTCAGGATTTGGTGCAAGTGCCAACGGAACCATAAACGACCCCGTTCTCTGACACACGGTCCGTAGGTAGACCCGTGGTTTCCAAGTCAAAGTTTTAAAAAAATGAAAAGGTTTTAGTATTAACATATGGTTCACCAGGATGGTCCTTTTTCCAATGAATGAGTTGTAGGTAGAGCTTGTAGGTGAGTTCCAGATTTAGAGAAATTTTAGAACCAAAAGTTGGGACCCTCGGCTGAGGTGTACGGTTCGTAGGTAGCTCCACAAACATCACTGAGATCCCCTGTGATTTATGTCCAATTGGAAGGTCTTGATACTACCTGGAACCAGTAAAGGACACAACTGGATAAGATGCTATGTGGTGTGACCAATGGACCATAGATCTGGTCGTTGGTGAGGTCGGCAGTTAGTACAATATGGGGCTGTTTGCTCTTTTTATAGTTATTCTAACCCAATGTTATGTCATTTTACCTTCTATTAGGGACCCCAAATAAATGTATCTATCTCAAAATTCCCCAATTGAATTCATTCGACAAAATTCCCAAAGTTGATTAAAGTTCTTCCCCAAAATATATCTCTCTAAAATCTTAATTAAGAACACTGGGTTACACGGTCAAGTTTCAAAATTCACCATTGGTAATAATCTCTTCGCATCAAGGTATGACATAATTCACCTATGGAGTCCTTTCCTCCCTAAGGTTCCTAAATTCCCTAATTTTGTAGAAATTAAATTCCCTAATTGAGTTAGGGTTTTACTCAATTTGTCATGGGTTCCTTTCAATGTTGATCGAATTCATTATTCTATGTATTCTTATCCATGAATTAAATAAATTGTATGTTTTAAGTTGAATTTCCCATGAACTAAGGCAAGACCCATCATTTCTGGACTTTGATGATATGATGTGGGTTTTGAATCATGAAAAATAAGTTTATAAAGATATGCATGTTCTTTATGAAATTGATGTAAATATTTTTAAGGATTATATGAGAATCAAGTATCAATGTAATTGTTGTTGTTGTGAAATGATTTATTACATACTAGTCATTACATGATTGTAAAAGGATTTTCTCACATAAAGAGTTCATAAGGTTGAAAGGCTTTCTAACCTAAGATGAATTAAGTTAAGGAGATATTCTAATTATAAGTCTAGCGAAGATTATCCATGTCCTTTAATTATAAGATAAATGGTGAATCCTCATGTCTCATGAATGTTAAAAATAAGATAAGATTAGTGAATATTATGTGGGAGTTATGCCTAGTAAATTGTGGAAAGTGAAAATTACACATGGCCTATTAACCTGTGCCAATGTAGGCTGTCTATATAGAAAATAGCTAGTAGATTCACATAACCAAGAAGTTCATGGTTCTTACCTTGAAAAGTTAGCACATCTCTTTTTGGTGTGGGATTGACCCTGGATTCCTTGTGATTGTTCACAAGGTTTGTATGTTTGTTAAAGGTATCTCCCACCAAAACGAACTAAGGTTACTTCAAGAAGTATCTTATTTGTGTTTTAAGATGATTTCTATTTGCATTGACCATGACAACGATTATGTTTTCTACACTCTTATATATTATGTTTTAACTTGGTCATTTCATGCCACGAAAAGTCCTTTTAGCATGAATTTTTTTTTTTTTTGCATGGCTATCATTCTTGTACATTCTTTGTACTAATCCATATTATTGCCTACATTGATTCACTAATGTAGGGTCTAATGTACTACTTTTGCATCTCTGTGACTAAGGATCAATTGTTAGATATTAAAGATTGGTGAGCCCTGATGTTTTGATGATCGAACCTTTATTATTATCTTTACTTTTAGTATTTTATGTGATGTACGGATTAATTCCCGATCACTCTTGATGTAATAGATGACTTTGAGAATATGTTAGATTTCTGCTAATTTTTTTTATTAACTCTTATGTTTTAAATTTCCTTTTAAACTCTCTTAATTTTCTATTATCTTGTTTGTTGTATGTTGAGTGGCTTTTATAGAGCCTCTCCGGGTGGGGGTGTTATACGCTATGTTAAAGGTAGGGTATGCTTTAGTTCATGAAAAATAATATGGTTCATCTTCAATAATGTTAATGCTATTTCCATCTCATATAATTAGTTCAGAGAATTTCTTGTTGGTCTAATTTATGTGATTTACAAGTCAACCCATTACTTTGCTTTTACAATTAGATTCCAAACATTAAGATGATTATCCACTCTTATTGGTCTCTCTCAAGCAATAATTAGAGATTTAAGGTAGGATTAACTTGTCCACCTTAACCCCTAAATTAGTTACATGCTAACAACTCACATCCACGGCGAACGACAGTAAAATAGAACAACACAGTAGACCCACTAATTTAAATCAATATCTTACCCCATTATCACATCCCTAGAAAATGGGGTTTTAGTCACGAATCAAAAAAGTGCAGAGATTATACATGTCATGATCAATCATGGACGTGATGAAATTAATCAATTATATTAAACATAAACTTTGATTTTACCCTCCACTTGTCAATTACAAGAGAAAAATTGAAAAACCCAAAGTAAGAGCAATACTCAATAGTTTCTCTCTCTAAGAGTTCCAAAAGTAAAAACTGACAAAACATAAGGTAGGTGTATTTTCGATATGTTCCCTACTATTTATACTTTATAAAAATATTCTTCTAATTCCCTTTTGGCGAAATTAGTCGGGCGTGCCGAACTTACTCAGTGAATCACCACTTGTATCATTTAGCTCACCTTTTACAAGCTTCAAGCTTCCCATTTGAACTCAAATCACCTGAATCTATGGAGAATGCCTTTTATGATCGGTAAATCACTGAATGTCACCTTTTATGCCGAAAATAACCTTCAATTTAACTTTTTAGTTTATCACTTTCAGTAATGAATTTAGGCTCGGCGTTAGTAATTTTGTGGATCACCGATGGAACTCTACTTTGCCTATTTACTTTGACACTTGGACTCTAGAACCATTTTACTAGGCAAACATTGCGTTAGGGATTTCTAACTTCGTTTGGCCTTTCTTTTAGATATTCATACTTTCCTTGTACTTTACCCTATATAGATATAAATCATTAAAATATCATCAACATAGGAAATAATTAGGCATCGAGAGCACTAATTGGTAAACTAAATAGGATGCAGATGAGTATAAGTCTACTGCTAATCAATACCCAAACTTAAACTTTTGCTTATCCTTAAGTGAATCAACAGTCAAAATTAGTCCAAGGGTGTTTAGAAAGGTTCACAATAAGAGTTAACATGCAAGTTCCACTACAAGACTACTCTTAGAAAATAAAAAAAATCAAATGATGACTAGCCAGTATCAAACAATGCTCAAGCTCATTGTAGCTTCTTCTCTAATGGAAAATATTGTTTTACCAAATGCATTTTTGAGCCCTCACATCAAGAACAATTCTATGCTCTCAAAAATCAAATCAATAAATAAGTAAGGAATCAATACAACTCCCATGCTTAGAAAGAGAAATACATGCAAGATTTATCCTATAGGTTTGCCCATATTTTTCAATCATCACACATTATAATTCATGCAAGATCTCAAGGATATTTAAGGTTTGTAATGGGACTGGGGATTAAGATATGGTCAATTTTTCTTATTGAATTCACTTTTTCAAATCATTGATGTGATCATTTTCATCTCTTCTCGAGTTTTTTCCATTATTATTCACTTGAGAATTCAAACTTTGATTTATCAATAAACTTGAAAACCCCTTTTATTTCACCAAACATTCTTTTTTCATTTATAGTTCCAAATGTTTGTTCATTATAATCTCTCTCTTTATAAGAGGGGTTCATTATTTTTGTAAAACACTTCAAAGTTGAGTTTTATTTCATCTTTCTTTTCCTTCAATTTTGATTTATTTCCTCCTTCCTTTCTACACCCCCCAACTTTGGCTTTTCTCCTAAGTTGACTATTCAATCCAATCAATACTTCGAAATGGATTTATGGGTGAGAAGTTAGGGATAATTTTTGTTCAAGAGGATTCAAAAATTTTCTCAATAAACAAGTTAGTGTCAGATGGTGCCAAAATGGTTGCACACGTCACAAGGTAGTCAGAAAAAGGTATGAACATTTGGGATTCGTCTCACAATTTATGTCCAAGATCATTCCTTGCATTCACCTAAGCTAGACAATCGGTCTAAAAAGGTAACAAGAATGCTTTCAAGTAAAACCTTATCAAAGAAGGCACTTTAAACACAATTATTTAGAACTGACCTACAAGATCAAAAGCTTACTTTTGATGTTTATTGTAAGTTTGTTATCAAATCTTATCCAGACAACTCAGTTTTAAAAAGATCATTCATAAGTGTAATAACACGTGATTTTCATCTCGCAATACCAACAATAAATACAACGCTCATCATGAGTATTATCCAAGACTTCAATATTGAACACGATCGATCCTCAAATCATTATTCATGAAAGTCAACATTTCACATCTTCCAAGTTTATTGGGCAAAGGATGGAGAGAAAAAGTGATCTTAACACTATTTAGCATAGGGTTGGAACCCTAGGCGCATCACACCCTACCAAATGAAAGATGCAATATCCTTAATGCAAACTTATATTGAGTGAATCCCTAGTGCATGAAGGGTGATGCCATTTGCTTAAGAGGGAGACAACTAACCCAAGATCGCTGACCAGGTTAGTGGATCACACAACTTGGAATTATCACCAACCGGACCTGTAGCATATGAGAAACCATCATTCGACTCAATAAGTTGAAGATTGAAGTCCTAATTAATAGTCAAGTCACCATATTGTCATGCTCATCACCAAAATTGTCAGTACACCCCCTAAATTGTGCAACCTATTAGGTGAACACATTGGCAGATAATCAAATAGGGTATATACATCAATGAACTTGATAGTAATTCAAAAAAGTTGAGCTGCCCATTGGGGAAGACTCGTTGGAGCTTCTCTTAGTGAGTTCAGAAGATCGTTGATTTAGGCTAGAGGTCACCTATCTTCTTTTCATCCATGTGATGTGGAAATTTTATCAAATATCATCCAAGTATACCACTTCAAAAACTCTCACATCACGACCCTCCTCAAAGTATACTTTCAACTGTTGGCTGTGAAGTTTGAATTTAATACCCTTGGAATCTTCAATATCGCTGAATTTTTATAAACTTGACTCACCCTATACGGACCAGTCCATTTTGATTTAAGATTTCTTGGGAATAGTTCTTATCGTGAATTCAAAAGGAGAATTATCTTACCCACTCTAAATTCTCAATGCAAGATCTTGGAATTGATGTACCATGGTTTTACAGTACTTTCAATGCTTTTTCCTTAAGTTTAGTGTGTGTTTAAGGACTTTTTGTATTGATTTTAATGTAGTTTTCTCTCTGTTTGCATGAAATCTGTCTAGAAGGAGAACGTGGGAGAATTGTGCTTAAAATTGCAAAAGTGACGACCTACGGAGCCATCGACGGTCCGTCGTGACCTCGACAGTTCATAGGTTGCCACCGTCGTATGGAGAAAAATACTACTAAAGGACGTTGGGGAATTCTGACTAAGTGTGGGGCTATGAAGTCTCTCGACGGACCGTCATAGCCATGACAGACCGTCCTCACATCCATCAATGTTAAACAAAAGTAGCCCCAACACCCATATTCAAAACATTCCTTCATTTAGAAGTCTTTTTAACGAGTGCATGTGTTAGAAATTGACTTATTGCTACTTGACAGACCAATGAGGTAGATAATAAGAAAATAATTATCAACGTAGATTTAGTATATTCTATTTAATAGGCTAATGTCGGTTGGTGCGATGTAACAACTAAGCAAACAACCATTAATGATGATTCATTGAGGTAAAGGTAAGTTGTAGTAAGCATAACCACGTAGTCCGGACCACGGTGCGGAGTGCAATTCCCTCAGTTGCGCGCACCAAGGAAGGAATACATAAAATTCCACTTTGCATATAACGAATTCATACAAAAGACTACAAGAAAAAGTATAACCAAGCTCAGTATCAACTACAACACTACTATCTTAATTGCATAAGAAAATCCACCTTTTCCTGTCAAAAGTACACTACCTATACCAACACCCTAATGTTTCACAAAACTCTTATACTACAGGCGTACGGACGAAAAAAAAAAAAAAAACAAGGGAGGAGGGGAAGCCAACAAAGGAAAAAAAAAAAATTGATAAAAAAAAAGCTTTACAGGGGAACACTGTTATGCCAACTCGCCTCGCATATGGTTTCGCACACCGTTGAACATACAATCATACTGCTTTTAACCCCGGTGTCACTAGGATGCGTGGAAAAGACATCTTTAGCCACATTACATAAAACTCACAAATAGGTTATTTAGATGCAGATTAGAAGTCTTTTCAACGACACTGGGCCTGCCGATGGGAAGCGAGCCACAACCTCATAGTGGGGGGGGTTTACGGGAGACACCAACGGATACTTCTGGTGGGTGAAGGAAATTTGAGCGTATAAAATTTTGGTGCGCTGCCGATAAGGCCTTTAAATCACTTGGGAAGAGATACCAAGTTTCTCAACATTTTTCTTGATTTTAAACTTTTTGTCTTTGTTTAGCTCTTGCCACTCTAACTCCGTGTATGCCAAGTATGGTGGATGAGGAAACCCATTCTCTCCCCGACCTCGAACTAGAGCATACCTGCCCCAATGATAAAAATTTGGCTATTATTGATGACTATAACACCTGAACTTTCCTCCACACCTGATCTCATGATCACTATTACTTAAAATTGTGGGAAGGTGAAATATGGAGCCACTCCCTCTCCCGCCTCAAGTATTAAGCGGATATTAATACTATACTAACTCTTCACTCTGCTGGGCCTTTTCTTGCCTACCCTACCATATGGCCATAAATTCGTGGTAACTAATTTCTGATGCAATTGCTCACCGCTAGAGGTTTGATTTGTGGGCTACCTTCTGAGGATCCACATGCTCACATCGCCAAGGAGAGGTCGGTTTGTAATAGTTGTGTAGGGAGGCCTGATTTGAATATGGACGTAATAGGGTTGAGAATTTTTCCTCTCTCACTGATGGGAGAGGCAGCTATATGGTTTACCGAGCTCCCCTATAACTCAATTTACACTTGGAATCAATTGAGGAATGTGTTCTTAGAATATTACTACCCGGTGTCTAAGAAACTAAACCACAAAGATAAACTTTGTGGCACTACCGGGAGAATCAGTCAGTACTTCTTGGGATAGGTTCACCTCATTCTTGATAAGTGTCCCCAATCACCGCATTGATGATGAATTAGTTAAAGAATACTTATATCGGGGACAAAATGATAATAATAAAGCAGTACTGGATACGATAGCGTATGGTTCTTATGGGGAGTGTACTTATGATGAGATTGCTGAGAAGTTTGTAGAAATCTCCTGAAAGTAATAAAGCTTGTATTACTGGAGTCATATATGGAGACCCAACTTTTGAAGTGCAAGAATCCGCACACACCACCCAGCCAACAATGAATCGTGAAGAATGGCTCAAATGAGCACTGAGCTTGGGTTAGTGTTTGAAAAACCCGTCATGAGTGCAGAAAAAGTAAAATAAATGCGTGAACTACTTGTCTAAACCCCACTGCCAATTGATTAAGTATTACGATAAGGGAGGAATCTTATGTGGTATGTGTGCAGACGGGGTTTTCCAACAATGCCCACGGCTTCCAATCAAGTAGACTTGGAACCAATGTCACGAAAATCAAAGGTCGGAACTATGGTTATTAAAAACCGAGAGGGTCCATTATGTCTGGATGGAATTAAAACCGAGGCAACAACTTCAACCGTGGTAACTATAAGTTAACATAAATGAAGGGTGGGACCTAGTCCACCCAAAATCAAAGTTGTTCCTGTGGATGTTGGTTTCAGAAATATGAGGAGTTTGATGCAGTGTGAGCCACACTAATGAGTTGTGAGGAGTGACCTTAGCGAGTATTTGGCAAAGTTGATTCACACTGTCATTCTTCCTCTATTAAGCTCTTGAGTTTCAAAGCCCAATTGTCCTTCGACTGTGAACCCCGCATTTGGGGCATTCTTCCTAGCAATACTGTCCAAAATCCAAAAATAATGGACATTGTATGGCAGTCAGAACTCGAGAAACCATTACCCACCGATGTTGTCTGGTGTAGAAAATATGATAAGAGACGATGATGAAGTAGTGGAGGTTAGTGGTAAGTTAGAGGATAAAACGGGGAAAGAAGCTAAAATACCCCAAAAGGTCACCCCCATGCCTACATCACCACCTCCATTCCCACAGAGCTTAGTGAAAAAGGTTGAGGATGATAAATACCGGCATTTTATCACTATGCTCAAACAACTTTTCATCAATGTCCCTTTGATAGAAGCTCTTCAACAAGTGCCTGATTATGCCAAGTTCATGAAAGATATGGTCACTAAGAAAAAATCGGTTAGTTTTGAGGATGATGATAGAATGCGGCATTGTAGTTCTTTTGCTACAAGGTCTCAAGTGCAAATGAAAGAAGATGCGGGTGCCTTCACTATTCCATATACAATCAGGTTATTACACTTTGCGAAAACATTATATTATCTTGGGGCAAGAATAACTCTCATGCCTCTTTCTATTTACAAGAAGTTTGGTTGGGGTGACCCAAAGCCCACTATGATGCGGCTACTGATGGCCGATCGAACGGTGAAGAGACCTATTGGGATACTCCACGATGTGTTAGTAAATGTGGTGTCATTCATATTTCTGGATGATTTTGTGATTCTGGATTGTGAGGTTGATTTTGAGGTGCCTATTATTCTTGGGAGGCCATTCCGTGCTACGGTAGAGCCTTGGTTGATATGGAAAAAAGGCAAATGAAATTTTGGTTGAACAATGAAGAAGTGACTTTCTACTTTTGTCTGACCCGTCCGACTGAATATTAAAACTTTTAAACCTTTAAATTTCCGACCTCTTCACATGACCCCTCATATCCGTTTCTCTCCTTATTTCCTACCATTTTTCCCCACTTCATCACCATTAACTCCCATTCCCTCTCTATCTTTTCCCAGATTTTCCCCAAATTTCCCCAGTCCCTTTTTCTCCTAAATTCTCCCATTTTCTTCGGTTCCTTTGACGGTCGGTGTTCGTGGTGGTTGTTGCCACTGTTCAACTACTATATTTCATACTGTTCTTGTTGTCTTACTGTGTGGGTCTCCAATTTTGGACCCTTATTGCATGCTAGAACTCACCCCTGTAGTCCTATGTTCCCTTAGAACACTGATATTGAAAAGGAATTGGGGTGTTTTGTTAAAAAATGGCGCGTGTTTCCTGATTCTTTTTCTGACCTAGGGTTGATAGGCTGTTGAAAATTGAATGCTCAAATTCAAAAAATTCATTCCCTACAAATGATGGGATGCTAGGTAAATGTTTAGTAAAATTTGGCTTCTCTAAATACTTCAACTTAGTATGATAGGGTATTTAAGTTTTGCTGCAAAACTATGTTCCCTGAAGGTTAGTACAAGACCCCGTTGGCGGACCGTCGTTTGCTAGATGGACCGTCGTTGTGGTTCGTCAACCCTACCTTCCCTAGTTTACTCTAAGTGTCCCTTGACGGACCGTCATGCCTTCGAAGGTTCATCCTGCATAACTGTCGACACTGTCAGAACCTTTGTTCTGATGTTTAGAAATTTTAACTCTAAGTGTACCTAGACTGACCCTATAACGGACCGTCGTGCCTTCGACGGTCTGTCCTACCTAATCGTTGATACTGTCAGAACCTTTGTTTTTGATGTTTTCAAATTTTAGTCTAAGTGTCCCTCGATAGACCCCTATGACGGACCGTCGTGCCTTCGACGGTGCGTCCTACACAATCGTTTCTACAATCAAAACATTTGCTTATGATGACATACAAAAAATTCACTAAGTATTTCTTGATGAACCCCCATGACAGACCATCGTTCCTCCGATAAACTTTCTATGAGTCAATCATGAAGTGCTGCAATTGCTGCACTGCCATTCCATTTCTGTTTCTACTTTGTGTCTTTCATCTGTTGCATGTATTGATACTAATTGCTTTTCTGTACAGGTACTAATGGCACCAAAACAAGACCGCGTCTACTCACAAAGGTGTTCCAAGTTCGTCGCCCCGTCCGTCCGAATGGTCATAGGCTCAGAAGATGAGCGTGACCCGGAGTACGTTCCACCAGGACTCTCACTTCCACTCGTGCTGCACGCACCACCAGAGCCACGCCCACGAAGGTGGCGCCCGGAAGAGTCACTGCCTCCCAGTCTGAAGAGGAGCACATATTGATCGACACACCTTTTGGGTCTGTTACACTATCTGAGGGAGCATCTGGCTCTGAGGATGCTTACGGTTTTGAGGAAGTGTCTGGTCTGAGGAGGTTCTAGCGTCCCAGCTCTGATTGTTGATCAGCCAAACCTGTGGTGTGTCGAGGGGCACTACCAAATCTACACTGATGATAAGATTCCCAATGACAAGGGGGTCATGACCCAGACCCTGACACTTGAGCGACACATCCTCATGGGGAGTCTTCTAACCATGCCAACAATCCATGAGTTATTCACCTGACATTGGATGGAGTGGACGGGTAGAGATGTAGGCTGCTACGGTGAGGAGATGGTTTGAGAGTTCTACGCTTCCTATGTGGCGACTCTCCAATCTCATCTAGACAGGTGGGAAGCCCCCGCCAAACATGATCCTATGGATTACGTCCAAGTCCACAACAAACAACTTGACATTTCCTTGCCGGAAACCTACAGGTTTCTCTATGGTGCGGATGTTGATGCCACCCGAACACCTCTCACTACTGAGTTTGACTATCGGTGGAAGTTGATTAAAGATGGTCGGTTCTAGTGTTAGCCAGAGTTGAGAGAGACCACCAAGCGGTGGATTGCACATTACCGTTCCGTCGATTGTGAGGCTGCCGATTGGGTACTAGAGCCGAAGGGAAGTATCAAGAAGGCTAACCTCAACTTCACAGCTATCTTTTTGTGGTTACTAGTCCGACACTGCCTAACCCCCATTGCAGCTGACAATATTGTCATTTGGGATCGTGCAGTACTGATGCCAGCGATTATTGCGGGGTTCGAGGTGGACTTCACATGACTACTATAGACGGTGATGCACGAGAAGGACTTCAAGGCCACTTATAATTAACGCTTCCCGTGCATTCTTTTCGCTTTGTGCAGGTTAGCAGGAGTGCCCGTGTGGAACATTAATGTGCTCAAGACCCTGTTTGTCATCAGTAGATATTGTCCTTATTCAGGATGAGGCTAATGAGTTTTCTCCCCACAGAGGTCCCCATTCGGAGGTGCAACCACATTGTGAGAACTGAGCGACAAAGGTAGAGCAAGCCCAAGCGGCTAACCCGGATACATCTGGGCCTACCGACACTAATCCGGTCGAGTCTATCCCAGGTGGTAGCTCCGCTTCGATCTCCTCCTGTTCGACTCCATCTGCTACTCTGGTCCTGATGGATAAGGTACAGAAACTTGAGGCCCAAATGGCCACACTTATGTACCACATACACCCTTGGATGCAGAGTTCTATTGCTGAGGGAGAGGAGCGCTTAGAGAGGAAAATGTCCTAGCACACTGAGCAGAAGGTCATGGAGGTCTACCAGCGCTTGGACGCTTTTGAGCCACGGGTTCTTGCCTGACCATACCCTATAGTGGATGTGATATCCCTCCAGGCTGTTGTGGAGAGTCTTACAGCAGACCTAGATACTATATTAGAGGCTCGGGTGCCGGAGTCTGAGGCCCCTTCTACAGAGCTCGCTTAGGACACAGTGTTGGCTGCCTTGTTCTGCACTCCCACATTGCCACCACCTCCCCCATGAGAGAATGAAAAGAGGCAATGAATTAGAGATGAGGATGAGTCTCTGCCGCGGAAGAAGGAGCGCGATGAGTTGGACTCTACGAGGAGAGCCTCACTTATAGATGAGGAGGCCCACCAGTTGAGGGATATAGAGTTTGCTGCTGGGGCGTATAGATCCAGAGTTGTTGAGGATGAGAGGAGCACTACTGATGGTGCTGTTGTTGATGAGTACACTACTGAGGGTGTCCCGACTACAAAGGGAGCGGGTTCCGTGCAACCGGACCCGCCAGCTTGTAGATCCCCGACGCTTTGCGCCTAAGGTTTGCTTCACTTACCACCTTATTTTATGACCTTTTATTGGGGTGGGGTAAATGGAAAGTGAGTGCTAGGGTGAAGTCTCAGTAGCCCAACTCACAATCCTCTCCTGAGGTTTTCTTGCCTGTGTTCTTTTTCCCCAAGAGACTTGTTATTTTTATTGTTGAACTGAGATTGTTGGTATCTTTTGTACATAGTATAGAAATGGAATCTGAATCATGATGGTTTAACAAAATTATATCCTAATTTAAAGAAAATGTTGCATGACTAGGCACAGTAACTGATAAATGTTTGAATCTAAGAATGACATAGAGATATACCACTACATGACTTTAAATCTAAAACTCAAACTAGGTTTCTGATTATTTGGTAGAGTAATGAGATGTCAAGTGCGTGTGAGGAAAATTTTAATATTCCACCATTCGTACTGAGTTAGAACTTGCCTGGTTAGTCCTGTCTAAATGTAATCCCCTTCATAGACAATTAGGAAAGGATCATAGGCCCTTGTTAAATTAGCTAATCTTTAGCCTAACAACAGAAACAAAATGAAATTAATCCCTTCTTGATTCTAAATGATTTTTGAGCTAAAAAATGACCTTTCTTTTTCCCCCAACTGATCTTTTCTGGGAATAATGTGTTGGCCTTATATACCATGGTTTTCATCATTCACGGTATTATTAATACTTTTTCCCTTAAGTTTAGTGTTGTCCAGAACCTTTTTGTGTCGAATTTTATATAAGTTTCTCCTTAATTGCAGAAATCTATTCAAAGAATGAATGGCTGAGGTTTTTGAGCGAAGAATAGCAAAAGAGACAACCTACGGAGCTTGTTGACGGTTCCTCATGCCTTTGACGGTCCTTAGGTGGCAAAGCGTGTGCAGCTCAGAAGGAAGATGGGTGAAGTCTGACCAAGTTGGGTTACTGAAAGCGTGACGGACCGTCTAGCCATGACGGTCCATCTTGCAGGTGTCTTCATGAAAGATCAGATAGTAGCCCCAGTACCCATATTCCAAAGTTCAGGGTTTTGGAACGAGACCCTCACCGAACCGTTGTGCTCGTACGATCCTTCATACATGTCGTCGAGGGTAATGAAGAAGCAGCAGAAGAAACTTGCAAAGTATGGGTGACGGAGTCCACGAAAGGCCCATCATGACCACGACTCCCGTCGCGCGGTCCTGTTCCGACCCAGCCGTGTTTTTGACATGATTTCTAGAAAATAGAGTCCTTGTTTTAATTCAGTTTTTATTTTTTATAAATAGGTCAAAACCCTCGTTTTTGAGGTGAACTGTGGATTATTATTTAGCGAGTTTTAAATATTGTGAACTCTTGATTTATTTTGGTAGACCCTCTTTGAGAGATTTATTGATTATCTTGAGACTTTTTATCATTGATTGTTGGTGACTTTTTGCTGATTAATCAATAACTTTCAGATTTTACTAATTTACTTTTTTCTCTCAAAGTAAGTGCACAATCTTATCTCACATATCTGAATATTGTAATTATTACTATGGTCACTAACTCCGTAAACCTTTTTTAAGGTGGGGGGTTTTTTGTTGTGTGGAAACCATAGGCTAATAATGAGGTAAAACCTAACTAAATAACAATTCTAAAATAGTGTCTTGCCATGTAAGTGATAATTGTTTCGTTTCTAAGTCTAAAAATTTAACGGATGGTCAACTTTAGAACTCACCTTAATACTACTTGCCGGACCAAGGAGGTAGATAATAGGAAAAGAAGTATCAAACATAGATTTTAGTGGTATACTAGCTAATAGGCTAGTATTGCTTGGTACGAGATAATAACTTATCAAAAACCGAATAGATGCTTTATGAGGTAATGATACATGGTTGAAGGTCTCAACCCACACGTGTCGGACCAAGAGTGGGTGACATTTTTTCTAAATGCCGGACAAGAATTTTAGAATATATAACTTATCACTTTGCCTGCAAGATACCTAGGAAGATTGGTTATAGTTAGACTTACAAGATATGAACCTGTGGGGACCACGTAAGACTAGTTCCTTTGATTATTGATTAACACTCCAACGTGCAAAGCTGTAGTTTGTCTCTTTTTAATTTCGCTAATTAGTTTTCATTTATTTAGGAAAGAAACCCCTTTTTATTATTTTTATATGCTTTCCAAGGAAGTAATTGAACTTAACAATAGTATGAATAGAATGAAGTTGAGTCTAAAATAGTTTCCCTCCGTGGGGACCTATCCCAACCTCACTGGTGGTGTTTAACTTACTTTACACGACCGCTTACTTCGTTTTTGAGAAGTAAGTTTGAGCCGTATCAATTTTTGGCGCCGCTGCCGGGGAAGTAGCTTTCCAGATTAACTTAAACTTATTACTATAGTTTTAGTTGAATATTTCTTGATTTTACTTTGTTTTTGTTTTTGATTCTTGCAGAACCACCCTTCTTGTTTTGCCACATACACGGAGAGGAAGAGAAACCCTTGTTTCCCTACGATCCACGATTATAGCGTACACTACGCAACCTGAATACAAAATTTGCAATTAAATGATGATGATCCCAAACCAGAAACATCCAGCTCCGGTTGAATGTTCATGTCAGTTGTTACCATGCTCCGGGTGGAACACCTCATATCGATAGGGTACAGAATCCCGCTCCACGGCCCCAAGCATACTACATAGGTCTATGACAACATATCAACTCTGATGGGCCCTTGTCTGCCTCCTCTACACCCAGGCCACACCTTCGTGGTAACTAGTAGCCTGCTGCAAATGCTCACTGCCAGAAGGTTTGTTTTCAGGGGCTACCTTCTGAGGATCCACCATGCCCATAAGCTAAGGTAATGCAATATGTAACAGCTGTTAGTGATGCCTGCTTAGACTTGGATGTAATAGGACTTACAGTGTGTCCTTCTCTCACTGACGGGAAAGGCTGTCTATAATGGTTCACTGAGCGCCCTTACAACTCATTTTCACTTGGAACGCAACTAAGTGGATGTTTTCTTAGCACGCTAACTATCCGGTCTCCCAAGAAACTAAAAAACCACAAGACAGAGTGAACAACTTTGTGGCACTACCCAGGCGGTCAGTTAGTAGTTTTCCTTGGGACAGATCCACCTCTTTCTTGATAGCTTCCCAAATCACATATAATGATGATGAGTCCACTGAAGGAATACTTCTATCGGGGACAATATGATATTAATAAAGCGGTGTTTGATACTATAGCAGGTGGATGTTATGGGGAGTGGCCTTATGCTGAGATTGCTGAAATAAAGAAAACTCTCCCGGAATAATAAAGCTTGGGAGTACTATAGGAAGTCAGATACCGGAGAAATAACCTTCGCAAGTACGTCCACTCACAACCCAACCACAGATGAGATTCGTTAAGAAGTCTCACATGAAGAACTGAGCGCTGGTTTTTTTGTACTAAAACATGTCACGGGTGTGCATAAAAGAGAAATACGTTAACTAACTTGCCTAAACCACACCACATCCTAATGTGAATGCTATTATGCGGAGACTCCTATGCATAAATGAGCAGACGGGGGGGTTTCCGACCGATGCGTCCAGGCTCAAATAAATATATTGGCGCCAGGTCAAGGAACCAAGGTCGGAACTATGGTAACTACAACCGTGAGGGTCATTATGTCCTAGATGGAAACTACAACCGCGACAAACAACTTCAACAGGGTAACTCATGGTAAAGAAAATGACAGGAATGTCCCTATGTTTCCTCTTCAAAATCTTTTAAGTTACTCCTAGGGATGGTGAGAATAGTAGTCGCAAAGGTGAGAATGTTGCCCAAAAAACTATAAGATGTTCGATGATAGTATGAAGCCACATTCAAAGTTAAGGTGTGATTTAGCAGGTATGGGCAAAAGTCGATATCACATACAATTCCGATTAAGCAATCGGTTGCAATGGCCCAATTATCCGTGACATGAACACACGGCAGACCGGGCCTTCTCCTAACCAAAACGTCCAAAATCCAAACAATGATGCGCACTGTATGGCAATCACCTACTCGGGTTGTAGCAACCATTTGACCCAGCTATGCCGTCTAATGAGGTAAAAGGTGAGGAAGGATGATGATAAGGTGGTAAAGGATAGTGGTTTAAGCAGAAGAGAGCCTGAAAGATGCAGAATCCCTATAAGGGTAATTCCCATGGCCTAGACACCACCACCCTTCCCTCAAGAATAGTGAAAAAGACCGAGGATGGTAATATCGGCGTTTTTATAAACATTGCTGAAGCAGCTTTTTATCACTGTCCCTTTGGTAGAAGCTCTTAACAAATGCCCGTTATGCCACGTTTGTGAAGATCTGGTTCAAAGAAAAGATCTGATCACTTTAAGGATTATGATAGACTGTAGGCATTGTAGTGCTATTTTCTATAAGATCCTCTTCCCAACAAGAAAAAGATCCGGTGTGCGTTTCACTTATTCCGTGTACTGTCAAGGTCAATTACATTTTGCGAAACATTACATGATCTGGGGGCAAGCATAAATCTCAATGCCCCTCTCGTTTACAAGAGTTGGTTTGGATGACCAAACCCACTACGTGCGGCTACTGATGGCTGGATCGATCAGTGAAAGGACATAGCGGATACTCCATGATGTGGGCCAGTAAAAGTGCAGCATTCATATTTCTAGAAAATTTTATGTTATTACTATGATTGTGACCATAAATCGATTTTGAAGTGCCCTATTATTTTTGGGAGGCATTTCCTTGCTACAAGGTAGAGCCTTAGTTGATATGGAAAAGGGGCGATGAAATTTCGGTTGAACATGAAGAATCGACCTTCACATTTGTAGGACCATGAGGCATAGTACTGAGCTCCAATCTGTATCCGCCATATCCCTACAAAGAAAAGATGAAGACGTAGAATGAACAAAAAGTTCAAAGTCCAGAGTTTATGGTTGGGATTTTGGTTGCTTTTAGATAGTTCCTGTGGTTGCCTTGTCTTCCGGGCAAGCTCAGTCCAACGGATGTCCCCCGTACTTATTACCCCAGTATTCCCTTATGGATCAGTTGATTAGAAAAAGTATGGAGGGTTGTAGTTCACGGTGAATGGACAAACAATAAAATCTATCTCTTGCATACATGCTGAATTTGGAAAATGGAAGTGATCGATGCATACCATCCTTGATGAAGTCTGAGTAATCAAGTGTCCCCAGTCCGTGTCGCGACGTTAAACCAGGCGCTTGTTGGGAGGAACCAATACTTATAGTTTTTTTTTCCTTTCTAGAATGGGGCTTTTAATACTAATGGGTTTCATAATTTGTGCAATTCACATCACCAGGAAATTCTGCAGAAAATTACTCTGCAGCAGTCACTGACAGATACAGCGACGAACCGTTTCAACTGTGACGGACCGTTGCCTGAATCCGTCGTGCCAGGTATGTCTTTCTGTTATTTTCAAACTAGGGCACACGCGATGGAACCAACGACGGATCATCGCATATGAGACGGACCGTCATCGAGGAATCGTCGCGTCATTAATGAGGCGTACCCGACCCGATCCGGCTGGAGGTTTTAAAAAATTTAAACATTTAAAACCCCCAACCCTTCATTTCACCCCATTCCTTCACTCTTTCTCCTATTTCCCTCCCTTTTCAACTTGCAAAATCATCTCCCTATAAATTCATTTTCCAAAAATTCTCCAAAATCCTAAAAGTCCTCATCTACTAGCCGGAGCTGCTGCTGTGGGTCTCTTCTTGATCACCAAGTACCTTTTCCTCTTGATTTTTTCTTCAAATTCTCAGGTATGTGTCCTCTAATTTGCTAACTCATTGATATTGCATTATTTTTTTATCATTAGATTAGCATTGTTTGTTTCATTCTTTAATCAATTTTGTCCTGACAATAGGTTAAGAATTCCTCCTAAATTTCCGTGTTTAAACCCTAGGAAAATAAGTGGCCTTAGCCATTGCCTAGTTTACTATGGTATTTGGTTAACAAATGTAGGTCAAAACACTACCAATTCCAATTTGGGGTCAATAGGGGATGAGTGGGCATCTCGAGTTCCTGTTCACTAGTTACAGAACGAGACCCCGATGAAAGAACCGTCGATTCACGCGGACGGTCACTCAGGATCCGTTCCAACATCCCTAACACTCCATTGTCCAATTCGCTTCTTCAGTGTCCCAACGGTCACACGCGACGGACCCGTTGTTCCTTTGACGGTCCGTCCTGCAAAACTGTTCGGTTGTCAGAGACCCTTTTCCTAAGGTCCCTCTTCTTCTATTTTTCTAAGTGTCCTCAAACTGACAACTACTACCGAGTCGTCGTACCCTCGACGATCCGTCTGCATGAACCGTCATGACGGTCAGAGACCCCGCTCCTAGGGTCTCCATATTTATGTAAGTGTCCTCTGACTAACACAACAACGGACCGTCGTACCTATGACGGTCCATCATGCATGAACCAGTTTTCGATGGTCAGAGACCCTCTCCCCTAAGGGTCTCATATTTTTTTTCAAGTGTCTTATGACGGACACCCCCCCACGACGGACCCATCACACCTGTGATGGTCCCATCCTGCACATGACCGTCATACTTGTCAGATACTCTCCTTCACGGTTCTCCATATACACAAATAGTTCCTAAGTAAAGACACGACGGACCCCTGACGTCAGTCGTAACTCAAGAGACGAACGTCACCTCAAAAAACACAATGGTCCCGTTGTGTTTCACTGTTAACTATAGTCAATGTCATTTTAATTTTAATTTTTTTTTGTGTTTTGCTTGTTTGTTTGCTCCTTCAGTACTAAATATTGATCTTACAGGTACTATCTACTATCACACCAAAACAAGATCGAGTCTATGCGCGCGGGCGATCGTAAGTCTCGCCCCCTCTCTCCCCATCTTCCCGCCTGGTCAATTGGCTCTGATTTATGAAAGCTGTGACCCCGAGTACGTGCCCCTAGTCACTTCCCACCCCCATCCCGTAGCAAAGTACACCGTGCTGCCAGAGCCACACCCCCCAAAGGTGGTATCCCTCGTAGGCACTGCCGTCCCAGTAAACTTGATGAGAAAAATGAGAGCAAACACTGACCAGACCGGCACACTCCTTCTTGGTCAGCCACTACTGAATAAGAGCATCTGGTCTCCCTTAGGAGTTTCGAGGTCGGAGGAAATCCATCACTAGCAATCTTCTGAATCACAACAGATTAAACTCTCCGCACCCGCACCAAAAAAGTGCAAAACAAACAAAAAAAAAAACAAAAAAAAAAAACAAAAAACCACAAAAAAAAAAAAACAACAAAAAAAAAAAAAACAATAAAAAAAATCGACCTCAAAGTATCTGATGAGGCCTGAAAACAAACTTAAAACAAAAAAAAAAAAAAAAAAAAAAAAAATCGGAATCCACACCCGCTTTCCCAATCTCTGTGCTCTCACCCCGGTTCACCGACCAGCAACGGGTGGTGTTCGATGGGTTAGTTTCAAGTTACTCTGATGCAAAGTGCCTGAATGACAAAGGAGTTCTGCCAATACACTTACATTGGAGCGACGGGTCCTCACGATAATTCTCCCGACCCGATGCCTGAGATCTACAAAATCTCTCACCAGTACACCCCTCGACGGGAGTGGACAGCACATCCGTTGGGACGTTATAGTGAAGAGCTGGTTCGAGAGTTCTACGCATCCTATGTAGCGACTCTTTGATCGCAGATTGATAGGCGGGATGCCTTCGCCAAACCGGCCCCATTGGAGCAGGTCCGAGTACGTGGCGTTCCGGTCGATATTTCCCTGCCTGTTATTCGCTAGTTTCTATACGACGAGAATTTTTATGCTTATCGGACCCCTCTCACTGCCGAGTTTGACTACCAATGGCAGATTGTCAAAGACGGCCAATTTCTGCGTGAGCCATCGCTGAGAGAGACCACCAAGAGGTGGATGGCCCTGCACTTGTTCGTCCATGGAGAGGGTTCCGACTGGGTGACTAAGCCGAAGGGGGCTATCAAGAAGGCCAACCTGACTTTCACGGCGAAGTTTTTGTGGTTGATTGTCCGCCACTGCCTTTCCCCAACCAGCGCTGATATATACATAACATGGGGCGAGCTAATACTCTAATGCCGACGATGATAGTCGGAGTTCTGAGGTGGATTCTGCGTCGGCTTATGAAAGCGGTTCATGCACGAAGAGGATTTTAAAGTCACAACTACGTACCCTTTCCGTTGCATGCATTTTCTCTAGCAGGTCTGTCAGTGTGCTATATGGCACGTTGAGCAACTAAAGACCCCGCTGAGGCACCAGTTGATATCGGCCCCATTAAAGATGAAGACCAATGAGTTGGTCCTTTCCACGCAGAGGGCCCCGTCAAGATGACGCATACATTGGTGATTAATCTGGCTGATTCAGTAGCCAGGCCCGCCGGCTACGCAGAAGGCTTGCACGCACTATCCTGGTCGAGTCTATCCCGGGTAGTTAGCACCGTTCGAGCTACTCCCGCCTCATCCCCTTTACCCGCTCGGTCATGCTCTTGCTAGGGTATAGAAATTAGAGGACAGATGGACACACTTCATACATCACATCCAGCCTTGGATGCAGAAGTCTATTGTTTGAGACAGAAGGGGCCCTTGGGAGGGAGAATGCGTCCAGCACATTATGAGTGGAAGACGCTGAGGGTTATCTAGCCCTGTTGCCTTTGAGTTGCGAGTGCTAGCGCGTCCAGCCCCTCCGGTGGATGTGTCGACATTCAGGATGTAGTTCGATTATTAGCGCAGATAATTATATGATTTTAGAGGCTAGGGTGGCTGAGTCTTAGGACACCTTCTGTAGAGCCTGCGGAAGACACAGTGATGGAGGCCCTATTCGCCAATGCAGAGATTCCACCACTCCCCCGAGAGAAGCCAAGAGGCGTAGGGTTTCGACGAGAAGGGATGAGGCGCGGAGCACAGAAAGAAGGAGCGCCGTGAATGACGATGGAGGGCGCGAGGAGACCTCGGCTGCTGAGGAAGAGGATGGTCAGAAGAGAGCAGGAGGAGTTAGTTGTGGGGAGTCTAGCTCTAGAACTGTGGAGGATGGCGGGAGGCACTACGGATAGTGCTTGTTGATGCTTTAGGACACCAACTGGGGTGTCCAGATTACAAAAGTAATGGGATTGGGAACCGAACCCACCAGCTTGCGCTGATCCTCGGCGCTTTGCGACCCAGGTTTGCTTCACCTACCACCTTGTATTTAAATTTTTTATGCATTGGGGACAATTGCATGTCGTCTTTTTGTTGGGGGTGGGGGGTAATGGAGTGAGTGCTAGGGTGAAGTTTGAGTAGCCCAATTCACTATCCTCTATTGGGGTTTTCTTGCCTGTGTTCTTTTTCCCCAAAAGACTGATTATTTTTTCTTTTGAACCGGCATGTCTATATCTTGTGTATATAGTTTAATTCTGGAGCATGATGGCTTAAATGATATATTGATAAAATTGAAAATCATGCATGACTAGGCATAGTAATTGATAAATGTGTGGCTCTGAGCATAACATAGAGGTACACCACTGCATGACCCTAAGTCTAAAATTCGAAATAGGTGTCTGATAATCTGGTAGAGAAATGAGAAGTCAAGTGAGTGTGAGGAAGATTTGAATAGCTCACTATTTGTACTGATCTAGAACTTTCCTGGTTAGTCCTGCTAAACGTAAGCTGTAATTTATCCTTCTTTTTAGCCTAAATAAAAGAAAACCAAATGAAATTTATCCTTCTTTGATCGAAATGATTTGAGCTTAAATTAGACCTTTCTTTCTCACCCCAACTGATCTTTTCTGGGAATAATGTGTTGGCCCTGGTCCCTCCTTGGACATGTGCACCTCAACATATGCCAAAAGCATTAGTTGAGGTTGGCTAATGTAGTAAACAACCTATTTATGGCCCTGACCCAACTTTGGGTATTGTGTACTTTGACTCATGGCAAAGCCATGAGTTGAGGGTGGCTATTATGAGGAATACTCTGGAAAGTGGGGTTGAAAGAACAAAGAGAGAGAAAAAAGAACAAAAGTAAAGTGACTCAAGAATTAGTTGAAAGAAAAGTAAAAATAAAAATAAAAATATACAAGCAAGAAAAGAAGAGAGTCACTTACACAAATGAAAAAAACACAAGGGATAATAGCAAGGTGAAAAAATGTGGGAAACCGGGCAAAATAAAATGATAGAAAATGGTATGTTTAGCCGATATGTCAAGGAGGGCAAAAAGTCACTAAAGTATACTTAAATATAGCCTACCTGACCCTGAGCCTATGTTACAAGCTAAGAAAGTCCTATCGTGATCCTAAGGGTTGTATAGAGAACTTAAAGCAGTGAAAATAAGGGCAAGCTTATGGCAATAGGTATGAATGAGTGTGAATTTGTTCTGAGAGTGAGTGTTGAAAAGTAATCCTTATACTCAAACTGAAATCATTGTGTGATAAATGAGGATTTTTTTTTGAAGTGAGGACACTAGTTGCATTACCGAAAATATTAGCACCTCGGTGAGAAATTTAAGAGGATAGGTGTTAGTGCATGGTGAGTATGTGTCATGGTATGATTCCACATAATTCAAGCCTAATAGTGATAGCATGCATAAATATGATAAGATTAATCGAGATTGATAGCCAAATGATTGCAAAGGATGAAACATGGATACTATTGTACAAAGATTGTGTATTTAGTCATAGTGCGTCGCTTGAGGACAAACAACAAATTTAAGTTGAGGGTGTTGATATACCGTGGTTTCACGGTATTATTAATACTTTTTCCTTAAGTTTAGTGTGTCCAAAAGCATTTTTGTGCTAATTTTTATATAAGTTTCTCCTTATTTGCAGGAAATCTGTCCAAAGATGAATGCGGAAGTTTTTGAGCGAAGAAATGCAGAAGAGACCACCTACGGAGCTTGTGACGGTCCGCCATGCCTGTGATGGTCCGTAGGTGGCAGCTTAGTGCAAATACTGAAGGAAGATGGGGAAGTCTGACCAAGTGTGGGGTTACGGAAAGCGTGACGGACCGTCGTAGCCATGACGGTCCGTCCTGCAGGTTCGTCATGAAGATCAGAGAAGTAGCCGCAGTACCCATATTCCAAGAGTTCAAGTGTTTTGGAACGGAGACCCTCGACGGACCGTTGTGCTCGTAACGATCCGTCATACCTGTCATCGAGGATAATGAAGAGAGTAGCAGAAGAAACTTGCAAAGTATGGGATGACGGAGTCCACGACGGCCCATCATGACCACGACGTCCCTTCGCGAGGTCCGTCGATCCAGCCGCATTTTGACAGATTTCTAGCAAATAGAATTCTTGTTTAATTAGGTTTTTACTTTTTATAAATATTTAGAAAAACCTCGTTTTTGAGGTGAGAATCTGGATTATTAGTTAGGCTTTTGAATATTGTGAGACTTTTGATTATTTTGTAGACTCTTTGAGAGATTATTGATTATCTTGAGACTTTTATCATTGATTGTTGGTGACTTTTGCTGATTAATCAAGTGAACTTTCGGATTTTACTCTTTCACATCAAAGTAAGTGCATGAATTCTTATATCACATATCTGAATATTGTAATTATGACTATGGGTAACTAAACTCCATAACTAGGGTTGTGGGAACCATAGTCTAATAATGAGGAAAAACCTAACTAAAATAACAATTCTAGAATAGTGTCTTGCATGTATTGATAATTCTTTCATTTAGAAGTCTTATTAACGGATGATCAACGTTAGAACTCACCTTAATGCTACTTGCCGGACCAAGGAGGTAGATAATAGGAAAAGAATTATCAACATAGATTTAGTGTATACTATCTAAAAGGCTAGTATTGTTTTGTACGAGGTAATAACTTAGTAAAATATCGAATACGATGCTTAATATGAGGTAAAGATAAGGGTTAGGATAGGAACACACGTAGCCGGACCAAGGTGCGGGGTGAAATTTTCTAGATGCCGGACCAAGGATTAGAAATACATAACTTATCACTTTGCATGCAGATACTAGGAAGAATTGTTTAGTTAGACTTATGAAGTTATGAACCTGTGGGGAACGTAAACCGTAGTTACTTTGATTAATTGATTAAACTCCAACGTTCGAAGCTGGTAGTTGTCTCCTTTTATTTCGCTAATTATATTCATTTATTTAGGAATAGAAACCCCCTTTTTATTATTTTATGCTTTCTAAGGAAGTAATTGACTGAACAATAGTAGTAATAGATTGAAGTTAAGTCAAACTATTTTCCTCGTGGTAACGATCCCAACCGCACTAGTTGGGTTATTTACTTGACACGACCGCTTTACTTCTTATTTGAGAAGTAAGTTTGAGCGTATCATGGCCCAGGTCCCTCCTTGGACATTTGCATCTCAGCTTATGCCAAAATCATAAGTTGAGGGTGGCTAATGCAGAAAACAACCTTGTCGTGGCCCTGACCCGACTTTTGGTATCATGTACCTTGACTCATGGTAAATCCATGAGTTGAGGGTGGCTATTATGAAGAATACTCCGGAAAGTGGGGTTGAAAGAATAAAGAGAGAGAAAGAACAAAAGAAAAGTGACTCAAGAAAAGTTGAAAGCAAAGTGGAACTTGTTTTTGAAAATTTAAAAATACAAGAAAAGAGAAGAGTCACTTACACAAATGGAAAAATAAGGGAGAATATCAAGGTGAAGGAAAATTGAGAAAAAGGGCAGATTAAAAGGATAAAAAGTAGGAAGATTAGCCGTAATGTTAAGGAGGGCAAAAAATCACTAAAACATATCCAAATGGACCCAACCTGACCCTGAGCCTAAGTTACAAGCTAAGAAAGTCCCATTCTGATCCTAAGAGTGCATTATGGTAAACTTAAAGTAATGAAAATAAGGGCAAACCTGTGGCAACAAGTATAAATGAGGTGAGAAGTTGTTCTGAGAGTGAGTGTCAAAAAATAATCCTTACACTCAAAATGAAATTATTGTGTGAAAAATGAAGATGTTGTTTTGAAGTAAGGACACTAGTTGCAATACCGGAAAATTGGTACCTTAGTGAGAGATCAAAGAGGATAGGTGTTGATGTGTGGTGAGTCTGTGTCATGGTCTGATCCACATGATCAAGCCTAATAGTGATAGCATGCATAAATCAATTTGAAAATAATTGGCATTGATAGCCAGATGATTGCAAAAAGATAAAATAAGGATACTCTTGTACAAAGACTTGTAGTGAGTCATAGTGCATCCGCTTGAGGACCAACAATGAATTTAAGTTGAGGGTGTTTATGTACCGTGGTTTTACGATACTTTCAATGCTTTTTCCTTAAGTTTAGTGTGTGTATAAGGCCTTTTTGTTTTTTTTAATGTAGTTTTATCTTTGTTTGCAGGAAATCTGTCCAGAAGGAGAACGTGGGAGAATTATGCTGAAAATTGAAGAAGTGACGACTTACGGAGCCATCGACGGTCCATCGTGACCTCGACGGTCCGTAGGTGGCCATCTTCATACGGATAAAAAGGTTGCTAAAGGAAGTTGGGGAACTCTGACAAAGTGTGGGGCTATAGAGGCTCTTGATGGATCGTCATAGCCATGACGGACCGTCCTGCACATCCGTTAATGTTAACAGAAAGTATCCCCAGTACCCATCTGCAAAAGATTTTTTCTTTTAGAAGTCTTTTTAACGAGTGTACGCGTTAGAACTCGCCTTATTGCTAGTTTCCAGACCAAGGAGGTAGATAATAACAAAAGAATTATCAACGTATATTTAGTATATACTATCTAATAGGCTAGTGTTTGTTAGTGCAATGTAACAACTAATCCAAACACCGATTATTATGTTTAATATGAGTTAACGATAAGGTTTAGTAAATAATACACATGTAGCCTGACCAAGGTGCAGAGTGAAATTCCCTAGTTTCCAGACCAAGGAATTATGGATACATAACTTACGACTTTGCATGTAAGATACTAGTAAAGGATTGTTATAGCTATAATTACCACGTTATGAACATGTGGGGAACACTTAAGCCCTAGTTACTCTCATTACTTGATAAAAATAAAATCTTTGAACCTGTTATTTATTTACTTAGAAGTAGATAATTACATTTATTGCTTAAAACCCCCCTTTTTGTTACTTGTTTCTTGGAAAGGAATTGACTAAATAGAAGTAATAATAGGTTAAAGTTAAGTCTAAATCATTTTTCTCGTGGGATCCACCCCAACCTCATAGTAGGGTTCTTTACTTGATACGACTGCTTATACTTATTTTCGAGAAGTAAATTTGAGTGTATGAGGCATCATACAAACATTTAACTTTCTCTTTATGCAGTGTAGAGATCTCATATGCCTGTAACAAAAACTCATCCAATTTAAGTTGTTGACCCACACAAATTTTTGGCAGCCACTTCCCAATTTAAATTCACCTTTTTCAATGCCCATAATTCTTTGTTCTCTAACTCATATGGAAGATGATAGGCCTTCATAAATACCAATTTGCATGGAAACATGCCAAAATAGGATTCAAAGGCTATTCAGTAGGCCCAAAGGTCATCATCATGATTTTTGGACCAATCGGTGTGGTAGAAGTTCACTGTTTTTGCTAAGATGCTCTCTATCTCCCGATTGGACACCTCAACTTTCCCACTAGATTGAGGATGATACGATGTGGAGACTTTTGTGTTTCACTCCATACTTAGACATATGTGTCTCCAATTAGATATTGTAAAAATGAGAGTCGACATTACTTATAATAGCCCTTGGTGTTTCAAACCTTAAGAAATATTTTTCATGAGGAACTTTATGATACTTCTCCCTTTAATGTTGCGTGAAGTTATTGCCACCACCCATTTGGACACATAATCGATTTCCACTAAGATGTACTTGTTCCTAAAAGATCTAGGGAAAGGTTCCATAAAATCAATCCCCTAAATATGTGAGAAAGGTAGCTCATGCCTTCTAGATATGCTTTCTTGCATTTTATATTGAACACAACAGTTGCAAAAGGCATGGGAATTTATAGACATTGTGGTTCAATAGTAACCAGATTATAAGACTTTAAATGTTGTAAATATTCCTCCATGATGTCCCTCACCTGTGAAGCATGGAACACTTCAAGTATCTACAGAACCTTCACATTAGGAACAGAACCCGAATAATATTGTCATCATATCCCCTAAAAATAAAAGGCATACATACTTCTTCGCAACAAATAAGAATTTAATATTCTGATGGATACTCAAATCTTCATGTAATAGACCACATATGATCAAGTTTGCATAATCTTCATACCAAGGGGCTAACATTTGGGAGATTAACATTACTATTGATCAAGGAAAGAAATCTCCAATTTCTCCTCCTTCATCCAGTAGAACATCTACTTAAAGCCTTGATAGGTGGCTGTTTACTTTTTTTTCACACTTCTTTCTATCCCTCACCTCAAAATCAAATTCTTGGAGAAGAAACCCCCACCTAATTAGTTTTTGTTTGGCTTCTTTCTTTTCCATCAAGTGTCTTAGAGTGACATTATTAGTATGAACAACACCTTTTGTACAAAATAAGTATGCTCTAAAATATTAAAACCATAGACAATGGATAACAACTCTTTCTCCATAAAGGTATAATTCATTTGAAAACAATTCAAGGTTTTGCTAGAAAAATAGATGGGATGATTACTCTTCCTTTTCCCAAGAGCGTCGTCAAGTGCCAATAAACTAATGTGCCCAAGAGCATCGTCAAGTGCCAATAAACTAACATCACACATCATTTCAAAATCAAGATTCCAATTAGGGGTTGTTATTATAGGGGCTAAGAAAAGCTTTGATTTGAAGATCACAAAAGCCGTCTAACAAGCATCATTAAAATCAAAAGCACTCCCCTTCTCAATTCGACAGAATGGATTAGCCAATTTTGAAAACTCTTGAATGAATCACTGTTAGAATCGAACAGAGCCAAGTAAACTTCTCCCCCCCTTCACTAAAATTGTGGGATGAAACATATCAATCGGTTGAATTTTCACTTGATCTACTTCAATATCATCTAAAGAAAATATTTTCCTAGAAATATACCTTCGTTAACTATGAAATTACATTTCTTCTAATTAAGTATCAAGTTAGAATCCACACATATTTGAATACCATCTCAAAATTTTTTAAGCACTCTCCAAAGGAATCCCCCTGAAAAGTGATCTTTCAAGAATTCCATACATTCCGATACTGTATCATAAAATATTGATAACACGCACCAACGCAAAGTGGTCGGCGCATTGCACAACCAAAAAGGAATTTTCTTGAAGGAAAAATTCCCACAGGGGAAAGTCAAATTCATTTTTTCTTGAACCTCCAGTGCAATGGAGATTTAATTGTATCCAAAGTACCCATTGAGGATGCAATACCATCATTTACCTGCAAGCCTATAAAGCATTTGATCATGAAAGGCATAGGGGAATGGTCCTTCTCGGTCCATGAATTCAATTTATAGTAATCTATACACACTCTCTACCATTTTACAAGTCTAGTAGGCACAAGCTAAGACTTTTAGTTGGGACTACTTTTATACCACTTTTTTAGGGACATATTATTACACCCCGTATGAACTAGAAACACCTAGCTAAGGCTTGACTAAATCTAGTAAGTTCAACTAGAGCCTCAAATGTTAATTTATGTTGGAAACTAATTTAAATGATAAAAAAGGTTATTGAAGTTAGTTTGGTTATTTTAGAGGTCAAACATCTAGATACAACTAAAATATCCGAAAACTAGTCATTTGAACTAGTGAGTTGTACGGGTCTTGTCATTGAAGTTTTGAGTGTTGTTTGAGGGTGAAAACTTGCAGAACTGACTAATGCAATTATATGGACATGTTTCGAGTCCAAACATCTGGGTACGACCCGCCAAGGGGTCCTTGAGGAGGACGCTACCTTTTGCTAAAAATTGTCAGAACACAACTTGTCCTACCAAGGCATTAATGGACCATCAATGGAACCACGGGTCATGGATTGACTTCGTGAGTTGAGACACAGTATCATCACAAAATTCTCCACAACACCTGTCTCTGACCCAATCGATTCCATTCAGTACGGGGCGTGAACCCACCACGGTATGTAGGTGGGTGGTCGTAGGTGCTACCAAATTTTAGGATTTTTAATTAAGTGAGGGTCAACTTCAAATCGTCATATATCATAGAACAAAACACATCAGGTGGTAAATTACTTATCCAATTAAATATATTTGAGTCAAATATCCAATGCCACCGAGTTTACCTAATTCCAATCTCAAAGTATATGCCCGAAATAGTGAAGAACTGTCAGAACTACGGAGGCCAAACTACGGAAAGTAACTCCACCTATGGTCCGTAGGTATCCATCCGTAGATGCTGCAAGTTTTGGTATATTTTGTTTTAAGTTGGGGGTTTGGTAAGTTAGCTAATCAATTAAGGTATTAGGTAATCGGTTAAGTGGTCAAATAACCTCCTATAAATAGTTAATAAGGCCCTAAAAGTAATACATTAATTCACCACAAGTCAAGACCCCAAATCATAGCTAACTTTACCCCCAAAATGTCTCCAAAACTGTTCTCTCAAAATCTCCATCAAGGACCTGGAAGAATATCAATTAAAGTTGAAAATGAAATCTTTTTCAAAGGATTTTCATGGAATTCTAAGTCTAAGGTATGGGAGTTTTTTATTCTTGGTTAGCTATCAACAAGAATCCCTCTCATCTATGTTTTCAAATTCATCAAATTCTAGGTTTTCATCCAAAGCACGAGTCCCCTTCTTAAAACATTTCAATTGATAACTTATGATTGTTTATGATTAGATATGTTCTACTATGGGTGAATTCATGGTGTATTAATAGTTTTTGAAGAAACCCCCAAACACTCATGTTCTTCCTTTTTTTCTCCATTGTAAGACCTTGTGTGGATTGATTGCTGGGTATATATTGATAATCTAGAATATTTACAATGAAACATAATTTTATTATGAATTTAATCTATCTCATGATCAATTCACAGGTATAGGGTTAGGGTTAGGTCTTGATTGATGACCTTAGAACTAGATCACCTAGACTTTTATTTATCATAATTAAACCTTAATGACATGAATTAACTTGTTTATGATTATATATTAAGGTTTGTGGATGAATCTAGGTAATATCTATGATTGTTTAACAGTTTCCACAAGACCCATAATTTTCCCTTCTTCCTAAAATCTAAACCTTGGTATGCTTTCATTGGTGACTGAAGGATAAGAATCTAGTATGTTCCCATGTAATTGATTATTGTATTATGTTATTGGGTTGTGATATTCTTCTATTTAAAGTGCCTAGTCTAATATGATAGACTTTATGTTGACTATTGTCTTTGAAGGGAAATCTATAAAGGTATGATATCTTGAATTTTCTATATATGAATGGTTTGATCCATTTATGGTGGATGTGTTTACTTTTGATTCATGTTGAATTGTATGTGGTTTTCATGTGGAAGGACCCTACCCATGTAATCCCCTATATGAGTGTTTGATTCTATACATTTCATGAATAACCTACTTGAATGAAGAATGTATTCATGTCTATTGTAATTAATATTAGATATGTTGATCTATATGGTCTAATATCCTTAAATTTAATATATGTGAATTGTGCACAAACATGAATATGATGTGTCTATATTTTCCATTGAAAGGCTAGTCTTAATACGCACCTTTACATACTATGATGCATAAAATGTACATGACTACGAAGATATGGATATGATATGAATATGAATGTTGTGAGATGATTATGGCAGTGTTGTTATGTTGAGTATAAGGCAATTCTCATGAACCCTATATGACTATGGTATGAAAGATGAATTCTCACACGAAGTTGGTTTTATGATGAAATGCATTCTCATGTTGTAACCATTGAGCTAAATTATATATTAGTGATTAAGTCCCTAAGGTATCCATATGAACTAATGCTTAAGTAAAGGCTAAAGATAACCTAAAAAGGGGAATTAATATTAGCACCAAGAGGATATGCATAAGAGTCTCTTCACAAAAGAAGGAAGTTTCCCCCGATGGTATCATGAGATGGAACCCACATGTTTATATAGATAAGGTTTCTAGTAACAATCTTCATATTCTATAACTATGAAGCCTGCATAGGTTATAGCTAGTGGATCTACCTGGATGCTATCATGAATGTATGTCCTACCTTGGCAATTAGGACCCTCTTTTCAGTGTGAGGGGTTAACATGGGATTCAATTTATCTCACATGGTCCATTTTTGTTGTAGCAAAGTTTCTCGAATTCTTTAAATATGAATAAAAATAAGAACATTAATTTTAACTAGGGCTTCTTGAGCGATACTTTTACACCTAGTAAATTCAATGAAATAAGTTATGGATCAATGTCTAGTTCAATTACTTAAAAAGTGTCCTCTTATACGCTAACTAACTTAGTTTAGGAAGATAGGTTAATAAGAAAGTAAAAACGACCACAACGCCCGATGAATTATTAACCTACGCTAGTGTGGTGCTAGAGATGGTAAGATGTCTCAAAAGGGGTGTCTAACGGTTTGACCATGAAAAGATATTGAAGATGTATATAAGTACCTTATAAAGGTATTAAGGCCAAGGGATGATTGCCAACCTTAAGTGTCAAGACAAACCCAAATGCCAAGGATGCCCCAAAAGGGAGGCTACTGCCTCAACCTCGGGCATGACCAAGGATCATGGTCATGACCAAGGGCAATGCGGGAAGCTAGTGAATTTTCCTTGTCCATGGAAAATGACTAGCTACTGTCCAAGGCACCACGATCCACTTCACAACTCATGGTGTACTTTAAAGAAGGGGGAAGGCTGGTCGTGGTCTTGCCTTAGGCGTTCGAGAAACAGGGATGTTCTAAGGGCCTATTGTCCAAGGCACCATGAGCCACATGACAGGCCATGGAGGATGTTCGAACACAAGGGGGAGGTTTTCATAAAGGTTACTTAGATTCTAGGAGGAATGGCACATTTTGGGAGCGTACTGCCCCACATTTCATGAGCATCACCACGAGCCGTTGAGTTCTTCATGGCTCGTGTAGTGGGGCGTGAAGGCTAAACAGTATTTCAAAGTTGAGGTCAAGTTGGACTTATTTTAATAGTCCAACTAAGTGAGGGGTATTTTGGATATTTTAGGGGTTGACTATATATTGATTTTAAGTCATTTAGCACTCAATTCCCACATAAAATCCTAATCCCAAATAGAGACCCAATTACTCCCACTTCTCTCTACATTCCCTTTCTATCCAACCTCCATTGAAAAAGCATTGAAGGTTCAAGAAAAAGACCAAATATCCAAGTTTCCTACTCAATTTTATGGATAAAGTCTTTATCAAGGTAATGATTCTCTCTCTCTTGATATTCATTTCCCCAATAGGTCCTATTAAAAGATGACTTCAAATTTCCAAAGACGTAGGGTTTTCTCTACAAATGGGTCTTCTTTCAAAAAATAATTTAGGAATATATCCTGACTAATTATGATTATTTAGGATTATTTAAGTGTGTATTTATTATAAATTATTATTATGCACTTGATATTTCCATAGACCCATGTTCTTCCCTATTTTCATTAAACCTTGGATTGAAAATGATGAATTGGTTGATGATTATGCATACATCAATTGTTGTATTGATATCAATTGTGTTATTATTCCCTGAATTACCTTATATGATGTGTTGTTTAGGTTATTGACCCAATTCCTTAAGGATTAATGAATGTCTCTTTTCTCTTAACCTTGACTCTTGACTTATGTTTGTGAATGATTAGAGATGATGTAATTGAGTATGTTCTTGCTTAATTGACTATTGAATGACTATGATAATCGATTAAATGGGTAAATATCATTGCTTTAAGATGAAGTCTTGAATGTGTGCTCTTGGAGGCCATTGGTAAGACCTTAAAGGTCATGGACTTGTTATTGAAGTATTGTTGTCTTATTTTAGGTAATGTTGGTTAATTGAAGTATGAATGCATGATAATGCTATGAATATGATGTTTGTGAGATGATGATAGGTGTACTATGATGAGGGATAGAAAGTAATTCCTATGTGCATCTTATTACTATGTTATGAGTAATGTCTCACATGATGTTAGGTTTGTGATGAAAGGAGTTTCTCATCCGAGAACCCATAACCTTGCATATGTTATATGAGGGGTTACAATCCTATAACCTATTTTATGAATTAATGATTTAGGAAGAACTAAAGATACTTCAAAAGGGGAATTTAGCTTAAAACCAAGAGAACTTGATAATGAGAGGTCTACCTTCCAAATAGAAGGTCGGTTCACCCAATGTTCTCATTAGGTGGAAACTACAATGCGAATTCACATAAATAGGGTTTCTAGTAACAACCTCCTAATTCCTTAAATATGTGCACCCATAAGAAACCTAGCTAGAGGTTCCACTTAGATGTTATTATGATGTAGATGCCCTACCTTTACAAGTAGGACAACCTCCTTTCGGTGCAAGGGGTTGACATCGGATTCCATGTTTAGCTCACATGGTCTAATGTCGGTTATGGCAAAGTTTCTCAAAACTAAAATGAATGAATGAAAGTAATATGATAAATACTAACTAGGACTACTTAATAGGTATTACTTAGTGTAGGTAAGGGTATGAGACTTTTCCTATACATTGAACAAGTGGAACATGATGAGAATTCTAGAGTGGGTTCTTTATGTATGAATGGTATGCATGATGTTGGTTTGACTTGATATACATGCTATTGGTATACATTGTTATAGACAATGTTGACTACATTTGTTATGATGTTATATGATGTAATGACAATGCTTATGGTCTCCTTTCTAGTGTACTTGGTTTATGTGGGTTTATGGGGCTTAACATAAACATTGCACTAGTATACTTGGATCAGGGTTATGAGTAAGGTCTTGTGAGGTAATGAGATGGACTCAAATTATGAAACATTGAATATGGCTTTGTTATAAAAATTCTCTTGAACATGAATATGAATGTCTTATGGTTGTGGTGAAATGGACTTGTATTTGTTCTTGGAACGTGCATAATCTTTTAAAGTGAATCTGGCATGTTCATACCAAAATGTCCTTTTGTGCATGGTTTTAATTTTTTGTTTGCATATATCCATACTTATTATATGCGGTTTTTACTAACCCATATTTCTCCTATTTTCTACATAAAGTGTAGGATCGGGACGTTGAAGAGTTTCTAGTCTATTATTGAAGAATATGGATTGCTATCCCCAAGTTGGTGAATCCTCATGCCCAAGGATGGAGATGATAGTTCTAGTTCCATATTTCCTTATTGAAAGACTTTATTGTAATTCCTATTATAAGACTTGTTGTAATGATGTAAAGGATAAGTCCTAAATTCTTGTACTCTTATGTTTAGATGGTCATGTGAGACAATGTAGTCTATTTTTGATATATGTAATGTGAAGTTGAACATCAAATGAAAAGTCTTAATTTTTTCCGCCTTTTATTCTATTAATGATGTGATAATGTATGCTAAGGACTTGTCTAAGGCCCCTAAAAGGACAAAGATGCCAGTTACGACTATGGGGTGCCTTTAATCGTGAAAAACTTGGTATCAGAGCATGAGGTTTAATAATCTTAGGAACGATGTCTCACTAAACTACGTCTATGTAAAGTCTTGTTCAAAACTGTGAAGTGCGCCACACTTATGAATGATAGGCGACATGATGCTTAGGAAATTCTCATTTCTTTGGTATTCTTAAGTTGTTCCTTAAGAGTCTTTACGCTATGTGTCAAACTCTTCTATTGCTTTTCTTATGGTTATATGATATGACTACTAGAAAGGCAGCCTCAATAAGGGTTGAAGAGGAGATTGCAAATGCAGGAGTTCCTCCCCCAAGACAATCAAGATCCTCCTCAAGAACATGTTCCTCTAGGTGAAAAAGATCCGGTGAATCCTCTGTCATGTCTCATAGGGAGATAAGGGCGGATTTCCTAAACTTGACTCAAGTCATGGCTACTCAAGTTCAAGCCGTAACCTACTCAAGCTACTGACGGTCCAAGAAAATTGGGAAGTTGCACCCAGTGTGAACCAAAATGCTAGTACTATGGCTTCACGATTGAGGGGCTTCACTAGGATGAACCCTTCCATGTTCTTTGGGTTTAAGGCAAATGAAGATCCTCAAGACTTTCTAGATGAGGTTTATAAGATCTTGTATGCTATGGGAGTAAGTTCAAATGAGAAGGCTGAGCTAGCCTCTTATAAACTCAAGGATGTGTCTCAAATTTCGTAAACTTAATAGAAAGAGATAGGGCTTTGAGAGTGGGTCTTACAAGTTAGGAAGTATTTAGGAGGGTATTTCTTGATAGGTTCTTCCCGAGGGAGAAAAGAGAGGCAAAAGTGGAAGATATCATCAACCTTCATGAAGGAGGTATGAGGGTTTAAAGAATACACTTTGAAATTCATAAAGTTTTCCAAGTATCCCTCTTCTTTGGTGTCTAATCCTAGATATGAAATGAGTCATTTACTTACGGGTGTTTCCGATGATCTTTTGGAAGAGTGTCTTGTGGAAATGCTTCATGACAACATGGACCTTTCTCGTTTGATGGTGAATTCTTAACAAGTTAAGGAGAGTAGGCTTAAGAGGAAAAATAAGAATGCTAAGAGGACAAGGCCCTATGATGGAGGTAATTCTAATGGTAAGTTTGAAATTCAAGACAAATTGAACTTCAAGAAGAGACTCTCCAACCAAGTTCCTTCTAATTTTAGAAAATGTTTAGTGGGGACGGATATTTTTTTGGCTGTGGAAAGAGTGGTCATATGGTGGAACATTGTCCCATTTATAAGAATCAAGGAAGGGAGAGTAACCAAGCTCAAGCAAGTGGTCTTAATTCCGATGTCCCTAAGAAGAAATGCTTTTATGATCTCAAATCTAGGGGTGATGAAGAGGTTTCTCCCGATGTTGTTACCGGTATGTTGCAAGTATTTTCAGTTAATGTTTATGCATTGCTAGATACCAGTGCCACTTTATCTTTTGTAACTCTTTTAGTGGTTATGAAGTTTGATGTACTCCCCAATGTCTTATATGAAACTTATTTAGTTTCCACCCCGGTGGGTGACTCCATTGTTGCTAAAAGAGTCTATATGAGTTGTCCATATTATTGTCCAATAGAGTTACATTGGTTGATTTGGTAGAACTTGATATGTTAGAATTTTATGTCATATTGGGGATAGATTGGTCAAATTCTTGTTTTCTTCAATTGATTGTAGAATAAGGATAGTTAAATTCAAATTTCCTAATGAACCTATTTTAGAATGGAAGGGTGGAAACTCAATCTCTAGAGATCAAATTATTTCATGTCTAAAATCTTGTAAAATAGTTTATAAAGGATGTCTCTATCATATTATGAGGGTCAAGGACCTTGGGTCCAAGTCTCCTACTCTAGAGACGGTTCCCGTAGTGAAGGACTTTTCGAAAGTTTTCGCCAATGATTATACCAAGGATTCCTCACGAACGGGAAATAGATTTTGGCATAGATTTAATGCCAGATACAAAATCCATATCAACTCCTCCTTATTGGATGACTTCGGTCGAATTGAAAGAACTGAAGGCTCAACTCAAAGATTTGCTAGATTATGGTTTTACACAACCAACCATATCTCCATGGGGCGCTACAGTGTTATTTGTTAAAATGAAAGATGGGTATGTTAGAATGTGTATTGAATACTGAAAATTGAACAAGGTCACTATAAAGAAGAAGTATCCTCATCCTAGAATTAATGATTTGTTTGACCAACTCCAAGAGGCGGGTTACTTTTTAAAGATTAATTTGAGGTTAGGGTATAACCAACTTAGAGTTAGAGGAGTTGACATTGGTAAGATGGCTTTTTGAACAAGATATTATCATTATGAGTTCCTAGTTATGTCTTTTGGTCTAACTACTGCCTTGGCGGCTTTCATGGACCTTATGAATAGAGTGTTCCTGAATCATCTTGATTTATTTGTAATTGTCTTTATCAATGATATCTTGGTAAATTCCAAGAGTGAGGATGAATACATGGGTCATTTGAGGATAGTATTGTAAGTCCTCAAGGAAGATAAACTTTTTGCTAAATATAGTAAGCGTTTTTGGATAAGATCGGTTGTTTTTCTTGGTCACATTGTTTGTAGTATGATTGTGGTTGATTCAAAAAAGACGGAGGCGGTTAAGAATTGTCCTATACCCTTGAATCCCACTGATATTCAAAATTTCTTGGGTTTTAGCCGGGTATTATAGGAGATTTGTTGACGAGTTTGCATGTATCGCTTCTCTATTAACTACCTTAACCCAAAAGAAAGTTAAGTTTAAATGTGTGAAAGCTTGTGAGAAAGGCTTCCAAAAGTTGAAATACAAGATTACCTCCACTACGATGTTAACTTTACTGAAGGGTACAAAATTTTTTGTTGTGTATTATGACGCTTCTTGAAAAAGTTTGGGTTCTGTCCTCATGCAACATGGTAAGGTGATAGCATATGCCTTTAGACAACTCAAGGTGGATGAATAAAATTATCCTACTCATGATTTTTAATTAGTGGCCTAGTATTTACTATGAAAATATTGAGACACTATCTATGGGGAGTGCATGTAGATGTGTTCATCGATCATAAAAGTCTCCATATGTGCTAACTCAAAAAGAGTTCAAATTTCCAACAAATGAGGTGGTTAGTTCTTTTGGAAGATTATGATATAAGTGTCCTTTACCATCCCATGAAATACAACGTCGTTGTGGATTCTTTAAGTTGAGTATCAATGGAAGTGTAGCCCATGTTGATGATACTAAGAAAGAGTTTGTAAAACATATTCATAGGTTTCCCCGGTTGGGTGTTTGACTTGAAGATTCTCATAAAGGGGTTTTCATGGTTCATCATAACTATGAATCATATGTATTGGTTGAGGTGAAATCTAAGCAACAACCTATTGATGGAGATGAAGGAATCAGTTCTTCGTAAGTCCAATGAATCCTTCTCCCAAGGGGGATGAGGTACCTATGTAACGAGGTAGGTTGTGTGTGCCGAATGTAGATGATTTATAGGAAGAATTCTTGAAGTGGCTTGTGGTTCTCAGTATTCTATTCATCCAGGTGCCACCAAATTGTATTGTGATCTACAAGAAATCTATAGGTGGAATGGTTTGAAGAAGGATATAGTGGAATTTGTGGCCAAATGTAAAAATTGTCAACAGGTAAAGGCCGAACATAAAGACCGGGAGGGTTAACTCAAGATATAGCTATTCCTACTTGGAAGTACAAAGATGTCAATATAGATTTCGTTGTGGGTGTGGCTTGTACACAAAGGCAATATGATTTGATATGCGTCATTATTGATAGACTAACGAAATCATCCCATTTTATTCCCATCAAAGCTACTCATTCAGGGAAGATTATGCCAAGTTGTATCTTAAGGAGATTGTGAGAATGCATGGATTTTCTTTATCTATCATTTCGGAAAGGGGTACTCAATTTACTTCTTATTTTCTGAAGGAATTTCAAAGTTGACTTGGTACCAAGGTGAAACTTAACACCGCATTTCATCCACAAACGGATGGTTTAGCAAAATTAATCATCCAAAACCTAGAATATATGTTGAGGGCATGTGTAATTGCCTTCAAGGGTAATTGGGATGACCATCTACCATTAATTGAATTTGCCTAGAATAATATCTCTTTATGGGAGGAGATGTGGATCTCCAGTTGGGTGGTTTGAAGTAGGTGAGTCTACTATAATAGGTCGCGAAGAAATTAATGAGGCCTTAGAGAAGTCCGAATCATAAAGTATATATTGAAGACGACCCAAAGTTGTCAAACATCTCATGCCAATAATATAAAAATGGACCTCGAGTTTATGGTAGGTTACTTCATCTATTTGAATATATCACCCATGAAAGGGGTTATGAGATTTGCGAAAAAGGGGAAACTTAGTCCCCGATATGTGGGGCTATATGAGGTTTTGAAACGTATCAGAAATGTTGCCTATGAGTTTAAATTACCTATTGAAATGTCTATGGTGCATCCGATGTTCCATGTGTCAATGCTCAAAAAGTGCATAGGTTTTCTCCAGAAGGTTTAGAAATTGATTCTAACCTTTCCTATGAAGAGTTTTAGGTTGAGATTTTAGACCGTCAAGTGAAGAAGTTGAGGAATAAGTAAGTAGCTTCCGTAAAGGTTCTTTGGAAGAACCATCCTATGGAGAATGATACTTGGGAGGCCGTGGCCGATATGATGTCCTGATATCCTCATCTTTTTTGTTCCTCTTCTAGTCAAGTTTGAGGTTAGTACTTCCTCGTAGCTTTGTATTATTTTGGGTTATGTGTTCTTTAACTTTTATGATTTAACTTAAATACGCATTTTTTTGTGAAAAAATCATATTCATATAAGTCTTGAATATGTGTTCTTCATACTACTTGATTAATTGGTTAGTATAATTGAGTTATGTGATATTTCTTGTTGGGAAATTATTTTAATTGAGAAGTGATGAAATCATATAAAGGATCCTTGTTGAATATGTTGAGCTACATGAGAAGGAGAAGGAAATTCCTCCTTATCTAAGTTGAAATGATGAAATGTATGCATAATTAGAAGTTGATGTTCCTCCGTTGTTGTGGAATTTTATTGCATATCTTCCATTAGTTGGACTAGTAGTCTTGAGTCATGAATTCAAAAAGTGTTCGAAGTGTCATTCGAGTAGGAATGGTCCCCGAGGTGGTGGTGGTGGATATTGTTAAACCTAGTAAATTCATTGACTTAAGTTAGGGCTTCATGTGTAGTTCAATGACTTATAAAGGGTTTTAAAGATTTTAGAGGTCCTATTATATGCTAACCAACTATGTTTGGGAAGATAGGTTGATAAGAAATAAAAAATGACCCCGGTGAACTAGTAACCTAAGCTAGTGTGGTGCTATAGATGGTAGGATGGATCAAAGGGGCATCTAAGGTCTTGACCATGAAAAGATGTTGAAGATGTATATCGTTACCTTATCAAGGTCTTAAGGGATCGAGACCAAGGGAGAAGTGCCAACCTTTTGGGGCAAGAAAAATCCAAAGGTCAAGGATGCCCCAAAAGGGAGTCTACTGCCTCAACCTTCACGGGAATCACCAAGGATCGTGTTCATGACCATGGGAAATTGTGGGAAGATCGTGAAGTTTCCTTTTCTATGGAAGATGGTTGTAACTTGGACTAGCTAGTATCCAATTCAACACAAACCACTTTACGACTCGTGGTGCACTTGATGGCCCACTTAGCTTGGTCGTGACCTTAACTTAGAAGTTTCAAAGAGGGCCAAGTTGGGGGAGATACTTCCTATGTCGCCCCAACACACTTCACGACTCATGGTGTACTTGGTAGAAGGGGGAAGTCTGTTCTTGGTCTTAACTTAGGCATTTGGGAAATGAGAGCGTTTGGAAGGGCTACTGCCCAAGGCACAACAACCCAGTTGATGGTCCATGGTGCTTGTTCACGGGAAAAGGGGAGGTGATCGTGACAGTTACTTAGAGTCTAGGAGGGGTGGCACGTTTGGGGAGCCTACTGCTCAGCACTTCATGAGCACAACCATGAGCCATTGAGCTCTTTATGGCTCGTGAAGAGGGGCGTGAATGCTGGACGGGATTTCAAAGTTGTGGTCAAGTTGGACTTTATTTTTAAAGTCCAACTAAGTGAGTGGTACTTTGGGTATTTTTGGGGTTGACTATATATTGATTTTAATGCCATTTAGCACTTAATTCCCACATCAAAACCTAATTCCAAATTGAAGCCCAATTACTCCCACTTTTATCTAAATTCTCTTTATATCCAACCTCCATTGAATAAACATTGAATCTTCAAGAAGAAGACCAAATCTCCAAGTTTCCTACTCAATTTCGTGGATAAAATCTTCATAAAGGTATGGATTGTTTCACTCTTGCGATTCGTTTCCCCAAGATGTCCATTCAAAGATGATTTCAAATTCCCAATGACCTAGAGATTTCTCTAGAAATGGGTCTTCTTTGAAAAATGAATTTATGAATCAATCATGACTAATTGTGATTATTTAGGGGTTTTAAGTGTGTATTCATTACTAATTATTGTTATTCACTTGATATTCCCCTAAACTCATGTTCTTCCCCAATTTCATAAAACATTGGATTGAAAGTAATGAATTGGTTGATGATTATGCATATGGAAATTGTTGTATTAATTTCAATTGTGTTATTATTCCATCAATCACCTTAGATGATGTGTTAGTTATTGACCCAATTCCTTAAGGATTCATGAATGTCCCTTTTCTCTTAACCTTAACTCTTAAATTATGTTAGTTAATGATTAGAGATGATGTAATTGAGTATGTTCTTTCTTAATTGACTATTGAATTATGATTATAATCAATTTAATGGGTAAATATCATTACTTTGGGGTGAATTCTTGAAATGGTGTTCTTGGAGGCCATTGGTAAGACTTTCAAGGTCGTGGACTTGTTATTGAAGTATTGTTGGCTTATTATAAGTAATGTTGGTTAATTGAATTATGAATGATGAAGTTATAAATGTATGATAATGCTATGAATATGATGGTTCGGAGATGATGATAGGTGTAATATTATGACGGATTGAAGGTAATTCCTATGTGCATCTTATTACATGTTATGAGGTAATGTCTCACATGATGTTGGGATTGTGATGAAAGAACTTTCTCTTCTTAGAACTCATGATCTATGAACATATTATATGAGGGATTAAACTCCTAATGATTAAGGAAGAATTAATGATACTTCAAAAGGGGAATTTATATTAGCATCAAGTGAACAAGAAAATGAGAGGTGTCCCTTCCAAAAAGAATATAGGTTCACCCTATGTTCTCATGAGTTGGACACTACAATGCGAATTGGCATAAAGAGGGTTTATAGTAACAACCTCCTAGTTAACTATGTGTCCCCATAGGAAACCTAGCTAGTGGATCCTCCTAGATGATATTTTGATTTATTTTCCCTATCTTTGCATGTAGGACACCCTTTTTTTGGTTTGAGGGGTTGAGACCGAATTCCATGTTTTAGCTCACACAATCTAATATCGGTTATGGAAATGTTTTCCAAAGTAAAATTGATGAATGAACGTAGTAAGATGAACACTAACAAGCACTACTAAAGAGGTATACTTAGTGTAGGTAAGGTTATGGGACTTTACCTATACATTGGACAAAAGGACCTTGAGGGGAATTCTAAGGTGGATTCTTTATGTATGAAAAATATGAACGATGTTGGTTTCACTTGATATATATGATGATAGTCTACATTATTATGTATAATTTTGACTACACATGTTATGATGTTATATGAGGTAATGACAATGCTTATGGTCTTCTTGCTAGTTACTATGTGTAGTGTTATGGGGCTTCACATGCACATTGCACTAGCAAACTTGGACCGGGGTTATGAGTAAGGTCTTATGAGCTAATGATGAAATGGACTCAAATTACAAAATGCTGATTATGGATTTGTTATAATATTGGTCTTTAACGTGAATATGAGTATGTGTTATGGTTGTGGTGATATGGACTTGTATATAATCTTGGAATGTGCATAAGGCTTTTAAAGTGAATTTGGCATGTTCATACAAAAATATCCTTTTGCCCATGATTTTAATATTCTATTTCCATATACCTATGCTTAGTACATTTGGCTTGTACTAAACCATATTTCTCTTATTTTCTACACAAAGTGTACATTTGGGCCATTGAAGAGTTTCTAGCCTTTTCATGAAGAACTTGGATTGCTATCCCTAAGTTGGTGAATCCTCAAGTCTAAGGGTGGAGATTCTAGTTCCATTCCGTATTTCCTTATTCAAAGAATTTATTGTAATTCATACTATAAGACTTGTTGTAATGATGTAATGGATAAGTCCCAAATTCTTGTACTCGTATGTTTAGATGGTCATGTGAGAAGATAAAGTCTATTTTCGGTATATGTGAAGTGAAATTGAACTTCAAATGAAAAGTTTTAATTCTTTCTACTTTTTATTATATCAATGATGCGATGATGTATGCCAAAGGCTTGTCTAAGTCCTCTAAGAGGACGAATACGCCGGCTACGACTATAAGTGCTCTCCGATCGCGACAAATACTACTTAGTGTAGGTATGGTATGGGATGTTACCTATACATTGCACACGTAGGACTTAAGAGAGGTTCTTGTGAGAGTTTTTTATGCATAGATACTTATGAATGATGTTATGGATGATGTATAATTGTTTACTTATTATAATGACTAATGAAGTATGTGAATTTGTTATGTTTTCTTGATGGTTTGATTAGTATATATGATGGTATGGGACTTCATATGTTTATTGAACAAGTAAACATGAGAGGGGGTCATGGGTGGTGTCTTTATGATATGATGTTTATTGAACTCATGGTTTCATTCCATTAAGATGATTTATGAATTGTTGTATGACCTCTTTCAGTTATTACTATGATTGACTTTCCTTACAATTCAAGTAGTATATGTATGGTTATATCCTTATTGCTTATTGTTGATTATATTGAGGTCTAAAGGTGAAGTGCATGACTAATCTAGTTTTAAAGGAGTGCTTAGTAGGGTTGGTATTATGGGATGCAACCACACATTTCATAAGTTTTTCTTGGGGTTACTAAGGTAATGGATTTACTATTAAATGATTATGAATGTGGCATTGGCTTATGTTGCACATTATAAATGCATGATAGTTACCATATATTGAGTAAGTGTCTCTAAGAATTGTTGATGTAAGGTCTATTTAATGATGAGATAATCTTGGTATTTGTCTTGTATTACTTTATGATTGGAGGCTATGTATTGTTGAGATTGGGATACGTATTATCTTGATGTTGGAGAATATGATTGTTATTGTTGTTTACATCCCTACTCTGTCGAAATAGGGCGAAATGTCGCGGCAACTCGAAAATAATTTAATTGATTCAGTTTTATAAAAGTTTTAAAAAAAATCGAGTTTTAAAAAAGAGTCGCCACCTAATTTTAGGGAAACTAGGAAACCAATTATTAATCTACGAAACCAATTCGATTCTAGGTAAGGGGTTCAAGTTATTCCGAAGGGAAGGGGTTAGGCACCCTTCGGAATCCACAAATTTGGTTCCGACTGAATTCATTTTTTTTCAAATTGAGAAAGAATATAAAATAAACACATATAATAAACACACAATATACACAATAAAAAATAATTATCGGCCTAAAGTTTGCCTAACGTCAATATTTACATAATAATGAAATAAAAATATGATTCGAATTAAATTTGAATAATTTCAAGGAGAAGCACCTCGGTGTACCTGTAAAGACACTTAGTAAAAGAGTTAGTGCCAAATAAATATAACTAAAAATGAATAACTCAACTAATAACTTAAGAATAAAAATCCGTCTTATTACATGGGAGGACATTGGAAATCGACGGTAATTTCTTCATCGGCCCTTTTCAAACATATAAAATATATAAACTTGAATTAAAATTCCGTCTTTTAAAATGGGGAGGCCTCTGAACCCGACGGATAGATTTTTCATCGGCCCTTTTCAACATATAAAATATATAAACTGAACATCAACCAAACATAACAAACTTATCCAAGAGAATATGGAAATAACAACCAAACTAAAATAACATATTAGAAATGGAAACAACAATAACGAAATATATAAAAATTAAAAATAACATTAAAATAGAATAATAACAAAACCCTGAAAAGTTAAGATAGCAAATAGTTGACTAACAATTTTAAAATAATAGTAATAATAAATAAATAAACATCGAATCGTAAAATAATGCTAATATTAAAACTACAATAAACACAAATATTACTTGACTTTTAGAACTACATTAAACTAAAAAACAAAACAAGCTACATATAAAAACAGAAAACATAAAAGAGCTGGGAATTAAATAAAACAAGGCTAAGAAAAAAATTTACCTGGTTCTGGACAGCGAACCGGAACTCCGAGTTTGAAAGAGACGACTCCACCTCCTCAACTCGAAAAACCACAAAAACACTTTAAAAATTTTGAACTATGGGAACCAAGAATTCTCAAAATTTCATGAGTATTCTTTTGTTTTCCCCTCCAAATCCTCTTCTAAAATATTGAATGAAGTGGGTTTATATAGAAACCAGAAAATCCTCAAAAAGGGTAAACTACCGATGTGGGACTATTGTAAAATTGCAAATTGTTTGAGTGACAATGTGGGAAAGGCAATTTTTTTTTGTATTTGACTCTAAATGTATGAATTTTAAAATCATCGGACCAAAATTTGCTATTAAATAAATAAAGCTCCAAAATCACGAATTTTTAAAATGTTAGGCCAAAATAGGGTGTCAACAGCTGTCCCTTTCGTTGTGTATGATTGATGAAAGAAATCGTGGACAACGAAAATTGACAAACCCAATTTGGACTGAACACATGACCTTTGTAGAGAATTGCGGTTGCATGTGGTGGAAGTCAATATGATTCGAATTACATTCGAATAATTTCAATGGAGAAGCACCTCGGTGTACCTATAAAGACATTTAGTAAAAGAGTTAGTGCCAAATAAATATAACTAAAAATGAATAACTCAACTAATAACTTAAGAATAAAAATCCATTTTATTGACATGGGAGGCCTTGGAAATCGACGGTAATTTCTTCATCGACGCTTTTCAACATATAAAATATATAAACTTGAATTAAAATTCCGTCTTTTTAAAATGGGGAGGCCTCTAAACCCGACGGATATATTTTTCATCGGCCCTTTTCAACATATAAAATATATAAACTGAACATCAACAAAACATAACAAACTTATCCCAAGAGAATTGGAAAATAACAACCAACTAAAATAACATAATTAGAAATGGAAACAACAATAACGAAATATATAAAAATTAAAATAACATTAAAATAGAATAATAACAAAACCCTGAAAAGTTAAGATAGCAAATAGTTGACTAACAATTTTAAAATAATAGTAATAATAAATAAATAAACATCGAATCGTAAAATAATGCTAATATTAAAACTACAATAAACAAAAATATTAATTGACTTTTAGAACTACATTAAACTAAAAAAAATAACAAGCTACATATAAAAACAGAAAACATAAAAGAGCTGGGAATTAAATAAAACAAGGCTAAGAAAAAATTTACCTGGTTCTGGACAGCGAACCGGAATCCCGAGTTTGAAAGAGCCGACTCCACCTCCTCAAATCGAAAAACCACAAAAACACTTTAAAAATTTTGAACTATGGGAACCAAGAATTCTCAAAATTTCATGAGTATTCTTTTGTTTTCCCCTCCAAATCCTCTTTTAAAATATTGAATGAAGTGGGTTTATATAGAAACCAAAAAATCCTCAAAAAGGATAAAATACCGATGTGGGACTATTGCAAAATTGAAAATTGTTTGAGTGACAATGTGGGAAAAGCAGATTTTTTTTATTTTTTTATTTGACTCAAAATGTATGAATTTAAAATCATCGGACCAAAATTTGCTATTAAATAAATAAAGCTCCAAAATCACGAATTTTTAAAATGTTAGGCCAAAATTGTGTGTCAACAACTGTCCCTTTCGTTGTGTATGATTGATGAAAGAAATCGTGGACAACGAAAATTGACAAACCCAATTTTGACCGAACACATGACCTTTGTAGAGAAGTGCGGTTGTATGTGGTGGAAGTCAATCACAGACCTTTGTCCAAAAGGTTCTATGATGCGTTGCGTCCTTGTTGAAGCAGTTTAGACCTGTTTTTTTTTTTGATTTTTTTTTTGAAGAAAATCATCCTTTCGAATGCTCTTGACAACGACTGAGATAAAACTCGTCAGCTTAAAAATGAAATTTAAATGGGAGACAGTTTCTTTCACCGTGTCGACACTTAATTTCTCTCCTCGACATTTAACGTCAGTTGACGTTGAGGGATCAATATTTCCTTTGAGATGCACGACTCTTTTTCTGGTAGTGCATGATTGCTTGCAGGGCATGAATATCTTCCCACGATTTTTAAATTTGCGAGAATAGAATCTTCTCGCGATGTATAAAATTTTGCGAAGGATAGTATCTTCTCGCGATGCATAAAATTTTGCGAGGGATGAAATCTTCTCGCGATGGATAAATTCCGCAAGGTATGAAATCTTCTTGCGATATGTAAACTTTTGCGAGGAATTGAATCTTCCAGCGATGTACAAAATTTTTTGCGAGGGATGAAATCTTATCACGATGCATAAATTTCGCAAGGTATGAAATGTTCTTGCGATATGTAAACTCTCGCGAGGAATTGGATCTTCTCGCGATGCAGAAAATTTTTTGCGAGGGATGAAATCTTCTCGCGATGCATAAATTCCGCAAGGTATGAAATCTTCTTGCGATATGTAAACTTTTGCAAGGAAGTGAATCTTCTCGCGATGCATAAAAAATTTAACTTGCGATGCATGAATATTAATCCGCGATGCATGAATATTACTCGCGATGCATGAATTGACTCTCGATGCATGAATATTAACTAGTGATGCATGAATTGACTCTCGATTCATGAATATTAACTCTCGATGCATGAATTAACTCTCGATGCATGAATACTCTCTCTCGATGCATGGATTAACTAGTGATGCATGAATTTTCTGCGAGGTATGAAATCTTCTCGCGATGCATGGAATTTTCTGCGAGGTATGAAATCTTCTCGCGATGCATGAATTAACTTTTGATGCATGAATAACTAGTGATGCATAAATTTTCTCTCGATGCATGATCTTCTGCGGGGCATGAATATCTTCCCGCAATGCATAAATTCCGCAAGGTATGAAATCTTCTTGCGATATGTAAACTTTTGCGAGGAATTGAATCTTCTCGCAATGCATTAAATTTTGCGAGGGATGAAATCTTCTCGCGATGCATATATTCCGCAAGGTATGAAATCTTCTTGCGATGCATACATTTCTGCGAGTTATGAAATCTTCTCGCGATGCATGAATTTTCTGCGAGGTATGAAATCTTCTCGCAATGCATGAATATTAATTCGTGATGCATGAATATTAACTCGCAATGCATGAATATTAAATCGCAATGCATTAATTAACTCGCGATGCATGAAATTTTCCGAGGGATGAAATCTTCTCGCGATGCATATATTCCGCAAGGTATGAAATCTTCTTGCGATGCATACATTTCTGCGAGGTATGAAATATTCTCGCGATGCATGAATTTTCTGCGAGGTATGAAATCTTCTCGCAATGCATGAATATTAATTCGCGATGCATGAATATTAACTCGCAATGCATGAATATTAACTCGCAATGCATGAATTAACTCGCGATACATGAATATTAACTAGCGATGCATGAATTGACTATCGATGCATGAATATTAACTAGCAATGCATGAATTAACTCTCGATGCATGAATATTAACTCTCGATGCATGAATTAACTAGTGATGCATGAATTTTCTGCGAGGTATGAAACCTTCTCGCAATGCATGATTTTTAACGAGGCCTGGATGGCTCGATAATGTTCCCACTGTAACGAGGTGGATGGATCGATAATGTTCCAAATGTAACGAGGTGGATAGATCGATAATGTTCCAACTGTAACGAGGTGGATTTCTCAATAATGTTCCCACTGTAACGAGGTGGATGACTCGATAATGTTCCAACTATAACGAGGTGGATGACTCGATAATGTTCCACTGTAATGAGGTGGATGTCTCGATAATGTTTCAACTGTAACGAGGTGGATGTCTCAATAATATTCCAACTTCCAATGAATTTTTGAGATCCTCTCAAAAATTCTGTCCCAGTTTCCATTATGAAGAGAAATGGAAATCTTACTGGTATATGACCTAGCCGTTGTGGCGCCTACGTATCCCATTGGAGCAGGAATCAGGTCAAACGTAGTTCCCCTCTTGTGGATGATGAGTGCTGCAAAGAATCTGAAAGATTATCAGTAGAAAATGCACAATATCAACATGATGGAATATGCAAATGGTATCCTCTGCTATATTCAAAACCTAAAACAAGACATATCACATTTCGGGGATGGACAATCCAATGAAGTAAAATAGGCGTCTCATACATATAAGGTTAACTTAACAACACCTTTTATAATGAACAACTCAAAAGACAACTCCTTTTTTTTTTTAAATAAAAAAATGTGAGGAGATAGTCAAATCTTCACCACGATTGGTACCAACAGTTAGGATTGCAGGTAAATCTCCCATTATTTTTTTTTGAAGATTGAATTTAGGTAATTCCTACAGCTTCAAGTGGTTCCTCAAATATACTTAAGGATCAACAAGATCCGTTCATCTTGTTTAAAACAAAGATTTTGAATTGTATCAATCCTCGTGTTTCAAGTGCCCTCACGACAAAGACTAGTCCTATTTCACACATATTTGAAACATTTGATTATAGGACATTTTTCAAAGTGTACTCACACTCACAAGAATGTTCAATGTACACAACTGTGATACCATATGCTTGACCCTTATTAAATCTCCACTAATGTGAGAACATTTGGAATGAGATCATGTAGGGCTTGTAATTGGCTTGTAACGTAGGCTTAGGGATGGATACGATATTTATTTGAGATAAAAGTGACTGAATTCCTTCTTGAGCGTCACACAGAATTTGTGCTCTTAATGATTGGTACGCCTTTGGCGTTAGATCCTCTTCATTGTTCTCCGCCATCTCAAATTCTTTTGAATTCTCATTTTGAACGCTTTCTTTTTTTTCTTTTTTCATTTCTCATTTTTTGAGCTTTTCTCTTCTTCTCTTTTTCTTCTTCTTTTGATTCCTTATTCGTTGGAGCTTTTCTTTATTCACTTCTTTATTATAATAATTTTCCCTTTTTTTGTTGGAGTATTTTCCTTCCCTCCTTTCACTGACCCTGTAAGGGTATTCTTTACCTTTCTTTATTTCTTTTACTTTTCTTTCTTCCTTTCTATGTTTTCTCTATAGGTCTTTGCTTCCTTTTTATTTGGGAGAATCAATATCTTTGCTTTTGGAAATTTCAAACATGGATCTCCTCTTATAATTTGCACATTCTTTGTGCACTCAAGAAGATTGGGACAAGAGAGGATAGTGCTCATAAGCACTCAAAAGGGTAGTGGTTAAGACGTGGTTGTCCAAATTAAGGTTTTAGGATTAAAATGGGAAAACTAGGGATTAATGTAATTTGGTAGGCTTTGAAAGGCACAATCGGGTCAAAAAAGGCCTACAATCCTTTCTCAAACTGAACATTACTCATGATTTCGCCTCGAAAAACATTCAGGTCAAGTTCTAGAGAAACAGTGTAACACGATTGAACTTTGATTAAAATCTCACCACACAATGCACATGAAACATAAGGTTAGTTTTATTCTTATCTTGATTGCATGCAAGAGAATTTTCAAGCATCACAAAAGTACAGATAAGAGGTACCACGAGAATCTGTAGTTCACCTCAAAGTCAGTCTTTTCCATCATATCGAATATATTTACGTGCTCTTAACTACATAGGTCCCAACCGAGCTAAAGACATGACTCTTACGGTATTACAAGTAATTTTTTTTGGAAAAGATAATATCAAACCCAAGAAGGGTTGCCTACGTATCTCATTAAAAATGAGAATCAGGTACGCGTAGTTCGTCCATATATAACTTCGAAAATATGCATAAACTCTTTTTTTTTAATTTATATTTTTTGGAAAGAGAATACCGAACCCAAGAAGGGTTGCCTACGTATCTCACCAAAATGAGAATCAGGTACACGTAGTTCGTGCAGATATGACTTGGAAAATATGCACAAACTTTTTTATAAATATTTTTTCCCTCTTTTTTTTTGAAAAAGATAATACCGAACCCAAGAAGGGTTGCCTACGTATCTCATTAACATGAGAATCAGGTACGCGTAGTTCGTCCAGATAAGGCATATAATAATTTAATGATTTGGACAACTCAACGAAATCCCTAGATCTAGCGCCACTAAAATTTGTAGTCATGATTTTTTTTTTAACCAATATGTTTTATAGCCTCTTAATCGTCAATATTTATACTGTCTGTTGAATTTAACCTACGAATTTCTACATTAATGATTTGTTATACTCTTTTTGAATGTTTTCTTGAATCTTTGTCTCCTTCCAATTTTCACGAGATCCAGACATTGTTACGACCATCCCCGACTGATGTCGGGGACGGTATCCCTACAAAAATATGAGAAATATTTGAGAGCAGGACCGTCATGCAAAATAATAATAAAAATAAGTGGATGCGACCCCATAGTCAAATACTCCCCTGATTTATCATTTTGACTTGATATTAATGTATTGTGAAATACAAGGACTCGAATTTTGTTATTCCTCCTTTCGCTTGCGACTTCGGATAAAAATGATTTCTGGATTTGAACATAAATTAATTTTCCGCTGTAAAGAAAAGCAACTCAAAATGTAAAAGTGTTAGTTCCTGTACATAATGAATAATTCAAAATATGACACAAATAATGAATAAAACACATAAATACTGTTTTAGTTAAAAACAAACTGAATATATCACATAGCATACAAACAATTATTATGCGTCCTATACAAATATGTGACCCTTTTATGCCTAGGGTAGGCCTATCGATTTGAAGGATATATACATCATTTGAAATATTTCATTGCCCCAAAACTCAAATTTATACAATTTTTATGAATAAAACCTAATGGGAATACATAATAGGGGGAATGTATACAAAATAATCGGCCCACGCAGGGGTACGACCATAAACTCTGCCTCCACGAAAAATTCTTCTTCTTTCTTGATTTGTTTGTAATCTTCGGGTGCCAACATCTTCGAATAGGCTAGTAGCTTATGAAACTCTTTCTTTAACTTATATAAACTATAATCTAATCCTTACCCTATGAGACAATGACTTTCTCAAACAACATATACATCCTTCAAATTTAAACACATAAATATGATCGTCTATTTAGGCCGTAGGCCATTTTGGACTCAGGGTGGTCTTCTAATGGGCACAACACGCCTTGGGTGTTGGGTCATCTTAGGCTGTTGCCTAAATTCGGATTTGGTTTTGCTCTATCATAGGGTGACTAGAATTGGTATAGAAGTGACAGTTACCCTAGTCGGAAAGACAACAGGGTGAAGCTAATAAACGACGTTGGATGACCGCAAGCCAACTATTTGTTTATTACTTCCAAAGATTAGACTTGTGTGTTTTTCTGAAGGAAGTCGTGGTAAGCCACATAACTTCCTTTGTCCTAGTGCAACTATTTGTCATTTGACGGAAATTATGCCATGAAATGTAATGATAATATACACAAAATAAAATGAATAATGAATAAATACAATATACAAATAATCAACGAAATATAAAAATACAAGCTATAACATAACAATAGAACAAAATTTTCCTCAATTTGAAAAAAAAATTAAATACATATTGGTTAAAACCTCTAAATTCCCCAGCAGAGTCGCCATTCTGTTTACATCCCTACTCTGTCGAAATAGGGCAAAACGTCGCGGCAACTCGAAAATAATTAAATTGATTCAATTTTAACAAAGTTTTAAAAATAATCGAGTTTTAAAAAAAAAGTCGCCACCTAATTTTAGGGAAACTAGGAAACCAATTATTAATCTACAAAACTAATTCGATTCTAGGTAAGGGGTTCACGTTATTCAAAAGGGAAGGGGTTAGGCACCCTTCGGAATCCACAAATGTGGTTCCCGACTGAATTCATTTTTTTTTCAAATTGAGGAAGAATATAAAATAAACACATATAATAAACACATAATATACACAATAAAGCAATAATTATCGGCCTAAAGTTTGCCTAACGTCAATATTCACATAATAATGAAATAAAAATATGATTCAAATTACATTCAAATAATTTCAAGGAGAAGCACCTCGGTGTACCTGTAAAGACACTTAGTAAAAGAGTTAGTGCCAAATAAATATAACTACAAATGAATAACTCAACTAATAACTTGAGAATAAAAATCCGTCTTATTGACATGGGAGGCCTTGGAAATCGACGGTAATTTCTTCATCGGCCCTTTTCAACATATAAAATATATAAACTTGAATTAAAATTCCGTCTTTTTAAAATGGGGAGGCCTCTAAACCCGACGGATAGATTTTTCATCGGCCCTTTTCAACATATAAAATATATAAACTGAACATCAACCAAACATAACAAACTTATCCCAAGAGAATATGGAAAATAACAACCAAACTAAAATAACATAATTAGAAATGGAAACAACAATAACGAAATATATAAAAATTAAAAATAACATTAAAATAGAATAATAACAAAACCTTGAAAGGTTAAGATAGTAAATAGTTGACTAACAATTTTAAAATAATAGTAATAATAAATAAATAAACATCGAATCGTAAAATAATGCTAATATTAAAACTACAATAAACACAAATATTAATTGACTTTTAGAACTACATTAAACTAAAAAACAAAACAAGCTACATATAAAAACAGAAAACATAAAAGAGTTGGGAATTAAATAAAACAAGGCTAAGAAAAAAATTTACCTGGTTCTGGACAGCGAACCGGAACTCCGAGTTTGAAAGAGACGACTCCACCTCCTCAACTCGAAAAACCACAAAAACACTTTAAAAATTTTGAACTATGGGAACCAAGAATTCTCAAAATTTCATGAGTATTCTTTTGTTTTTCCCTCCAAATTCTCTTTTAAAATATTGAATGAAGTGGGTTTATATAGAAACCCAAAAATCCTCAAAAAGGATAAAATACCGATGTGGGACTATTGCAAAATTGAAAATTGTTTGAGTGACAATGTGGGAAAAGCAGATTTTTTTATTTTTTTATTTTTTATTTGACTCAAAATATATGAATTTAAAATCATCGTACCAAAATTTTCTATTAAATAAATAAAGCTCCAAAATCACGAATTTTCTATTAATAGATTGTGATATTGTATTTTGTGTGAACAATGCTTCATAGTTGCCTTTGTATTGGGAATTTTTTTTTGGAATAACTTGTGTAGGCTTACTCCAAAAGGTGAGATAGTGTGTGTACCTAGCAAGGTAATTGTGAAGTCATGTTTAGTTGATGATAGATACCGTATAATCAAATTATTAGTTCCCAAATGAGCTATCCGAGAGAGAAAATGGGGGGGGGGGAATAATATCTCATAAGCTTAGGTTATGTTGACATTGAGGTTGCATGTCCCACCTAGTTGAGGCAAAGAAGAAGAATATAGGTGTTGACCAACTTCAGAAGAGTTAATTTCCTTTTAAGATTGATCTTAAGTATGGTCATTTAAGGAATAGTGTTCCTTGAGTGACGCCTATAAATGTTGAATAAGTAAAATCCTTTAAAAGAGGGTAGAAGTGAAATCCTCATGGTTAGAATCATATTGTGTAAGGAGTGCAAAAATTTAGGTATGACTTGCTCCAACCCTTAAGAATTTAAGGGAATGATGTTTTGAAGAGTTTGTTTAGTCTTACCCCAAGTAAGGGATAATGTGATTAGATGGTACGGACATTGAAAGTCCTTGGCGGTCATGAATTAGGTTTGGTTGAGATCCCCCACTTATAGAATCACTTTGGGTGATGGATATGAAAAGTTGAGTGTGCAAGATATTCATGTTTGGATTTACTTGAAATCCTCACCTTATGGAGTGTAGTGAGTTTGAGAAACTTATAACCGAGTAGGTAGACTCATATTAAGCCTTGAGTGATATCCTAGTGAAGGCCTTGGAAAGGGATGCTACTAGGGTTGACTTGGAAGACTTTTTGGATGGAGGTATCGGTATGTTGGTATTCATGTTATAATAGATGTTAAGTTGTATTCAAGTATTACCTCTTAACTAGTATGATCCCCTATGAGTCTAAGAGTTCTCCGGATAAATTAATAGAATATTTTTCAAAATTTACCCCCGTTAATAGTTTAAAGTTAGTAAAAAGGGTTTATGGATGATGTACCTTTACCTTGTTCCCTAGAAGTACTCGTGTTGACTTGGTTGAACTTGGCATGTTATACCTTCATCTGACTCTTAGTATAGATGTGTTACATACTTGGTATATTCTTATTAATGATAGCGCTCAGATAGTTAGAATAATATGGGACCTCGAGTCTGTATGGGTTATCACATTTTGAGTAAGATAGTAATTGAGTACAATGTCTTCCTCTTTTAGGATTGGTACATATTGTGTCATATGATGGTGGTATTGTTGAATGTTGAGGACCATAGAATTTTGCAAAGTTGGCAAAAATGTGAGTTTGCTTATGTCTTTAGGAGTGATTGAGAGAAGTTTTCTTTGAGGGTTGAAGTGAGGGCTTCCTCCTAAGTAGGGGATGGTGTGCTTAGAAAGCGTGACTTATTGAAACCTCAACATCCTCATCTCTTTCTTCCATTACAATTCTAGATTGAGACCAAGAGTTCCTAGTAGGGATTATGTTATGTTAGGAGTCATGTGTGATTTACATGATCTCATTATTTCCAAATGAGCATCTTCTTGAGAATTCACGTTTTATGACAAAAATGAGTTTTCATGTCTCGTATTCCTCGTGTTGATAGGCAATTAGAGTAAGTAGCCTATGTTATTCATGAGGTGAATGGTTTAAATGTACTTCTGATTAGTAATTGCATATTTGGCTTAAGTTGATATGATAGGCATGATTAGGATTAGAGAAGGAAATTTCCTCCTATGAAATGGAATATGTATAAGATGCATGCTTATTGAGTTTGTAGATAGTCCCTATTTTCTCATGTGGTATGAGGTGTGTTTTAAACGGAGATTCTCATAAGTTGTGCATTATGTGTAATATGGCATACTTGACTTCATGATGTGAATTAATGAACTTACTTGAATGTGTTCTTATGAAATGGCATGTTAGCTCCTTTTGTGGTATTGAACTTCCTTAGAGAGTGGAGGATGTAATTCCTCCCATGTTTATGTGAATAATGAGGGTTATTTACATAGGAACTTGTGTTTTTAATAATGATGAGTTTGTCTGAGTTATTTCTCTCATGTTGTAGTTCATTTTTATAAGTGATCTATTGTTCTTAATAAAAAAAATATATCAGCATGCCTTATTCAGGAGTTGAGAAGTTCCTCCTTGAAAGAGTATTATTGAACATGAAAATATGCATATAAGCTTTATGATTGCACGCGATTATGTTATTACTAGGATAAGGTAGTTCCTCCTTGAATATAACTAATCATGGTAATGTCATGAATATGGATTGATAAATACTTCCTTATATTTGCATTGACTATGTTGAGTTGATGTTTAAGTTCCTCCTGTTGAAATGATAGTCATTGTGTGTGGTGTATTTTCGAGTTGTTTAGACCTTTTATGACTACAATCTTGTTGTGCTGCTAGTTTGACTTTTGATTCCTTAATATGTTTTAAGTGTCATTCGTGGACGAATGTTCCCAAAGAGGGGATATTGTTACACCCCGTACGAACTAGCAAGACCTAGATAAGGATTTATTAATATAGTAGGTTGAAGTAGAGCATCACATGTTAGTTTATGTTTTAAAACTTATTTAGATGATGAAAATTTGCTATTGGAGTTAGTTTGGTGATTTTTGAGGTCAAACGTCTAGAAACGACTAAAACGTCTGGAAAACAAGTCATTTGATATAGTGTGTTGTAAAGGTCTTGTCGTTGAAATTTAGGTGTTGTTTGAGCGTGAAAACTTTAAGAAGTGACCCCTTCAATTAGTTGGGAATGTTTAGGATCCAAAGGTACGGGTACGACCCCTCCCCCCCAAGGACCACCTAAGGGGTCCTTGAGGAGAACCCAACATTTGTCCAAAAGCTTTCAAAAAATAGCTTAGCCTACGAAGGAAATTGAGGGACCGTCAATGAAACCACTGGGCATGGATTGGCTTCGTGGTTTGAGACTTAGTCTTCTCACTAAAGCCTCCCCAACACCCCTTTCTGACCCAATTAACGTCATTTAGTACGGGGCGTGAATCCACCTACGTCATGTAGATAAGGTGGTCATAGCTGCTACCATGTTTTAGGATCTTTAATTAATTGAGGGTCAACTTCCAATTGTCATATATCATAGCTGAAAACGAATTAGGTTGTAAATTAACTATACAAAGTCCTCTTTTCAATGCCACCAAGATTGTCTAATGCTGATCTCGGAGTAAAAAGTTATGCCGAAAATAGTGAAGCACTATCAGGATTACGGAGGCCAAACCACAAACAGTAAATCCACCTACGGTCCATAGGTATCCATAGATTCTGCCAGTTTTGGTAAATTTAGTTTTAAGTTGGGGGTTTGAAAATTAAGTTAGCTAATCAATTAATGGCTTAGTGAGACGGTTAAGTGGTCAAATAACCTCCTATAAATAGTTAATAAGGCCCTAAAATTATCCATTAATTCACCACAAGTCAAGACTCCAAATTATAACTAACTTTACCCCCAAAGTTTCTTTAAAACTCTTCTATCAAAAACGTCCATTGAAGACCTAGACGAAGAACAATTGAAGCTTCAAGATGGAAGCTTTTCCAAAGGATTTTCATAGAGTTCTAAAACTAAGGTATGGAAGCTTATTACTCTTTTTTAGTTATCACCAAAAAGCCCTCTCAACTATGTTTTCGAATTCCCTGAATTTTAGGTTTTCATTCAAAGCATGAGTTACCTTCTAAAAACGTTTCAATTGATAAAATATGATTGTTTATGACTAGATATATTCAATTATGGGTGAAATTTGGTGTATTGGTAGTTTTTGAAGAAAACCCCAGAGACCCATGTTCTTCCCCTTTTTTTATCAATTGTATGCCCTTGTGTGGATTGATTAATGGGTATAGATTGATAGTCTAGAATCTCTACATTGATTAGGTGATTTTTCTATGAAGTTGCTCTACCTCATGATCTATTCCTAGGATTAGGATTAGGTATTGATGGATGACACTAGAACTAGATCACTTAGACTTGTATTGATCATAAGTAAACCTTATTGACATGAACTAACTTGTTTATGATTATATATGAAGGTTTAGGGATGAATTTAGGTAATGTCTATGATTTCTGAAAAATTCCTAGAATACCCATGATTTTTCTTGTTTTCTAATCTAAACCCTAGTATGGTTTGATTGATAAATGAAGGATGAGAATCTAGTATGTTTCTATGTAATTCATTATTATAATATTTTGTTGGTTTATGATTTTATTCTATCTTAAGTGCCTAATCTAAGATGATAGACTTTATCTTGACTCTTCGCTTTGAAGAGAAATCTATGTGGTATGATATGTTGAACTTCCTATAAATAAATGGTTTGATCCACTTCTGATGGAGGTGTTTACTTTTGATGCATGTTGAATTGTATGTGGATTTAATGTGGAAGGCCCCTACCCATATAATCCCCTATATGAGTGTTTCATTCTAGACATACCATGAATGACCTACTGGAATGATGAGCGTATTCGTCTCTATTGTAATGAATATTAGGTATGTTAATCTACATGGTCTAATATCCTTAAATTCAATATTTTTGAATAGTGCATAAACATGATTATGATGTGTCTATGGTGTTAATTGAAAAGCTATTTCTCTTACACACCTTTACCTACTATTATGCACGAAATGACATGACCACGAAGATATGACTATGATGTGAATATTAATGTTGTGAGATGATTATGGTAGTGTTGTTATATTGAATAGAAGGCTATTCTCATGAACACTATATGACTATGATATGAAAGATGCATTCTCACATGATATTGGTTCTATGATGAAAGGACATTCTCATGTTGTAACCATTGAGCTAAATGATATATGAGGGATTACGTCTCTATGGTATTATATATGAACTAATTCCTAAGTAAAGGCTAAAGATTACCTGAAAAGGTTAATTGATCTTAGCACTAAGAGGATATTCATGAGAAGAGTCTCTTCCCAAACGAAGGAAGTTTCCCCTAATGGTCTCATAATATGGAAACCCATATGTTTATATGAATAAGGTTTCTAGTAACAATCTTCATATCTTTAACTATGAATCCCACAGAGGTTATAGCTGGTGGATCCACCTAGATGCTATCATGAATGTATGCCCTACCTTATCAAGTAGGACACCCTCTTCTCGGTGTGAGAGGTTCACACCAAATTCCACGTAGCTCACATGATCTATGTCGGTTATTGAAAAGTTTCTTGAATGATTACAAGATGAATAAAGATAAGAACATGAATTCTAACTAGGCCTTCTTGAGGGATACTACTTAATGTATGTGATAGTATGGGACATTATCTATGCATTGAACAAATAGACCTTAAGAGAGATACTTGTGAGAGTTTTTCATGCATGGATATTTATTAATGATGTTATAAACGATATATAATTGGTTAACCTATTATGATGGCTAACGAAGTATGTGACTATGCTTATGACTTCTTGATGGTTGCTTACTATATATGGGGATATGGGACTTCATATCTACATTGAATAAGTGAACATGAAATTTGGTCATGGATGGTGTCATTATGATATAATGTCAATTGAACTCATGGTTTTATTCCATTAGTATGAGTTATTAATTGTTGTATGCCTTCTTTGAGTTATTACTATAATTGATTTTCCTTAGCATTCAAGTAGTATATGTATGATTATATCCTTATTGGCGACTATTGATTATATTGAGATCTAAAGGTGAAGTATATGACTAAGATAGTTTCGAAGGAGTGCTTAGTAAGGTTGATATTATGGGATGTCAACCACACATTGCACAAGTATTCTCTTGGGGTTAATAAGGTAATGGATTAAATATTAAATGATTATGAATATGATATAGGCTTATTTATAAATGAATGATAGTTATTATATATTGAGTAAGTGTCTCTAAGGATTGTTGATGTAAGGTCTATCTAACGATGAGAGAATCTTGGTATTTGTCTTGTATTACTATATGATTGGAGGCTATGTATTGTTGAGATTGGGATGTGTGTTACCATGATGTTGGAGAATATGCTTTTTATTGTAATGATTCTTATGTTATAATGAATATATGTGAGTTTCCTTCTTGGTTACATTGTCCAACTATTCCAAAGATGATGTTCAAAATAGCATATGGCATGATTTCAAATGTAATGTCCCTTTTAGAGCATGTTTTAAATGTTTTTGTGCATGGCCTCCATAGTTAGTACGTTTTCATTCTAACCTCTTCTTTCTACATTTTCTAAAATGTTTAGGGTTTGGAGAGGTAATGTTATATACTTGGAAGATAGGATTCTAAGGATCTTTGCGATGAAGACTTGGGGATTTCTCACACTTTTGAGGACTAACAACCTTATGTCCCTTATGTCTTTGCTTCTATATTTTTGGACTTTGTAAGGGTTGTGTCCCTAAGTATTGTATTCAAGAGTTTTATTCTAAGTAATCAGATGGTTTGAGACATAGTTTCATGAAAACTCTTTCACTTTTGTAAGAGACTTTGATTGGTAAAGAAAAGTTTTAATTGTTTGCATTTTATGCAATGATGTATTCTAAGGGCTTGTATGACGTGTGACGTCTAGGGTCTAGCCCGGGTAGTGACACATATTAAACTGAACTCACCTACTGTATTTGTGGAACAAGAAACTTAACTCCTCTTTCCAATCATTTTATTATCTCCTTCATAAAATTTTGTATCGGAGGATTTGACCTCTTTTGGTGCTTGATGCTTGGCTTGCACCCTTAGGTGAAATTTATCTTGTGAAAGTACGCACTAGAGAAATTCCCAGTATGCTGGAAATTGAGCACCACAACACTTTAATATGCCTTTTAAACACCTTATTAAACAACTCCACTTTCCATTTTTCAATATCACTAGAAATTATTACCGGTAGTGTGTTGGTACCCAAGAAAATATATTTGAGATGAGGGAGAATTCCTTTAAAATCTAGTTTGGGTGGCTCAATAGTGTATGGCTTGGCTGGTGGTGCTTCTCAACCAGACATATCGAGGTCCCACTTCATTTGCAATGAATCATGTGCGAATACAAAAACAAGAGCATCCATGACTTCATCATAATCACTTATTTGGGCTTGATCACAATTAAGTAAAACAAGTTCCACCGACTCACCAATATATGTGGCTTCCCCAAATATCACTACCTCCCCATCAATTTCATCCAAGTGAGACACAACATACATATCATTTAGATACTTCACCAATTTGTCAATATTGAAGCTAACTTCTTTGTCATTAACTGAACTTCACCTCACTACCTTCCATAAAAACCAAACCTCTATTTGTGGCCAACAATAGTCTACCAAGGAGAAACGTTATATCAAGATCAATAAAGCAATCTAACACTACAAATCAGAAAGAAAACAAACTTATCTAACTTCACTAAAACATCATAGACCATACCAACATGGTCTCTTTATTGAACAATCAGCCATCAAGAGTCTCATGTTTATCGGTTTCCGATCATCAAGACCAATGCTTTTAAAGACCATAAATGACATTAGATTTATGCTTGTACCAAAATCACATAAGGCTTTTGCTAATGTGCATACACCAATGGTACATGGAATAGGGAAATCTCATAGATCATCATTCTTGGGGACTACATATTTTATCATAACCGTACCATAAGTTTGCAGAATTTTAATTATTGCACAATATGATTGGCTATATTTTGTCCCCAACACTTTCATATACTTCGTATAAATAGGCATTTTGGTAAACGTATCCACCAAAGGGATATTGACTTTCAATTGTTTTACGATCCCCAAAATTTTTTGGAACTTTCGTCATCATGTTTCTTCCTCAATCATTGAAGAAAGGGAGGAGTTATCTTGATTTAAGGTATAATGATTTAGGTTTCAACTTCAACATACTTAAAATTTAACTTAGGATCACTTTAAACCTATTTTTTTGTGTGTCGACCTTCCCCTTAGGTTATTCATTACCGGAAACTAACTTTTAGGCTTCTACCTTTACAGGCATTGTTCTATTTTTCAATAAGTTTTCCCCTTCGAGTTGCTATGGATGACATTTTAATAGCATTCATTGGATTTTCATGCACATGAGCCATAAAATCTTTATTGGACTTGAGTACACAAGAGCAGCCAACTCACCCATCTTTTCTTTGAATAACTTATTGGATGATAAGTATGAGATCACAGTAGTGGACAATGATGAAAAATCACTCATCCTCTCTTGCAAAATCATCTCGGACCCTTCAACTTTATTAGGAATTTTGTTTGACGTTCCTTCGTAAGAGTGCTCACTAGTTCTTGCAAGTCATGAAGTGATGTATGCTTGCCATATTAACATTAATTTCCATCTCTATTTCCCACTCTACTTAACCAAAAACCTCCAATTTTCACCCCTTGAGTGAAAAACTTCTCATCATACACATTCCTAGTGCGAGATTTATTGAATTTTCACCACTCCTTGTGACATGCTCGGGAAAAATATCAATTAAAGCTATCAATTTAGAAATGCTTTTGTCACATTTCTAATTTTTCTCCTCATTCTCTTTAGACATTCCAAAATGTGGGAGTGAGGTGATCCTCATTAGTGTACCAAGATTGATTAATAATGCCACCTAAAATGGTTGCCTAATGAAACTGTATGGCTAAGATGGTCATCCAACCCTTCATTTAATGTATCAATACTTTTATAGAACTATTGCAACAACACCTTTTCTGGAAAACCATAGTTTGGGCATTCTAACAACACCCTTTTAAAATGCAGCCATGATTCATGTACCGGTTCTCCATTTACTCTTTTAAAAATTTGAATGTCATCCCTCAATTTCATCACTTTAGAAGGAGGAATGCATCTCTCAAAGAATGATTTAATCAATTCTTCCCGTTAGGAAATAGAATATGCGGCAACTCTATTAGCAGCCTTGTAGCCTCCCCTATCAAGGTAAATGGAAACAACTTCAACAACATTGGTTCTTTTGAAATGCCCTCAACCGCAAAATTTCCACACATTCACAAACATACAAAAGGTGACTTTAGGATCTTGATGCTGAAAACCTCCTAATAATCCTCTCATTTTGATCAGATGCAACATTGGTTTATTTATGGTAAAGGTAGTATTATAAAACTACAAGCAAATCATTATACAAATAGCTTCGCAAATTGAATTCTTCGCTACTACTCCCTAGCAACGGTGACATTTTTTATAAAGCTCAAACTACTCTCTAAAATAAATTCAAAGAGTAAGAGATCATAGTCAATAAAAATACCCAAGTAAGAGTCGATATCAAATCCCACAAGAAGTAGTGTAAGAGTACGAATCAAAAAAGTGAACTAAAGTGTGAATAATCTATCATAGTAAGAGACAAATGGATGGATTATTCAACTAAATTTAATCAATATATTTCAAGATTATGTATAAGAAATAAGCAAAACTAAACAAAAGTTTGAATGATTTATATCGATTCTAGGGGTGTGAGGGTTTGTGTTAATGACAACCAGGGGCACAATGGTATTGCTCAACAAATCTCAACAACCATGGATAAGATTGGTCATCGTCAATAATGCTAATATTTTTAGGGCTAATAGAATTAATTCATAAAATCTTCTTTCGATCTCATTTATGTGATTTATAATTTAATCTATTATTTGTTTTTACAACTAGATTCAGCTAAATTGCAAACATTTAGTCGATTACCACCTTTTATTGGTCTATTACAAGTGCCAATTAGAGATCCCAAGTATGATCAAGTTGGCAAAACCTAAACTAAATGTAAATGCTGAAATGTACTAAAAGTTGAGCTAAATGAATTGACCAAGAACAAATTCTGAATTTGATATGCTAAGACTAAATATTGAAGTACAACTGAGGACTTGGTAAAAATGCACTAAATCTAGCAGTGGGAGATACTATTAACTAACATAAAATCACGGGAGCTAAACCCAGATTTTGATATATACGCCCCATAGAGAGGACTCAATATACTTTAACGGGGATATGAAGGCATGACTAGCTTGATCACTAAATCTAATGCCCAATATAGAGGACTTATAAACCTATAGGGGCACGTAGTTTTGGGACTATATTGGTATATTGAACCCTAGTCAAACTCGATGCTAAGTCTAATCCCAACTAAGAATGTGTATAAACAACATAACTGAAATATTGGATAGCTCAATATTCTAACTTGCAAATATGAATGCAACATTTATAAATTTATAATGTGACATTCGAAATTGGAGCCTGTATATCTGTTTAAACTAACCCTAGAAAGACTAATTCATGAACTAAGCGAATCTAAACAGCTAGGGTTATGAAAATTTCATGCAAAGAACTAAAAAACGATTTACAAATACATAATAAGTCGAATGGGAATACTATAACAACTAATTCACAATAATTCTGCAAGGTTTGAGAAACCCTAGGCATAAACCTGGCATAGAGAATCAAGAACCTTACTAAATTTTAGAGACCTATTTGACTAAATTCATGGAGAAATCCTTTGGGTTTTGAGGCTGAAACTTGAGGAACAATGTAGCTTGTTCTTGAAAAACCTTGCGCCTCTTTCTCCTCTTTTTATTCATTTGCATGATATATGGAGAAAATGGTTTTTTGGTATGTCTAACTAGGGTATTAGGATTATATTGAGTAAAATGACGTACTTTAGGCACTAAAAATGTAGTTTAAGTTCCCAACGCCTTAGGGGAAAAGACCAAAATGACCTAACTTAATTCCAGCAAAAGCCACCAACGGAGGGACCTAATGGACTTAGGTTAACCTATCAACCGTAGGTAGGGGTCGTCAGTAAAGTTAACCCGATGAAGCTTCACTAAAATGAGCATAACGTTTTACTAGGAGATGGATTTTAGTAAACTAAATGGTGTTGGACAAAATGTTTGATTGTCTATCAGTTGGTAGGTCGTGGGCTACCTAATTCCTTTTGTGCTATGAGTTATGACAATTTGAAGTTGACTCAACATCAATTTACGTCTAACTATTTACCGACCCTCACCTACGGTCTGTAGGTCCAATTACGGACCGTACTGGTCGATCGTGGGTGGTTTCATCGGTACTAGCACTAGTTTTTCTGAAAAGTCAATTGTGGGTGGTTCCCTCCGTACTGGCACTAGTTTTTCTGAAAATTAGGATAGTTCTTCGTTTTGAGATCTGAGGTGTTAAAATATAGAGGTCATACAGAAGCCACTTAGCATGCATAAACAAGATAATAGAGAATCAAGAGAATTTTAAAGACAATTTATAGCATAAGTAGTTTGTAAAACAAAGCGGAAATCTACATAGTCTCAAAATCCATATATTACACCAAGCTAAGATTAACAAGGAACAATATGATAAAAGTGGGAGAAGTTTTTTCCCTCAAAACATGAGGAACCACTTATACTAAGTATAGCCAAAGTGACTCCTAGCCACGGGGATGAGAAACTGAACTTCGGACCTTACATTTTATAACAATGTAGGCAAGAGTATGTGTTAGCATAAAAATGTTCCAAGTATGACAGTAATGCATAAAAATATGAATTCGTGCTAAAATTGAAGTTTTCATGATATTCAATGACAATGCTAAAACATGAGATAAAAGTGTTATAAAACATAAGTCGTAAAACACGGTCAATGCAATACAACATTTGTGAGATACTTTTGGTGTAACCTTAGTTCATTATTGTGGGAGATTTACCTTTAACCTGCATGTAAGACCATGTGAGCTATCAATCATGGAATCCGGTGTCTACCCCACACCGAAAAGTGGTGTTCTCACTTTCTCAGGTGAGAACTCTAAACTTTTAGCTTACGTGGATGCACTAGCTAATGTCTATCCAAGACAACCTATGATGGCACATATTTTATAAGACACGGGTTATCGTTAGTTGTCTTTTCGGTGCTAAGCATAAATCTAATAGAATATTTATTATTCTTGACTTTTATTAACATTCATGAGACATGGGTAATAGCCACTTGTCTTAGCATTTGAGGTCATGGGTAATTTTCGCTTGCCTCATCATTAAAATAACTCCTTGAATTTGATTCATTTTTTGTGAGAAGACCATACAACCTTAGAATCCTTTATGTGATAAATTCTTTCACATTCATGTATTGAATACTTATGTGAGAAATCATTTTACAACAATTAACCAACAACAATATCATTTATGATTTACTATCAAAGAGACTTATATCATATTTCATCGATTTAATAAGAACATGCATATTTCCATAATTCGCCTTTTGTGGTTCAAAACCCACTTTCAATCATAAAAATCTAGAAAACATGGGTTAAGTGGGTTCAAAAGAGCTAATTGTGGGTCGTGTCTCAGTCCACAGGCTATGGGCTGCTTTGTTGATACTGACACCAAAGGCCTAGGAAAGCTGCAATTCCATATTTTTCTGCATACAAGGTGTTACACTCCTACTCCTAAATGTGGTGCACTTTATACTAATGAACAAGACTTTACTAAATGTGACACACTTAAACTCTTCGAAATTTGCATCTGATAAGTTTTGGGAAGAATGCACGAAAACTGTAGTCCACATCACCACAATATATAGATTCCTCTCACCATTTGAGAAACATAAAAAGATTATTTGTACCGTATAAGCCACTTTTGTGTTTTTGAATATGTGTGCTATATGTTCGTGCCAATCATCTCTTCAACAAGTTTGATAAGAGAGTTGTTCATTGCATCTCTGTTGGATACGAAGAACAAAGAAAAGGATATTTTTGTTGCTAATTGCTTTATATCTTTTATTAATTTCAGTTTAGTAGTAACCAAAATCTTCAGATTTTGTTTGATAGAAAATTCAATGGATGAAATATTTGGATGCTGTGAGTTATGGTCATGAGAGTAGTGTATGTAGGAAGATCCTTTCTAAGTCCTTTTTTGGGGATACTTGGAAGATATTTTGGTACATTTATTAAAACTATGACTAGGATCACAAAATTTAAAAATCTTCTTTTTATTAAACTCGGAATCTAGTCAAACAAATAACTTTTATTACTTAATAGTACTATCTTTTTTCACACATATATTTTATCGTTCTGGGGCATTTTAATTGATTTTTTCTAAAGAACGACCATGAGAACGCAGTTGTGAAAGGAGAGCGAGCAATAAAAATAGACTTGATTCTTCTTCTTCTTCACCATCGAGAGGGTTAATGGAATGAAGAAAATCACCGACACTATTGCAACATTGATGAGGGAAATGTGTTCTCTAATAGAGCGGATGTTTGCAGAATTCAATGCAGGCTGGACAAATTTGAACATAAATTTTAGAGTGAAAAAATCACTTAATCTTCTAGATAAAGGGAAAAAATGATTGAATTTGTTATGATTCCTTCATCTGACGTCAATGAAAACTCATCGATGCTTTAGGTACAATTGGTTTTACTTCTCTAAAGTGGATTTGGCCAAAATAAAATTGTCAAACGCAACAAAAATGAGGGTGATGTTTTACTGACTGAAGATGATGGTGTTGATGTTCTGATTGTAGATCATGTTCCTCCAGAGAAAATAGTGATAGACATTATCGAAGGTGGTGATGTTAATGTTCCAATAGTATATCATGTTCCTATAAATAGGTTTTTACCCCTTTTCGACCTACGTGGCACTATCTTCTGGATCAACGCGTGTTGACAATTTTTCAAGCTATCTGGTTTATAGTGGGTAGAAAATTATTTATAGGAACAAGATCTTAAATCAGAACGTTAATATCACCATCTTCGACCATGTCTACCACTGATTCCTCTGTAGGAACAAGATCTACAATCGAAACATCAACACCATCATCTTCAATAAGTGAAACATCATCTTTCTTTTTGTTGTGTTTGTGACTATATGTAGCAGTTATGGACTCCTTGTGCCATTTCACTTGGTCCTCCTTAAATAAATCAGCAAAAATAAACAAAGATTTAAAATCATCACTATAATTTGATTTTGGGAAATAAACTCAAGAGAAGTAAAACCAATTCTACCTGAATCATCAATGAGTTTTCATGGCAATCAGATGAAGGAATCATGGCAGCTTCGATCATTTTTCATATTTGTCTTGATCCCAAGAAGATTCAATTCTTTATCCACTGTTAAATTGTATGATCAAATATGTCCAGCCTGGCATTCAATTCTCCAAACAACCTCTGTATTAGGTAACACATTTGTCTCATCTCTGTTGCAACAGTACCGGCAATTTGCTTGATTCCATTAACCATCTTGACGGCGAAGATGTTGAAGAAACACAACAGTGAAAGATTTTCCGATCAAGTCTATTTTTAGTAGTCTCTCTCCCATTTCAACTGCCTTCTCATAGCCTTTCTTTAGAAAACATATCAAAGCAAACGCCCCTGCAAAATAAAATACATTTTATTTAAATAAGATAGTACTATTAAGTACTAAAATTTATAGTTCGACTAGATTACTGGTTTAAGAAAAATTAAAAAGATTTTAAATTTTGTGATCTTCGTCAAAGTTATATTAAATGTACAAAAATATCTTCCAACTTTCCCGAAAAAAAGACTTAGAAAGGATCTTCCTACATATACTAGTCGCATGACCATAATACATAGAGTCCAAATATTCTCTCAATTGTTTTTTCCATCAAACCAGTTGAAGATTTTAGTTACTGCTAAACTGAAAGAACTCGTGGCCTTTGACAGACCAAATAAAGAAAATTAAGAAAACATATAATGCGATTAGCAACAAAGAAAACCACTTAAGTTAGACACTATACTAGACAAAGAATCCTATTCATTTACCATATTAACAATATTTTAAATAGCACTAGTAATGAAAATCCTACATGAAACAATAATCCCGAAAAGGGATATGTGTAACTACCTTGTATGATTTTCATGTCACTCGCACAAAAGATATGTCTCATTCACTTTACATGAAGCTTGAAAAGAGAATAAATTTCCATATTTATTTAGTTTTTTTTTGAGTTTTGAACGCACCAAATCCTACAACAAAATAAATGTTCTAAGAAAAATTGTTTCGTAGAATATGCAAAAAGAAAAAGGACTAGAGAAGATCTCAAACAGATCATGTGTGACAATATAACTTGAACATGCTGTGTAGGAACAAAAACACCAACAAACACAGTGTATCTCACAAATGGGGTATAGGGAGAGAAGTATGTATGTAGACTTAACCCCTACCTTTGTGAAGGTAGAGGCTGTATCCAAAAGAACCTTAAACATGCAATGTATTTTTCCATATTTGACAATAGAAGAAGAATTAAATTGCACCTGCAAGACATGTATAAAGTAGGAACTTACAAACCATTAGTTACATAATTGTATTTTATCTCATCACCTGCAACCTTCATTGTTGCTTAATTCTTGTTGATTTTGTGAAAGTGGACAGACAAGTATTTCAGTATGGATTTAATTCAACAAATGTGTTGAATATTGTCGTTTGGGATACGATGGGCACAATCGGTTTTTCACAACTTGAATTTTATTATATAAAAGTAAGGACCTGCTTCAGTCTTACAATCTTGATCACACTTGTTGCTTGCTTCAACAACACTCTTTGCTTGAGCACGCACTAGTTTTGCTCTCTTGGTTTCTTGCTTGCTTACATATAAATGAAACACCTCTGTTTATAGTAGGTGATGGAAGAATCTAGAGACATACATACTACTATATTCTAGAATATTCCTAGATCTTTTTCAAGAACTATTCTTTCTAGAACATTTCTAGACTTTTCTCTCTAGAATACTCATTCTAGAAATCTTCCTTCAATTCTCTACAACTCCGAAATATTCTAGATTTTTCTTGATTTATCTTGGGAAATAATTGAGTTAGTGATGAATTCTTAACACTTCCACTAAACACCAACTTAATTTTTTCTTTGCACGTTGTGAGCTCTTCCTTTTTTTTTTCAAGCATCATGACGTCCATACCCTTTGAGGATCTCCACCGTCGTCGAATTATTCCGATCCCTATTCTTTGAAGCTTTTTCAAAGGTAGTAGCCTCTTTGATGTTAACCACCTATGTTAATGTTGCATCTATGTACTTGATGTTTTGAGGATTTAGTCATGTAGACCTCCTACATTGGGATTGTGACTCTTCTTTGACTTGTTCTTGCAACTCATTTTTTGTTTCACAAGATCCATTTTTCCATATGATTTTCTTTTACTTTTGTGGACATACCTCCTGATTAGATTCTATATTATTCCTTTGTTATAGTTTGTTGAGCTTATCTTACAAGTTTTTACTCAAGATCTATTGACTCTGGCTTGAAGACTTCTTCGGACCACCAAGTTTACGCTTTGTCAAATACTACATTTCTTGACACATATGTTCGGTTTGTGGTAGGGTCACAACACTTACATCATTTGTTGATCGTCATATCTAATAAAGATGCAACAAACAGTTCTTTTATCAAACTTTTTGCGGAGATGATCTGACATGATCACATAGCACACGCAACCAAAAACTCTAAAGTATATTATGAGAGGAATTATCTTTTTATATTTCTCAAATGGGGAGATGAGTCTGAATCTTTACTGCGATAACTTGTTGGTGATGTGGATGGTGATGTAGACAACAAGCTTCATGCATTCTGCCCAAAAACTTTTTGGTATATTTATACTATGAAACATACTTCTGCATATCTCTGTCAACTGCATATTTACGCGATGATTCCCCATCGATGGACCGTAACAGGGTCGATGGTCCATCATCGGGGTCCGTCGATGGTGCCCTAACTTTGAAAATTTGAAGACATACCTGGGATTGATGGATCCCACCGACGGTCCATCGATGGATCTGTCAATGGGTGCAGCAGACCAATTTTCTGCAGATTTCTGGTGATTTGATACCTGCACATTTAACACCCATTAAGCTAATTTTTTTGTATTTTCTGGACACTTTTTGGACACGAACCCTAATCTATGCTTTAGCCAATAGTTCAAAATAAAAATAAAGGAACATTCAAACGTGACATAAGTAATAAAAGAAAAAATATGCAACTATGCCTAGAAAATCATGAAAAAACTATAGTTGGCTAGAGGATACATATTGGGTTGACTCCTAATTATCCCTTGATTTAACGTCACGGCACGATGGAGGACTCTTGATTATTCAGACTTCATCAAGATCGTATGACTCGATCACTTCATTCCCGTTTCAAAATGCCCTAGATATATTTTGACTCGCTGCCCGTTCAACTTGAACCTCTCACTCTCCTTGTTCTCCAACTCAACTGCACCATGAGAGAATAGTTGGATGATCAAATAGGGACCAGTCCATTTGGACTTGAGTTTGCCCGGAAACAAACGCAACCTAGAATTCAACAAAAGCACCAAATCCCTAACAAAAAAATCGCACTTCTAAGTCATTTGGTCATGGTACTTCTTCATTTTTCTTTGTATTGGGATGAAATTTCGTACGCCTTCAAGCGAAATTTATCAAGCTCATTCATCCCGTTTAACCTCTGTTCCGCAGCCTCATTCCACTCCATTTTCAAATTCTTGATTGCCCACGTGGCCTTATGCTCTAATACGACCGGTAAGTGAAAAGCCTTCCCATATACAAGTTGGTATGGGGACATACCTATGGGATTCTTTATGCTATCTCATAGGACCAAAGAGCATCTTCAAGCCTCCTTGACCAAACCTTTCTGTTAGCATTCACCGTTTTTGCCAAAATTTGCTTAATCTCCCTGTTTGACACCTCAACTTGCCCACTAGTTTGAGAATGGTAAGGAGTGGCCATATTATGGAGAACCCCATATTTTTCCAATAATCCCTTAAATAGCTTATTTCAAAAGTGAGATCCTCCATCACTACTAATAGCCCTTGGGATGTCGAATCTAGAAAATATGTTCTTTTTCAAGAATGCGGTGACACTCTTCCCTTTATTATTCGCAAGTGCAATAGCTTCCACCCATTTAGACATATAATCGAATGCCACAAGAATGTACTTCATCCCATGAGAACTCACATAAGGTCCCATAAAGTCAATGTCCCACACATCAAAAAACTCAATCACAAGAATGGGATTTAGATGGAGCTCTTGCTTTCGCGAAATGCCACCATCTCTTTGGAATCTATCACATGCCTTGGATAACTTATGAGCATCTTGGTAGATGGTTGGACAATAGTATCCACATTGCAAGATCTTGTGAGCAGTTCGAATACCACTATGATACCCACCTACTGGCGAAGAATGGCATGCCTCCAAAACACTCAACATCTGAAATTCTGGCACACAGCGTCGAATAATCCCATCAGTACAATTCCTATATAAGTATGCCTTATCCCAAAAGATTTTTTCACATCATGTATGAACTTTTTTCTTTGATAAAAGGACGAGTCCGGCGGGACGATATCACTAGCCAGATAATTTTCAAAATCTGCGAACCATGGAATCAAGTCTTGGGAGGCAGCTAATACATGCTCATCAGGGAAAGTATCATCAGTCTCAAACTTTTCACCCAACTCTCTCATTGCTTCATCTTCTAATCGGGATAAGTGATCAGCAAATTGATTTTCGATCCCTTTTCTATCTTTTACCTCAAAGTCGAAATCTCGCAATGGTAATATTCAACGAATTAACTTCAATTTCGAATCCTTATTTGCTGTCAAATATCTCAAAGCAGAATTATCAGTATGTGCTATAACTCTAGTGCCAAGAAAATAATAGTGAAATTTCTCAAAAGCAAAGACTACTGCAAGGAGCTCTTGTTCAGTCACAGTGTAGTTCTGTTGGGCTTCATTAAGGTCTTTATTAGCATAGTAAATGCGATGAAGGATTTTGTCCCTTCTTTGTCCCAATACCACACCAAGAGAAACCCCACTGGCATCACACATCACCTCTGAAGGTTTGCTCCAATCCGAAGAAATGATTATAGCTGCAGAAACCAATTTTTCCTTCAACTCACCAAATGCCTAAAGAAAACATTCATCAAAATGAAACTTATACTCTTTCTCAAGTAACTTTCACAAAGGATGTGCAATCTTTTAAATATCCTTGATGAACCCCCGGTAAAAGCCTGCATGCCCAAATCAACTTCTCACACCTTTAAAGAGATAGGTGGAGGAAGTCGCTCTATCACCTCAACTTTAGCTCGATCAACCTCTATACCCTTCTCTGAAATGTGATGACCCAATACAATACCTTCTTTTTCCATGAAGTGACATTTTTCCCAATTTAGCACAAGGTTTCAATCTTCACACATTTTAAGAACCTCGGAGAAATGACTCAAACAAACACCGCTCAAAGGAGTCACCAACCATTGAAAAATCATCCATAAACACCTCAAAAGTGTCCTCCACCATATCGGAGAATATTGACATCATACATCACTGAAATTTGGCTTGTGTATTACATAACCCAAACGACATTCTATTGAACGCAAGGTCCTATAAGGACAAGTAAAGGTGGTTTTCTCTTGATCTTCCGGTGCAGTAGAAATCTGATTATAACCCAAATAGCCATAAAGGAAATAGTACCACCCTTTTACTGCATGTCTATCTAACATATGATCCATGAAGGGCATAGGAAAATGGTCCTTCTAGGTCCATGCATTTCATTTCCAATAATCCATACATACCCTCTATCAAGTCACCGGCCTCATCGGAACAAGCTCATTTTTCTCATTGGGGACCAGAGCCATTACCCCTTTCATAGGTACACACTGAACAGGGCATACCTAACTACTATCGGCGACTGGATATATCACTCCAACATCCAACCACTTAATGATTTCCTTCTTCACCACCTCTTATATAGGTGGATTTAAACGTCTCTGGTGCTTAATACTTCGCTTATGATCGGGCATGAGTTGGATTTTATGTGAACAAATCCAGGGAGGGATCCTAATAATGTCTGCAATAGTCCACCCAATAGCTCTTTTGAACCTTTTTAACACCTCCACCAAACTCTCAAATTATTGCACATTCAAATCTTATGCAACAATTACTGGCACAGTGTCACCTTTTCCCAAGAATACATACCTCAGATTAGGTGGTAAAGCCTTAAGTTCTACTTTTGGAGCCTCCTCTATAGATGGTTTTGTAGGTGGATAATCACGATTCTTCATATCTAACTCCAACTTCTTTTGTTTGAACTGAACATCACCTCGATCAAGTGCCACGACCAATGACCCATATTTTTCAATACAATCACTATCAAAATCCATGATCACCGTCGCTAGTGTTTCTACACCTAGAGGCTCGTATCTTTGTACCTGAGATGACTTTTCAACCCTGTAAGATATGGCAGATACCTATAAGATCTCACCACTCTGCCTCATGGACCTACCAATTCTCACCGAAATTCCACGGTTTTATGTTTATGTATGGGTCCAATTTTCATTGAGTTTATTCTTCAAATATAATTTGTTATTATATATTATGTAAGATTTGATGATAATTACATATTTTCCATGATTTTTACATAAACCCGTAATATATGAATGCATTATGATTATGAACTAAGTTTGAACATATCAATGCATTATGAATTGAGGAACTTATGAATCAATAATGCTTTTACATAAAGTATTAAGCACATTTGATGAAATTGAACGCTTCCTATATGATCAATATTAAGATGATTTAGATAAGTGTCTCTTATGAGTGTGATATGAAATAATTTTTTTTTATAAAACTCTTCTTATTATATGAATTTTATGATTGATTTGGTTTATTGTATTCTTACAATTTCAAGAAGTATGAATATGATCTGATTATGCATAGCTTCCAGTGAGAGTTTACTTAGAACTGAGTGGACTTTGGAATGGAGGCTCACCCATTAGTAGAACAAAAGTTTGTTGGTATAAATTCCTTTGTCCCACAACTAGGTAATCGATCTTCCTAAGCTTAAGAACATTGTTGTTACCATGGAAAGTAAGATACTCATATTTTTTATATGAGAAGTATACTAAACTCCTTCTTATAGATTACATGGTTCATATCAATAAATGGTATCATCCACAATAATTTATGATTTCCTTGAAGGATTATGAATTAAGCTTAGGTTGTGATTTTCATAATATCAAATTAACCTTGTGTTACATCTCTGTCAAATGCCTATTTTTTCATTCAACCACTTCATTTTGTTCTGTTGTATGTGGGCAAGTTAATTGTCTTCTTATCATCTTCTTTTTAAGAAGATAGTCATTAAGCTCTTGTGACGTGTATTCTCCCCTTTGTCCATAAGGAGACATTGAATTTTTCTTCCAATATCATTCACCACAATATATTGTAACTTTTTAAGCTTCTTAAATACTTCATATTTATTTTTTAAGAAGTAAATCCATACGTACCTTGAGAAGTCATCAATGAATGTTACTATGTCAAGCAACTGATGATGGAGGACTTTTTTACTGGTCCAAACATGTCTGACTGTACTAGCTTAATTGCTCCATTCTTTGATACTTCGACTCTCCATAGGGAAGTTAGTGTGCTTTCCCATATTGACATCCAACACATATAATGTCTCCTCTAATATTAAGCTGGGGAAGACCTTTTAATATTTATTATTGCATGATAATTTTTAGTTTTATGTACCTCATGTTCCTGTGACAGGCATGCTAGAGATTAGTTGTTTCATTACTTTGCATATTAAAAACACAAGTTGTCTTCGATGACATGACATAGATTGATTCTAATTTTTATCTTCCATGATTGGTGTAATTGTAAATTTTAAGTTTCGATATACTTTTACGTCATTTGGCCAAACAAGACATAGTTATCAGAATTTTTTAGTTTTGATACATATAATAAGTTATGATAGACATTTTGAAGTTCCACTTGTCTTTAGGTGTGAGGAGGCACAAAAATTGTCTCACCAATATGAGTTATTTATATTTTTGAATTATTTGTAGTCACCAAAACTCGACCACCTTTCTGTTCACTCAGGTTAATGAGATTTTTCTCATCACCAGTCATATGATTGGAACATCTTGAATCAACGATCCAATCATGTTCATAATCGACCAATTTCTCACATACAATTGCAAGTGCAAGATCCTATTTTTTTGTTAGAGTGACCGTTGGCAAGCTCCTCTTGTTAATTAGTTTCTTCAAATGCATAAGAGGTCTAGAAATCCCAAACTTCTTCTTCATATTTCTTGTTTTGAGTAGAAGTATCTACATTAACTTTAGCTTAATTGTCTGGTGTAATGTCCTTTATTTGCAAAATTGTAGCACTTCTCCATTTGCCAGTTCTTAAAGCCTTTTGCCTGCTTATTTTGTCGTTGATTTCTTTGGTGTTGATTCTTTTGGTATCCCCTTTTCCATGAGCTTTTCTCTGCTTCTCTTTTTTGATAGGTTTATATTTTGGTTAAAAGCACCTTATCTTTGTCTTTTAAAGTGCGACTTGATAATGGATTCTTGAAATCTTCTTCATTTGCCAACAGATTTTCTAACTCAGATAAATTGGTTCTGTAGCCCACCCCCGTAAGTCTGTAATTATGCCTTTGTACTCTGGCTTCGACCATGAAAAATTATTCTTATAATTCTTATCTCCGTGATAGCATTCTCATGGTCTAATTTTTATATTTCATCAGATAAAAATTTTACCGTTGAGATGTATTGCCTGATTATAGTATTCCGTTTAGAGATCGACAAAGGCTAATTTTCAGGACCTTGTAATCTCGCATCATTCTTCTTTGTAGGAATCGTTACTAAGATGTCCCAAGCTTCTTTAGGTGTCTTTTGGAATTCTTAAGTTGTTGTAAGAACTCATCCTCAATTGTTACAGTAAGACAAAAAATGGCCTTTCCATCTTTGACCTTCAAGGTTTTTGAAACTTAAGCATATGTTCGTATAGTGGTGTCATGAACAAATTTAGAAGTGTGACTGGCACTGTCAAGAAGATTCCCAAAGAAAGCCTTAACAAGAAATGTATAGAAAATGGAAAAGAGTTTCCGACGTTTTAGGGCCTATCCTGAAACTACCTATATCAGAAATCAATAACGCAGCCAACCGATCTCATCACTAATCACCTTATTAATTAATAGACCATTTGAAGAGTAAAAATAGAAATTCCAACTCCAAAACATAAGTCTCATACTAGACAATGTGTACAATATGAAAGAATAAGAAAGAACTTCTAATAAAAGGAATAACTATGGAGTGACTCTAGGAATAAAAAGAAATGTTTATAACAACTAATGAGCTTATTGTCCACGCAAACAAGTGTAGGTCTAACCAGGAAGTATCAACTCGTAAGTTGTAGTAAAGAAACCATTACCCGTGTAACCTGCATTCTTTGTAAAATTAAACAAGGACTGAGGCACTAGATCAGTGAGTAATAACACTTAACTACAACCATTAATGAGGAAAATTTCAAAAAACATGCTAGTATGGTAGTGAAATTGCTAAATTCAGTGCCTTTTTTAGAAATGGTAACAATATTCAATCTTATTTGCCTCATGTAAGGAGAATCAATATAAACTGTTAGTAGTAACCTCAGAAAAAACACTTTCATAATAAATCTTAGTTGAAAACGTAGAAAAAGACTTCCATATCAAATCGTGGTAGTAAACTTAGATAAACACTTTCATATAAAAAATTCGTAGTAAACTCAGAAAGACGTTTCCATATCAGATAGTTATAGCTAGGAGGTTTCCAAGGATGAATCATGTAATCAGTGTGGCCTTCTCTTTAAGAAGTAACCTATAATAGTAAACTTCTCATAAAGGTGTAAAATGTTCATATCGGTAGATCCTACTCGAGAGATAATAGTAACAATATACTAGTTTTATGTTACCACTAACAAGGGCTTTATCAAAAATCAGTAACTACAAGGTGCACCAAGTCTAACGAACCTATCTTTATCTATCAGAATCATCGATTCTTATTCGGGTTTATGTCTAACTACAAAAGTGTAGTCCAAATCTTTAACGTACTCACTCAAATAATAAGAGTTTAACATGTTCATCTATCTCTTCTAAACTCACATTTCTCAAATTCTCAATGTTTTAATTCATAGCCACGAAAAATACAAATCCAATCTTTAAACTATGTTTAGAAACTTACCTTCTGCTTCTGCTTCCCTCATCAATTAAAATTAAACTTTACCAATTTTACTTGTTTACTCCGTCATTTAATGAAGCAGTAGCTTTGAATAAAGGAGAAGTATAAAAGGTTCATTTTTTAGCTGAAGCCCTTTTCTATACGTGCAGTTGGGATAAGGCCCACTCCCTTTTTCTTTTAATAAAGTTCTTTGGTCTCATTTCCCCTTTATTACTATATGTATATTTATTTGGATAATGACTAATATGTCCTTGTTTAAAATATGTGATATTACATTCTCCCTACCTTAAGAAATTTGGTCCCCATATTTAGATGATTGTATACCTGTAGACTTAAATAAGAGTGGATACTGGATGGGTATTGTAAATAGGCTTACAAAGTTAGCATACTTATTATTGTTCGAAAGTATATAAAATAGAGCAGCATATGAAATGAGTGGCATTACTTCACAGCACTCTTGTCCATACACACATGAGCAAAATGGGGTTGTAGAAAGAAAAAATAGGCATGTTTTGGAAATCACATTAGCTCTTCTTATTACATCAAATGTTCAGTAAATATTTTGGGTTGAATCCATCAAAATTTCTATCTATTTAATAAACAAATACAACATTAGTATTAACAAAGATAATAGTCCATATTCCATTCATTTTGGTAAACTCCCTGATTATTCTCATCTAAAAGTTTTTAGTTGTCTGTATTATCAATTTACCTAGACATGAATGTCATAAATTATCTGATAAAGTAGTGAGTTGTGTTTTCCAGGGTTAAAATGATGTTAAAAAAGGCTATCTTTGTTATGATTCTTCTAAACGACAATTATTGGTTTCCATACATGTAATTTTCGTAGAGCATTTGTTTGATTACACTATTACCTGGCCTCTTCAACAAAATTAAACTCTGTCTCCTTTCTGTACAAGTTTGAGAGTCAGCAGGTACAAAAATCCTTTGTCTCCCAATGAACACCCTAATGGCATTATTGATGATTTTGGTCAACTAGATGCATTTCCTACGGATAATTCAGGAAAGAGTACTTTGTTACATATATTTCATTGGATACCTCTTTCACTAACTCATACATAATAATGATTATTCTTATTGTTAACCTATTCCAAGTGACCAAATAAATTCATGCATTCCTTCTCTTCGTCACTATGAACGTAAAATATCTTCCCCGGATCTATATGGAGAACCTCTAGGTAAATATAGTCGATTATCTTATGCCTTTGTTGCTACTTTAAATTTGATTTTTGTCCAAACTGCTTACCTATAGGCATTAAGTCATGGCTGCTAGAAAAATGCATTAGAAGAGGAACTTTTGGCTTTATAAGAATCTCATACATTGTATCTGATATCTAAATTGGCTGAAGCTTTTGTTAGTGGGAGACAATGGATTTATTATGAGAAAATAAAGTCTTATGGAACATTGGAGAGGTACAACGAGTGAATAGTAGCTCAAGGGTAGAAACAAGAATATGGTTTGGACTATAAGGAGACTTTGCTCCTGTTGCAAAGATGACGACAATTCGTGTATTGCTCACTATAGCATCAATCAAACAATGGAAAATTCATCAAATGCATGTGAAAAATTCATCTTTTCATGGTTAACGGCATGAGGCTATATACATAAAGTCTCCCTCATGGTACCACCAAGATCAACTTGATATGGTTTGTTGTCTTTAGAGATCTAGTTCTGTTCTTAAGAAAGCCCCACGTACGTGGTTTAAGAATTTTTGATCTACCATCATAAATGCTGGATTTTGTTAATGTGTTTGGGATTATTCATTATTCATCCGACACCTCTAATAACTATATGATAGTGTGGATGATATGATTATAACCGACAATGATGAGAATGGAATTGTACAACTCAAAAATATTATTAGTTCAACTTTTAAAATTAATGACCTTGGAAGGTTAACATATTTTTTGGGGTTGGTGGTTGAATATTTGTAGGATGGTATCATGATAAGCCAAAGGAAGTATGTGGAGGATCTTGTTACACAAGCATGTCTAAGTTATCAGAAGGTGGCTCGAAAACCTATGGAGATCAATGTGAGGCACAAAAACTATGACGGTGGCCCTCATGCAGACCCAACATTATACCTGAGGCTCAGTGGTTGTTTAAATTTATTTGAAAATAACAAGGCCTGACATCTTTTATCCAGTTGATGTCTTGAGCCAATTCGTTACAAATCCTTGCCAGCATCATTTTTCTTCCCTACTCAAAATCATTCTCTATGTTCAGCACAATAAATCAAGGTCTTTCCTTTCATTCAACATCATATCTAAACTCTAAGGGTATGGAGATGAATATTTTGAAGGATATGCAAACTCTCAAAAGCGTATGACAGGATGGTGTATGTTAATGTGATCATCACTTGTATCATGGAAGTGCAAGAAGCAACCAAGAATTTCAAATCATCAACGGAGACATAATATAGATCAATGTGAGTTGCTTTCTCAAAACTTGTGTGGATACGTTGATTGATGGTAAAACTTTATACAATATAAATAGCAAGAAATTTTTTCCACCATGAGAAGACAAAGTACATTGAAGTGGACTTCCATTATATTCGATAACATATTGTTGATAAAGTCATTAGCATTCGACATATCACGTCGCAAGATCAATTGGAAAACTTGTTTACAAAAACGATGACATGGAGCAGAAAACAACTCTAAATATCCAAATTAATGATTCCAAATAAGTATCATCAACCTTATAGGGGATGTTGACCATATCAGATATGATTGCAAATTATACCTTATATGATTCTGAATAATATATTGTAAGGACTCCAAAATGAACTAGGTCAATATAGATCCTTACTCGAGTGTCATGAGTTAATAAGGTCTTAAAAATATGAATATAAGTGTTAGATGTCAGCTTGAAGAGTTCGAAAAAAATTGGAAGAGAAAGGTCCAAGAAGTCCGGAAAGTATTCTAAGTTGAACTAGTGTGTCATAGTGTTTTGTAGTGGAGTTTTTGGATATAATATGAGATTGAAAATAAGTATAGATGGTTCCTACACATAGAAATAGATGTAATAGGTCAAAATGTTCCAGTACGACACCCCGGGGACCACCCTAAGGGTTCCCAAAGAGGACCCAAACGTTGGCCAAGAAAGCTGTCGGGCAGCCAAGATGTGAAGGCTGCTGCAAGTTGCATCCTGCACTTAAAGGGAAATTTTTGCCCTGAGAATCGGGGGCAACGCGATCCATTCTGTCTCAAATTAATTTTAGAACCAAGATGTGGAGGTGACCCTGTGACGCGCAGTGACTTTCGAGATTTGGTCGGGTAGTTTTTAAGTCAAATTAGAATTGGTCAAACGGTCCAATAGGTGCACGGATCTTTTGGGAACTTTAGGGATTAATTATTGGAGGTTTTTTTAGGTGTTTTAAGTGTATTTAATCAGCACACTAGCCATTTACACTCTAGACATAAAATCAAAACGCCTCCTTCCATAAGACACTCTCAAGAACACCATTGAAGAAGAAGAGAAATTGGAGGCAACTTTTAGGATTAAATTCACCAAGGTTTCAAGCTTGTTTTAGGGATATAATATAAGGTATATGAAGCTTATACATCCATGGATTCTTCCATCCATGGAACCCCCATAGTTTTCCTCAATTGTGAATCCAAAATACCCTAATCTAGAGAGGGTTGAAATTACAATTTGGGTAAGGCTTGATTGTGATCCCAATCTAGTGGGTAGCATTCCATGATGTTCATATGACTATTATGTGATATTTTCATTAGGTTTTTATGGTGAATTTTAGTATTTGATATTGAAGATGATCATTGTGATTTTAGGACATTAGAGGCAAGATGAAAGTTCTAAGTTGACCTTCTTAATTCAATTGTATTGTAATTGATCATTTTTGAATCACCTAGATATGAATTAAACTAGGCCTAATTTATCTAGGATTATCTCGACTTGAAAAGTTGGTTTTGAACAGTTATGATCATGTATGCCTAGACTAACCTTCTAATGATCAAATTTAATGAATTAACTTGTAAATGAACAAGGATATTGATGAATTAGGGGAATAATTGAGTGTAATACTTGTATGTCATTGACTATAGGGCTTTGGGGGTGAATTCATTATGAAGGGATTGTGAGTTTTCTTTCTTTTCTACATTTAGACATGAAAAAGTTAGGGGAAACAAGTTATCTCACATAGATGGATTTTAGGTTGACCTAATAACCTAAAATGAATCAAGACATGATGAACTAGAATAGATTGAAGTTGTATTAAATAAGCCTCTTCTTGTTTAGTTGACTTTGTAAGATAAGACCAAGGTGTGTTAGCTTGAGATGATTGGTCTCATGATAACATGAGGTGATGAATATCATGATAGCTTTGGATGGAGGAAGTAAGATCTCTCATGTTTAGCTTGGTCATGTGTGCTAGGATACTTGATCATTGTAGCATAGTAATGGTGGCTATTCTGATAGCTTGGGTTTGAGTAATGAAGCTCTCCTAAGAATAGCTTGAAGTAGCAGGACTAGAGTGCCTTCATGATAACTTGACTTGGTTAGGCCTAAACCATTTCATGATAGATTTAAGGGAAAGATCTATACTCTCATAATGTTAGCATGACTTGCATACAAGGTTCATTTAATGATATCTTTTCTTGCATGCAAGGTCCATTTCATAAAACAACTTCAGATTACTTTCTCTCAAATCTTAGTGTTGAGGATTCATTCTCTCTTATGATTAGATTGTATCTACATGGTTGGTTTGATGATTGTTAGGATGGGTGAATCCTTCCTTAGTTAGAATTGATTAGGTTGTTCTAGAAAACAACTTAGTGTGGATGCTAGTATGGGATGATATCCATACATGACATAAGTATGACTTGAATCTACCTATGGCATGAGCCCAATGATATGTATATTTATCTTGAGTAGTGGCTATGGTTTCTTTCTATGCAATGATTGAATAAAGATACTATTTCCTTGTCAATATGAAGTAGGTCTACAAGAGACTCCTAAACTAAAATGAAAAGGAATAGGGTGACTTCAAGATATTCTTAGTGTTTGAGGTAGAATGTGATGCTTCACATGCATTGTACAAGTGTGCTTTAAGGTGGCATATGGTCATATAACTCATATGTTATGATAAACTTAAGGTCATAATTATGAAACTGGATTATGATCAATAATGACCAAAGAGAGGTACTTAACTTTGGTAGTTGTAACAGAAGCTACCTTAGCCTTGGACAAGTACATTTGGAGGTTTCTTGTGAAGTAGTTCATTTGAGCAAGAAGGAAAATGATTTGAGTATGAACTCTTATATGCTTTATGATGCTTTATTATACTTATGATAGTCTTGTTATGTTTGTTTATTTATCTCTTATGATTATGTCTATTATTGACTAACCCTTTGAGATATCTTACGTTTTGGTATGATAGTTTTCGTATTTTGTATATTTTGTACTAACACATATTTTGCTTACATTCTAATCCAATGTATGCTCTTGAAGAGTTTGAGTTACTTTCATAGGTAGAGTTTTCAAGGCTTGCAAGAAGTGAAGATTGGTGAGTCCTCATAGTATTTGAGGACATCACTCCTATATTGTCGTTTATGTTCTTTTCTGTGTAGACTTTTATGGATTGTGACCCAAGACATTAGTAATCGTGTTGTCATAGATGGTTTTTGAGAAGTATGCTAAAAGTTTTATGAAATGTTTCCGTATTATTTTTTGATGAAATGTTTTAAATTCCATGCTACTTTTTGTATATATATGCATTGAATGATGTCTAAGGTCTTCCGCAAGACCTCCGAGAGGTCAAGTATGTCGCGTAGAGTCTTGAAAGATGCCCTATCTTCTAGGATTTACTTTGGGTATAATAAAGTTGGTATCAGAGCATAATATTATGAAATGGTCTTACGACGTCTCAAAACCACGTCTACTAGAGTCCTAGTCATTGGTGTGAGTCACGCCACATCTATGAGGAGGAATTATGGGATGCTTAGGAAATTTTAACTTCTTCATTCTTCATGTAGTGCCATAGAGTTTGGCTTGAGCAAACAATTCTTCTAATGTTTGCCTATGTTTTTCCACGTTATGGCTAATGCTAGAAGGGAAGGGGAAGGCAATGAGGATCAAGAGGTCTTAGGAGACCAAATTCCTCCTCAAGTTCCTAATGATCCTCAAGAGGGGAATGTTACTTTAGAGGAATTTAGGACTTCTATGAATTTGTTGGCTTATGCCCTGACAACCCAAGAAAATAGAAAGGTGGTGGCAAACCCTATAAAAGGGGAATGTGTGACTATGCAATTAGGGAGTTCTTGAGGATGAACCCTCTGGAATTTAGTGTCTCCAAGGTGGAGGAATATCCAAATAAGTTCATAGATGAGGTTTATAAGACTCTTGCTATTGTGGTATAGACCTCTAGGGAGAAGGCAGAGCTAGACGATTACCAATTGAAAGATGTAGCTCTAGTTTTGTATGAGAAATGGAAATATTATAGGCTGGTAAGGGAGGGTCCCATAGAGTTGGAGACTTTTAAGTCGGCTTTCTTTGATATGTTCTTTCCTAGGAAATTGAGCGAGGCTAAGTTGGGGGAATTCATTAACCTCAAGAAAGGCAAGTTGAGTTCTAAGGAGTATGCTTTGAATTTCACTCAATTTTATGTGTTTGTTCCAAGCTTGGTAGCAAACATTAGTGAATTTATGAATAAGTTCATGACGGGGTGTCCGAACTAGTGGAAGAAGAGTGTTGCATGGCAATTCTTGTAGATGATATGGATATATCCCGACTAATGGTGTTTTCTCAAAAAATAGAAGATTACAAGCTTAAGAAGGAGATAAAAAGAATTAGCATGGAAAGTGAAGGGTCAGATGGAAATGGGCGTTCTAAGAATCGACAAAAGTCTTCGGGACAAGGCTACTTTAGTACTTCTAGGTATGAGAAGAGTAATGAGTATTCTCCACCTACTTGCACTAGGTGTGGTAAGAAACATGAGGGTAGGTGCTTGGTCGGTAGAGATGGTTGCTATGGGTATGGTGAGAGTGGACATATGATGAAAATGTGAGAGAAGTCAAGAAAGTTTCTTCTAATAAGGTGGAAGATGTTCCTCAAGGTAAGAATAGGTTCTATGATCTCTGATCCAAGGATGATCCTGAATGATCTCTTTATGTCCCTTTCCGGAATGCATTTCTTTAACGATTTATGGAAATTTCCAAAAAAAATTATTTACCTTGTTATTTTTATGTTACCTAATGATGATGAATTGGTGATAGAAAGACTTGTGTAGCTTATTCTCAAGGGGGGATAAAGAGCCCTTTTTATAAGGTCTCGATATGGTTATGTGTAGCTATGTCTAACTTATAATTGAATTGTTTCCTTGATTTGGGTATGTGCATTTAGGTATAATGCATATACGAGGGTATGCTTGCCTAGAATTGGTCCTTTAAGAAGTGTTTATGAAGGTTTCATTCGAGGACGAATGTTTCCCAAATGGGGGATATTTTAAGGACCCCAAAATGAACTAAGTGAATCTAGATCCTAAATTGAGTGTCATGAGTTAATAAGGTCTTAAAATTATGAATATAAGTTAAGAAGTCAGCTATTAGAGTTTGGAAAAAATTGGAAGAGAAACATCCATGACGTCCTGAAGCTAGTTTAAGTCGAACTAGTGTGTCGTAGTATTTTGTAATGGATTTTTGAGGTATAGTATCACTGTGAAATTGAGTATATATGGTTACTACTCATAGAATGACATGTAAAGTGTAAAAAATTTCAAGTAACATACCCCGGAGGTCAGCCTAAGGGTACTAAAAGAGGACCCAAACGTTGGCCAAAAAAGTTGTCGGGCAGCCTAGATGTGGAGGCTGATGTGCGTTGCGCAACCTGCACTTAAAGGGAAATTTTTGCCCTGCGACGCAGGGAAATCATGAACCATTCTGTCTCAAATTAATTTCCAGAACCAAGATGTGGAGGTGACCCCGCGACGCGCAGTGACTTCATAGATTTGGTCGCGTCATTTTTGAGTCAAATGAGAATTAGTTAAATGGTCCAATAGGTACAGGGGTCTTTTCGGAAATTTAGGGATTAATTATTGGTAGTTATTTTAGGGGTTTGAAGTGTACTTAAGCATCATAATATCCAGTAGGACTCTAGACTCCAAATCAAAACCCCTCATTCCATAAAACTCTATCAAGAACACCACTAAAGAAGAAGAGAAATTAGAGTAAGCTTTTAGGACGAAATTCACCAAGGTTTAAAAGATGGGTTTAAGACTCTAATATAAGGTATGTAAATCTTATTCATCCATGGTTTCATCCATCTATAGAGCCCCCATAGTTTTCCTCAATTGCGAATCAAAAATATCCCAATCTAGAGAGGGTTGTGATTGCACTGTGGGTTAGGCTTGATTGTGATCTCAATCTAGTGGTTAGCATTCCATGATGTTCATATGATGATTATGTGATGTTTTCATGAGTTTTTCATAGTGATTTGTAGTATTTTGATGTTGAAGGTGATCATGGTGATTTTATGCCATTATAGACAAGATGAAGGTTCTAAGTTGATCTTCTGAATTCAATTGTATTGTATGATAATTGATCATGATTGAATAAACTAGATATGAATTGAACTTGACCTATTTGATCTAGGATGATCTTGACTTATAAATTTTGAATTAAACCTATGTGATTATGTATGCCGAGACTTACCTTCTAATGATTAAATTGAATGATTTAACTTGTAATTGAAAATGCATCATGATGCATTCGGGGAAATAATCAATTGTAGGGCTTGTATGACATTGATTCTAGGGTTTGGGGGTGAAGTCATTCTGAAGATATTGTGAGTTGTCTTTCTCTTCTCCACTTAGACATAAAAAAGTTAGGGGATTCAAGTTCTCTCACATAGATGGATTCTAGGTTGACCTACTAACCTAAATTGAATCAATACATGATGAACTAGAATATATAGAAGTTGTATTGAATAAGCCTCTTCTTGTTTATTTGACTTGGTAAAATAATACCAAGGAGTGTTATCTTGAGATAATTGGTCCATGATAGCTTGAGGGGATGAATATCATGATAGCTTGGGATTGAGTAAGTAAGCTCTCTCATGTTTAGCTTGTTCATGTGTGCTAGGATTCTTAATCATGGTAGCTTGTGAATGGTGGTTCTGATGATAGCTTGGGATTGAGTAATGAAGATCTCCTAAGAATAGCATGAAGTATCATGACTAGAGTGCCTTCATGATAGCTTGACTTGGAGGCCTAAAAAAATTTATGATAGCTTTATGGGAGAGGCATATACTCTCCTAATGTTAGGTTGACTTGCATACAAGGTGCATTTCATTAAAGCTTGTCTTGCATGCAAAGTGCATTTCATGAAATAGCTCGACATTACTTTCTCATGATAGATTAGAGTTGAGTATTCATGCTCCCATATGATTAGCTTGCATCTACATGATTGGTTTCACAATGGTTATGATGGGTGTTTCCTTCCTTAGTTAGCTTGGATTAGGTTTGTCTAAATAAGTACTTAGTGTGAATGGTAGTACGGGTGATATCCATACATGGAACAAGTGTGACTTGAAGGTACCTATGACATGACCCCTTTGATATGTATCTCTAGCTTAGGTAGTTGCTATGGTTTCTTTCCATGACATGTTTGACTTACAATGATAGTTCCTTGTCTATATAAAGTAGGTTGACTCGATACTCTTAAACTAAAATGAAAGGGAATATGGTGAGATCAAGATATGTTATTGTTGAGGTATTTTGGGATGCTTCACTTGCATTACACAAGTGTGCTTTGATGTGTCCTAGGGGCATAGTGCTCATATGATATGATGAAATTAAGGTCTTAATTATGAAAGTGGATTATGATCAAGAATGACCAGACAGAGGTACTTAACTTTGGTAGTAGTATGGGATGAAGTACATTTGCAGGTGGCTTGTGAAGTAGTTCATTTGAGTAAGAAGAACAGTGATTTGAATATGAAATAATATATGCTTTATGATGATTTATTATTCTTGTGATATTCATGTTATTCTTATGTCTTTATCTCTTATGATTATATCTATTATTGACTAACCCTTTAATATATCTTATGTTTTGGTATGATAGTTTCCATACTTGGTACATTTTGTACTAACACATATTTTGCCTACATTCTAATCCAATGTAGGATCTTGAAGAGTTTGAGTTGCTTTCAAGGGTAGAGTTTCCAAGACTTTTTAAGAAGTGAATATTGGTGAGTCCTCGTAGCATCGGAGGACATCACTGCTTTGTTGTCGTTTATATTCTTTTCATGTTTAGACTTTTATGGGTCGTGATCCAAGCCATTTGTATTCATGTTGCCATAGATGGTTTTTGAGACGTATGCTAGAAGTTTTATGAAATGATTCTACATTATGTTTTGAAGAAAACTTTTAAATACTGTGCTAATTTTCATATATATATTCAATGAATGATGTATAGGGGCTTGTGCAAGACCTCTTATACGTCAAGTACGCCGTTTGGAAACTTGAAGGATGCCTATCTTCTAGGGTGTACTTTAGGTTATGAAATATATTTTATGATCCCAAATATCTTATATGATTCTTATATATTCATAACAATATTCTAATTTAACTAAGCATAATCACACCATCGATATTGTGCTAGAGTTATGCTTATATTATTGTATATAAATAGTGGATAGTTTATCAATTTTAAAGGATAAAATTACGGAATAGTTTTGAAATCTTTTTGGTATTTGATTTTTCAATTGTCATGAAATACTACTCCCAAAACATGAAATAATATTCATACTATAAAGATGTCCATTTTAGGGAGAACTATAAAGCTAATACTCGAAGTCTATGCTCAATAATACTTCTTTAAAATTGAATTGAACAGAACTTAAATGACATGACTATCCTTTTTAGAAAATTGTATTTTGACTCAGTGTTCTGCATACTCTCTTATCAATGCATTGAACTTACTTTAAAGACAAACTAAAAATCATTTCTCTAAAACTAATTATGTTTTCTTTAAACCAACCTTATTTCTTCATGAATATAATGCATAAGAACTGATATATCAAGGCTTTCATATAATTCATAATTAAATATGATTCATGGAGAGATAAGCATGATCCACTATTAAGCATTTTCCATTTAATTAATATATTGAAAAAGACAGAACAAATTCAGTAATTCATGATAAGAAAGTAAGTAGAACTCTCGAATGTAGTAATCCTTGGGTTTGAAACCCTAGTTGGATCTTGCTAACTGAAATTTAGATGTAGGGGGTGATGAAGAACTCAATAAAAAACTATGATAGTCTTACATACCTTAAATCACTCTAATTGAAACTAATTTTGAAGAGGAGCCCTAAAAGTCTCTTCTTGAACTTTAGGATGAGTTCTTGTTTTCACTACATATGATAAGAAGATTTGATGTATAATCTTGTTAAGAATTTATGATTAGAGATTGAAATTTATTAGAACAAATTTTGATACATTAGAGTAACATGTATTGGTATTAAACATGCAGGAGATTAGAGATTTTGAGAGAAAATAAGCCCCACGTCGTCGAAGATAAAACTTTTAATGGTCGTAACACTCCGCAAATGTCATGGCTTAGACTAGAACTTAATATATTCAATAATTTTTTAAAATGATGTTTCCAGAACTATATTAGTGTAATAAGTTCATTTAGAAAGGGTTAGATCCAAAATGACAAGATAGACCTTGACGTCCGTAAACTAGCTACTTTGAACAAGTTGACATCCCTACGTTTGGTGACGGTTTTTATGTGCCAAACATCCAGGAAAGATACACCAAGGAACACTCGAAAGGTCCTTGGGGAGGACCCAAACATGGGTGAGCAGGCTACATGGCAGCCTGCGAACAGGCAGATTGGAGGACAAGTTGTGCGACACACATCGTTCACGAAGCACTCTACCTAAATATATGAGGGGCAGCCTTGCAACGCAATTATGACACGCACCTCAATGCCTCAACTCAAAAATTCAGAAAAATAATGGAAATTCACCCTACGACGCACAACCACTTCCCAGATTATTTAAAGTTGTACTTTTGGTAATTTTTCATAAAAAGACACATTTAAGTTTTTGTACGTTTGGGTATTTTATAGGATGACTATATATGTAAACTAGGTTAGTTTTAGACCACTTTTTACATGTCCAAATAAGATTCAAACACAATAACCCATCACTCTCAAGAAATGCTCTCTTTTCAAAGATCCATTGAAGAATAGGAAGAGGTTAAGGAAGAAGACGAAGGCTTCGAGGTTTCCAATAAAATTTCGTGGATTATAGGTATGGGTTCTTCACTCTTGGGATTACTTTCCCCAAGAGGTCCTTTCAGAAATGATTTTCAAGAATTCAAACTTCTAGGGTTTTCACTCTATAAAACAGGTTTTCTTCCTAACTCTAGATTTTACCTGAATTGCTGACTATTTGATAAATAATGTTTTAATCTCGTGTGATACATAATCTCTCTATAAATAATGGTTTTGATTGTGTTGTACTTACTACTTGACACCGTGTAACGTTGAGATCAAAACTAAGACTTCAAAGAAATCTTTAATGACCCTTTCCTTATCCTACATTATGAATTGATCTTGTATATGAATTGAAGAGTTGATATTGACTATTTTATTGAGTATTTCACTATGTTATTGTTATGATTATTTAAAATTGAATGTAAGGTCTTGAATAAGGTACTTGGAAGCAAGAGGTAATTCTTATATAGTTGTGATTTATCTTTGATGTTTATGTTAGCCTATGGATGATGATAATATTCTAATGAAGTATGCATGATGTTGCTATGAATATATATTGGGCTATTAACATGCTAAATGTGAGATTATAATAAGATTACGAAAATGCAAGTTTATGATATCCTCGTTTATGCTTTACACGTGGTGATTATGTTATGTTAATCTCACAAACGAAGGGTTAGAATAAAAGAAATTATCATGTACTCCTAAAGATATCATGAACATATTTATACAAGGATTTAATCTCCTATGGCCTAAAATAAGTTTATGATATAGACAACTTAAACGTTATTTAAGAAAAAGGCTTAAACTAAGCACCGATGGGCTAGATATAAGCGGTGTCCCTTCCCTATTTGGAAGGTAAGTTCACAATGATTCTCATTAGATAGAGGCTACCATGTAATGTGGAACTATGGGTCTCAAATACGTCTCCTAGTTCTTGAACTTTGTTGCAACCATATGATACTAGCTAGTCGACCACCTTCTTTCGGTGTGGAGTTTATGACACTGGATTCCATGTTTAGTTCAAATGGTCTACGTAATTTAAGTCATATGTTCCCTCATATAAATTAAAGACAAGTTAATGGACGTTGACTAGGGTGACTTGAAGAGTCTACTTATGGGACTTTACCTAGACATTGCATAAGTTGACTCTAAGGGATGTCCTAAGAGATGGTTCTTATGTAATATTATAACATGAAAGGTATAATGGTTATGTTACATGTTGTTACTCTTATATGAAGTAAGTAAAGTTAATGAGCATGTTATTGGTCTATATTTCTTTATGAGTTAATGACTACTTATGTTACAGGTTACATGAATCAAAGCTTTACTTATGGTCTCCTATATTATATATTTGGTTGTGTGGGATTATGGGCCTTCACATGACCATTGCAATTGTAGGTTAGGTTAGGGATCATTGTTAAGTTTTTCGTATGTTATGTACATATGACCTTTACAATATGAATTGTTAACATGACTCTATGATAATATTTGTTTGATTATGATCATGCTTTATATTAATGGAATCCTTAATAAATTATACTTGTTTTATAGTATGCGCACTGAAGACTTTCATATGACTTAGCATAGTTTCCAAAGAAATGATAAATGATCCTTTTTCATGCATGTCCTTAAATGTTATGTGCATATACCAATACTTAGTACATGTGGTATACTAACCCCATTACTTTATATTACTACAAATGTAGGGTCCGGCCATTGAAGATTAAGAAGGTCGATTGAAGAAGCATGGAACTCTTTCTCCATGTGTTTATAGGTCATCATGTTCGGGGATTTTTTTTCATATTCTAGCTTACAAAGACTTAAGAAGATTTTAAGAACACTAGTATTTCCATTATATTTTTTGGATTCTTTTGTCTTATGTCGTATATGGAATATTGACTATTGATTGATTAAGTTCAGATTCATACTCTTTAGATGGTTTTATACATGTGAGACAAGTTTTTAAAATATCGTATGCTATTATGAAGGTTAAGTATGAAGCCTAAGTATACTTCACATAGTAATAAATGTTTTTAATTTTCCGCAAATTTTAACTGATGACATGTTATGACGAATGCTAAGAGGCTTTCTTGAGTCCTCTGAGAGGAAGATGACGCCGGTCACATATGTGGTGTTCTCTCTCGCTGTGCCAAGTTTGGTATTAGAGTATGAGGTTAAATATTCTTAGGATCAATGTTTCATTAAACCACGTTACATAGTATCTTGTTCATGGTTGTGAAGCGCGCCATAATTATGGATGAGAGGCTATGTGATTACTAGGAAACTTCTTTTTTCTTGATAATCATCTGTCGTGCCTTTAGATTTTTCACACTATGTGTCTTTAAGCATCTAATCCCTTTCTTGTGGGTTTAAGGGGATGAACACAAGGACAGCCGCGATGAGAGTAGGGACGAGATTGCGAGTGTTGGAGCTACTCCCCAAGGCAATCGAAATGCCCCTCAAGTACAAGCTGCTGCAAATGAACAAGTTTCGTCAAACCTCTGGCAATGATTGATGGTGAGGTGAGGGAGGCCCTACTTCAAATGGCCAACACCATCACCACTCAAGCTCAAGCCATTATGGCACAAGCTAACAGAGACGTTGTTCCTTGAGATAACCAACATGCTAGTACTATGGTTAGCCATCTGAGAGATTTCACAAGGATGAATCCTCGAATTTTAATTGGATCAAAAGTTGGTGAATACCCCCAAGACATCCTTGATGAGGTCTACAAGGTATTTTTTTCTACGGGGGTGAGTACTACTGAGAAGAATGAGCTTGCTGCCTATAAACTCAAGGACATGGCTTACACATGATACAATCAACGGAAGGATAGTAGGGCTTTAAGAGGTGGTCCCGTGACATGGAAGATCTTCAAAGAGGTATTTCTTGACAGATTCTTCCAAAGAAAGCTAAGGGAAGCTAAGTTAGAGGAGTTCATCAACCTCGCCAAGGAGGTATAAGTGTCAACGAATACTCCTTGAAATTCATTAAGTTGTCCAAATATGCTTCCTCTTTGGTTACGAATGATAGGGATGAGATGAGTCATTTTGTTACAGGCGTGTCCGAAGAATTTGAAAAATAATGTCATGCAGCTGTGCTTCATGTTAATATGGATCTTTATAGGTTAATGGTTCATGCTCATCATGTTGAGGATAGTCTTCTAAGGAAGAAGAATAGGCAAGCCAAGAAGGCAAGGTCTTTTGAATGTAGTTATCCTAAGAGTACGCTTGATGTGCAAGATAATCCTAAGTTCAAGAAGAGGTTTTCAAATCAGGTTCCTTCTAATTTCACCAAGAATCGGAATGATAGAGATTCTAATCCTAAACCTCAAAAGGGGAGAAATGTTGATCCACCAGAGAGAGACCAACTTGTGGTAAGTGTGGTTATGGCAAGGATAGCCATATGGTGAAAGATAGTTCTAATGTTAGAATCCAAGGAAAGGTGAATGGCCTAGCTCAACCAAGCGGTCCTAGTTTTGAGACTTCAAAAAGAGACTGTTTCTATTCATTCAAGGCTAGGGGTGAACAAGAAAACTCTCCCGACTTTCTGACGAGTATGTTACAAGTCTTTTCTATTAATGTTTATGATTTGCTTAACCCAGGTGCTACTCTTTCTTTTGTTACACCTTTGGTAGCTAGGATCTTTAATTTACTTCTCGATGTTTTGATTCAACCCTTTTCGGTGTGTACCCCAATGGGATTATGTGGTTGCAAAAAGAGTCTATGGGAAATTTCCTATAATGTTTTCGAATACAGTTACTCTTGTTGATTAGGTAGAACTTGACATGTTTAATTTTGATATCATATTGGGTATTGATTGGCTTCATGCATGTTTTGCTTCCATAGATTGTAGAACATGGGTAGTAAAGTTTCAATTCCCAAATGAACCCTTTATAGAGTGGAAGGGGAAAAATTTTATGCCAAGGGGTCAAATCATTTCTTGCATGAAGGATTGTAAGATGACAACCAAGGGTTGTCTATATAATGTTGTGAGGTTTAAGGACCTATAATATGGAACTCCTTCTATTGAGTCAGTCCCAGTAGTGAGGGAATTCCCTGAGGTTTTTCCTAATGACCTTCTAGAAGTTCCTCTAGAACGGAAAATCCACTTTGGCATTGATTTATTAACGAATAAGAATCCCATTTAAATTCCTCCATAAAGGATGGCTCCGGCTGAATTAAAAGAGTTGAAGCTCAAACTCAAAGATTTACTAGACAAGGGTTTCATTCAACCTAGTATTTCTCCATAGGGTGCTCCGGTCTTGTTTGTAAAGAATAAGGATGGGTCTCTTAGAATGTGCATAGATTATTGCCTACTTAATAAGGTCACCTTAAAGAACAAGTATCCTATCCCTCAGATTAATGATCTATTTGATCAACTCTAAGGTGCTATCTACTTTTCCAAGATTGATTTAAGGTTGGGATATCCCCAACTTAAGGCGAGAGGTGAACATGTTTCTAAAACAGCTTTCCAAACTAGATATGGTCACTATAAGTTTCTAGTTATGTATTTTTGTTTAACGAATTCCCCACCGACTTTTATGGACCTAATGAATAGAGTTTTCCGAGATTACCTCTACTCATTTGTGATTATCTTCATTGATGATATTTTCATATACTCCAAGAATGAAAGTGAGCATGAGACTCAGTTCAGGTGGGCCTTGCAAGTCCTTAAAGAACACCAGCTCTATGCCAAATTTAGTATGTGAATTTTGGTTGCAATCATTTTCTTTTCATGGCCATATTATCTCCGATGATGGTTTAGAGGTTGACCAAAAAAAGACGGATGCAGTTAGAAATTGCCCTACACCTTTGACTCCCACGGACATATGAAGTTTCTAGGGTCTAACCGGGTATTATAGAAGGTTTTTTGATGCATTTTCATCCATTGCTTATCCATTGAGAGCTTTGACCCAAAAAAGGTGAAGCTTGAGTGGTCAAAAGCTTGTGAAAGAGGTTTTCAATAATTAAAAGATTAGGTTATCTCCGCTCCAGTGTTGACCTTACCGGAGGGAAATGAAAGCTTTGTAGTGTATTGTGATTCTTCCGGAGTGGGATTAGGATGTTTCCTCATGCAACATGGTAAGGTGATAACTTATGCTTCTAGGAAACTTAAAGTTCATGAGAAAATTATCCAACTCATTACCTTGAGTTAGCTGCTATAGTTTTTTGCTTGAAAATATGGAAACATTATTTGTACCATGTACATGTTTATGTGTTTACTAACCATAAAAGTCTTCAATATGTGTGTACAAAAAAGGAGTTAAATCTCCGACAGAGAAGATGGTTAGAGTTGTTGAAGGATTATGATTTGAGTGTCCTTTACCACTCTGGCAAGGCCAATGTAGTTGCAGATGCTTTGAGTCGTATGACTATGGGTAGTGTCTCTCATGTGGAAGAAGAGAAGAAAAAACTTGTGAAAGATTTTCATAGGTTGGCTCGATTAGGTGTGTGGTTAGAATATTCTCCAAATGGTGGTTTCATGGTACATCATAACTCCGACACATCATTAGTTGTGGAGGTGAAATCTAAGTAGCATCTTGATCCACTATTAATGGAGTTTAAGGAATTGGTATTTGGTAAGCTCATTGAGTCATTATCCTAAGGGGGGATGGTATTCTTAGGTACCAAGGGAGATTATGTGTACCCGATGTTGAGGATTTGAGAAATCGAATCCTGGAACAAGCCCGTGGTTCTCACTATTCTATACATCAGGGTGCCACCAAAATGTATCATAACCTTAGAGAGATCTATTGGTGGGATGGTTTAAAAAGGGAATAGCAGAGTTTATTGCTAAGTTTCCAAATTGCCAACAAGTTAAAGCCGAGCATCTTAAATCGGGTGGTTTAACCCAAATCATGGATGTTCCTACTTGGAAGTTGGAAGTCATCAATATGGACTTTGTAGTTCGGTTTCCTCGAACCAGGAGGCAAAATGATTCAAAATGGGTTATTGTGGATAGGTTGACCAAATCTTCCCATTTTCTTCTTGGTAAGTCTACTTACACTACTGAAGATTACACAAGGATCTACATTAATGAGAATGTGAGTCTTCATGGGATTCCTTTGTCCATCATTACAGATAGACGCCCAATTCACTTCTCGCTTTTGGAAGGTTTTTCAAATGGGTTTAGGTACTCAAGTGAAACTTAGCACTGTATTTCATCCTCAAACGGATGTTCCAGTGGTACGTACCATTCAAACCCTTGAGCACATTTTATGGCCCTGTTTTATTGACTTCAAAGGAAGTTGGGATGGTCATCTACCTTTGATTGAATTCTCTTACAACAATAGTTATCATTAGAGCATCTCCATGGCACCTTTTTAATATCTTTTTGGAAGAAGGTGTAGATCTCTGGTTGTATGTTTTGAGGTTTGTGAGTCCTCACTCCTTGGTCCAGATATTATATATGAGGCTAAAGAAAAAGTTTTAATGATAAGAGATATATTGAAGACAACCTACAGTCGGCAAAAGTGTTATGCCGACAATAGAAGAAGAGACCTTGAGTTTGAAATAGGTGATCATGTCTATTTCAAGATTTCACCGATGAAAGGGGTTATGAGCTTTGGTAATAAGGGGAAGTGAAGTCTCTTGTAAGTTGGTCCCTAAGAGGTTTTACAACTAATTGGGAAGGTTGCCTATTAGTTAAAACTACCTAGTGAACTAGCTTCAATTCATCCGTGTTTCATGTTTCTATGCTCAAGAAATGCATAAGCGACCCGGTATCCATTCTGCCTATTGAAGGTTAAGGGGTGGATGATAACCTCTTTTATGAAGACGTTCAAGTTGAGATTCTGAATTGCCAAGTTAAGAAGCTGATAAATAAGGAGGTTGTCTCTGTAAAAGTTCTATGGAGGAAGCAACTTGTCGAGGGTGCAACATGGGAGGCTGAAGGCGACATGAAGTCCCTCTACCCTCATCTATTTACTCCTCCAGGTTAGACATTCCTCTTAGTAAATAAATTAATGAATAATCATGAAATTGACTTGTTTTTTTTTCTAAATAGGTGCATGTTATGGTAAAAGTCATACAAACTTGAGCTAAGAGAAAACTTTCATACTCTGTTCTTGCAATTATATGAAATATGTATGCATGTGTCTTCTTGTGATTTTGTTTGTATTGTTGGTGTCTTGAGAAGAATGATAGCATGGTAACTCTTGGTGTATTTTGAGCTCATGTTGATGTTGAGATGGAAATTCCACACTATGTGTTATGAAATGTTAAGCTCTCTTATGTGTGCATCAGAAATTGAGTGCAACGTGTTATGTTGTGGTATGTGTTGAAAGGAGTTGTGAAGTACTCCTATGAGTTGTGAATCATTATGGTTTTATGTGTAATCTTGTGATCTGTGCATCGGAGACGAATGTTTCTTAAGGGGGATAATGTAACACTCCGGAAATCTCATGACTTAGATTAGATCTTAATCTATTAAATAATGTTTAAAATGATGTTCCCGGACCTATATTAGTGTAATAAGTTTATTTAGAAGAGGTTAGAGATAAAATGAAAAAGAAAGACTTTGACGTCCGGAAAGTAGCTAATTTGAACAAGTTGACGTCCCTATGTTTGGTGAAGGTTTCCAAGTGCCAAATGAAGTCCAAAATTTGTAAATATACCTTAGATAGGCAGTATGTCGTACAGAGGGTCCAAACGTCCGGTAATGACAACCCAAGTACCCCAAGAAGGGTACTTGGGGAGGACCCAAACATGGGTGAGCAGGCTGCCTTGAAGCCTGCGAAGAGGCAGATTGGAGAACAAGGTGCGCGACGCACAGCCTTCACGAGGAACTCTGACTCAAGATATGAGGGGCAGCCTCGTGACGCGAGGCTGACACTCACCTCACTGACTCAACCCAAAAATTTAGAAAAATAATGGGAATTGGCCCCGCGATACACAACAACTTTCCGTATTCGTTAAAGTCAATTTTTTGGTAATTTAACTTCATAAAAAGACACATTTAAGTGAAGGGTGTTTTGGGTATTTTATAGGATTACTATATGTGGAAACTAGGTAAGTTTTGGATCACTTTTAACACGTCCAAATCAGATTCAAACTCAATTATCCATATCTCTCAAGAAACACTCTCTTTTCCATACTCTATTAAAAACAAGAAGAGCTTAAGGAAGAATACGAAGGCTTCGAGGTTTACAATCAAATTTCGTGGATTATTCTTCTATAAGGTATGGGTTCTTCACTCTTGGGATTCCTTTCCCCAAGAGGTCCTTAAAAAGATGGTTTTCGAGAATTCAAAGATCTAGGATTTTCACTCTACAAAACTTGTTTTCTTCTCAACTCTAGATTTATGTCTATCAATGAAAAATAATGGTTTTCTATGGTTGATTTCACAGGAATTGGTGAGTATCTGATAAATAATGTTTGAATCTCATGTGGTACATAATCTCTCTCTAAATAATGGTTTTGATATTGTTGTACTTACTACTTGATACCATGTAACGTTGAGATCGGAACTAAGACTTGAAAGAACACTTTAATGACCCTTTCCCTTATCCTACATTATGAATTGATCTTGTATATGAATTTTAGAGTTGGTATATACTATGCTATTGAGTATTTCACTATGTTATTGTTATGATTATTTAAAATTGAATGTAAGTTCTTAAATAAGGTACTTGGAAGCAAGAGGTAAGTCTTCTAAAGTTGTGATTTCTCTATGATGTTTATGTTAGCCTGTGAATTATGATAATATGCTAATGAAGTATGCATGATGTTGCTATGAATATATGTCGGGCTATGAACATGCTAAATGTGAAATCATGATAAGACTATGAAAATGCAAGTTTATGATATCCTCTTGTATGATTTACACAAGGTGATTATGTTAAGTTAATCTCACATACGAAGGGTTAGAATGAAAGGAAAATCTCATCTAATCCTAAAGATCTCATGATCATGATTATACAAGAAGTTAATCTCCTATGACCTATGATAAGTTTATGATAAAAGACAACTTAAACGTTATTCAATAAAGGGATTTAAGATAAGCACCGATGGACTAGATATGAGAGCTGTCCTTTCCCTAGTTGGAAGGTAGGTTCACAATGATTCTCATGAGATAGAGGTTGCCATGTAATGTGGAACTATAGGTCTCTAATACGTCTCCTTGTTCTTGAACTATTTTTCCACCATAGGATATTAGCTAGTGGATCCACCTAGAAAGCTATGTCATGTCTGCTTCTACTTTGGATTATAGACCACCTTCTTTCAGTGTGGGGTTTATGACACTAGATTCCATGTTTAGGTCAAATGGTCTACGTTGTTTAAGGCATATGTTCCCTCATGTAAAATGAAAAAAAAAGTTAATGGACGTTGACTAGGGTGACTTGAAGAGTCTACTTAGTATAGGTAAGGGTATGGGACTTTACCTAGACATTGCACAAGTTGACTCTAACAAATGTCCTAAGAGATGGTTGTTATGTAATATGATAACATGGAAGGTATGATGATTATGTTACATGTTGTTACTCTTATATGAAGTTGGTAACGTTAATGAACATGTTATTGGTCTATATTGCTTTATGAGATTTATGACTACTTATGTTACAAGTTACATGAATCAAAGCTTTACTTATGGTCTCCTATCTTATATACTTGGTTGTGTGGGGTTATGGGGCTTCATATGACCATTTCACTTGTAATTTAGGGATGGGATCATTGGTAAGTGTTTTGTATGTTATGTGCATATACCTTTTCAATATGAATTGTTAACATGACTCTATGATAATATGTGTTTGGTTATGGTCATGTTTTATGTTGATGGAATCCTTAATAAATTATACATGTTTTATGAAATATGCAATGAATACTTTCATATGACTTAGCATGTTTTCCAAAGAAATGATAAATGATCCTTTTTCATGCATGTCCTTAAATGTTATCTGCATATACCCATACTTAGTAAATGTGGCATACTAACCCCATTACTTTATATTACTACAAATGTACTATCTGGCCATTAAAGATTAGGAAGGTCGATTAAAGAAGCATGGAACTCTTTCTCCATGTGTTTGTAGGTCCTCATGTTTGGGGATGCTATCTTTTCATATTCTCGCTTAAGAAGACTTAAGAAGTTTTTAAGAACACTCGTATTTCCATTATATTCTTTGGATTGTTTTGTATTAAGGCCTATATGCCATATTGACTATTCATTGGGTAAGTGAAGATTCGTACTCTTTAGATGGTTTTATACATGTGGACATGTTTTTAGAATATCTTATGTTATTACGAATGTTAAGTATGAATGCTAAGTATACTTCGCATCGTATTAAAAGTTTTTAAACGAATGCTAAGACGCTTGTTTGAGTCCTCCAAGAGGACGCCGCCGCCAGTTGCATATGGAGTGTAATCTCCGGGTATGACAATGACCCACCGTCTTAACTTAATAGATAGAGTATTTTGAAATCTAGACTCTCGAAAAGGCATCTGGAAAAATGGCCTACCATGGTTCGCCTATGCTACTGGGCACGAGGAGTGCATAGTCAATTTGACATCTCTCTAGTAAAATCAGAACATGTTTTACTCAAGAGTTGGGTTGACGATCGTTCAGTGATATTGGAAAGACTTATTGTAGACCTTTAATTTGATAGGTCAGGGTGACCTAAATCTTACTGTTCTGATAGGTATGGTAATTTGAAGTTGACTCTTGTAGAAGCTCATATGAAAACATTGCGGATAGAAACGTTTTGAACTTAGCCTTGTTTTTTAGGTTCTTTATGACCCTAAACATATCTGATATACTTACTACACTTGGTAAAGGACCTTAATATATATGAACAGCTTAGAATTCATTGGTTTCATACCTTTCAACATACAAGGGATGATACAGATATTTACTTAGAAGTTGTTGGACATTACATAGATTGTCCCCTATTTCTTTGGGTACTCAAAGAATTGTGACAGAAAGATGGAAAACACATCAATTCTTGATTGAAAGCAAATAAAAATTCCTCGGAAATTTCTTGATGTGGCACATGTCCCTCCACTTTAATGATCCAAGTAAGTGTCTTCCTGTGATTGGTTAAAACCATGGCCGACAATTCAGACGATGCTGACATTTCTTGTCCAAAATCTATATATGTTCTTCCATTTTCAATTTAATTCCTTCACACCTTCTCCATAGAACTTTCTTGTCATTCTTCCGTCTTTCAAGTTTTACTTGAGTTTCATCAAACATTACAACATTCTTAACTATCCTTTGACTTGATTTATCTAGAATCTATGACATAATTACAATTTAATAGGGGAGAGTGGGGGGAGAAAGTCTACAATAGCAATTTGAAGACACAAACCACAATTTAGGACGAGGATCAGTGTTGGAGAATGAATATGTTGGGTACATTATTTTACAAATGACCCATGAATTTTTATAAATGATCCGATTTAGATTTTATCCAAAAATATTAACCCCCTTAAGTTTTAAACTAAAAATCATTTTAGCTCTGCATAAATGAAAATATTTATTCATGTGGACGGTTACCGGACATCTTTTGTTAATACAATTAGAGAGTGCACACTGGGTACAATCATCTATTGAATGTTGTGTGGTTTAATACAAATATGTTTAAAGTTTAGTTAGAGAAAAAGAACAACTGATAATAGAAGTGTGTCTTTGACCATTTCACTTTAATTTTTTTAATGTCAACTTTCACTTGTTGAATTTAAAAATCAAAGATAATTTATTAATTAGACTTTGATAAATTGGTCCTTCACCAACAAAATGAACAAAAGTTCATGTAATCAGCCAACTTAACTATTAAGATTTGTTCCCTATAACCAATATTAAGTGAATTGTCAGAACTTTTTTTATCGTTTAAAATAAGTGAATTTTTCAAAGTTCAAGATATTTATTAATTGGATTTTTTTCTTTAATATTTATCCTTTCATTTACTGATGTTGTTAACTACTGTACATTCTTAGTAGAATAGTTAAGGAATAATAATAATTAAAAAAAGCTTAGAATATTTGTCCTTAATGTTTTTTCTTTAAGAGGAGTATTATATCCCAACAACACACTTAATATAGACTAGAGGAAGTATCATACATTTCCCCAATATATTTATAAAAATATAGAATTAATTATATTCAAAGAATGATACAGTAAAATTAGGGAACAGGTACACGTACCCCCCTCCTCCTAAACTATGACTGGAATTCCACAGACACACTTTAACTAAACAAAGATCCTATTAACCCCCCTCCTTCCCCGCGAACCCATTTTTTTAAAACTTTTACACTTTTTTTATTTTGGCTTACATGGAATATCTCCCACGTGTCTTAATTGCGTGGATTCACGGAGTGTGCCAGGTAATACTAAATTGTACAAAATTATAAAATAAATGAGTTAGGGGAGGGGGAGAATAGGACCTTAATTTAGTAAATGTTTGTCGTGCTATTTCAGTCATAGTCTAGGAGGGGTACTAATGCCTTATGACAGTAAAATTACTCTTTTATTTGTTTCTCATTAAGGAATGTAACAGTTGTGTACCAACTCAAACATGAAGATAACAAAAAGTTCTTAAATACTAAAAAAATACTTAATACAGCATCTGCAATTCACAAGGTTTTAGGGTTTTGATTTCCCTTTTTCCCTTTGCTTTTATATTTTCAATTTTTGTTCTTCGTCTAGCATTACCAAGAGTCCATGTTCAATCAAGTCCTTAATCTCTTCAGGTATATAACTAAATTCAATTATAGCTTCCCATTTTAATTGATATACACGGCCTCACTGGATATGGTAGTGATTTATACTATGTTTTTTTTCCTTAAAGTAGGTAGATATACTCATTTGTGTCAGAAGAATTTTTATTATGGTTTTTCCTTTATGTTATTTCATGTTCTCCTTGATTGTATATATGATATGAGATTTATGTCCATCACCCTTCGTGTCCACCATTCCAGGAATGATCTGACCACCCTACTATAAAAGGGATACCTCAAAAAAAGTTCTCTACTTGTGGTAGAGTGAATACCTAGTGTGGAGTTGTCGAGGCTCTCCCACATCAATAGCGAGCTTTTGCACTGTGCAAGAATGGATATTTAGAGTCCCCATGATTTGTATAAGAAAGTTATTGTCTTAATATATGGTCTTGGGAAATGGATATGTTTTGAGTCGAGTTAGGTGCAAATGTTCATTAATTTCTTAGTAAGATAAATGTTACATGGAAGCAGAACGTATCTCTTATAGTTTACAAATAATTAATCTAGAGTTGGCTGATGGTTTAAACAAAACTCTCGATGAATTTATAGTAGTGGAGGAAGTAGATTCAAAATATAAAATTTGAGATAATTACTAGAATGAATACCTAAGATTTAAATATATGATCTAAAACAAATTTTGAACCTCATTTGTCAAATACAACGAAGGGGATCAAATTAGCTACATTGTCAATACCTAGTTCCACCACTTAATAATAGTGCTAACTGCTAACTACATATTCTAAATGTAAAATGTATAAGTACCCCTCCCTCGATACTATGAGAGACACACCTTAACTAAACTAAGGTCCTATTCCCCCCCCCTCCCCCACCCCCACACACAATCAAACACATTTTTTTTTATAATTTTGTGAACCTTTTTGGATTATGTGGCATCAAAATATCTCACACGCGCCTCAATTGCGGCGAGTCATAGAGTGTGCCACGTAATACAAAAGGTGTACAAAATTACAAAAAAAAGTTTGGGGGAGGGGTGATTGGACCTTAGTTTAGCTAAGGTGTGTCTCTCGGATTTTTATCAAAATCTAGGTGGTAGTAGTGTCTTATCCCTATTCTAAATAGAATTGTCCTAAAAAGAGTACTTAATCAGTTAAATAAAATATATAGGCTAAGTTGATTGTTTTCTTTTAAAATTAAGGGGGAAAAATAATAGTGCTAAATGCTAACTAATATTTCTAAAAAATTAGGGGTGGAGTAAATTCAAAACATAACATTAACGCATTGAAACCAAAAATGTGTTGTATAATTTTTGACAGAGATTATTTTTTCATTTCTAAAAGGATATTTGTTTTTGTTTTTTTTGTTCTGCTTTCTGAACTCATGAGAACCTTAAATTTGTAACTAATAATAGGATTTGAGACCATATTACGACTGACCTGTTGTGGGATCTACTAAAAATAACCCTCCAAAGCTAGAATTTATATAATTCCATGAGTAATTGTTGGGTTTCAAAAGATGTGAATGAAATTAAAGAGTTTGGACTTTTATAAAGAGTTTTGACTTTTCCGAAGAGTTGCAATTTTTCTCAACAATTGTGACTTTTATGAAAAGTTACGACTTTTCGGTAAGGTTGTGACTTTAATAAAGAGTTGTAACCTTTCTGATAAGGCACACTAAGCCGTCATTCACACACCACCTATTGTCTATAAATTGAGGGGTTCCTCTTAATTTTCAATTAATAAAATTTGAACTTATTTCTTTTCTACTAAATCTAATATTCTAAATGTATTTCACTTTTGTTGATAGGTTTGCTGACATCGTGATTTTAAGTATGATACACTAGTGAGTAAGATTATTCTATTATGAGAGGATATATTCCATTAACCTCGGGTAGTTGAGGTGACTAATTTCCTTAATTAAACATTGTTAATTCAGTGGGCGTAATTCTCATTTTTGAGAAAATATTTTGTTTATTATGTTTAGTTTGTTTCAGATTCTATTTGCTTTACTGGTTATGAGTTTCTAGTTCTCAAAATATTTTTTACATGTTGTTGTTTCTTACCAAGTTCTTTAAAATTACTGTTCTAAGTATGTTAGTAATAATTTCACACCAAAAGTCGCTTTGAAATCTAGGTATTTATTTCAAGCATGTTGCATTATACACAAACATTCTGCTAATCAGATTTGATGTTTCCTTGGGAGGAGAGTGTTTTTCTAGATCTTGTTGAAAGGTATAATATTTATCTTAATTTGAAGCAGAACTTCTTCGGGTCGAAAATTAATTATCTTGTTTTCTTGGAGAATATGCCCAACTTTTGGCATTTCTCCTTTAGCAGTTTTTTTCTCCAATATTTTGTAGACAAAATTTCTCTGACTTTTACTATGGACTTATGATGTTTCCTTATTTTTCTATGGGTTTAGATTTCCATTGAAATCAATAGAGTTAGAGATTTCTAGAAAAATGTCTACCAAGGAGGTTGTTGGAGAGAGTTATGCACATGTTGTATATAATAGGAGTTGTATATAATACGAGTGCTTCTAGAATTAATGAAATTGAGCTTCAACTTTAGCCAGTTTCGGAATACGACTCCGGCAAAGGTTTACCATTCGCTCTTGTAGATTAGGCTAATGCTGGTGATAAGTGGGGCAGGCATGTACGAAAAGAGTTACATATTAGGCACCTTTATTGATAGATATTTGAATCTTCTGAAGCATTTTAAGGCTGCAAAAGTTTGAAAGAAAAATTCTTGTTGAAGTATTATTTTCATAAAAAATAATCTCTTGTCTGAGTTTCCTGAAATGGTTACAAACCAAATTTTTGCCTCATTTAGTTGGATGATTCCTTCGAAGCAGTCGCCAAGCTCAAAAGGTTAGATTCTACAGGGCTCTTTGGTATATAGAATGTATATATTTTTTCGGCTGTCTGCATTATAAAAAACACTAACCGCATCTTTTTATTAGCCTAATGACAAATTGTTTTTTTATTAGAAATTTATTTTTACTCGGATATGAGGACTACATGTTCAGGGACAGAATTGCAGTCTTTACTGTTTGATTCTCCTATAAGGGCCATTACTTGTAAGACAGGTAAATCTGTAGCATTTTAATAGCAGAAAATCCTTTTCCGCCCATGCTTTGTGATATCTTTTGTAGTGAACCTAGTTTTTGCTGAGATTGTTTTTGTATCCTTTGCTACAAAACTATCAGTTCGGACTATGATGGGTATAGTTACCTTCTATCTAAAGCAACAGTATATGGTTACATATGTGGACATGGTTCCTATTTAGAATGTGCTCTACAAGGTTACATGACAGGGATAGGTGGAGGAAACATCAAATGCACAATTTGTATGTCGATACTATGATTCAGGGATGGATTTTGTTCCCCATGCTCTGAAGCTTTCAAGAACCTAGAACCATATTGATTCTCATGATGACATCAAAAAGATTTTGAATGTTAGCATTTGTATTTTTCGTGGCTCACAAATAAGAAGTGGAAAAGACATGTTGCATAGTATTGAATCAATCAAGGCAAAGGTATAGCTAATTGATGAAATTTACTTTTTTCATTATGATGCGATCTATTTTCCATTTGAGGTTTAAATTTACCATAATGACCAATTTGATAATCATATCAGCTTATGAAAGGAGTCTGTATTCAAGATGCATTCAAAAGGAAAGTTGGGTGGATAGCACTGGTAACTTCTCTGCCTCTCATAATCTTGTTTGTGTTTATCATCATCTTTCTTGTGTCTATCTTTTACTTGACTTGAATCAATGCATTAATTTGTTTACCTTACACAGGTATTATTTCTTTTGGATATCATACAAAAAGTGAAAGGCTAAGAAGAGGAGTGAATTCTTTCAAAATCGTGCATCAAACAGAGCTTATCAAAACACAAGTGGCCTTAATTAATCATATTGTATTAAAAATATAGTAAACTCGATTTCATTGTTTGGCCATAATTCCTAAAGTTCTTATCGAAATTCATTTCTAGGAGGATGAACATGTGGTGGGTAAAAATTGTATTCATCAATTTAATTTTCCTCAAGTTTCTTTCATCAATCCAAGTCAAACGAGGGAAAACTGTTGATGAAACATCTCGAATTTAGCAACAACTAGAAGGAAGTGTAAAAATATGGAAATAGTTACTTTTGGAAAAGGAAGTCTGGAGATTTCTAAGTAAGCTAAAGTGAGTTTTTTATCAACTTCAAATGATCATAACTCCTAAATCATGATGATTTAGGTGTAGTTCAAGATATGGTTGGAAGCTCTTGAAATGATCTTTCAAAATCCGCCAAGTTTGCGAGATTCTGAGTTCATATGAGTTAGTTATGCCTTTTGGAAGTTGGGTTGTTGGATTAACAAATGTCTAATCCGAATTTGGGAAGGCCAAATTGGTCTTTTGGATCCTTACTTAATTATATTAATTCATTTTTAGAAGTTAATTGGGGTAAAACAGGACTTTGTTCAATTTAGAAAAAATACAATTTACGTTATGGCTTAAAGAAAAAAGGACAAAGGAGAACAAAAATAAAGAAATCACAAGGAAACTTTCGAGCTTGAGTGTGAATTTCGTAGGGGGTGCTCACTAAAAAGGTATGTAAATCTTCCATAACATTTGAATCGTTCACCCACGTTCCAAGCATTTTTTATTCAGCATGAAATAGTTCTAAAATGATTTGAAATTGAATGTTCTTATTGGTTAACTTGAATTGCTTTCGTTCTTGAACATAAATTAAGATTTAGGAATTTATCGATGTAGAAGTTTTAGTTTCTTGAGTTTATTGGGTTAGATCCTTCTATATACGATATGCGAACATGAATATAAAGTGAATTTGAGAAAAAGAATCGAATTAAATCGATTTAAGGTAAGAAAATGAGATGAAAAATTTGTCAAATTTTTTGCCTAAGGAACATGTTTGCGCAACGTGCCCCCATAGCGACTGGAAGGATGGGGAGCTGCACTAGCAGTGCACCAGAAATGAGCCTCAGTGGCGCGGCATGTTCAGATTCGCCCGTATCGGCATTTTTCACCCAGTTTTCGTTATTCAGTCCATTTAAGACTTTCTAAAATGTATTACACTTCCTAATGATTCTAACTACTTCAAATGACTTCTAAACATATAGAAATCATCGAGAAACATAAATTACAACCTGGAATCCATAACTTAAAATTCAAGCATCAGTAAAGAGTCAAGTCAAGAGAAGATAAGATCAAGGTTAAGAGGAGTCAAGAAACAAGTAAGAGAAGTTCAATTGAAGTTTTCATAAGTATGTTACAAACGTTATAACTTTATTTTAAGACTTAAGTTTTCAGTTCAATTCAGAGTAAAGTTGAAGTCTTTTCTTTAAAGAAGTATATGGGGACTAAGTATTCCCAATGAAGTATGTTTCAAATTTAAATAAAAATAAAAATTGAGATTTCCAAAATGTTTCCGGGATAATTTTCAGAAAAGAGTAATCGTTTTCTAAATGAAGCAAGAGGGGAAACTTTCGTTCCAAGATAGTTTTTTGGTTATGTTTTTTAACACTGACCTCAAATCACAAAAAAAAGTATACTTTTAAAACATAAAAGAATTAGTATATTTTTGGGACTATTATTCAGCACAGATATAAGGATGCGAGTTCATCTTTACTCAAGTCTCCATAAACCATGTAGACATCATAGATAGAAAGAGGTCATACTTTTTAGATTAATTCTCTTCACAATAGACTAGTGGGTCCACTTAGTAGTTCAGATTCTATACTCCAACTAGGTTAAGGATGACCAACAACATGGGCCTAATAATAATGTACCATCGGTATAGTTATTAAGTGATGGTTGCCGGTTAGAAAAACTCCCACAATAGTAATTGCATGGTTCCTCAATGGGTTCTGCTTAGTATGAAGGGGGGTATGAGATTTCATTCATGCACTACATAAGTTGACTATGAGAGGGAGCATGGTACGTCTTTTATCATGATAATTAGTTGACACCAGTTTATTTTGTGTTTTTACATACATCTTCGAGCTATTTATATCTTTGCATACACAAAGTTGAAAACCATGTTTTAAACAACTTTTCTTTGTATTACAGATGTCTTTAAACTACCTATATTGAAAAGAGTTTAGTTACGTATTCAGGAGTTTAAATGAGTCAAGGTAAGTGTTTTATTTCATTATCTCTTTCAAGCCTATGTTGTTTTAGAATTCCAACTCACATACTCTTACATTAAATGTACTGATGCCAGTTGACCTGCATTTCATTATGATGCAGACGCAGGTAACTAGGATTGACATTGTATCACAACGTTGATCCAGTGAACACTTTACAGTCTGTTGGTGAGCGTCTTCAATTCTGGAGGATCCACTTTATTGTTTCTTAGTTTAGTTCATTAGGATGTTGTGGGGGGGTTTTCCCAACATCCATCTCATTTGTTTTAGAGGCTTCATGCACAATCATATGTTAGTCCTTTGAGTCCTTTCATTATCATTTATTAACTATTAAGGCATGAGTTTCTATTTTGTCTAAATTTAATGTTTTATCTTTAATACGTTCTAAGTTACTCGCTAAAAAGGTTGAGTAAGTACATTTTAATCCTTTTATTAATGATTTAAGTCTTCCATTAAGTGAATAAGCCAGGAAAAAGGGTTCTCTTGGGACCATCAATGGTCTTCGAGTGTTGTCCATGTCCAGGATGTAGACTCGGGGCGTGACAAACTTGGTATCAGCATATAAGGTTCAAGAGACCTAGGGATTCTATGGAATCATGTCTGTAGAATTCTAGTTATCAGTGTTAAGTGTGCCACATCTATAATTAGGAGGATGCATACTTTAGTAATTCCTTCACTTCTTTCATTCTCATTTCGTGCATTAGATTTTGTTCTCTAAAATTTCCTTCTAATTTGTGCCTGCATGTGTTTTCAGAGAATCATGCCTCCACGAAGAGAAGTCAGAGGTCGTCTGCTAGGGGTAATGTTGAGGAACAAAAATTACCAAATGCATCTGAACTGCAACCTAAAGGAGAAGTTACCCATGCTAGATTTCGTGAGACTATCCAGATCTTAAGTCAAGTTGCGACTCATCAAGTGGGACAGAGAGGTAACCGACAGGAAGTGGCTAATACTTCAAAGATCCGTGAGTTTTTAGGGATGAATCAATGTAGCTTCATAGATTCAGTGGCATAGAGGATCAGAGAACTTTGTTGTAGTACTTTAGAAAATTTTCAAAATATTGCATGGTGTTGATGTTGAGAGGGTTAAAGATACATATAACTAAAAGGTATTGCTATAGTCTTGTTCGACCAATGGAAAAAGAATAGTGCTGAGGATGCGCCAATAGTGAGTTGGGTTGTGTTTGAGAGTTATCTCATGGGACGTTTTATTCCTTGTGAGTTGCGAGAGGCAAAGATAATAGAATTTCTAATCATTAATCAAGATTCTATGAGTGTTCATGAGTATAGTCTTAAGTTCGCACAACTTTCCCACTATGCTAAGAAGAAGGTTGAGTTCATAAAGAGCATGATTAGTTTATTTGTTGTTGGGTTGTTTAGTCAATCAAGGCAACAATGTTTATAGGAGATATATCATAGCAAGGTTAATGATCCATGTTCAACAAGTTGAGGAGTATAATATGAAGGATAGAGAAGGGTTTAAGAATAAGAGGGCTAAGACATCAGACAATGAGTTCAGATAGCCAAAGAGTAATATGCACCGATCTTCCTTGTCACAGAAACATAAGGGACCTGCACCACTATGTGTTAGTGCATATGTACCTAAAAACTAATGTGTGTAAAATAGTAAGAATTCTCAGAGTTTTAGAGCTAAACCTGCCTATTCTCAAGACAGTATTGAACAAAGAGGTAGTAACCCTCTTGCATGTGCTAAGTGCGGCAGAAACCACTCAGGTATTTGTCTTTAGGTCTCTATTGGTTGTTTCAAATGTCATTAGGACGGTCATTTTTGACGGAGCATCTTAAGAAAAGGAAAGGTAGTGGAAATCAGATCAATTGGGCCCAATATTCTTAAGTTTCTCTACAAGACAATGTTGCACCTAGAGGGGAAAATTTCAGTACTTGCAGAAGATCAAACCATTTGTATGCTATCAACAGTCGCCAAGAGTAAGAGGATTCACCAAATATTGTCACTGTATGATTAAAGTCTTTGCTTTAATGTTTATGCCTTGCGAGAACCAGAAGTGATTTTATCTTTTATAAATCCATATATTGCTTTGAACTTTGATATTATTCCTAAAAAACATAGTGAATCATTCAGTATTTATACACCTATTGGTGAGTCCATTCTAGCAGAGAGAGCCTATCGTTAATATCGCATTTTTATCAATCACAACAGTACCATTTCTTATTTGATTGGGTTAGACATGGTATATTTTGATATTTTTTAATGGAATGGCTTCACGCATGTTATGCCTCGGTTGATTGAGAAGTAAAGTTTCAGTTTCAAAATGAGTCAGTCTTAGAGTGCAAAAGTAGTTAAGTAGTGCCTAGGGCTCTGTAATGACCCTTCAGGTCTTTTTGCCTTAATTCTTCCTTTATGTTGTTTAGATAATTTCTATAGAAAACCGAAGTCATTTATGACTTGCTAGCACTGATAGTTTGGTTGCATGGTTGTTCATTTAGATTTTGTGCAGCTTTTCATGTTTTTGAGACCTTGAAGCTTGAAAAGTGAACAACCTCAAAATGGAACTACGAGATTTCCATCAGCTTTGGAACGTGCATATTAGGCTAGTATCATGGCTGGCACAAGTATTGAGGCCTTCGGTGCGAGTTTGGACCATTAGGCGTTTTAACCTTTGAAATTTGGCCTAAGGTAGATTTTAGTCAATAATCTTGAAAAATGCGCTCGGATGAAAAAAACATTTTGCATGGTAAGCTCTAGAATGTCGAGTTTGCTCTAGAACGACCTTCCGTTTCGACTCCCGAGGTCTCCTGACTCATTTCAAGCCCCTAAGTGGATTTAGGTTAAAAATAACCTTTGGAAATGGAACTCACTTTTTATCAAGATGACCTCGGATTGAAACACCAACTGCTCCATTATTCTGGAACGTAAAATTTAGTAGGTTATTCTAGTTCACATGCATGCATGGGATTCAATACGAATTCTGAGCACGTCATCGAAGACTGTAAAAAGATAGCAAAAGTTAGAATATTGTGCAGAGTTTTTGAGATTTTAGCAATTAGTTTCGTCATTTATAAAAAACCCAATCAGCTTGAATGCTCTTTTTAAAAGTGTGATATCTTTAGTTATAGACCTCAAATTTGGGTGATTCAAGAGGTTATATATTGTGATTCCCGAGGAAAATGTGTTAGCGAGCTCGTAAGCTGCTTTGGGACCTTCATTTGAGGTAAGTTATCATTTTCATCTGCTTTCTTGGCAACTTTGTGAACACAATTTGTGGGATATTTTTTTGGACTTGAGTTTTCCATCATTCTATGTTCGAATTCGATGATTCCAGTGTCTATTTTGAGTGGTTTTCCGAGAAGAAAATCGTGGTGTTGTGGAAATTCACTATAGACCGTCCGTTTCTAGTAAATTTAGTGATTTAGCTGTTGTTCCATTTCTAGTTCTTGAGAAAATTTGAGTTTCTATTGCATGTTGATATTGTGGTAGTTTCGAGCCTCAAATTGTGTTCCAATTTCGAACAAAAGTTTGGGGATATGTTTAGAAACTATTTGTAGGTTAATTCTTAATTTTCATCATGGGTCCCGTTGTCCCTGTTTTGACCCCGAAATTGATTTGTCTCTATTTTTTGTGATTTTAATGTATAAACGACCGTAATAACGTTTTTCATAGAGTAGAAGGATTCTGAGGCCGTTCAGAAAGGCAAAGCTCTAGAGTAGTGTTTTTGAAGCGCGCATGGTCGGCCTACAGGTAAGATACAACTACCCTCACTTTTATTGAGGTCGAGCATGTGAATGCATGTTGATTATTTGGGATTTGGATTAAGTAGTTATTCAATCATGCATATGTTCTTAGAAATCATGTTTTCGGCCTATTTTGGAATTATCGGGTCACTATGGCACTATCACAATATTTAGCAACGGTTTATACGATATTTCATGTCTCCATGCTGAAGCAGTGTATGGGCAATCCTTCATTGATCATTCGAACTGAAAATTTGGGATCAAAGACGACTTGTCTTATGAGGAGATTCCTGTTCAAATTCTAGATCGTTGAGTTCACAGGTTGAGAACAAAGGAATTTGAATCATTTAAAGTCCTTTGGAGGAAAAAAATTGTTGGAGAAGCTACTTGGGAAACTGAAGAGGATATGAAGAAGATATATCTACATCTCTTTGATTTCCGAGAAAATGCAGACCAAGCTACTAATTTTCTTCTTAATACTATCTAAATTATGAGTCAACATATTGTTTGTTTTTGATTGCTTGTTGGGTGTTTGAACTTGATGTTACTACCCTTAGCATATTAATAACAACCTCATTCAAGGACGAATATTACCAATGGGAGATATTGTATCATCTCGCAACTAGAAATAACTATAAGGAAGTGTAAAAAACATGGAAACAGTTACTTTTGGAATGTATAAGGAAATCTGAAATATTTAAGTTAAGAGTGAGTTTTTAATTAACTTCAAAAGATCATAACTCCTATCTCACGATGAATTAGGTGTAGTTCCAGATATGATTGGATATCTCTTGGAATGATCTTTCCAAATTCTCTAAGTTTACGTGACTCTCAATTTATTTTATGTCTTTCGGAAGTTGGGTTGTTGGATTAAGAAAAGTATAATTCTGATTTGAGAAGAGAAAATTGGCCTTTTCCTTACATAATTATATTAATTCGTTATTAAGAGTTTATTGGGGTAAAACAAGACTTTGTTCACGATAGGGCTTGGAGGAAAGAGGAGAAGGAGAAGAGAAATCAACAAATCGCCAAAAAACTTTCGAACTTGAATGTAGGTTTCATCGGCGGTGATCCCTAAAAAGGTATGTGAGTCTTCAACTTAACGTTGGTTTCGTTCACCCACGTGTCAAGCATGTTTGATTGAGCGTGAAATAGCTCTATAATGATGTAAAATTGAATGTTCTTGTTGGTTGTTCTTGAATTGCATCCGGTCTTGAACATAAGTTGAGATTTAGCAATTTCTCAATGTATAAGCGTTCATTCTTGAGTTCATTGGGTAAGATTCATGTATATATTATATGGGTACATGAATCTAAAGTGATTTTGAGAAAATGAATAGAATTAAAATGATTTAAGGTCAGAAAACGAGAGGAAAAATTCATCAGATTTTGGCCTATGGAACGGTTGAAACGACGTTCCTCATAGTGCCATGTAGCGTGGGGAGAAGCGCTAGCAGTGCAACAGAAATGAGTCTCACTCAAGAGAGGCTTGCGCGATGAACCTCGGATGCAACCGGATTGGTTTTTTTACCCAGTTTTCGTTATTAAGTCCGTTTAAGCCTTTCTAAAGTGGTTTGACACTTCCTAATAATTCTAACTACTCCAAATGACTTCTATACATATAGAAATCATGAATAAACGTAAATTACAACCTTTAATCCATAACTTCAAATTCAAGGGTTGGTTATAGTCAAGTCAAGAGAAAATAAGATCAATGTAAAGAGAAGTCAAGAGTCAAGTAACAGAAGTTCATTTCAAGATTTCATCAGTCTTTTACAACGTTTTAACTTTGTTTTCAGACTTAAATTTTGAGTTCAGTGCAGAGTAAAGTTGAAGTTTTTTCTTCAAAGAAGTATATTTGCCTAATTATTCCCAAAGAAGTAAAAAAATATTTTCAAATTTAAATATGTATGGAAACTGAGATTTCCAATGGGCTTTCGGGCTAGTTTTCAAAAAAGAGTAATCCTTTACTAAATGAAGCATGAAAATAAACTTGTATTTCCAAGATAGCCTTTGAGCTATGTTTTTGAGAACTAATCTCAAATAACATAAAGAATTATGTTTTTAAAACACAAGAGAGCTAGTATATTTTTGGGAGTAGTATTGAACACCGATATGGGGTTGAGAGTTCATCTTAACTGAAGTCTACATAAATCATGTAGCCATCTTGGGTAGAAAGTCATACTTTTTGGATGAATCCTTTTCACAATAGACGAGTGGGTCCACTTAATTGTTCAGGTCCTATACTCTTGCAAGGTGTAAGATGATCGGGCAGTATGGGCCTAATAACATTGTACCATCACTATATCTATTAAGTTAAGGTTGTTGGTTAGAGAAACTCCCATAACAGTAATTTCACGGTTCCTTAAGGGGTTCTAATTAGTATGAATGGTGGTATGGAACTTTATTCATGCATTTCACAAGTAGGCTATGAGAGGGAGCACGGTATGTCTTTTATTATGATTATGAGTTGACATTAGTTTATTTTATATTTTTACATACCTCTCCGAGTTATTTGTATCTTTGCATACATAGATTTAAAAACCACGTTTTAACAAGTTTTCTTTATATAACACATTTCTTTAAAATGCCTTATATTGAAATGAGTTTAGTTATGTATTCATGAATTGAGAAGAGTCAAGGTAACTGTTTAATTTCGTAATTTCTATCAAGCCTATGTTGTTTTAGAATTCCAACTCGCATACTGTACATTTAATGTACTTATGCCAGTTCACATGTATCGTATCATGATGCAGACGCATGTAACTAGGATCAGCATTCTAGCGCATCTTTGATCCATTGCATTCCGGAGGATCCATTTCATTGTTTTCTAGTTTAGTTTATTAGGATGTTTTTGGGTTTTTCCCAATATCCATCTCCATTCTTTTAGAGGCTTCGTAGACAGGAAGATGTTAGTCCTTTGAGTCTTTCCACTATTATATACTATGTGCTAAGGCTTGAATTGCCAGTTTGGCTAAATTGAATGTTTTATCTTTAAAATGTTTAAAGTTATCTTTTAAACTACTGAGTAAGTGCATTTTAATCCTTGTATTAATGTTTTAAGTCTTCCGCAATATAAGTAAGTCAGACCAAGATTCACTTGGGACAAGCAATGGTCTTCGAGTGTCGGGCATGTCTAGGATGTAGGATCGGGGCATGACAGTTGACACCCAATTTTGGATATTTACAATATAAATCAATCATGGAACTTTATCAATTTGAAATGATTTAAAATAATTGTTTTTATGAAATTTAAAAAATATTATGTGAGTTATTTTAATTAGTTTTCTCACTTTTTTTATAATTTTTAGAAAATATCCATGTTTTACATAATTATTATATTTTATAAATATTTGAAAATCATCACATAATATTATACATTTTAGTTAAATACCTTATTAATTTACTTTATTTAGGTTATAGTTAGAATTTCCAGTTAATGTGGTTGTAATTCAGTTAATTATTTTACAATTGAATTAATTATTTTTTTAATTAAGATTAAGAAGCTCGTTAATAAATTTATGAAAATTTTACTTGTTGCAACTTTTATCCAATCGCTTATCCTATCATTAACCTATTAAAAGACAAAATTTAGGCCTTTTTTACCACTTCTACGCATCCCACATTCCATTCACACAAACCCAAACCCAACTTCCTCAACTTCATATATTTCTCATAATATATCCCATTTCCCCAAAAATACCAGCCCACTTTTCAATCATAAATAATCTTTCTACATTAGCGCACAGTACCAGTACCCAACAAATCTACCTATATACGCGTTCTTCTTTTTTTCCCTCAAACTCAGCTGACTCCAGCTCCAAACGGCACGACATTGTTTGCCCACACGCCTGTCATGTTCTTTCTGGACCAACGGTACCTTCCCATTAGTACCCGCGTCGTCCTCTTTTCCCCCTTCTACGGACGTCACAACTTTTTCTCATCTTTCACGGATTCAAATTTTTGTTGAAAGTTCCAATTAATACCTCAAAACAGCTCCATCTTTTTCCCTATAAATAGCACTTTACACTCAATTTATTGGTGAGGTTTTGAGTTCGGTTCTTTTGCAATAGTCATTTTACATCTAATAATTTTGTATTTATCTCTTTGATTCTATGTTTCGAGAAGGTTACCGCTTATATTTTCTTTACTTGTTGTTCACATTCGAATTTCGTGGTGGAAGTTTCTTCGAGTAGCTCATTTGTCCTAGTCGCTTCCCGTAAAAAGGTAAAAGACTCTTCTGTACTTCACTGTTTTATCCTCTTTGTTCTAGTTGTAATGCTTAACACCTCTTGTTCCCTCGATGTTTTCTTTTCTTAAGATTTCTTATTTTTATCTATTATCTTGTTTGAGCCTCGATAGGAATACATCAACGCAAGCCTAGTTATTTTTGGTTTAGACATGTATCTCATGGTCGCTTGGTAATATTTGTTAAGGATAATCCTATCCAATCTAATTCAAAATCAAAATGATAGCTTAACGTTATTGTAATATAATCTTTATAGTTGTGCAATATTATGTATATGGTAGTCTAGCAGATTTGTAGGGATTTAATTATTTAATAACCATAATAGTTGTTAAGCTTCCTGTATGTATATCGTAGTAATGTTTGAGCAATAAACATGTTCATCATCATTCTCTTCTAAAACTCTTTATGGTATCAGAGCAGTAATCTGAATGGCTTCAATTAATCATTTCATTTTTTTTCTCGTGGCATCCTCCAACACATATAATCATACTCACTTTTCTAGAAAAAACTTGATTTCCATCAAGGACTCTCAACTTCCTTTGAAACTTAATTATCAAAAACTACCCTACTTGGGGATCCCACATAGCTCCTTTACTTCGTGGTCATATTGTTATGGGCTATTTCATTGGCGCGACCACATCACCTCCAACAAACATCACCTCTAATCCTGAATTCGAATTTTGGGACTACAAAGTTTAATTAATTTTTGTAGTCATTATTGCTTCTATATCCTTTTTGGTAATGAATACTATCACAAATGCCAAAACTTCAACAGAGGCATTTACAAATGGTGTTTGCAAAAAAATTAGCTACACGGATTTTATCTTTGCATGGTAAGTTGTCTAGATCAAAGAGATATTCACGTCCAGTTGCTGAATATATTCAATTGATCAAATTAATTGCTAACGAAATATATTTGTGTGGAAGACCTGCGACTTATTAGATCTTGTGGTTCAAGTTCTTAGTGGTGTGTGCCCTGACATTCGAGGTATTGTTGTAGCCATTCATGCTAGAGATACCATCATATTATTTAATGAACTCCTAGGCAAGTTATAGGCTCACGGGTTGTATTTGAAACTAGAAGATCCCACATTCAACACCACTCCAATAATCATGTCTGCAAAGGTACAAACACAAAAATTGCATATTACCAAAAATAAGGTAATTCAGGGAAGACAAATCAGATTTTTCGTTATGAAAATGAAAACATTGGTGTTCCAGCGAACTTCTCATGATATAAGTCTCAACATTCTACGCTAAGACAACAATTTCGAGGAACTAGATCACAAACCCAACTTCAATGTCAATTTATTGACAAATTTGGGCATGATGAAAAATATGGTTATCAAGCACGAGGCTAATCAAGGGAATTGCTTTCATGAAATTCCCAAGTACACCACACTAATGTGAATTTTGAATCTGATCATAAATGGTTGTTAGACGCTGGTGCATATCATCACATCACTAGTGACTTGAGCAACCTATCTCTTTATTCACCAAATGATGGTCGTGACGAACTGCACCAAACACATGGCTCGGGTTTGTCTATCTCACATGTTGGTTCGTGTACTATTTCTCTCCCTACAAAACATTCCATCTTTCTAGTGTGTTATGTGTTCCCTCTGCTAAAAACAACCTCATATTTGTATATCATTTCTATAGTTCGTACTAAGTGTCAATTGAGTTATTTTGTGACTATTTTCTTGTGAAGGATCAATTCACAGGGGAGATTCAGTTCAAAGTCTCACATGATAGATCCTTGTACAAGTTTTTATCATCTGCAGTTTCAAATAAACCTGCTTGCTTCAACATTCGACTTTCATCAGATTCTCGGCATCAACATCTTGGCCATCCCAATTCTAGGATCTTTAATTTCATTTTGTCTTAGATTAGGATGACAACATCTTCTATTAAAGCATCATTTAGTAATTATTGTCAATGCAATAAAAGTTATCATGGATCCTTTATTTTTTTCTCTAACAAGCAGTAGACCTCTAGATCTATTATACTGTGATTTATGGGGTCGTGATGATCTATAATCAATTGACGGATTTCATTACTATATTATGTTTGTGGACCATTACACAAAATATATATGGTTCTTCCCTTTAAAGGCTAAATCAGATGTGTATACTATCTTTCCACTTTTTCAAAAACTTGTTGAAAATAACTTTAATGTCAAGAAAAGATAAATTTACACTGTAAGGGTGGATAATATGTTTCATAAAAAATATATGTTTGATCTCATGGAATAAATCATCTAAAAAAACCACCTCATACCCAACAACACAATGAGGATGCAGAATGTTGCCATCATCACTTAGTTGAAACTGGCCTTACGTTACTGCAAACAACTTCCCTGCATTCTTTCTTTTGGTCTTTCGCATTCAAAACAACCACATACCTCATTAATCATCTTCTAACACCCTTTTTTCAATTTTATTCTCCATATCAAAAGCTTTTTCACTATTCTCCAAATTATCAATTTTTGTGTGTCTTTGGTTGCTTTTATTACCCTTGCCTTCGTCCTTACACAAAGTCAAAATTTGATCTCAAGTTTGCCTCTTGAATCTTTCATGGTTACTCTTTGCATCAGAGTGCATATAGTTGTTATGATCTTAAGTCTTAGAGGTACATTACCTCATATCATGTTGCCTTCCTTGAAAATGTTTTTCAGTATCACACTCATCCTTAAGATTCTCAGTCCAATTAAAATTTGTATGGTATCTCTATTGAATTTTCTCAAAGTATAATCCTATCCCGATATAATTCCTTTCCTACTTCATCCTCCTCTAGAAACTCCAACTGTGAAGGTTGATCCTTCTCTTCCAGCACAAAATAACCTTCTTCTTCTCCACAACCAAACACCAGTCCTATGGTCACTCGTAAAACCGTATTAGTACATATTTTACGTATTAGTACAGGAATGTAGATGGTTCACTACATAAATACTAGGCTCGGTTGGTTTCAAAGTGGTATAATAAACAACCTAAAATTGATTTTTGTGAGATATTCATCCCAGTGGTAAAGCCGATAACAATTTGTGTTGTTCTTACGTTAGTTATTACACATTCCTGGCCTCTAATTCAATCTGATGTGAATAACGCCTTCTTGCATAGTCCATTAGAAGAACATGTTTTCATGAAACAACCATCAGGATTCATTGATCCAGCCAAACAACACCATGCCTATAAATTAGTCAAAGCTCTTTACCAACTAAAGAAAGTCCCAAGGGCCTAGTACCGAGTGTTACGATCATTTGACTTGAAGTTTGTCTTTTAGCAATCACAAAGTGATCACTCTCTTTTAATTTATCGGAAAGGTACCATATGTTATTATTTCTTAGTATATGTAGATGATCTTATCGTACATGTAACAACTCATTTTTCATCAAACGGTTTATTCAATCCCTTGGAGTCCAATTCTCATTAAAGGAACCTTATAAAATATTATTGAACAAAAACAAAAAAATTCCAATCGACCTAAATAGAGACTTCCACCGCCACTTTATACGCTCTGGAATCAACAATCAATCAAGAACATAAAGTTTTTGAATAATCATTAGGACAATTGTTTGTTGTTTTTGTCCATTCCTATGTGAATGTGAAAAGTTGTCACCAACACGTTTTTCCCTCTTAATCTTCTCAGAACTTAGGAATGTATGTACTTTAGCCAATGAATCAACAAACTTCAAGTTTTATCTAATTTGTTCTTTTTATGATAAAATTATATTTACCAAATACAAACCATACATACAATTGCACATACATATATTTTATGTTACCGATAAAGATGTAAGTATGGCTCTGATACCAATTGTTGGAAAACTATATGCACATCAGAATCATACAATAATTTTACTACTTACATGATTAAGAGAAAACACATAGTTTATGCTAAAACATATATGATCATTCTAGATCACATAATTTTTTTGAAATATAATTGAACGATTACCTCTTGAAGCATGAAGAGAGATACCTTCAATCCAATCCACGAGCTAGAACCTTCAAATGAATCCACAAGAAAGTCCACAAATTGGACGGTTGCGGTCTTCTACATTGTTACCAAAGTTTACTTAGAAACTCCATCAAAACTTGGGTGGGAAATTATCATAAGAAAACTTACCTCTTTGGAAAAATTATAAGAATCCGTATTTATATAGATTTCTTCCTAGTCCAAGGAGAAGAAATACCATGTCTTTCCTCAATATAGAAAGACATGTATATCTCTCTTTCCTTAGAAAAGAGAAGGCATGTCCTTCTCGATTTCCTTAGAATAGAAAAAGTGAAATATTTCTCCCATGTCTTAGAATAGAGAAAGATACATACTTCTCCATTTACTTAGAATAGAGAAATACACATACAATATTCGTTATGATTCTCCAACTAAGACTAAGTATTACTACAATAGTCACACAATCACAACCCTAGAGTACCCCCTTGGCGTAATCTGGCATACCGACCTCTCGGAGATCTTATACAAGCCATTAGCGTTAATTCATCGCACTGTCATAAAATAGTGAAGAAATTTAAAACCTTTTTAAGTAAATCATAAGGCTTAAAGAGACATGACTTTCAAATAAAGTCTTTATAAACAAGTGCAAATCTAGTCTCAGATAAGCCAACATAGACTCAAACGTTAAGAATCTCAACAAGGGACACACACCTTACATTGAAATGAAACTTATGTATAATGAAAAGTCTTAAATGATAGAAAACTAGAAACATAGTCCATGTCCTTGAACATAAGAGTACATACCAAGAGTCTTTACCGAACAACCTAAGTCCCAAGCTTTACGTCTAGGGATCTCCTTACTTGCATACACCTACACTTATAGAAAAGAGAGGAAAATATGGAATTAGTACAATTAAGCACTAAGTATGATGACCATCCAAGAAATCATGTAAAAAGGGAAATTTTAGTTGAAATATACTTTTCATGCTATTTTGATAAAATCTCATAAACCAAGTATAAAAGACATCATACAAGTCAAATCGTCAACATACAAGCTAATAATCACATAATTCACAAGATATGACAATATTCATTAAGTAACCCATTTAACCATTAAACCCTCTACATAAGGTTATCCCAAGACCCACCTAAGTAAGACATGAAGAGTCTGCCCATACAACCCCTTCATACACATTAGATGCTCCTCAAGACTATCCTAAATAAGGATATTTTCTTTTTAACACAACTCAAAAAGTCAACATTCATTACTAGAGGTACTAAAGGATACATTCATAAATTTAACTTGACTTCACATAATAGTCTTAGAAGACATAGAGAACCCACTCTATTACCTTTAAACCTCTATTACCTACTCGTGCCATGTGTAGACACCATCTCATTCTACTACCTACACATTGTAGAACCTCCCCAATAACTAAATTGTACATCCCACGTGATGAAAATAGGCATTAACCAACATAGACCACACTATCTAAGTATTGAATCCGTTGTCAAAAAACCCCACACTGTGGAAGGTGTTCTACTTTACAAAGGTAGAACTAAGGAGACATCCACTCGATCCTTTGCCTGGGTTCTCATACAGTAAGTTCATTCACATAAGTGTATTTTAGAAGGACACATATCTAAGCCCTACAAACTCATAATACCATTACCATTCTCTATATGACAATTGTTGAATCAACCAAATAGCAGCCTCTCCCGTCAGTGAGAGAGGAAACACTGTTAGACTTATTACATCCAAGTCCAAGTCAGGCCTCCCTACACAACTTTTACACACTGCCCTTACCTTAGCTATATGGGCATGTGGATCCTCAGAAGGTAGCCCTGAAAACAAACCTCTGGCAGTGAGCATTTGCATCAGCCTACTAATTATCACAAAGGTGTGGTCTTATGGTAGAGGGGGCAAGACAAGTTGCCCATCGGTGTATGCTATATTGTCATATCCTCTGTAGTATTCTTGGGGCCGTGGAGCGGGATTTTGTCCCCTCTATTGGTGTTCACTTGGAGCATCGGATAACAACTGACCATGAACATCAACCGGAGTTGGGATGTTCTGGTTTGGATCATCATCATTAATTCCCATGTTTTGATTAATGTTGCATAGTGTACGCTCTAATTTTTTATCGTAGGGAAACAAGGGTTTATTCCACTCCGTGTATTTGAAGGATGATGGTTCTACAAGAATCAAAAATAATAAAACAAAGTAAGATCAAGAAAATATTGACTAAACTATAATAATAAGTTTAAGTTAATCTAAAAGCTACTTTCCCCGGCAGCGGCGCCAAAATTTGATACGCTCAAATTTACTTCTCAAATAATAAGTAAAGTGGTCGTATCAAGTAAATAACCCAACTAATCAGGTTGGGATCGTTCCTACGAGGAAAATAGTACAGACTTAACTTCAATCTATTATTACTACTATTTAGTCAATTATTTCTTTGTAAAGCAAAGACAATAAAAGGGTTTTTTTTTTTACTTCTAAATGAATGAAAATAATTAGCTAAATTAAAGAAACAACTAACAGCTTCAAATGTTGGAATTTAATCAATTAATAAAAGTAATTAGGGTTTACGTGTTCCCCAGAAGTTCATAAATTGATATTTCTAACGATAACAATTTTTTCTTAGTATCTAGCATGCAAAGTGATAAGTTATGTATTTCTAAATCGTTGGTCCGGCATCTAGAAAATTTCACTCTGCACCTTTATCCGGCTACGTGTGTTGCTATACTAACCCTACCTTTACCTCATATTAAGCATCATATTCGATATTAGACTAACTTATTACCTCGTACAAATCAATACTAGCCTATTAGATAGTATATACTAAATCTATGTTGTGAATTCTTTTCTTATTATCTACCTCCTTGGTCCGGCAAGTAGCATTAAGGAGAGTTCTAACGTTGTCCATCCGTTAAAAAGACTTCTAAGCGAAAGAATTATCAATACATTCAAGACAATATTCTAGAATTGTTATTTTAGTTAGGTTTTGCCTCATTATTTGCCCATGGTTCCCACAACCCTAGTTATGGAGTTTAGTTACCATAGTCATAATCACAATATTTAAATATGTAATATAAGAATTCATGCACTTACTTCAATGAGAAAGAATAAAATCCAGAAGTTCACTTGATTAATCAACAAAAATCACCAACAATCAATTACTGAAATTAATTAAGGACTAAAGATTCTCCAAAAGTGTAATAATAATCACCAAGTCTAATCCACAAAAGAAGCTCAAATAACCAAAAGTCTAACCCTAAAAACGAGGTTTTTTGAACTATTTTTAAAAAATAAAAACCTAATTAAATAAGGACTCTATTTGCTGGAAATTTGTCAAAACGCGGTTGGGTCGATGGACCTCTTCATTGACTCGGTCGTCCCATACTTATGCAATTTCTTCTGATGGTCTCTTCATTACCCTTGACGGCAGGTATGACGGATCATCACAGGCACAACGGTCCGTCGGGGGTCTCCGTTCCATAACACTTGAACTCTTGGAATTTGGGTACTGGGACTGCTTCTCTAATCTTCAAGATGAACCAGCTAGGACAGACCGTCATGGATACGACGGTCCGTCACGCACTCCGTAACCCCACACTTGGTCATATTTCTCCATCTTCCTTCAGCAGCTGCACTACGATGCCACCTACGGACCATCACGGGCACGACGGACTGTCACAAGCTCCGTAGGTGGTACTTTTCTGCATTGCTTTCTCAAAAACCTCTACATTCATCTTTTAGATGGATTTCCTGCAAATAAAGAGAAACTTACATAAAAATTTATAGAAAAAGGCTTTTGGACACACTAAACTTAAGGAAAAAGCATTAAAAATACCGTGAAACCATAGTATATGAACACCCTCAACTTAAATTCGTTGTTTGTCCTCAAGCGACGCACTATGACTCAATACAAAATCTTTGTACAACTATCCATGTTTTATCTTTTGCAATCATTTGATTATCAATCCCGATCAGTCTCATCATATTTATGCATGCTATCACTATAAGTCTTGAATTATGTGGAATCAGACCATGACAAAAACTCACCATGCACTAACACCTATCCTCTTCAATTTCTCACCGAGGTGCTAATATTTCCGGTATTGCAACTAGTGTCCTCACTTCAAAACAATATCCTCTTTTTTTACACAATTATTTCAGTTTGAGTATAAGGATTACTTTTCAACACTAACTCTCAGAACAAGTTCACACTCATTCATACATATTTCCATAAACTTTCCCTTATTTTCCCTTCTTTCTTCATTTATGTAAGTGACTCTCTTCTTTTCTTTCTTGTATTTATTGTATTTTTTTATATTTCACTTTTCTTTGAACTGATTCTTGAGTCACTTTACTTTTGTTCTTTATCTCTCTTTGTTATTTCAACCCCACTTTCCAGAGCATTCCTCATAATAGCCACCCTCAACTCATGGCTTTGCCATGAGTCTAAGTACACAATACCCAAAGTTGGGTCAGGGCCATAAAAAGGGTTCTTTACTACATTAACCACCCTCAACTTATGCTTTTATAATAAGCTGAGGTGCACATTTCCAACGAGGGACCAGGGCCAACACATTATTCCCAGAAAACATCAGTTGGTGTGAAAAAGAAAGGTCTAATTTAAGCTCAAATCATTTGGATCAAAGAAGGATTATTTCATTTGGTTTTCTTTTATTTAGGCTAAAAATGGGCTATATTGAACAAGGGCCTATGATCCTTTCATAATTGTATATTACATCTTACTTTTAGCAGGACTAACCAGGAAAGTTCTAGCGCAGTACAAATAGTAGAATATTCAAATATTCCTCACACTCACTTGATATCTCATCTCACTACTCTACCAGATTATCAGACACCTAGTTCGAATTTTAGACTTAGGGTCATGTAGTGGTGTACATCTATGTCATGCTTAGAGCAAAACATTTATCAATTACTATGCCTAGTGATGCATCATTTTCATTTTATCAGGATATCATTTTAGCCATCATGCTTCAGAATTAAACTATGTACACAAGATATAGACATGCCGGTTCAACAGAAAAAAATAATTAGTCTCTTGGAGAAAAAAAACACAGGCAAGAAAACCCCAAAAGAGGATAGTGAATTGGTCTACTAAGACTTCACCCTAGCACTCACTTTCCATTTACCCCACCCCCAACAAAAAGACATGCAATTGTCCCCAATGCATTAAAAATTTAAATACAAGAGTGGTAGGTGAAGCAGACCTGGGGCGCAAAGCACTGACGATCAGCAAGATGGTGGGTATGGTTCCCCAGAACCCACTACCTTTGTAATCTGGACACCCTCAGTAGTATCCTCAGCATCAACAGCACTATCAGCAGTGCCTCCCGCTATCTCCACATTTCTGGAGCTAGATGCCCCAGCAACTAACTCTACTGACCTCATCCGACGTGCCTCCTCATCAGCAAGCGAGGCTCTCCTCACATCCTCCATCTCATGTCGCTCCTTATTCTGTGCTCTAGCCTCATCCTCCTCTTGACCCCTACGCCTCTTGGAATGCTCTCGAGGGGGAGGTGGTGGAATCTCTGAAGTGGCGAATAAGGCCGCCATCACTGTGTCCTCAGTAGGCTCTGCGGAAGGGGCCTCAAACTCAGGCATCCTAGCCGCTAGGATCATATTGATGTCCGCTCGTAGACTATCGACCGCAGCCTAAAGGGTTGACACATCCACCTAAGGGGCTGGCCGGGCTAGCACCTGCAACTGAAAAGTGTCCAAGCGTTGATGAACCTCAGCGATCTTCCGCTCTATGTGCTGGACCATTCTCTGCTCCAAGCGCTAATTCTGCCTCGGCAATAGACTTCTGCATCCTAGGCTGGATATGATGCATAAGTGTAGTCATTGTGCCTCTAGTTTCTGGACCCTAGCAAGCAGGACCATAGCGGTTAAAGGGGCTGAGCGAGAGGAGCTCGGGGTAGTGATACTACCCGTGATAGACTCGACTGGGGTAGTGTTAGTGGAAGCCGCTTGCGTAGCTGTGCGGTCATATGCTAAAGTATCAGCCAGATTGTCACCAAGTGGAGGTAGCTCTGGATGGGGCCCTCTGTGTGGAGAAAACTCATTGGCCTCATCCCTGATGTGGCCGATATCAACAGTGCTCAGCATGTTCTTGAGCTGATTTACGTGCCATATAGGCACACCTGCGGACCTGCATAGAGAAAATATCATGCACAGGAAAGGGTAAGTAGTTGTGACCTTAAAAACCCTCTCATGCATGACCGCCTGTGGAAGCCAAGCAAAGTTTACTTCAAACCCGACTATCATCGCCGCCATCAGTACTGCAGGATCCCATGTTACTATATTATCAACGGCTGTGGGAAAAGGCAGTGGCGGACAATCAACCATAAAAACTTCGTCGTGAAGGTCAGGTTATCCTTCTTGATGGCTCCCTTCGTCTCGGTCACCCAGTCAACACCCTTTCCATCAACAGACAAGTGCAGGGCCATCCACCTCTTGGTGGTCTCTCTCAGTGATGGCTCACGCAAGAATTTGACCTCTTTGACAATATGTCACCGGTAGTCAAAATCGGTGATGAGAGGGGTCCGGTTGGCATCAACATCCTTGCCGTATAGATACCGGAGGATGGAAGGTAGGGAGATATCAACCTGAATGCCACGTACTCAGACATGCTCCAGTGGGGTCTATTTGTTAGGTTGTGGAGCCTGATTAATATATATAGATGTTTACGTGTTTTAACCTAAATTTTACACTTTCATATTTATTCTCTATAACCAAAAATAGTCTGATTTATTAATAAAAATATACCTCACCACCGTGGAAGTTTACTCATGGGGTGTTATCACGAAATTTTGGGTTTTCTCTTTCTCTCTCTAGATCTCTCATCTGTTTCTCTTGAAAAATATTATGTTCTTCATTCATCTAGTGTGTGTGCGTGAATTAGATCCTAACAACTGGTACAGAGCTAAGGAGATTCAATACGATAACTGAAGATGGATAGTTCAAAGCTTGGAATTGAGACGTTTGATGGATCCGATTTCAGTTTCTGCAAGATGCAGATCGAAGAATATCTATACTAGAAAGATCTTCACGAACCGTTGACCGGGGTGAAGCCGGAATCCATGAAGGAGGAGAAGTGGAAACTCAAGGATCACCAGGATCTAGGGTTGATCTGGTTGACTTTAACAAGAAACGTGGCGTTCAAAATCGTGAAGGAGAATACTACATCCGGTCTGTTGAAGGCACTGTCAAACAAGTATGAAAAACCATCGGCTATGAACAAGGTAAATTTGTTGCGTAGATTGTTCAATTTACAAATGTCCGAGAATGGATTCGTTTCTGATCATATAAATGAGTTCAATATGATTGTGAGTCAACTCAATTCTGTGGATATTAATTTCGAATATGAAATTAAGGCGTTGATTTTGATTTCATTTCTGCCCGAGTCTTGGGATACTGTCTTTGCTGTGATTAGCAGTTCCTGTGGATCTGAGAAACTGAAGTTTGATGAAATCCGTTATGTTGTTCTTAGCAAAAGTATTCGCAAACGAGAAGTGGGAGATTCATCGGGCAGTGCTCTCAGCGTTGATATAAGGGGGAGAAGTAAGATGAAAGGACAAAATCAACATGGTCGATCAAAATCAATGAATCGAGGAAAATCCCTGAACAGATCAAACGTGACTTGTTTGAATTGTGGAGAAAAAGTACACTTTCAGACGAACTGTACAAATCCAAAAAAGAAACAGAATCAGAAATTTGGAGATGACAATGATTATGTAAATTCTGTAGAGGACATTGGGGATGCTCTAATCCTTAGTTTGAACAGCCCGGTTGAATCATGGATTTTGGATTCTGGTGCGTCTTTCCATTCGTCTCCAAGAAAGGAGTTGTTTCGAAATTTCAAATTTGGAAATTTTGGAAAAGTATATCTTGCTGACAATAATGCCTTAGAGATTGAAGGAAAGGGGGATGTTTGCATAAAGACCACATTGGGAAACCAGTGGACATTGGATGATGTCAGATATATTCCTAGGATAAAAAAAATCTGATCTATGTTGGTAAGTTGGATAGCACAGGATACGCATTAGAGTTTGGGAAAGGTTTGTGGATGATCGTGAAAGGTGCTATGCTGGTAGGTCGTGGCACCAAATCTGGAACCTTGTACACCACTACAGGGTGTATAAACATGGCCGCTGTTGCTGAAGGTGCTTCCGGTTCATGTCTGTGGCACAACAGACTTGGACACATGAGTACTAAAGGAATTAAGATGTTGGTTGCAAAAGGAGCATTAGAGGGTCTTAAGTCTATTGATATGGGTCTTTGCGAGAGCTGTGTTATGGGCAAACAGAAAAGAGTAAGCTTCAAAAAGACTCCTAGAGATCCAAAGAAAGTGTGGTGGGAAATGGTCCATACAGATGTTTGGGGACCATCTCGTAGGGAAACAAGGGTTTATTCCACTCGGTGTATTTATAGGAGGATGGTTCTACAAGAATCAAAAACAATAAAACAAAGTAAAATCAATAAAATATTGACTAAAATATAATAATAAGTTTAAGTTAATCTAAAAGCTACTTTCCCCGGCAGCGGCGCCAAAATTTATAACGTTAAAACTTACTTCTCAAATAAGAAGTAAAGTGGTAGTATCAAGTAAATAACCCAACTAATGAGGTTGGGATCGTTCCCACGAGGAAAATAGTTCAGACTTAACTTCAATCTATTATTACTACTATTTAGTCAATTATTTCTTTGTAAAGCAAAGACAATAAAAGGGTTTTTTTAACTTCTAAATGAATGAAAATAACTAGCTAAATTAAAGGAAACAACTAACAGCTTCAAATTTTGGAGTTTAATCAATTAATAAAACTAACTAGGGTTTACTTGTTCCCCACAAGTTCATAAATTTATAATTCTAACTATAACAATATTTTCTTAGTATCTTGTATGCAAAGTGATAAGTTATTTATTTCTAAATCGTTGGTCTGGCATCTTGAAAATTTCACTTCGCACCTTGGTCCGGCTACGTGTGTTGCTATACTAACCCTTACCTTTATCTCATATTAAGCATCGCATTCGATATTTGACTAAGTTATTACCTCGTACCAAACAATACTAGCCTATTAGATAGTATATACTAAATCTAAGTTGAGACTTATTTTCCTATTATTTACCTCCTTGGTCCGGAAAGTAGCATTAAGGCGAGTTCTAACGTAGGACATGCGTTAAAAAGACTTCTAAACGAAAGAATTATCAATACATGCAAGACACTATTCTAGAATTGTTATTTTAGTTAGGTTTTACCTTATTATTCACCCATGGTTCCCACAACCCTAGTTATGGAGTTTAGTTACTCATAGTCATAATCCCAATATTCAAATATGTAATAGAGGAATTCATGCACTTACTTCAATGAGAAAGAATAAAATCCAGAAGTTCACTTGATTAATCAACAAAAATCACCAACAATCAATTACTGAAATTAATTAAGGACTAAAGATTCTCCAAAAGTGTAATAATAATCACCAAGTCTAATCCACAAAAGAAGCTCAAATAACCAAAAGTCTAACCCTAAAAACGAGGTTTTTTGAACTATTTATAAAAAATAAAAACCTAATTAAATAAGGACTCTATTTGCTGGAAATTTGTCAAAACGCGGTTGGGTCGACGAACCTCACGACGGATCGTCGTGGTAATGACGGGCCGTCATGGACTCGGTCGTCCCATACTTATTCAATTTCTTCTGCTGCTCTTTTCATTACCCTCGATCAAAGGTATGACGTATCGTCACAGGCACAACGGTCCGTCGGGGGTCTCCATTCCATAACACTTGAACTCTTGGAATTTGGGTACTGGTACTACTTTCTGATCTTCATGACGAACCTGCAGGACAGACCGTCATGGCTACGACGGCCCGTCACACACTCCGTAACCCCACACTTTGTCATATTTCCCCATCTTTCTTCAACAGTTGCACTACGATGCCACCTACGGACCGTCACGGGCACGACGGACCATCAGAAGCTCTGCATTCATCTTTTAGACAGATTTTCTGCAAATAAAAAGAAACTTACATAAAAATTAATACAAAAAAGGCTTTTGGACACACTAAACTTAAGGAAAAAACATTAAAAATATCGTGAAATCACGGTATATCAGTAACTAAATCCTATACTAGAGTTGTGGGAACCATGGGTAATAAACAAAGTAAACCTAGAAAATTAGCAATTTTCAAATAGGTTCTTGCATGCATTGATAATTATTTCCTTGAGAAGTCTTTTGAATGAGTGAACGCGTTAGAAATAGCCTTGTTTCTACTTGTCGTACCAAGGAGGTACTTAATAAGAAAGGAATTATCAAAATACATTTAGTGTGATACTATCTAATATGAGGTAAAAGTAAGGGTTAGTAGTTTATACACACGTAGCCGGACCAAGGTAAGGGGTGAAATTCTCTAGATGTCGGACCAAGGATTTAGAGATACATAACTTACCACTTTACATGAAAAACACTAGGGAAGAATTGCTATTGCTAGGAATACGACGTTATGAACGTATGGGGAACACATATACCCTAGTTAGTCTCACTACTTGATAAAAACTCAATATTAATTTTGCTTATTTGTTAACTTAGAATTGTTTAAGAAACTTGTTTCCAAAAAAAAAAATTAATTACATGCCTTCGGAAAGACCTTGGCTAAATAGAAGTAATCGTTACTTGAAGTTAAATCTAAATCATTTTCCTCGTGGGATCGACCCCAATCTACTAGTTGGGTTCTTTACTCTATTGCCCAGCAAATCGAGCAAAACATTTTGGCGGTTCAGCAACGCCTAGAAGCCTTTGAGTTGCGGGTGCTAGCACGACCAGCCCCTACTATATACCTCACTAATCTTCAGGTTGTGGTTGCAAGTCTTCTATGTGATGTGGATGCCATCTTAGAGATGAGGGGGACTGAGCCAAAGATTGCGCCTATATAGCTTGCAGAGGACAAAGTGTTAGACGCCCTGTTCAAGCCTTCTTTGTTGAGCCACAGCCTGAGCAGTGAGCACGTACTAAAAGAGACCATTACAGCATACTAATGAGGCTAGTGATTATGCCCGTGCATGAAAGAGAGAGAGGAGGTAGTTAGTGCAGTCGAGGAGAGCCTCTTTGGCTGATGAGGAGATCCGATGACAGAGAGTGGCAAAGATGGTTGTTGGGGAATCTAGTTCGATACCAGCGATCGTTGAGAGGAGAACCACTGATGGTGCAAAAATTGGTGCGGGCACTACTGATTGTGTCCCAAGTGATGGTCTGGTGGGTTCTGAGAAACTGAACCCACCCACATGTTGATAGTTCGCCGGTGCTATGCGCCTCAGGTTTGCTTCACCTACCACCCTTTTCTTATATTTTATTATTCATTGGGGACAAAACATGTTCTTTTTGTTAGAGGTGGGTAAATAGAAAGTGAGTGTTAGGGTGAAGTTTGAATATCCCAACTCATAATCCTCTCTTAGGTTTTCTTGCCGGTCTCCTTTTTCCCCAAGAGACGGATTATTTTTCAGTTGAATCGGCGTGTCATAATTTATACAAAATATAAAAGTATGAAAGATAAAGCATGATGGATGACAAAATGATACCCCTTCCAAGATAGTGATTGCACGAATAGGTGAAAATAAGTTGAATGTGTTGGCTCTAAACATGATATAGATAGGTACCCACTGCATGACCTTCAACTAACACCTAAACTTTGAAATCTGACAATCTGATAGTGTAATGAGGTTCCAAGAGAGTTTGAGGATATTGGAGTGTTCAACAGTTGGTACTTAACTAGAACTTGCCCGGTTTGTCCTACGAAGGGAATCTGTGTTAGAAGCTAGGAAAGGATCATAGGCCCTTCTTCGAATCAGCAAACATCTAGCCTAAAAGAAGTTAACCAAATAAAAATAAATGTCCCTTTTGATCCAAATATGTTTAGCCTGTAATGACAAATGTTTTTTTACCAACTCACCTTCCAAGGGTCTAATGTTTTTAGCCTCAATCCCTTATATGTGTGGAACATTGAGGAGCATCGACGGACCGTAGATGAGTAGACGGACCGTACTGCAAGTCCGTAGTATGATTCAGAAAAGATGATAGACGATGAAGAAATATAATTCTAAGTCTGAACGGACGGAGGTAGTCAACGGACCGTCGTTCCATCGATGGTCCATCAGTTAGGTCGTCGATTGAAGCCTCATCAACTAAACAAACTTTCCTTATTTAAATTCATTTTTATTTAGGAGTATGTTTTGTATAAATAGGGGATTAAAACCTCGTTTTGGGGGGTTAGACACTTTATTGTTGTTCTACTTTGTGTTTGAAGATTGTATTTTGCAACCTTTAGCAATCAATTAATTTTCGGGTTTGATTTGAAGGATTTACTTGCAATTTCAAGTTTAATTTTTGGGTTTCTTATTATTGTTGAGTTAGTTCATGATTTCTTCATTCAAAACAATGAATTGTGATCTCGCTTGCATGGGTAACTAAATCCTCAACTAGGGTTGTGGGAACCATGGGTATTTAACAAAGTAAACCTAGCAAATTAGCAATTCTCAAATAGTTTCTTGCATGTAATGATAATTCTTTTGTTGAGAAGTCCTTTTATCAAGTTCACGTGTTAGAACTATCCTTGTTACTACTTGTCGAACCAAGGCGGTAGTTAATAAGAAAAGAATTATCAACATATATTTAGTGATAATAACTAATAAGCTAGTGTTAATTGGTGCGAAGTAATAACAAGGTCATACATCAATTATCATGTCTAATATGAGGTAAAGGTAAGTGTAGTAGTTTTATACACACGTATCCGGACCAAGGTAGGGGTGAAATTCTCTAGATGTCGGACCAATGATTTAGAGATACATAACTTACCACTTTACATGCAAAACACTAGGGAAGAATTGGTATTTCTAGGAATACGACGTTATGAACCTATGGGGAACACATATACCCTAGTTAGTCTCACAACTTGATAAAAACTCAATATTACTTTTGCTTATTTGTTAACTTAGAAATTTTTAAGAAACTTGTTTCCTAAAAAAAACTTTAATTACTTGCCTTCGGAAAGACCTTGGCTAAATAGAAGTAATCGTTACTTGAAGTTAAGTCTAAATCATTTTCCTCGTATGATCGACCCCAATCTACTAGTTGGGTTCTTTACTTGATTACGATTGCTTATACTTTCTTAGACAGTTGTAATTTGAGTGTATCAACACTAATCTATTAAGTGTCTAGTGTAGACAATTGAAATGCAATTATTCTATCAGATAAGTGACTCATCAGTTCTGCAAAGAGGTATATGTTACTATATTCAGATGACAATGACTTTATATATTTCTAATGATATTGTTTTTGTTTGTCATAAAATTTTGAGTTTATAAAGACATTCAAACTTAAAAAACATCAAAATATACATTCATATCATGACTAACCTTCTGAAAATCTCTAAATACTCAAATTCACCTCTTGCCTGAATCCCCATTTACCACACAGATAAGAATAGATTAATTCTAACTTATCACTACTTTTATTTCCTTTTTAAGAGGAAAGGTCTCTCAGTAATTATTCGTTCTAAACACGACTCACATGTTGGTAGTGACTTCACTTTCAATGAACAGTTGTATTCATTCTCTAACCTACTTCAAAGTTCCATTTAGAATAATAATTATTGTCCATTTCATAAAAAGACGTCTTTAGCTCTAGTTAGTTTCTTTTAAATTTAAAAAAAATCAGTTAGCTTGTTAGTACAGTTAACCAAATTAATTCTTTATTTGCTTGCTTGTTTGATCAGTTAATTACTTTTATGTTTTTTTGTCTAAAATTGGCATAAAACTCTGTCAGCTCTCTCGTCATCACTCTCCTCTACTATGCTATTTCATGATTCAAATATTATAATCATGCTTTCTTAGCTTTTATGTTTCGATTGGTGTGCATATTGCGGTTTATATATGATTTATTAAAAATTAGTAGTTACTTAAATCTTATATGAAGCTAAGTATATTAAGTCTAATTCTTCTCCTTTTGTTTATTTACACGTGAATTTGGACGAGTCTATCTAACTCTAATCCTTGCATTTTCTGAGTTGAATCACTCTCGAGTCAGCCCCGGGTCACTTTTCTAAGATGAAAGTTGATATATGTTGTAAGGGAGGAAAAAAATAGGTCCCCATAATCTTAGGTCTAGAAAGCAAGAAATGTAGCAGATATACGAGTTGTATACAGTAATATACATCAGATTTATACAAAAATGGGAATTGAGCCTAAGCCCAAAAGCTGCACTAAGTCAGGCCCAAAAAAGAACCCCAGTTCAATCTCTCCCTTACTCTTAAATTATTTAATTATGATTATTTATCGTTTGTTGTTTTATTAATTCTAACTTTAAAATTATAGATTAACTTACTTAAATTCCCCAAACGATAAATTATATTTGCTATATTAGTTTATTTTAATAATTTATTTTTATCAACTCTTACACTTTTATTGAATATCTCTTGTCAAACCTTTTTACTTATTCTTCAATTAATTTAAAATAATTTACATGCTCTAATTGAACAAATTGCTACAAATTATTATTTTTTAAATGATTCAAAAAAAATTAATCAATCTAGTTTTATTGAAATTATATTCACTTATAATTAATTTTGAATATTCTAATTAAAGCTCCCTTCTTTAAAAAAATCTTTGTTTAAGTATTCTTTCAACTTAATATTGTAAATTATTATTTTTATATTTTTTCATTTTTCAAAAAAATATTCAAATGTTTAACCAAGTTGTAGGACAACCGCGTGTTAGCAGGCGTCTCAAATGTCTTCAAAACCTTCTAAAAGCGTAAGTAAGAATTTCTTACACATTTTTTCTAAATTTTTGAAGACTTAATCTGTTAGAGTCTTTTTATATTATAAGTTATCTTAATTTCTTTAAAAATTTAAGTGGCGAATCTTTTCTAAGTATTTTTCTTAAATTTTTTTATACTTAGAACATTTAAAAAAGTGATTTTCTAAAGATAGTAAAATTACGACATAATAATCGTTTGGTCTTTTCCTTATAAGTTGGATCCCTAAACTACGTCCCTTAACCCCTAAACTACATATTTTTGGTCTGTTTTAGCGTAGCAACTAAATTAGAACTCACCCAAGCCAACTCATTCTCCAAGAAATCAATCAAACTAGAGAAAAAGAGGAGAAAAAAAGTTGACCAGCCCTAGTCCAAGAACGCAACAAGGTTTGGTTAGTTCCAGCCCAATATAGAAACATTTCTTCGTGAAATTTGTCACATGGTATATGAAATTCACTAGTGGATTTCTTTCATCCGCTAGGTCCCTAGAATTTCGTTACAATTTCGGTTCTCTTAATGTTTTCTAGAACTAGGGTTTCTTGAATGTTAGAAATTTTTGGGTTTTAGCAGTTAGAATGATCCAAATCAGATTAAAACATTGTTTCTTAATTTCTTGCATGATATTCAGAACCCTAATTGTGTAGATTAATTTATTTCATGAATTACACATGCTAGGTTGGTCTAAACTGATATACATGCTTCAGTTTACAAATATCACATTATCACATATTGTTGTTGCTTTCTCGGAGTTTGTATGTCAGTTATTGAGTTATCATGTGCTTCAGTATTTCAGTCATAATATTCTTATATAAATTCTAATTTAGAGAAGGTTTAGATCGAGTAGACTAGGGTACAGTGCACTCGAATATTCCTAGAATTACGTGCCCCTATATCTTTATAAGTCCCCTCTTTGGGCATAACATTTTAGTGATCCTGACATTCATGCCTCTATACCTCTGGCAGGGTATATTGGGTTTTCTTGATGCGTCTTACACATTGGACTCCACATCTAGCTCATGCAGTTTTATATCGTTTATTAGTAGCTCCCATAGTCAAATTCTATTGGATTGACGATGTTGTCAGTTACGATTAGATTTCAGTCTCAGCATGTTATAGACTTGGTCAATGCATTCAGTTAGATCATGTTCAGTATATTTAAAATAGCATCTTGCTTATCTTATACCATTATCTTGTGTGACTTCTTATGTTGCAAAGAGTCTATTATAGATAAAAGAGTTTATTATGATTGTCCTATTTCTATCCTTCACAAAAAAACAATGCTGATCTAGTTGAGTTAGATATGGTAGATTTTGATGTTATTCTAGGTATAGACTATCCTCATGCCTGTTATGCATCAATACAATGTAAAACTCGAGTGGTCAAGTTCAAGATTCGTAATGAGCCGGTTATAGATATATCTATCATTTAGAGTGAGTTTATTACTCAAATGTTGAGGTACCTTCCCTTCAGTCAATTCCTTAGTAAAAGAGTTTCCAGAAGTTTTTTCTGATGATCTACTCGAAGTCCCTCCTGAGAGAGAAATACACTTAGACATCTATATCATTACAAATACTCATCATATCTCTATTATGCCATACAGAATTACACCGGAAGAGTTAAAAGAGTTGAAAGAATAGTTGAAATATCTATTAAAAAAGGCTCTGGTCTTTTTGTGAGGAAAAAATGGTTCCCTTAGGATGTGTATAAACTACTGTCAATTGAATAAGGTTACATCAAGAATAAGTATCCTCTTTCAAGGATAGATGATCTTTTCAACCAACTTCAGGGTGCCACATGTTTCTGGAAAATTGATCTAAGATGTGGCTACCATAATTTAAGAGTTAAAGAATGTGACATTCCAAAGATAACCTTTGGAACTAGATATGGGTATTATGAATCTTTGGTTATGTCGCTAGGGTTGACCAATGCACCAGCACCGTTCATGGATCTTATGAACAGAGTGTTCAAGCCTTATTTAGACATATTTTTTATCATCTTCATTAATGACATATTAATCTATTCAAGGAACAAAAAATATCATGCTAATCACCTCAGAATAGTACTTCATACTTTCAAAGAAAATGAGTTGTATGCTAAGTTCTCCAAGTGTGAGTTTTGACTTAAGTCTGTGGCATTCTTAGGCCACATAGTTTCCGTTGATGGGATTAGAGTTTATATCTAAAAGATAGAAGAAGACAAAGTTGGCCTAGACTCACGTATCCAATAGATGTTAGTAGTTTCCTTTATTTGGCTGGATACTATAGAAGGTTTGTTAAAGGGTTTTCATCGATCTCGTCACCTTTGACTAAACTGACCCAGAACAAAATTAAGATTCAATGGTATAAAGCTTGTGAGTAAAGCTTTCAAGATTTGAATAAGAGGTTGACTACGGCTCCAGTTTTGACCTTACCAGAAGATAATCAAGGTTTTGTAGTGTACTGTGATGCATCAAGAGTTGGTTTGGGTTGCGTGTTAATGTAGAAGGGCAAGGTCACAGCTTATGCCTCCAGAGAGTTGAAAGTTTATGAGAAGAATTATCCAACTCATGACTTAGAGTTGGATATTGTAATATTCGCCTTGAAGATATACTGTCACTACTTGTACGGTGTTGATATTTATATATTCAGTGACCACAAGAGCCTACAATATGTGTTCACACATAAGGGGCTCAATCTTAGACAAAGGGAAGTTTATTCAAGAGAGAATGAAGACAACTACGTCAGAATTCCAACACATATGTGAGGAGAAGGCCATTGGAGTTTGAAGTTGATGACTGGGTGGAACTAAAAGTTCCACCCATGAAGGGTGTTATGAGGTTTGGTAAGAAGTGGAATCTTAGTCCCTCATTTATTAGTCCTAATAGAATATGCAAGAGAATTGGCGATGTAGCTTATGAGTTGGAGCTACCTCAGGAATTAGCAGCGGTTCATCCAGTATTTCATGTATAAATGTTGAAGAAGTGCATGTGTGATCTTTCATTGATATTACCAACTGAAAATGTAGGTATCAAGGATAGCTTATTATATGAGGAGATCCCGGTTCATATTTTAGATCGTCAAGTTTGCAAGTTAGAACGAAGGATCTTGTGTCAGTCAAGATCCTTTGGAGGAACTAATTTGTTAAAGAACCGACTTGGGAAACTGAATAGGATATGTATAAGAGATATCTGCATCTCTTTGAATCAGTAGAAAATGTGATCAAGGTACTAATTCTCTTTTTAGTACTTCATAAACTATGTGTAATCATGATTGTTAATTTATTTATTTTTTATTGTTGAGTGTTAAACTTGATGTTACCTTTTATAGCTTAGTGAAAGAAATCTAATTCACGGAAGAATTTTCCCAAGGGAAATATATTGTAACATCTCGTGGCTCATAATAGCCAAGAATAATCTATGAAACTAAAATTTAACATTTTTGGGAAGAATACGAAAATTCTAGAAAATTTCCCAAATTTAAGAACTGTATTTTGGTCAATTTTAAATAGCCATAACTTCTAGCTCAGGATGAGTTAGAGTAAGTTCTTTATATGGTTAGAAATACCTTGGAAAATATTTTTAACGGCGCTGAGTTTGCATGATTTTGATATGGTATGAGGGAGATATGCCCTTCATAAGTTAGGTTATTGAAGTAAGGAAAGTCCAATTCCGGATTTTAGTAAGGGCAAACTAGTCTTTTCACCCATCTACTTTATAATTCTTTTAAGGGTTTATTTGTGGTTAAAATATGTTAAATTTCAGAGTATGAAGGTTATTTACACTTAGTTCTTAGAGAAGAGAAGAGAGAAGAAGGAAAAGGGAGAAAAGATCAAGAATTCATCAAGAATGCCAAAATCTTCGAGTGAAATTCATCGGAAGTGATCCCTATTAAGGTATGTGAGATCTTTTTATTTTGGGTTAGTTCACCCACACTAACTTGTTTAATTCAACAAATTTTCACTCGACTGAATGATGGAAAGTTGAGTTCTTGAAGTACATTATTGAAAATCTTGTTGGTTGAGTTGTTATATGCCTTTATTTGATTTGAATCGTGTTACCAGGTTGTTTTTACGGGTCTAATCTATTAGTTATTGAGGTTATTATTTATTTTAAGTGTCTGGGGAAAGATCCATGGAATTTTAGAGGTTTAGAGATGAAAAACACAGAAGAAAAGTCAAAATACTTGTCTGACAGCGCTGCACCAGCCAGAGCCCCTCAGGACAGGCACTGTCCGAGCGCCCCATGCCTCTCAAAGCTCCACAGATGCCTCGAAACCCCATTTTTTCCCCATATTTTCTACTAGTTCCTATGTGATATACCTAAAATCCCTAGCTGATTCCAACACTATAAGGTACATCGAAATATCATGAAATCATTCATAAACTTGAGATCATGAACCTTGAATCCATAATAAAATTTGAGGAAAGATAAAATCAAAGTTAAAGAAGTTAAGAGTAAGTCTAAAAGTTAAGAAGCAAGTAAAAGTGAGTTCTTAAAGTTTTCAAGTAGTTAAGAGTAAGTCTAAAAGTTAAGAAGCAAGTACAAGTGAGTTCTTAAAGTTTTCAAGTGTCTTAAACAAACATTTGTACCTTGTTTTAAGGCTTACACTACAAGTTGAGTAAAGAGTAACGAGTTGAGTTAAATTCTAAAAAATTATAAGGGAACTCCCTAAGTTTATAAATGTTTCCACATTTAAGTAAAGAGGGAACTAAGATTTCCCCAAAAGAGTTTAGAACAAGAAAAGGGAACATTAATTCCAATAGAGCTTTTTTTTTTAAGCTAAGTGTTGAGCAATTACCTCAACCTAAAGAAAGGAAGTTATTTTAAAAACATGAGCTAAAGTATATTTTAGGAGTAGTTTTGACCACCAATGTGGGAATAACAGTTCATATTAACTCAAGTCCCCATGTAAACCATGTAGTCATTAAGGGTATTAACGGGCAATACTTTTTCGATGATCATGTAAGTTAAGCTAGTGGATCAACTAAGTTAAGGAGTTCTATACGACGACAAAGTATAGGACAGTTCTGGCAGTGTGGGCAAGACGTTGTATCACTACTTAGGCTCATAGTGGTGGTTGTATGTAGATAATCTCCCACATAACTATATTACTTTCATATATAAGTAAATTTGAGTTTGTTACTGCATTCCCTTTAAATGAATTTAGTTGTTTTACTATTTTAAAAAGTTTTATATGTATCGCATTTGTTATAATTGCCTTATATATATTTCCATTGATTATTCATGAGTTGAGTAGAGTCGAGGTAAGTTCATCTTATTCTTATCAAGCTTAAGTCATTGTTTAGCATTCCATCTTGTATACTCATACATACAATTTACTAATCCCATGTTGCTTGCATCGGCTTATGATGCAGACGCAGGTAACCAAGATAAGCATATAACACCTCTTTCATACAGTTTGAGCACTCAGAGTCAGTAGTGAGCCTCCTTGAATTCTGGAGGATCCTTGTTATTGCTTTCCAGTCTTTTCATTTATAGAAAGTTGTGGGATTTTTCCCAACATTCATCATAGTATTTTTTAAGGCTTCATAGACGGATAGTCAGTCAGCCTTTATTTTGATACTTCAGTGCCATTTTGCCAAGATATTATTTTATGTCATTTATGAGAATGTTCTTCCTTTAGCATTAAGTAAGTCTTCAACTGAGTTAAGTAAGCCAGGACAAGGGTTTGCTCAAGGCTAGAAATGATCATTGGATGTCGGCCACATCCAAGGTGTAGGCTCGGGGCATGACAAACTTAGCACCCTACTAAATTAAGGATGTACCTCACAAATGGTATACTCAATGGAAAGAAAATAGGGGTACAACTGCAACTCATATCACTAGGGAGTGCTTTAACAAGACTTTTTTTGTACTCTTCCCAAGAGGGTTGAGGGAGGTAAAATCTCAAGAGTTCATGAATTTGAGGCAGGGTAGCATGTCGGTCCAACAGTACAGACTCAAGTTCTTCCAACTCTCCGGGTATGCTTTTTACATAGTTTACGATTCCTACACTCAAATGAAAAAGTTTCTATATGGGGTATTCGACTTAGTGAAAACAAAGTGTGGGAATGCTATATTGATGGAAAATATGAACCATCTCTAGGCTCATGGCTCATATTTAGCAGGTTGGGAGAGATAAGCTTAGGGAACAGTCTAAGGAGAATGAAAAGTCTAGGACATGAAAGTATGAGTATTCTTAATATAAATCGGGTGGTGGAAATTTCTCACAGTTTTAGCAAAAATCTTCAGGCCTAGCACCTTCATTAGCTAGTGTTTCATCCACCAAGTTCCAACACGATCAGAAAGGTAGGGCATCAGGTTCTATGTCTCAAGGAGTGTCTTAAGCACCAGAACCTACCCAACTTGTCCAATATGTGGTAAGAACCATCGAGGAGAGTGTCTTGCAGAAAAGAAACGATTTTTGGGTGTGGTCGATCTTGTCATAGGTTGAGATAATGTCATAAAGCTAAATTCAGTCAAAGGGGGCAATAATTGTAGATCTTAGTCAACAACTTCAGCACCACCGGGAGCTCGTCCCTCACAGTAGGGTAACTCATCTTGTACAGGTGGCGGACAACTCCAATACATGTTGTATGTTCTTCAGACTTTCTAGGATCACCAAGATTCTTATGATGTAGTAACTGGTACATTATGAGTTTTTAACTTAGATGTTTATAATTTTTTGGACCTAGGGGCTAATCTCTGCTTTGTTATTCTTTATATAGAAGTCAACTTTGATGCTAGTCCAGAAACTCTCACAGAACACTTTTCAGTTTGTACTCAAGTCGACGACCCAATTATAGCTAAACGAGTATATAGAAATTGCCCTGTCACAGTCTCTCAGAATGTCACCTCAGCATACCTTGTAGAGTTAGAAATATTAGATTTTGATATGATTCTAGGCATGGATTGATTATATTCCTGTTATGCCTCAGTTGATTGTAGAACTAGGATTGTTCATTTCCAATTTCTTGATATATTCGAATAGAAGGGTAATAGGTTAGCACCTATTGGTTGATTCATTTCTTTCCATAAGACCAGAAAGATCATCTCTAAGGTTTATATCTATCGTCTATTTCGGGATAAGGATTCAAGATCCGAAACCCAAACTCTTGAGTCAGTTCCATTAGTAATGAGTTCCCAGAAGTGTTTCCAAAATATCTTCTTGGAGTTCCTCCCGAAATAGAAATCGACTTTATTTCCTTAAAGATATCCAACCTATTTTTGTTCCTCCTTACAAAATGGCTCCATCTAAACTTACAAAATTAAAAGAGTAGTTGAAAGACCTTCTAGATAAGGTTTTCATCAGACTGAGCACTTCCCTCATGGGGTGCACCAGCATTGTTCATGAAAAAAAAAGATGTCTCTCTCAGAGTGTGCATTGACTATAGGCATTTGAACAAAGTCACAATAAAGAATAAGTACCATATCCCCAGAATTAATGACTTGTTTGACCAACTTCATGGTTCTAGTTATTCTCAAAGATAGACATTAAATCTGGTTATCATCAGCTCAGAGTCAGAGATAGTGATATTCAAAAACAACCTTCAGAACTTGGTATGGTCATTATGAATTTGTAGTTATGTCATTTGGATTAACCAATGGTTTTGCAGATTTTATGGATTTGATGAACATGGTGTTCAAACAATATTTAGACTTTTTCATTATCGTCTTTATTGATGATATCCTTATGTACTCTAGCAATAAGGAAGAATCTGCAACTCATTTGAGGGTTGTCCTGCAAACTCTCAAAAATTGCTAATTATTCTTTAAGTTTAACAAATGTGAGTTTTGGTTGCAATTTGTTGGTCTCCTTGGTCATATTGTGTCTTGCTATTCAAGTAGATTCTCAAAAAAAATAGAAGCTGTGAAGCAATGGACCAAAACTAACTCTCCTAGAGATAACAGGTGTTTATTGGGTTTTGTTGGTTATTACAGAAAGTTCGTGGAAGGATTTTCATCCATAGCCTCTCAATTGACTAAGTTGACTCAGAAAAAAGTTAAGTTTCAATGGTCACATGATTGTGAGAAAAGCTTCACGAAACTAAAAACTAGGTTGACTACAACTTATGTTTTGACTCTACTAGAGGGTTTAGATTGTTACGTTTTCTATTGTGATGCAACTAGAGTTGGACTAGGTTGTGTATTGATGTAGTGAGGTAAGGTTATAGCTTATGATTCTAGACTACTTAAGGTGCATGAAAAGAATTATCTTACTCATGACCTTGAGCTTGCAACAGTGGTGTTCGCACTTAACATTTGGAGACATTACTTATATGGTGTTCACATAGATGTGTTCACGAACCATAAGATCCTTTAGTATTTTTCACCTAGAAAGAGTTGAATATTCGCCAAAGGATATGGTTTGAGTTCTTCAAGGATTATGGTATGAGTGTGCATTACCATCCTAGTAAGTCTAATGTAGTAGCAGATGCTCTTAGTAGACTATATATGGGTAGTGTAGCACATTTTGAGAAAGAAATAAAAAAAACTAGGAAAATATGATCAATGATTGCTCGTTTAAGAATTTTCCTTATGAATATATCAGATGGTGGTGTAACAGTTCAGAATGGGAAAAGCAAGACATTGATCTGATATTGTTTCAACTAAAGGGTGCAGTTCATCATCAAAGAGTGGAGGTTTTACTCCAAGGGGAAGATGGTGTTCTTTTCTATTAGGGTCGGCTATGTGTTCCTAAGGTGGGTGAGTCGAGATAGCATATTCTTGCAAAAGCACATAACTCCAGGTATGTTATTCATCTAGGGTCTACTAATAATTACGGTAATCTGCGGGAGGTCTTTTAATGGAATGGTATGAAAAGGATATAGCTGATTTTGTGGCTAAGTGCACTAATTGATAGCAAATGAATGTAGACTGAAGAGATCAACAATAACACTTGGACGTGGGAAGTTATCAACATGGACTTCATTACAAGGTTACCTTCTACTCGTAGACAGCAGGAGTCCATTTGGGTGATAATTGACATAGATACTAAGTATGCATGCTTTTTGGTAGTTAAGATTACAAATTCGACCTAGGACTATGCCAAGATTTAAGTTAATGAAATAGTCAGGTTGCATGGAGTTCCTTTGTCTATCATCTGATATAAAGGTCCTCGGTTTACCTCTCACTGCTAGATATATTTTTGGAAAGGTCTTGGTACTCAGGTTAATTTGAACACAACATATCATCTACTAGTGATGGTCAGGCAGAGCATACCATTCATACCTTAGAGGACATGTTGAGAGCTTGTGTAATCAATTTCAATGGTAGTTCGGATGATCACCTTCCTCTTATAGAGTTCTCCTGCAATAATAGCTACCATTCCAACATTAAAATGGCCCCTTATGAGGCTTTGTATGGGTGTAGATTTACATCTCTAGTTGGTTGGTTTGAAGTAGGTGAAACAACCTTTATAAGGACAAATTTGGTTTATGATGCTATGGAGAAAGTTTAGCTCATTAGAGTCGCCAAAACTCCTATGGAGATGTAAGGAGAAGGGACTTAAGAGTTCCAAGTTGATGATTGTGTTTTTCTGAAGTCATAATACATAAATTGAACCTTTAACTTGTACTCATTTTACTTTTATTCCATTCAAATTTGGGTATGCACAAGTAGACGCTTAAACTTGAACAAGTAGACACATGATTCTTACGTGGTACGATACATGTAGGTTATCACGTAGGGTAAAAAATGACATGTGGGAGGTCATGTTAGACATCTATGTCTATTTGTTAAGATTTTATACAAGTTTAACTGTCTACTTGTGCACACGCAAAGTTGAAGGGCATAAACGTGATTAAAAGCCAAGTTAAAAAGAATATTTATGTATTATGCCTATTCTAAAGTGTCACCTATGGAGGGGATAATGAGGTTTCAAAGAAGGGGAAGCACAGCCCTAAATATTTAGGCCCTTATAAGATCTTGAAAAGAGTTTATACAATGGCTCATGAGTTAGAGTTATCAGCAAAACAAGCAGCAGTGCATCCGGTCTTTCACATTTCATTGCTAAAGAAGTGTGTGGGTGACCCAGCATCCATAGTACCATTGGAAAGTGTAGTTGTGAAGGATAGTCTCACTTATAAGGATGTGCTAATTAAGACTTTGTATCGTTAGGTCCGAAGGCTAAGAAACAAAGAAGTCGCTTTAGTTAAGGTTTTATGGATGAGTCAGTCCATCAAGAGCTAATTGGGAAGAAAAATCATCCATGAATGCCAAGTATCCTCACCCCTTTCCTTTCGATTCCATTCCAACTTGAGGTAATAGTTCCTCTCCAATTCTTAGTCATTCATGCGCAAATGATGTCTTAGCATCATGTTCCTTCAGTTTGTACTAGCATTTTCAGCGTATTTGCATGTCCTTAGAACTTATTTCAGTCAGAAAGTGGTAGGGTTTGAAGCTCTTTCCCTTCATATTCAGCTAGTTTAGTCTTCAATCAAGGAAGATTATTTCCAAGGGGGAGATAATGTAACAGGCTTTATCCTAAAAAGATCAACCAACATCCAAAAGTTGCATGTTTATTCTAGAAGCTACAGGTGAAATACACAGTTACCACTAGGGTGACGCACAGACCGTAAGTGGTGGTCTGTGGATTTCCACCTATAACCCTTCCCGAAAAGGTCCAGAAAATCCTCTAAGGGTCGACCCACGGACCTTAGGTCAGGACACAGGTCGTGGTCCTGGTCCATGGATTGTTACCCTAGGACCTTAGTCTCTGAATCTGTCGACGGTTGACGCGATAGACCGTTGGTTAGTCGGCAGACCGTGTGTCGGTCCGTCGGTTGGCCCCAACAGCTTTTAAGTCAAGGGGTCGTTTGGTCTTTTCCTTATGCGTTGGACCCCTAAGTACGTTGTTTATCCCTTAAACAACTTATTTTTTGTCAGTTTTAGCCTAGAAACTAAACTAGAACTTACCCCTAGTCAATTCATTCTCCAAGTAATTGATCAAACTAGAGAAAAAAATTCGAGCAGCCCTTGTCGAAGAATACAACAAGACTTCATCAGTTCTAACCCCAAAAACGAAAGATTTCTCCATGAAATTTTCACCAAGTATGTAGGATTACACTTGTGGATTCTTTTCATCCACTAGGTCCCTAGATTTCAGTCAAAATCTTGATTTCCTTAATGTTATCTAGACCTAGGTTTCTTGAATGTTAGAAATTATTGGGTTTTAGCTGTTAGATGATCCAAATCAGATTATCATATAGTTTCTTAGTTTTTCGTATGATATTCATAACCCTAGTGGTGTATATTCGTTTAGTTCATGTATTAGATATGCTAGGTCAGTCTAAACAGATATACATGCTTCAATTTATGAATTTCACATTATCATATATAATTGTTGCATTCTTAGAGTTTGCATGTCAGTAATTGAGTTATCCTGTACTTCAATATTTCAATCATAATATTGCTTATATACATTCTAAAATCGGGAGTAGACTTGTACTTTAGTCTTTCAGTCATAATATTGCTTATATAAATTCTAATGGGGAGTAGGCATAGACTGGGTGGAATAGGGTTTAGCATACCCAAATAGTTCCAGAACTATGTGTCCTTGTAGGTTTATAAGTCACCTCTGTGGGGCATTATATTTTAGTGATCACGCCAGTCATGTATCTATACCTTTGGAAGGGTATATTGGGTCCTCTTGATGGGGTATTTACATTGAACTCCACATGTAGCTCATTTGGTTTTATGGCAGTTATTAGTAGCTTCCACAATCAAAATCTATTGCATTGACCATGTTATCATTTACAGTCATATTTCAATTTGAGCATGTTATAAACTTTGTCATTGCATTCAGTTAGATCATGTTCAGTATATTCAATATAGTACATTTCGTATCTTATATCATTGCTCAATTATATGCTTTGTTCAGTTATGTATATTGTTAAACTTAATTCTATCATGCATGCTTAGTACCTTTCAAGTACTAACTCATACTCTACGCTACATCTTATCGTGATCTAGGTTCATATCATAGGCTTTTGATCACACATAGATCGGTTCCCGATCTTCAGCTCTGCAGCATCAGTGGTGAGTCCTCATTCTCCAAAGATGACAGACATGTTTCTTTTCTGTTTTAGTCTTTAGTTTCATTTTTTGCTAGATTTAGTTGGGGCATGTCCCAGCACTTCTAGTGAGATAGAGGCTTATTTAAGACATAATTAGATTGAGTTATTGCATTGAGTTTTATTTCAGTATCCTACACTCTTCTCAGTTTTATAAGTGTGTGTGTATTTTTCCCATCATTTTAGTTTATCTTATGACTTAGCTTCCGCACAATATTTTCTTACTTAAGTTTATTTAGTATGCTAATGATATTTCAGTAGGGTTAGCTTGGGAACACTCATGATCTTCAGTCCCGTATCTGCATCTTGGGGGTAGCTTCAGGATTGACACCTAACTTGATGTCTTGTTTTCTTCTATTATACCATCACCAAGACCCTTAGCGATAAGGTGAATTTCAGCATCAACACCCATGATAAGTAGTTCTTTCCAAAAATGTCAAGTGCCACAAATTCAAGTTTTGACAAATTCGACATGATGAAAAATATCATAAAAGCAATTGAGTTAATATTATGATGTTTATTTATTTTAATAAATGGTAAATTAATGTTCAAATAATAATTATAATATCATTATAAAGTATATTATATGTTATATGAATGTACATTGAATGTCTCAAGAAACATGTAAACTAATGAAGTATTTGAAACAATAGATTTAATATGTAATTTAAATTTTTCTACAATATTTATCATTAGTTTCAATAGATATTAACGCCAAATTCTTTTAAGAGTTTCAAGTCATATTTAATACAATAATATTGTTCTTTATAACACACCAATATGCTTATCATAACAAAATGAAAATAGTTATAAGTTATTTTAACTAACATGCTATCATATTGCTTAGTAATTAATTTAGAGTCATAAGTTAGTAGTATATAAATAACATAACAGTATAAACTTGAAACGTATTGATTATTATTCCTAGTAAAGTGTCCTAATAATACCTAACCAAGTTATATACATATATATATATATATATATATATATATATATATATATATATATATATATATGCAGTAATTAAATTACATATCAAAGATTTATGCAAGTCCTATTAGAGATTTTATAAACACAAAAATGTATACCTTACTCTAAAACAAATTAATTAACTTTTGGGGGGGGGGGGGGAAATAATTCCGAATTAAGTAGGTCTTAGTTGGTTAGAGACTCGTATTGATAACGTATTGTAAAACAAGAGGAAAGTATAAGAACATTAAACAATATAGGGAGACAAATGGTGATGGGAAGTATAAATCTCTTCGAGTGTGTTTTATAACGGTTAAAAGACTACCCTTTTATAGGATTTAGAATTCACATGTTTAAATCCATTAATCAAATACAATAGAACAATTTTAATAAATACAATAAATATATACATTAAGTTACGAATAAATTAAAAGAAACATCCACAATTAAATGGATTTGTAACAAATATAAAATTTCATTTTATTTTATTTCTTGTAATAGATGTTTAAACTAGTTTTCCGTATATAATAATCTTAGAGTAATTTCCCTAGATAGTCACCCATGTTTTGGAAATTACCTAGAATATCACTTATGTTTGTTTTAGGACTACAATATAATTCAACTTTACCTATTTTCCTCAAACTATATTGATACAAAAAATACATTATCTCTCTAGTATTAGGATGCCGTCACATTATTTATTTTTTTATTATTAAAAATATATGCTTTAAACATATTTAAACGTTAGGTTGCAGTATGTTTTTTTTTTAAAAAAAAATATTGTTTTTTATTTATATTTTTTTAAAGTGTTTTATTTTTTAGATATAGAAAGATAAATAAATGAAAAAAAAAGTACCCCATTTCTACAACTAACTAGTATGGACTGTGTTAACTATTCTTAAAAAATAAGTTCTTAAATTTTTAATGATAATATTATTTTTTAATACAAGTTTTTTAATTAATTTTTTAAAAAATAATTATAGTTTTTTATGGTGCACTTTTTCTTCTCCTATTTAGATAGATATTTCTACGTTCCATTTTGTTGGAGCATTCCCTAAAATCACTGAAACTGTGATAAATATAAATAGACATTATAGTTTTTTTTTATAAAATTATTCAATTTTCAGTTTTTATTTTTTAACCTTAAAATTTGGAATTTGAAGCATTTAAAGATCTTTCATTTTTTCTATAACAGCCATTACTGCTTTATAAAAAAAATAGTTCAATTTCAGTTTGTTCCTTTAAAATTGAAATAAGAGGCATTTAAAAATCATCCATTTTTTGTCGTTACATTTTTTTTTACCAAAAGAACTTTTATTTTCTACTTAAAATAGCTATATCAAAATTCCAATTTTTTTAATTGTATTTTTAGAGCATATTTAAAATATTTTTAAAAAAATTAAAATTCTTGAATATTTGTGGTGCTGACATGTGACACTTCTTACTCCTCCTATTATATATAAATAGATTTTTTAAAAAAAAAATAGGCAAACTCACATATTATACCGAGTAAAAGAATTACATTAAGATCTGTTATATGAGCTTTTCCGGTTCTTCAAGGAAATATGTGGGTTCCTCCGATTATTAAAAAGAATTAGAAAAATATTAGTAATAAGTTAAAAAATATGACATGGCACCCTAGTAGGAGAGAAATGAAGTATTTTTTTGTGTCAAGTATATTTTGAGAAAAATAGGAAAAGTTGGGTGTCATTGTAGTCCTGAAATAAACATAAGTGATATTCCTAGGTAATTTCCCAAACATGAATGACTATCTAGGGAAATTAATTAATAATCTTAATCTTAACAGTACATTAATACTTGCTCTTAATCGTAATTTGACTCTCAAAAGAACTTTTAGAAAAGAATAGACAAACACAATTTGCTTATATAAAACAAATTTTAAACGAATTAGTCAAACAAAAAAAATTCAAAAACACTTTTCGGAAAAACTATTTTAAAAAATGCTTATGAAAATAAGTATTTTTTAACAGCAACCCTAAACGGGCTCTACATGTAACAGAATTGATCCATCCTAATCTGGCCCACTTAGTGTCAGTTCTATTTTTTTTCTTAGTTTAGTTCAATACTTAGATAACCATATGAAAATAAGGGTCGTTTGACCATATGTGATATGGAATCATGATATTACATAAAAATATGAAATCATGAGATGAAATTAAAATTTTGTTTAGACGTGCGGTATGAAATTTTTGTGTTGTATACTTTTTCATAAACATAAGAATCTCATAACTTGTAACCTATTAAAATAACCCAATTGTTTCTCCAATCTTACCACATACACAAAAAATTATAAAATCGAATGATAAATTATTACTAGAACTTCAGCTGAGACGGAATTTAAAAGTATGGCAAAATGTGCAGAAAAGATCACTTGACTAGTGAGGCTATTCAAAGAACTTGGTGTTAGTATTGAATTACCTGTGGATAAGATGTGTGACAGTAAGACTGCAATCCAAATTGCAGCAAATCCTATATTTCATAGAAGAACTAGATATATCGACATAGATTGTCATTTTTAAAGGGAGAAAATATGTCAAGGAATGTTGAAGACAGTTCATTCATACAAAGAATTAGTTGGCTGACTTGCTCACAAAAAGCCTGGGTAAAGTCCAACATCAAGTGTTGTTGAACAAGACTGGAGTTGCTAACATGTTTAAACCATGAGCTTGAGGGGGGAGTGTTAACTAGATTATGTTGTTAACAAGCTAGCATGGTTAGCTTAGTCAGACGTGTTAGTTACAATTATTTAATGTTAGTTAGTGGTAGTTAGTTCTAGAAGCTTCCTAATAGCAACTACAATTACATGTTAAGTGTGTGCTATATGAACTCCTCATATTTTAACGAATTCTATATTCAATAGAAGATATTTTTCTGTTCAATTATTTCTTCTTCTTCTTCTGCATAACTCAAAGCTCGATTAATGAAGATTATCAAAAAAAATTTGAGGAAGCAATGTCACGTAACATCTCATACCTGTTCTTAAATTCGCCCCCTGCTTGAGGACATTTATTGCATCACATATTCATCTCTTATTACGTTTTCTTATGATATGCCCTTGTATCGACAACTTTTAAATGATAAAGAAAAAAATGATGAATAGTAGTGTGAATTAATTAGAATCGGAGTTGTGTTGAAATTTTATATGACGATTATGATACACCCTTGTATCGACAAATTTTTAATGATAAAGAAAAAATGATTAATATTAGTGTGAATTAATTAAAACCAGAGTTGTGTTGAAATTTGAAAATGTTATATGTTACGTTGTTCGTGCAATGACACGAGCCCTTGCCTTGAAGTTCGAGAAAAATTATGACAACCGATCTAGTAATAATGTTCTTTATACGTAGAATTATCTTCAATAAAGATTTTGAGCACAAACAGTTAAGAGGGAAAAATTATTATTTAGTTCAAATAACGCAATTCCATATTTTCATATAGTTATTAAAATTATAAATAGTAGATATATAATAAATAAAAATAGATATATGAAAGTTTCACTTAAGATTTGAATTCAAATAAATAGTGGACTAGTATTTAAGACGACTCTAGTGTTAGATGAAAGATTTACTTGTCTACCAAAATGTTAAGATAGGTCTCATAATAATGTGACTTCGAGTTTGGGATCATGACACATGAATTGAGGATAGTAATAAAATCAAAGCATGTTGGTTGAATTGTCAAAGATCAACGATACAATTGACTTTTAACAATAATATATATAGTACAAAGTATATCTTTGTGTATATTTTCACACATCTATAATCATAATTACTAAAAATACTTTCTTCATAATTTATAAACATTAAAGTTGTACCATCAAATACAAGAAAACATTGACTTATCCCAAAATTTGATACTTTGGTGATAAACTTCATAATCCTTTTAGAATGAAAATAGTAAACACACAATGTAAGTACTACTTATTTAAAAGTGCTAAGAATTAATCACATTCGAGCTGCATACTTTTTGTTTACTTGTTTAAAGACTTTGGTAGAGTTCGACAGCCAATCTAGGAGAAAGAAGTGGTTGAAGAGGCTTGACTTTAGGTAAAGCAATACCTAAGCCCTCACTTAAATCTACTGGTTCCTCCTTTAGCATTGAAAAGTTGAATCCATGAAGTAATTTTGCTAGTGTCAGATGCACTACTTGGGATCCAAACGTTAATCCAGGACACATTCTTCTTCCGGAGCTAAACGGAATATACTCAAAATTTTGTCCTCTAAAATTAATATTTGTATGTTCTTTTAAAAACCATCTCTCTGGTTTAAACTCATTCGGATCTTTCCAAATTCTCGAGTCTCTCTGAAGCTTCCATAGATTAACAATCAATCGAGTCCCTTTTTTAATATGATACTTATCGACATAACAGTCTTGGAGAGCCTCTCGAGGCCCTGCCAAAGGACCAGGTGGGTAGAGACGTAAGGTTTCTTTTACTATAGCTTGCAAATAGGGAAGGTTTTTGATGTCAGACTCTTCAACCCATTTATTTCTTCCTATATGCTCATCTAGCTCATCCTGTGCTAATTTCAATGAGTGGGTGTTATTTAGTAGCAAAGATAATGCCCATATTAATGTCTCTGCAGTGCTCTCTGATGCTGTCATGATAAGTATCTGCGCAAGTGAATAATACAGAATAATATTTTCTCAATAATGCAGATAGTTATTGGTTCAAGTCAATTTTTTTTATTTTTAAAGAAGATAGTATTAATGCAAATAGTTATTGGTTCAACCAATTTTTATTTTTAAAGAAGATAGTATTAGTATATTAAATATAGAAGTGAAAATGAAAGCCTTCTTGAGTTGTCATTTGCATATCCCTTTCCACAATAAATTATTTTGGTAGCCAAGCCATGTGATTTAGGTAAACCTATGTTTTGATACAACCTGCAGCCATAGATACTTCTATTTATTTTATATAAAATTCCCAAATATAATCCTTTGTTTTATGAATATGACATATTTTCAATTTTAAGTAAAAATGACACGTAAGTAGCAAAAATGAAAATGTAAAATTTCTAGCTGAGTAGCATATAAAGTTAGCGTTAAATATATCATACTCCATCCGTCCCGAATTACTTGTCTACTTTTTCATTTATAGTTGTCTCTAATTACTTGTCCATTTTTACAATTCAAGAAAGAATAATTTTTTTTTAATATTATACCCTCAATTAAATGACTAATTACTTTGAAATGTGTAGAATTTTTTATCTATTTCATAATTAATAGGGATAAAATAATAAACTCGCTACGTTATCAATTATTTTTTTAATAGATGTGTCAATTTAAGAGTAGACAAGTAAAAAGAGACGGAGGGAGTACTATTTTTTGTTTTTTTTTTTTTTTGAAAATGCACAAATACCCCTAGATTATAACCAAAATTTCAGCGACACACCTTAACTACTCTCGGACCTAATCTATTCAATTTAAGTGGGACAGGTCAATAGTTGAATTGGATATCCTAAATAAATCTAAGTACTGACTTCAAATTTAGAAAAAAAAATCCTTCAGTTTATAACCAACACGCTATCAATGAAAATGAAACGATATAGAGAATATTAGAATGTCCCTGCGCAAGAATGACACACAAAAATTGAGAAATAGTCCAAATTTTTAAAATCAACATGGTTTGTGGTGCTTGGGTTCGAGTTTTGGATCCAGATTTCGTCAGAGTTCCAATGTGAACTCCGAACACCACATGGAAAATCAAAAAAAAAAATACAAAAAAATTATGTTTTTGGTTCAGACTAATAATAATCATGAAAGTTAACTAAAAGTAAAGTTGAATGACCTAAAGTGTATAGTTCATTTTTTCAAAACATAAATTTGGGATAATTAGAAGCTTACCAAAGTTGTTGCCTTGATAATGGCATCACGATTGTATCCAGACTCCATATTGGTTTCCTCTGGAAGAGTGGAAAGCATGATATCAATAAAATCAGACTGCTCTGCATCTCCAATTGAATTGATATGTTGTTTTAACCAGCTATCAAAAACACTATCAACTTCTTTATAAGTATCTTTCATTGCCTTAATATGTCCACCAATATCCATCCATTCAAACCATAGAATTGAATCAGAAAAAACGAAAGTTCCACCTAAGTACAACGCTTTCTTTATAGATTCTTTGAAATTCATCTCCTCTGCGGATCCAGTAAATCGCTTCCCAGCAAGCATTCTAATGATTATATTACATGTTATGTTCTCAAACCAACTACTTAAATTCACTTGTCCTGGACAGTTATTTGAGTACAATTCTTTAATACAACTATTCACTTCTGATGTACGGACATGTTTTAGCTTCTCAAGGCGACTGTTGGTTAAGAGTTCAAGAGTTACCATTTTACGTATATTACGCCAGTATGGTCCGTAAGGGGCTAAAGCGAAAACGGCTCCATTATAGCCTAAATACTTGCTTATTGCCATATTTGGTCTACTAGCAAATATTTTGTCATTCTTAGCTGTGAAGCAATCTTTAACCATTTCCCAATTACTGACAACAATAGCTGGATGATCACCAAGTTGCAATTGAAAAATAGGTCCATATTTATCAGCCATGAGTCCTAGGGTTCGACAAACAGGAAGGTGGCCGCTAAGAAGATGAAGGTGACCTATAAAAGGCCACGCACCTGGAGCTTTAGGTGCTGCACTTGTTATGTTTCTACTTTTGTATTTGCGAGCAATAAAAAGGGCTAAGAACCAAGCAATTGATAGTGCTAAGAGATGAGAAAGAAAATACATGTTTATATTGTAGTGAAATTTTAGAGCCATTTCGTTATTATATTACTACATAATAGAGGAGATCAGATAGTAGTATTTATAATTGAATTACGAGGTTAGAAACACTGTAAAGATTTTTTTGTGGGGCCTAAAATTAGAGGACGTAAGAATCAGGGGACCCACAACCTAGACCATATAGTGTGGAATAATATTGCAATGAAGTACATGCATATAGGCCACAAAAAAAGATACATGTTACTCTCTGGGTTTATTATTATCAAAAGATATGCACATTTTTAATAATTTAATTTAATTAGGAAATTAACATATATTTTGTTCTGATGAACTAATATCTACCCATGTGATTTGTACTTGCGTGTTGTTAGGCAATTAGAGTGTGAGTCTTGCTTTGACACCAATTGAAACTCAAGAGGGAGGAGATGTCAATTGAAATCTTCTCGAATGGTTGTTAATGCATGACTCCATTGTTGCTTTATGCAAGTAGAATTTTCTACGGACTAGATGAATGAATAGATATAGCAAATTATAAAGAGAGGAAAGTAATAAGGGGAGAAATTGACACATAATTTTTATATTTATTTGAATTATCAATATGATTCCATTGTATAGTCACATAAGGTTACAAAAGTTCTCTTATAGCCTTAGGAAACATTAATATTGAAAATTTGTGTCTTGAAGTGCATGTATTTTGTTTCTGAAATTTCAACAATTTAATATCTAAATCTATTCAAATAATTTAAATTGAAACATAAGTCAGATATAATAAAGAACAAATTTTAATCATAAACTTATCAAAACGACAACAAATGTAAAATCTATTTAGCACATTTTAATTTTTTTTAAAGTATGTATCGGTTTCAGTTAGACATGACTAATAATTCTTGTTAGAATTTACTTACGTTTTAAGAGTAGGTGTATGAATATTCTTGCCAACAAAATAATACTCCTTTTATGTTTAAAAAATAATATTTTCCTTTTCTTGAACAACTTTTTAATATTATTTTTTTACATGGCATGTTTAAGATAAAAAAATTAAAGGATATTTTGATATATTTGACAGATCTCTAATTATAGATCACAAAATTAGAAGTATTTTACTTTCTTAAACTCTATATCAAGTTAAATCAAATCACTCATTTTTTTACTTTTTTAAAATCAATTTTTTGGTAGTTGTTACACTCGTTTTATTAATATTCATATCAAATTAAATACAAACTTCAGCTACGAGCCGCAAAATAATCCAAAAGCTCAAAGGCCAAAGCTACACAATATTTGGACCAACCACTAAAATCGAACCTATCTACGGGATGGCAATGGGCGGGACGAAAGCAAGGTAGGACAAAAGAAAGGTAGGACGGATTTCGGAATATTCGGGCTGAGCGGATTTAAGATCGTGTGGGTGGGTGGGATGTGGGGCGGATTTAAGTGAATTTTTGTAAAATAAACTAGTGTGTGGTAGGGTGAGCGGACTGCGGATATATAATTATATGTGAGTTTAAACTTAATTTTAATTTTAGACATGTTATAAGAGTGATAGAGCATTATTTATTAAGATAATTTCTTTAAAGGTACTAAAATATTCAAGATAGTAAATTAAAATGGTTCAATAAAAAACTAATTCAATTTCTTACGTATTTCCCAATATATTGGTCTTTAAAAAATAAATATTTAACTCGTTATTCTATTAAACTAATACAACATAATGAAAAACTAAATTTATTTTTAGTATCAAACTTAACTAGAAAAAGAAAAGATTAATAATTTATGTGGAGCGGGTTCATGAGAACGGGGCAGCATGGGAAAGTTGAGAATGAAAAAAAATTATGCACGGCGGGAAGTATTAAAAATTTTGTGGATTAAGAGCAACCCGTCCGCCCTGCACTGCCCATTGTCATCCCTAACTTTAATAACTCTTCCTATGTACCCATTTCTTTTTTCAAAAAGCCTTTCCAGATTCCTCAACAATCTCGATATCATGCCCCGAGATCTAGGATCACGAGTAATTCCAAGATAACTTTGCTAGCATATAAGCATCATATGATAACTGAAGTATGATAATTCTGAGCGGACGCTTAAAACACAATGTAAACTGAAATGATAAGGAATACCTATACTATCTGAATATATAAGAAAATTGAGAATTTAACAACAATTGAAAAGTCAAACTCGAATGTTAAAGTTGAAACTAACTATGTCTGAAATAAAGATTCTACTGATTAGAAAATACTGGGACATGCCCCAACTAGATCTAATAAATACTGAACTAAAGACTAAAAGCAAAGGAAACATATTTGCCGTCCTCGGAGAATGAGGATTCACCATTTATACTATTGAACTAAAGATCAGGAACCGATCTATGCGTGATCTGAAAGCTGAGAAACTGAATCTATATCATGAGAAGATGTACTGCAGAGTAGAGTATGTGTCGGTATCGAAAGGCATCACGATTGTATTGAGGTTGCAAAAGTTTCCTTTATAGATATAGCAAATTATAAAGAGAACAAAGAAACAAGGGGAGAAATTGACACATAAATTTTTATATTTGCAAAAGTTTCCTTTATAGACTTGAGGAAATATTAATGACAAAGTGTTACGTGTGAGCCTTGAAAATTCCTATAATCTATATGATTTTATTTTTTTTGGGTTCACAATCTCTATTCTATAGATTTTTATTCTCTTTTTTTTCTTGTTACTAGTAAACTACAATGAAACGATGATTTTGTAAAACAAAAGAGGTGAATAGTATTTTATACTGCTTGGTATCAATTTTTCCGAAATAAAAATGTCTTCTTTTTTTTTACTTTTACATTAAGTATTCAATCAGTGTCATCATTGAAACGGGATGAATCAATTAAAGTCCAACACACACATATATTCCATTCCTTGAAATCTAAAAGTAGCAGGTACCCGTTTTTTGGAATCACAATTTAACTAATGTCTACTTTATAATTTTCTTTTACAAGTTAACCTATTTTTTGGGAATATTTCAAGTATACACGATTAATATTGAAAATTTGTGTCTGGCGTGCATGGATCTTGTTTTTGGAATTTCAACAATTCAAAATTTAAATTTATTTCAAATAATTCAAATTGAAATAAATTTAAAGGACATTTTAATATATTTGACATATCTTTAATTTTAGACCACAAAATTAGTAGTATTTTTTACTTTCTTAAACTCCATGTTAAGTTTAAAAAATCACTCAATTTTTATTTTTAAAATTATTATAAAGAAAACTCAGAATAATATAATGTAATAATAAAAAGAAGACAAGAAGTATAAGACGAAGGAGAGAACTTTTCTTATTTAAGTGTATTTCAAATGATGAGTGATATTTCTATTTATAGTGTTGAGATATCACTCACAAAAGTCATCTAATTAATAGATACATAGTTATCTTGGATGTTCTTATCATATTGGAAGCAACAATACATGAATCCAATTTGTTTGGATAAATCTAATGGATAATCCACATATATAATACAATGGATATATAATACTCCCCCTTGGATATCCATAGATAATATGTCTCGTTAAAACCTTATTACGAAAAACCCAGTGGGAAAAGCCTAGTGAAGGAAAAAGAGTACACACATCTCATAATACACTTTGAATGTTGTCTCGTTAAAAACCTTGCCAGAAAAATCCAACTTGGGACAAAACCATAGTTAAGGAAAAGAGTACAACGCGTATTTCACTCCCCTGATGAAAACTTCATTTGATATCTCGGAGACAGCGCATTCTGATCTTCTACCTCAACTTCTCAAACATTGATGTTGGTAATGCCTTAGTGAATAAATCAGCAAGATTATCATTTGAACGAATTTGTTGAACTTGTATCTCACTATTTTGTTGAAGATAATGTGTGAAAAAGAACTTTGGTGAAACATGCTCTGTCCGGTATCCTTTGATGTATCCTCCTTTTAATTGAGCTATACATGCAGCACTATCTTTGTATATTGTAGTTGGTATATTTTTCAACAAAAAACCACACATTTTCTGAATATGATGGGTCATTGATCTCAACTAGACGTACTATCGACTTGCTTCATGGATGACAATTATTTCCTCATGACTTGAAGAAGTGACTACCAACGTTTAGTTCATTGATCACCAAGATATTGTCATGTCTCCACATGTAAACAAATAGCCTGATTGCGACCTATATTCATGTGGATCAGATAAATACCTTGCATATGTGTAACCAATTAGTTCTGAATTGGATTTATTGGAATAAAATAAACTCATGTCCATAGTGCTCCAAAGATATCGAAGTATGTGCTTATCATCATTCTAATGTCTTTTTATTGGGGAGGAACTGAATCTTGCCAATAGACTTACTGCAAAACAGATATCTGGTCGAGTATTATTAGCAAGGTACATTAATGCCCTGACTACGCTAAGATAAGGAGTTTCAACACCAAGAAGCTCTTCATCCTTCTCTTGAGGTCGAAATAGATATGCATTGATGTCAAGCGATCTTACCACCATTGGGGTACTCAATGGATGTGAGTTATCCATGTAAAAATGCTTTAATATCTTTTTATGTATATGTTGATTGATGAACAAGTATTTCATTTGACAAATTCTCAATCTGTAGGTCAAGACAATTTTGTGTTGCCGCGATTTTTCACTCCAAATTCACTTTTTAGACACTCAACAACTTCTAAAAGCTCTTTACGAGTGTTAATGATGTTCAAATCATCAGCATACATGTCTATTATAACAAATTCAGATTTCTATCGTTTAATGAAATATACGGACAAATGGGGTCATTTTATACCCTTTCTTTAATAAGTATTCACTCAGACAATTGTACCACATTCTCCTCGATTGTTTCAGTTCATATAGATATTTCAGAAGCTTTATCGAACAAGTTTCTCTTGAATCTTTCTATGCTTCAGGCACTTTCAATGTTTCGGGAATTTTATGAAGATGTTGTGGTCCAATGAGCCATATAGATAGGTTATGACAACGTCCATTACACGCATTTTAAGTTTTTCATGACTGTCAGATTTATAAGATATCTGAAGGTGATTGCATCTACCACAGGAGAATATGTCTCCATGTAACCAATGTCAGGTCTTTGAGAAAAATCTTGAGCAACAAGTTGAGCTTCATATCCCACGACTTCACCTTTGTCATTTCTTTTTCGCATAAAAACTCATTTGTACCCCCACTAGCTTGATACCCTCAGGTGTTCAGATTATTGATCCGAAAAGTTCACGTTTCTCTAGTGAAGTCAATTCTTCTTGAACTGTGTCCTTCCATTTTCGCCAATCATTTCTCTATCTACATTCATGAATAATTTTGGCTCAAAATCTTCATCTTGTTGCATTATTTCATTATCAGTATTATAGGCAAATATGTTGTCAACCACAACATTATTTTGGTTTCATCTCTTTCTCGTCGAGACATAATTCATTGAAATTTCATAATTTTCATAAGTTTGAATCTCCTCGGAGATTTTATCATGTGTTATGACTTGAGTCTCATCTTGAGAAATTTCTTTCAACCCATGATCATCTTGATCATTTATTCCTTTTCTCTTTTGACGATTTTTATCCTTGGAACCAATTGGTCTACCACACTTTAAATGTGGTCTAGACTCATTTGCCTTAACAATTTATCCGTTGGGACATCAACTCGAACTGAAGCATTAACAGCTGGAATATGCGATTTAGTAATTCTTGAAAGATTAGTAATTGCATTTGGCAGTTGATTTGAAATACTTTATAAATAAATTATTTTTTTAACTTCTTTTTCACATTCATTTGTTCGAGGATCCAGATGAGATAGAGATGATAAATTTCAATTTATCTTTTTTCCTAACTGCTTATGTTCTCCCCCTAATGTTGGGTATATTGATTCATCAAAATGACAATCAACAAATCTTGCTTTAAATAAATCTCCAGTCATAGGCTCCAAAAAATTTATGATTGAAGGAAATTCATACCCAACATATATCCCAACCTTTTTTGGGGCCTCATCTTTGTGCGTTGTGGTGGAGCAATTGGGACATATACCACACATTCAAAAATTCAAAGATGGGAAATATTTTGCTCTTGACCAAAAGTCAAATTGTAATTGAGAGAAATCATGATAATTGGTCAACCTTATGTGCACAAGTGTTGCTGCATGCAAAATAGCATTCCTCCACATAGATATAGACAACTTTGTTCTCATTAGCAATGACTTAGCTATCAGTTGCAGACGTTTAATCAATGATTCTGCTAGACCATTCTGAGTATGAATATGAGGAAGTGGATGTTCACTTTTTATACCAGTAGACATACAATAATCATCAAACACTTGGGATGTAAACTCACCAACATTATCCAGACGGATTGTCTTTATTTTATAGTCTGAAAATTATACTTTTAATCCTATTATATGAGCCAACAATCTCACAAAAACTATGTTGCGAGTTGATAATAAGCACATATATGACCATCTTGTAGACGTATCTATCAAGACCATATAATGTTTAAAGGGTTAACATGTTGAATTGGTTCACATATATCACCCTCTATACGTTCCAAAAAAGCAAAGATTCAATTCCAACGTTAATTAACTTTTGATGGTTTGATTATCAACTTTTCTTGAGACCAAGCAGCACAAGTGAATTCCTTTAATTGAAGGATATTTGGTCCCTTTAAGGTATGCCCATGTGAATTCTCAATTATTTTGAACATCATATTAAATTCGGGATGACCCAACCGGTCATGCCAAATGATAAAATCATAAAAATTAGCAAATATTTTTGTTTACTACGGCATGTGATTCAACCGTACTTATACTTATATAGTAAAACCCAGAAGAAATTGCAAGTAATTTTTCATGCACAATTTTCTTCTTTATATTAATTTTAGTAATGTAAATGTACTCAACATGTCCATCATTAGTTGTTTTGAGTTATATTCTGGTGTACATGATTTGGGTATCTGAATATAAGAAAGTATTGAGAAAAGAAATCAATTTAAATGATTTAGGATCACAAAATGAGTTGAAAAATTCATTAGGCATACTTGGGGAGGGTAAGGCATGGCACGCCCCATCTACGCCAGAGGTCCTGGGGCGGCGCGTGTGCGGTGCACCCAAATGGGGCTTCTGAAGTTTGGGACTGGTGTGGCGCTCTCTGGACGCTCCCGAGTCGGTGTTTTCACCCACTTTTCGTCATTCAGTCTGTTAAAGCCTTTCTAAAGCTTATTAACACTTCTTGTTGATTCTAACTATTGTAAATGACTTTTAAACATCTAGAAATCATCCAAAAACATCAATTACAACCTTGAATCCATAAATTCAAATTCATGGAAAGTTGAGAGCCAAGTCTAGGAAGTTCTTAGAGTCTTTTCAAGAAGTCTTTTTGTAAATGATTCTAACTTTGTTTTAATACTTAAGTTCAATATGAGTAAAGAGTAAAGGAGTAAAGGTTGAAGTTCATGTCTTCACAAAAGTATATGGGTACTTAGTATTACCAAAGATTTTAAAATGTTCTCACATTTAAATAAGAACGGAAACTGAGATTTTCAAAAGATCCTTGAGCTAGTATTCAGAAAAGAGTATATGCTTTCATGATAAAGCAAGAGGGACCCAACTATGATTTCCAAGGTATCCTTTGAGCACTAATCTGAAATCACAGAAGGAAGTGTGTTTCAAAATGTAAGTGCTAATATAATATTTTGCAAGTAGTATTGAGCAACGATACGTGGGAGCGTTTAGACAACTCAAAGCCCCCATAAACCATGTTCATGGGAAGAAAAGGGTCATACTTTTTAGATGATTCCTTTAGTGATTTTTATCATATACTAGTGGATCCACTTATTAGTTCATGTCCTATACCCTTGGGAAGGTATATGATGCTCTGGCAGCACGAAGGAAATCGTTTTATCATCATAATAGCTCTTTTGTGAAGGTTGTCGGTTAGAGAAACTGCCACGGAAGTTAATTATATTTTATATTCACAATTTATTTGTATTTTTACATACATCTCAAAGTTATATTGTATCTTTGCATACATTCAAAGTGGACATCATATTCTAAACAACTTTTCTTTATATTGCACTTATATTAAAACTACTTTATATTGAAATTAGTTTAGTTGAGCTAGGTAAGTTCTTCAAATTTTATATCAAGTCTATGTTTGTATTTTAGCATTCCAACTCGCATACTCATACATTTAATGTACTGATACCAGTTGGTCTGCATCGTATTGTGACGCAACTCCAGGTAATTAGGATCAACATTCAGCGCACCGTTGATCTAGTGAGCAACTCAAAGTCAGTTGGTGAGCTTCCTTGCATTCTGGAGGACATCTCTTATCTCTTGCTTTCTAGTTTTCAGTTGTTAGGATGATTGAGGGCCCTATCCTAACATCCCTCTTTGCATTAGAGGCTTCACAACAAATAGTATAATTCTTTAGTCTTATTCATTTCAGTTGTATTCGTTTAAGACTTCTATTGCCATTTTTTTACTAAGATTGATTTATTAAGTTATTTCATGAGTTATATCTTTGTTTTTAAGTTTTTCGCTGAATAAGTCAGACCAAGGGTTCACTTGAGGCCAACAATGGTCTTCGAATGCCGGCGACGTCCAGGATGAGGATCGGGGCGTGACAGTGACCAAGAAAGACAACTATATACAAGAACCAAACCCTAGACCTGGTGTCTAATGCAAGAGCATCCAAGTACAAAAAAATTATATACATCAAATTTGTTTAATCAATAGATAAAATACAAATACATTTAAAAATATACTTAAAAATTGTTCCACGAATGAAATCACCACATACTTAAATTTACAACAATAATATATATCACAATGATAGTTTGGTCTTTAAAAAATTAATTATTTGGTTCTACTTCGAACAATACAAAAATTACTTTTATTTCTAATTAAGATCATTTTACTGATAAGCCAAATATCTTAAATTTTCTAAAATGCTTTTGTACAAGTGATTTTGACCTCACCACAATACTATAACGTTGAGATATAAATCTTAATACAAATAGGCTCTTATGGAAGATAAATGTCAAGATGTAAGGTGTGTTCAGTTTGGAGGAAAAAATTTTTTCATGCTTGGTTAGTTTAAACGTTTGGAAAATATTTTTTAAATTAACTTATTTTTCTCAAATTTAAGAAAAATGACTTCTCTTCCAAAATCAATGATAACATTTTTCAAAATTCTATTTCATACTTAAATATTTTTTTCTTACCCTATCTATAACCGTACCCAACCATCCCCATTCCACAAAAAATTGAAAATTAATTTTTTTATTTTTTTAAATATTTTATCCCTACACCAAATAAGCCCCCTCCTCGCCCCCCCCCCCCCCACCCCCCCCCCCCCCCCCCCCCCCCCCGAAAAAAAAAAATTCTTTCGAAAAATATTTTAAATTTTGATTTCTTTTTATACCTTATGACCAAACCCCCTACAATCCCTACTCCCTAACCCCCCCTGCCCCTCCACCCCCCAATAAAAAATTACTTTTGAAAACTACGTCAAGTTTAATTGTTTTTAAAAAGAAATTTTATGTCTCTCCTGCCTCCCACTTTCCAACAAGTCCATAATTTTTAAAATAAAGTTTCCATTTTTTTTAAAAAAAATAATCATTTTACACTACCCTACTCCTACAAAGGTCTTTCCTGACAATAATTTTTATAAAAAAAAATAAAATAATATATATATATATATATATATATATATATATATATAATATATATATATATTTCAAATTTATTTCTTTTCATTTTCACGCCTCTCCTTGACCTTGGCGCCAGTTATCCTGATTTGAGCCTTGGGCGCTTGGTCGGAACCCCCCTCCCCCCCCCCCCCCCCGTCTGCTCATTTACTGCATAAGTGTCCTCCGCATAATAACATTCATCGTTATGGGGTGGTGGTTTAGCCAAGTAGTTGACTGCATTACTCTTTTCTGCTCCCCCAGTGACATGTTTTAGTACCAACCCTAGCTCAGTTCTAATATGAGCCATTTCTTCACGAATCTCATCTGTGGCTGGGTTGTGAGTGGACTGCACTGCGAAGGTGTTTCTCCCTGTATCAGACTTCCTAATACTCCATGCTTTGTTATTCCGGGAGATTTTTTCTAATTTTTCAGCAATCTCAGCATAAGGACACTCCCCATAAGATCCACCTTCTATGGTGTCCAACACCGCTTTATTATTATCGTCCTGTCCCCGATAGAAGTATTCCTTCAGTGACTCATTATCTATATGGTGATTTGGAACACTTCTCAAGAATGAGGTGAATTTATCCCAAGAACTACTAACTAACTCCCTTGGTAGTGCCACAAAGTTGTTCACTCTGTCTTTGTGGTTTAGTTTCTTGGAGATCGGATAGTAGCGTGCTAAGAAGACATCCCTTAGTTGGTTCCAAGTGAAGATTGAGTTGTAGGGGAGCTCAGTGAACCACATAGCAGCCTCTCCCGTCAGTGAGAGAGGAAACACTATGAGTCCTATTACATCTAAATCCAAATCAGGCTTCCCTACACAACTTTTACACACTGCCCTTACCTTAGCTATATGGGCATGTGGATCCTCAGAAGGTATCCCTGAAAACAAACCTCTGGCAAAGAGCATTTGCATCAGGCTACTAGTTACTACAAAAGTGTGGCCTGTTGGTAGAGGAGGCAAAACCAGTGGCCCATCCGAGTCTGTTATGTTATCATAGCCTCTGTAGTATGCTTGGGGCCGTGGAACGGGATTTTTTCCCATCTGTTGGTGTTCACCCGGAGCATCGGGTAACATCTAACCATAAACATCAACCGGAGCTGGGATGTTCTGATTCGGATCATCATCATTTATTCCCAAGTTTCGATTCATATTGCGCAGTGTATGCTCTAATTCGTGATCGTAGGGAAATAAGGGTTCTCTTCCTCTCCGTGTATTTGGCATACAAAGAGGACAATTCTAAAAAAAATCAAAAACAATAAAACAAAGTAAAATCAATAAAATATCAACTAAACTATAGTAATAAGTTCAAGTTAATCTTAAAGCTATAATCCCCGGCAGCGGCGCCAAAATTTGATACGCTTAAACTTACTTCTCAAATAAGAAGTAAAGCGGTCGTGTCAAGTAAATAACCCAACTAGTGAGGTTGGGATCGTTCCCACGAGGAAAATAGTCTAGACTTAACTTCAACCTGTTATTACTATTGTTTGGTCGATGACTTCCTTGGAAAGTAAAAACATAAAAGGGGGGTTTCTATTTCTAAATGAGTGAAAATAAATAACGAACTTGAAAAAGACACTTAACAACGTTGATAGTTGAATTTTAATCAATTAATCAAAGTAACTAGGGTTTACGTGTTCCCCGCAGGTTCATAACTTGATAATTCTAACTATAACAATTCTTTCCTAGTATCTTGCATGCAAAGTGATAAGTTATGTATTTCTAAATCCTTGGTCCGACATCTAGAAAATCTCACTCCGCACCTTGGTCCGTCTACGTGTGTTTCTATCCTTACCTAATATTAAGCATCGTATTCGATATTTGACTAAGTTATTACCTCGTACTAATCAATACTAGCCTATTAGATAGTATACACTAAATCTATGTTAATAATTCTTTTCCTATTATCTACCTCCTTGGTGCGGCAAGTAGCATTAAGGCGAATTCTAACGTTGTCCATCCGTTAAAAAGACTTCTATGCGAAAGAATTATTAATACGTGCAAGACACTATTCTAGAATTGTTATTTTAGTTAGGGTTTATCTCATTATTTGCCTATGGTTCCCACAACCCTAGTTATGGAGTTTAGTTACTCATGGCTATAAACACAAGATTCAAGTATATTAAATAAGAGTTCATGTACTTACTTAAATGAGAAAGAGTAAGATCCAAACGTTTTCTTGATTAATCACCAAAAATCACTTGCAAGAATCTCAAAGTAATCAATAATCTCACAAAAAGTCTAATGATTATCAAGAATCTCACAATACAATGTTTACCAATACGGAGTTTAACAATCTAAGAGTCTAACCTCAAAAACGAGGTTTTTTGAACTATTTATAAAAAAATAAAAACCTAATTAAACAAGGACTCTATTTGCTGGAAATCTGCCAAAACGCGGCTGGGTCGACGGACCTCGCGACGGATCGTCGTGGTCACGACGGACCGTCATGGACTCCGTCGTCCCATACTTATGCAATTTCTTCTGCTGCTCTTCTTCATTACCCTCGACGGCAAGTGTGACGGACCGTCTTAGGCACAACGGTCCGTCGAGGGCCTTCGTTTCAAAACACTTCAACTCTTGGAATATGGGTACTGGGATTAGTTCTCTGAACTTCATGACGAACTTGCAGGACGGACCGTCACAAGCTTCGTAACCCCACACTTGGTCAGACTTCCCCGTCTTCCTTCAGCAGCTTCACTACGCTGCCACCTACGGACCGTCACAAGCACGACGGACCGTCATAAGCTCCGTAGGTGGTCTCTTTTGCATTTTTCGCTCAAAATCTCCGCATTCAGCTTTGGACAGATTTTCTGCAAAATAAACAGAAACTTATATAAAAATTAGCACAAAAAGGCTTTTGGACAAACTAAACTTAAGGAAAAAGTATTAATAATACCGTGAAACCACGGTATATCAGTACACTCCGTTTGATGATTATTGCATCATATCCCAACTATCGTCAAGTTTAATGCAAGAGTTCTTAGAGGGAATTCAAAAGGGATTCCTCAAAACACATGCAAGTAAGTAAGTTTTTATTATTAAAGTATCTTTATAAAATTAGTTTTTTATTAATTTACGTTCATTTTGACTTTAATATTTTTTATAGGAAACCTAATGAGGATAAATATAGAGGCAAATCTGCTCATTATTAGTTTTGACTATATGAATTTCGTTGTCGCATTTTTTGTTGACAAAAATTGATTTTCTACCACGTCACATCCAATGAAATGCTGAACTGATAAGGTACATTATGCATTCAAATTATGTATAGGATACTTTAATAAAATTTGTTATATAATATACATATGAACTTACTAATTGATTTTTCATTTTCTTCAATGTATCACTTTCTTTTAGAGTGTGCAGATTATATATTATGTTTTTTTTAATCTATTTTACAGCACATAGATGTAATTTTTTACTATCTACGCTAGAAATCAAATTTAAGATGCTTGAATCAATACAGATACACTACGGTCAATTGTTTGTTCAAGTCTCACATCAACATTGTATACAAGATGTTATTGCGCTCTCGCTGATGAAACTCTTACTACACAAGAAAATATTGGTCGTGGTGTTGCTATATCTAGTTATGAAATGTCTATAAAAGACATCATAAATGAACTTTTGATCCCTGCTGCTTTACCGTGCATCTAGTAGATGGAGTATATATTCTAGTTAATTGTGGAAAAGATTTTCATTGGGGTGTTGGCTATGCTGATTTTGAAAAAAAGGTTAAGACGAGTGTATGACTCATATATGAGATCAAGAAAAAGAGTCCATCCCGAAGAGATAAAGCAGTTGTCTATAATGCTTCCAAACTATCGACATTATAATGATTTCTTTGATAAGACTGAGAGAATTGATTGGTCATCATTGGAGGCATACAAAGATAAGAAAACTGATGAATTGTTGGTCCACAACAGTCCTTTGTGGTGTAATATGCTCAAGACATAATGCAACAACAAAGCGATAGTCTATAAGTATTGTAAAACAACTAATTTACTTACACATCAATTCACTTTTTAATGTATCTACATTTGTTTGTAGTGATTTGTGGAATGTATGTAGTTGCTTTTGCAGAATACTTGAGCGACAAAATCAACATTCCATCTTTTAGTTTCGTAGGGAATATCTTCACAACAGATACAGAACACTGTTATGAAAGTATGGTATTGACAAAGTCAAGATTGGATATGTTAGCGATACTGAAGATCCTACAAGGCCAAAGAGTGGCTACACTACACTAGCAGAAGGTCGACTGATTAATGTAGAATAGTTAGATTTTTATTGTGTTGAAGTTACGTTAATTAGTATTTTGTACTATCACTTATTCTTCCAACACAATCTTACGAAGTAATTATTAATTTGAAGAATTTTTTTTGTCAAGAAATGTATTTCAATTTTAATTTTTGCCTCCAAGTATATAACTGAATTTACAGTAACTTGTCATTAATTATTTTTTAAAGTATGGTTTACACAAATACTACTGATACAATATAACAATTGTACACAGAATATCTGATACTATATTTTATACACCTGTTAAACAAATTGATTTTTAATTTAAGTAGTATATATTAACATGTGATAGTCTTGAAGTAAATCACAACGTCTAATGTTATATTATCATCAGATACACAATATCCATAAAATTATACACATTTTATTATAAAGTTACAAATTTGTGTATATGTAACAATTGATACAAAAAAACGTAATTAATACATTTAGTATTGTTCACCAGGTTGAATCATATAACTTTGATTAAAATCATAATAATTAATAAAATTTTGTTATCATATACATAATATATTTGACGTTTAATATAAATGAGACTAACTAACTTATCAATATATCTTAGTAAAATTACACTTGATATAAAACAATCAAATTCAATATATTTAGTATCATTATACATTTTGGTACAAAATTTAAATTTGTATCATGATACAAAATTAAAATGTGTCATATAATATAGATATAAACTTACTATTTGATTTTTCATTTTCTTCAATGTATCACTTTCTTTCAAAGTGTGCAGATTTTTCCTTTTCTTCCATATATTTAACATTCAATGTGAATGAGACTAAATAACTTATCAATATATCTTAGTAATTTAAAATCACACCAAATGATAAAATCTTATTAGCAAATTCAAAATATCCAGAAACATTATTACACATGAAGCATAATAATCTTAAAAAAATAATCATCAAGAATCTTTTGAAAATAAGGTACATGTTCTTATATTGTGACTTTCTTGTCCACAACGTCCACAACAATTCGTTTTTGTTGTTAACTTTACATCTGAATTTTTCTTTTTCTTTTTACTTTGTCTACCACACATTTTTTTGTATCTTGGTGGCAAGACGACTTATTCCAAAACACAGTCCAGAGCTATCCCATCACTTTTATCTAGCAATGATTCCATTGGAATTGCACAAGTGTTTGATAATGCATCATGTTTATAGTAATCATAGCAGTAGGGGTGTACATTTTTTATATTTTTCTTCTTCAAAATGGCTATTGCATGCGGATAAGGTATCTCGTCATGTTGAAATCTACCATATGAACAAGTTTTTCTCTCAAGACAAACAATGTATCTTATCCCACCTTCATACACTGAAAAAATAAACTCAGAAAATGCAACAACCTGTAATTGTTTATAAATTAGAGATATTTTTAAAACGTTCTTTTCATTTGGTTAAACAATAATATATTTAGAAGTAAAGTTAGATATATAATAAAGATAATACAAATATGTACTTTCATTTTTGCAGTTTTTGACACATTTAAAACTAATATTTCTTCAAATCTCCTCCACAGTGTTTTCTTTGTATAAGAAGCTATTTCTCTATTTTTCCAATTCCAAGAACCAAATCGAATTCTAGCTTCTTTCAGAATGTCTATAATAGGTAGTTGTCGTGCTTCAACAAGGCAACCATTGATACATTCAACTAAATTTGAAGTCATCGCTCTTTCATGGTTCACTGTTGCGCATGAGACCTAGACCACCGTTCATACCCAACATCTTGAAAATATTTTTTTTACTCTGCCATCTATTTTATCCAATTTAGCCTTCAATTTTTCAAAATCCTCTTTTCTATAAGCCTTTGCCATTGACTTGAACAGATCACTTAGAATGGTCCTTCTTCTCCTAAACTTTGGACAAACATTTCTCTAGATGTTCCATATGCATGCAAAATGAGGAATAGTTGGATAAACAATACTTACACCTTTCTTTATGCTTTCGTTTCTGTCCGATACAACACACATTTTTTCCCTCTCACCAAATGCATTTTTAAACTGTTGAAAGAATCATGTCCATGAACAATCATTTTCTGTGTCAACAATTCTGTAAGCAAAAAGTAATATGCAACCTTAAAATTGAAACACAAAACATTATGGACTAAACAACATCTAGTTATTAGTTTAATAAATAAATTCATAACCAACATGACATACATGCTCCATCGAGTGTAATAGCGTATACAATGTCCCTCGATAAGCTCCACTAAGATGTAAAGCATAAATAACAACAATTGACCTACAGAACTCAAACCCTCTCATCATTAGCCTTAATGATATGAAAAGGCACATAAATTCGTTATATTTGGATTTCTGCATCTCTATATATGAATTCGGATACAAAGTTTCTATCACATATATGTATATTAGTATTTTTCTATATCCATCAACAGGTTTACCCCTTATCATTTTCAATGTACGCTTTTTGTCCCACGATGCTTGCTGGTAAGAAATCTCAACGTCATACATTGCCCTAATATCCTCAATTATATCGTTGGGAGTATGTTTCCTTTTATGATTCCCCAATTTTGGAGCTGTCACACCATTACTAAATCTAATAGTAGCTTGTACCTTACTTAATACCATATATCTCAATGGACAAGTATGCTCACTATTAAAGTATCTCACTCTGAATGTGTCTGAATTTTTTTTATAACAGAGGCCTTTAATTTCCAACAACAATCAACTTAATAAAAAACTAATACATAGCTGCAATTACATAATACATATTTGTTATTTGATCAGGTTGAATGAACTAATACATAAATAAAAAATAAAAGAACATTATGATATCTTATTTTAATTACTTGATCTAACTGATACTTTCATAAATAAATGTATCCCATTATGATACTTTATTGTATACTAATCACAAACTATCATAAACATTTTTCATCTACCATTCTTAATTTATACATTAATAATAAGAAGAACATCCAAAATAACACGATACATTATGCATACGACTACACGTAACGTATGTTATTAGTGTATCATGGTAAACATATTTAAAAAACACATTATAAAAAACGAAGAATGTTATCATATAATTTTATCGCATACCTTTTGTTATCAGATCTTTTAACTTTAAAATTGAAGCTATTCTTTCTTTTGTAATTTCCCATTACATCGTTTAGAGTTGTCTTATCCTTGTACATTTGCTTCACTTCTACAACAAAAATATTGGTATGTGATATATAATTTTCCACCTCCATTTCTAATATGTGATATGTATCACCAATTTTTGATTTAAATATGCTTAGAGCCTTGCGTCGCTTTTTCCACCCTCAACACACAGGATTGCACCTATTGTTCATAAGAAATTTTGTATCTCTTCAGCACCTTTATCTGATGTATCAATGCATAAAGGATAGATTTCGAATCCCACCTCATGTTTCTTAATTTCTATATACAATTTCACCTCATATTAGTCCAAATACACAATGAAAACGAATTATCTTCAATAAAGTATCTGATCTCGATATTTTTTTTGATTCATCAATACCCAACTCAGGCGCTATTGCTGAAATAAGATTGAACGAAATATTTTCTCCGACCACTATTACATCACTTTTGTATCACTGGCATATCACATCACTTTCCCATGATCCAGAATGTCTTAACAAGATCGAAATATTCATTTTTGAATCTTTAAAACATTGCGTTTTAGAATATTTTGAAACAAACTTTTACTGTTTTTTCAAAGAACAATGACAAGGTTTCACAATTTGAAATTCAAAAATGCCCAAATCAGTTAGAGGTTTATGCAGACTGGATGCTAAATTTGTTAAACGTCCGCGTGATTCATGGGGTTAATTTTATCCCTTTTATTGTGTTGTAACTGATAACAACAATTTAAAATTTAAAGTATTTATCCGCTTTACTTTAAGTATCGTTCTGTAATATTATGTATCCAAAATACTATAAAAAAAGAGATTTTTGTTAAATAGTGAAAGAGTAGGTATAGAAAGTAATTTCTTCCTTAGACTATGTGATTTGCCTAATTTTTACATCTTAAAACAGTTTGAAGCTCATATTTAACCAATTAAAATATGAATAATTCAAGTCATTAAATATAATCAAAATGGAGTCCTTTTATTAATATGGACTGAAATTGTCACCATACACAATTATAGAGATTTACATTGATTACTGTTACTTTTTTACAGTTACCTATCTAAATTCCTCATACCACGTCAATCCCACTTTAAAAAAAACAGAAATTCATCTTTCATCTCTTTCATCCATTCATAAAAAATTCTCAAATCTCACAGGCAAAGCTGAAGATGGGTGGGGGAATGGAATACAACAAGAATGAGTGGATCAGGGAATGGGGATCCTCAATGGAGAATAACTTTCGTTGGAGTAGCCGAAATTTGGAGCTTATAGGTATCTTCGGTATCGCCATCCCGATATTGGTTTACAAAGGAATCATCAAAGAGTTCCATTTGCATGATTATGAGTGGGGCAATCCACATACAAAGTTTGTACCATGAAGCATTTGGATCCCTGTAATAACCTCGAAAGAAAGACAATTAAATTCTTCTTATGTATGCTCAGCGAGTCGATTTCTATTTTGAATTACTCCTAGATACTTCAACTTGTCAATTTCTATTTGGACTAAAACTTTCTCAAAATAAATTTGGAGATGTCATTTGAAATCTCTCCTGTTGTCTTTGGAGTGGTATATGAACTTTAACTTGATGTTTTGGCCCTCGTATGTGTGTTGTCCTGATGAAGGTTAATTTGTGGCTTGTGAGGAATACAATATTGTAAGTGCTTTCATAAAAAAAATTTGTTTCATCCATATACTCCATTAAAGCTAGTTTTGAAACATCTAAAAACTTATTAGGAGAAATATATTCTCCATACAGTGAAAACAAAAAGGCAGATTCTAGGTTGAAATTTTCAATAATTTTAGTATTTTGAAGAAATCTCATTTGAAAATTGTATTGCCAGAAAGATTATTTTACGATTTTCTTGGAGGTGAATCAGAGGTGTTTTGAGGTTGATCCTTTTTAGGTTTGCTGATTAGATTTTTTACTACGCGCGAAACGGTCAAAAATCAAATCTTTATTGATTTTGCTAATGTTTTTGGGAGATTTATGACCATGTTTTGTATATATTGGAGTTCATTATAGGAGGTAAAGATATTCTTGAAACCTTATGTTGAAGTATTGATGAGTATGTGTTGTGTACTTCAAAAGTTTTAAAATTAGGGTTGTGGTGGAGAAAAGCGAACGTGGGGACTCGGGTCGGGGCGCAGCGTAACTAAGAGAGTCATTCCATTAAGGGCGATACAAAATGGGCAGGCACGGGTTGTCTGGTGTCCGAACCGGTTGGTTAGACGACGACTACCAAGTTGAATAAGATATAACCCTCTTTAGATCATTCTGTAATATTCCAGTGGTTGCCACAAGGAATGACGGGCCTTCGTTTATTTTTTTTAAGAAGGTTGACTTTCTTTAAAGCCTCATTCGAAGCCTGTCAGTTGGGGCCCATTTCAGACCAATCTAGGTTAAGCTCTAGGGAAAGCGCCCTCTTTTTGTCATCCCTGCAGCGCCAGGTTCTATTGATCATGTCCCCTTCCCAACAGTTGTACCTTGTCTTGGGGCATCTTTGGCTTTCGCGCTAGGCGCTCACCTTTTTTGTCTGGGTGGAAGCTAGAGGGCAGGGATTTCTTAACCGGATACAAAGAATTGGGATCTCTTTTGCATGCAAATCTTTCTATCGGGAAAGCCTCGCTTATTCAAATGGCTTCTTATTTAGAACCCGAAAGAGACGAGGAATACTAACCGCCATCCTGCAAATTGATTGGAGATTAGCCTTTCTTGGCTTACTTGCTTGATTGAAAGAGTTTTCCCGTTGGACGACTACTATGAATAAATGGATTGCTTCTATTGAACCTACCCTTACTAAATATCCTAAGAAAAAAGTCAGCCGCTCACAGAAGCGGTATATTAGTGCCTTATGCGGGAAATCCTTGCTTGACTTGTTGATCTTCAATCAAAGAAGAATCCATGCCTAGGGCTAGTGCCAGAGCATAGTCAGAGTCTTCCCTGTGTGCCTTAAATCCACTCCTTCTAGTCGACTGCCTTGCGGTGTCTTTAACAATGAGAGAAGGCAATACCGAAGAGAATAAATCAAGGGCATTGGGTAATGTCAGGTCTAGTGATAGTAAGATATATAAGTTTTCCCACAAGCCTCTGATGCCTGCATCATCCAAGGGTTCTTTTCTCTTTTCTTCAAGCTTATTTCTTCTATTGGGATAATTGCAGCCTTGCAACCTAACATCCTTGTTTCCTTCAAATCAAGGACATACTTTTAGATATGGCTATATTATTGTGTCCTATTTCTTAAGGAGTGATCTAGATTAAGCCACGTGGCGATACCCGCCAAAAGAAAGGGGGTTTCCCTTTCATCCTAATCTCATCTACTGAAAAGGGGGCCAGGCGTATCACGTTCTTTTTTTGACACATAGGCTATTATAGACGCATCAAAAAATACTTTTCGAAGTGTGGAATCCCAGAATGGAATCATTGCAGAAGAAAGGTATAAGGCTTGGGAACCGGAACAGGATTAAGCCTTTAAGAATGTAGATGACTTTGGAGAAAGTTCATATCATAAAGAACTGGTTCCAAACAACCTACAGTCGGAAAAAGTCTTATTCCGATCATAGGAGAAGAGATTTAGAGTTTGAAGAAGGTGATAAGGTGTACTTGAAAATTTCTTCTATGAAAGGGCTGGTTATATTTGGAAATAATGGGAACTTGAGTTCTCGTCATGTGGGTTGAGTGTTTGCTGTCAGCCCCAATCCTTCGGTTTTCGGATTGGAATAAGGAGTTTCATGTTCATACTAACCCATCACGAGTTGATGAACAGGAGAAGGCCGCAATACATCTCCATCATCATTCTCCCCCGGGGCTAATTAATTAGGTTAAGGAAACTATGAGGAGGGGGGTACTTTCAATGTGAAGAATATCCGACTTTGACTTTGACTTGAAAGAGTAAGTTTTTGCCTCTGTTGTTGAAAAGTCAGGACCCGTTGGGGAATCTATTCTAGACGCGCCTGCCGGTCCTAAATCTATCTTATAATAGTCATCATTGTGGTAATTATAGAAGGAAGAACACTACGGATTCTCCAAATAGTCCTTCAAAATGTGACGGCAATTTTTATCATCAAAATGGTATGAAAGGTCATTGGACTTTTGAATGTTGCCTAATATTTGACAAGTTTATAAATCCTCTATCAAGAGACTAGAAGATAAAGTGATGGTACATTTGATCTTTCAAAGTGGTGTTGAGGTGTGTCATGGAAATATGATGAATTTTAAAACCGTGACATTGAACTTATAATGCAAATTTATGAAGTACATATAAATGATTAGTCCATTATTTGAAAAGAATGTGACTTGTGATGAGTATCGTGAATGCTCGACCATTCTATAAGAGAATGAGTCAAGATGTGTGAAAATCATTATGGGTTGAATATATGTCACAACTCACCTCTATGTTAGGTTTGAAAAATAAAATATATATGTCACAACTCACCTCTACGGGAGGTTTGAGAGAAATAAATAATTTTTAGTTGGCAGGAATGACCAATGATCGTGTACATTTATACGTCATAAATATCGTGGTATGTTTATTGTGAACTACTGAAAGAGTAAAAGAAAGAAATAATTCTTGTCTATAATGGTTGTGGCCATTATTGTGTGACAATACAACTTTGTTATTGGTTGTGTACCTATGGTACAACAAAAGTAAAGCAAGAAACATGTATTACTCATAATGTTTTGACCATGACAATACTAATATAAATTTCTCCTTGAAGGAGATGCTCACCATAGGGATGGTATCATGCAATATGTAATAGTACACAAAATTAATAGCAGCTCCAAAGTTGTGTTATTACCAGAGGAATAATAATGGGGTATGTAGTAAGTCTCAAAAAAAACTTTTTATGTTTCGGATGAATTGAAAAGAAATATTAAGACTATAAATTATGAAAAGATTTATTATCTTCATATTACTACAATTAAAGAGGGTTATAAATATTTATGTAAAAGATTACCCCACTTTTCCTCTTGTTTGTTGCAGATAAACATGAACATGCTGATAAAATTACATGCAAAAGTAACTTATACATATACTGAAATAAATTTCAGTTTGCATGACCAGTTGACCATCATGGTTTGGATATGATGCAAATATAATTGAGAATTTATGTGGCTTATATGATGAAGAAATAAAAGATTCTTCAAGAATTATTTTGTGTTGCTTGTTTTCATTGTACCAGCTAAGGATGAGATTGTAATCCACTGAAGTTTTTGAACATATAAAAAGGTGAATATGGGCTCATTCATCTGTCATGTGGATCATTTGCAACTATATGATAGATGTATCTATGTGATGATCACATGTGCTTTGTTGTCAACTTACAAATTGGTGTTTGTAAGGTTGTTTGCTCGAATTGTTAAATTAAAAATAGAGTTCCAAACTATGAAACTATATTGATAATGCTGGTTGATTTAGCAGAAATTGTATGCCTCCAATTATATATAAATCATGAGAACAAAACTCCCAAATAAGATTTGGCATGAGATTATTTTATTTAACATGTAGCAACACATGTATGAATCAAGCCAACAAGGTTTCCCCATTAAAATTGGTTCAGGGTCAGGAACCAAATAATTTTCATCTAAAATGTTGAATATGCGGTTATGATTTTAATTGTTCCACCACGCACAAAGATGAATTTCCAAATGATGTTGAGATGAATGTTAGATTTTCTAACATTAGGGGGAGAGATGATTTTGACAGCTGAAAATTATGTGGGAGGTTAATTATAAATTATATAGATCCTCATTAAATAAATATGCAAACTTAAAGTTCAAGGGATAATTCATTTGCATAATATTGCAAATTAGTTGCTAGATGAATGCACTGACCCTATGATATAATTCAGCTGCAAATGCTCCAATGTGAAGTCCTTGAAGGACAGAGTCTATGATACCCCGAAAGCGTAATAGACCAATCGATTCAAAATATAAAATTCCTTGAAGAAGGAAAGGGGCGAATGATCAATATGGTCATGATAATGAGGCAAGTGCTATAAAAGAGCACGTTGACATAACACTTCATAGACCTCGAAAAAAATTTAGGTACCTTAAAAATGAAGAGATCTTGATAAGTTATGTCTTGTTGGAATCGATATCAAATAATCATCGACAGTATCTTTGATATGAGGTAGCGTTCAATGATATAAATTGTGACGAGGATATTGAATTCAAATCTGTCATAGAGTGTGGACAGATATATGATTGGCTAAGTAAAACGCATAATTCAAGTGTATTGTTTCACTTAGAAAAGTGATGTTTTGGACTGATTGTCCATAAATCAAGGTATAATGGCAGTGGGGTACAAATAAATTATTATGCGATAATATAACAGTAATATATCAAGTATGACTCGTGCCTTGGGGAATAAAGGTTTGTCGCAAGAATCCTGACATATTGGAGATGTTTTCTCCTATGGTGGATGCAATGAGGTTTTTTTTGATCTGGCAACATATAAAAACTTGAATTCATATAATGAATAATTGTCATGTCTAGCTAGATAATGAAGGTTATATGAAAATCCTTGAAGAAATCGAGGTGTTTGAAGCATATGAAAGTTTGAAGGGAACTTTTTCAATAAACCTTCAAGAATCCTTATATGGATTGAAATAGTCAAGGAATAAAAGGGTACAAAAGAATGACCCTAATTATCCTTGTATTTTATGAAAAATATCTTGATAAGACAGAATTTTGTCTTGACCTACAAATTGATAATTTGACAAATGAAATATTTGTCTAACAGTACACATACCTTGAAAAGTTTTGATGCAATTTTATATGGATAAATCTCATTCATCGAGTACTCCAATGATTATTAGATCACTTGACATAAATGATGATTAAGTTTGCTCTCAAAAGAAGAATGAAGAGTTTCTTGGTAATGAAACTTCATATCTTGGTGCAATCAGGGCACTAGTGCATCTTACTAACAATATTTGACCAGATATTTATTTTGCAGTAAATTCAGTTTCTCCCCGATAAAAGGACATAAAAATGGTGTCGAGCACATGATTGAATATCCTCGAAGGACCATAGTTATGATGTTATTCTATTTCGAGGAATACTAAACAAAATTGATTGGTTATACAGATGCAGGATATTTATCTGATCCGCATAAAGCTCTATTTCAAGCACTCTATGTGTTTGCATGTGGAGGCACAATAATATCCTGGCGATCAATGAAACAAATGTTGCTATGCAGAAATAAAAGGCCTTCATGAAGCAAGTCAAAAGTTAGTCTGATTGAGATAAATGACACATCATATTCAGAAAATGTGTGGTTTTTCATTGAAAAAGAATATACCAACCACAATGTACGAAGATTGGAGACATGATCACAAGAAATTAATTGATGTTTTAATCAGGGAGAGTAGAATACGTGTTGCGCTATTTTTCCCTTGACCGAGGTTTTTTCCCATTGGGTTTTCCTGGCAAGGTTTTTAAGGAGGTAACAAATAGTGCGTATCGAAAGATATGTGTACTCTTTTTCCTTCACTAGAATTTTTTTTCCCACAGGGTTTTTCCTAGTAAGGTTTTAACGAGACACATTATCTATGGACATCTAAGGGAGTGTTATAAATACATTGAATTAAGTGGAATAACCATTAAGCTTATCATAAACTTATCCTTATCATAAATATGTATTCCCAAGGTGATACGAATATTTTTGGAATAGAAATGTATCTACAAATGTGACACTAAACATGATGACTTTTTGATTGATTTCTCTACCTATAGATAGAGATATCATTCACCATTGTAATACACACTTGAATAAGAAGAAAATTCCTCTTCTTCGATCTACTTCTGTTATCTTCTTTTCTTTATAATTATGTTATTATGAGCTTGATTTTATAACAAAATGAACTCTTAGTTTTTCATAAAATTATCATGGTTTGAATGATATAAAATAAAATACATTTTAATTTAAATATAAGATTAAAAATAGTAAATAAGAAGAAGAAGAAGAAAAAGTATTTAAATTTAAAAATACATTAGATTTTAATTCTAAATGGACTCTTACTATTCATAGATGTTTATTAAATAGAATATGTTTGATTTCAATATTACATTTAAAAAAAAATTAAAACATTCCTAAAATATGGAATAGATAAATACAGTGATTCTCTCGAATTAATGTTATTTCTCTAACCTATTAATTATAATATAATTATTACAAAAAATAATAGTTGATAAAATGTAATTGATTAGTTAATAAAACAAAATTAACTATGTTAATACTTATAGTTAAAATGTTATAAATAGTAACATTTAAAAAAAATAGATTTAAAAGTTGTAAAATTAGATGTGTGGCGTGATTTTTCCTACTATATAATCATCTAGCCACGATAGCAAAAATTCGATTGAAAAATTGAATCAGGTCATTATATGGTTGATTTCGGATTTTCGGTCCTACTTGCCTTTGCAACCGCTGGAGTATCCATGATCAACATCACATGAGTAAAATAGTAAGGACAATTTTTATATATAGCAAATACAAAATTTAATTTTGTATGTTACAGTAAAATTTGTATAATTACGCTCCATATCAAACATATATATATGTATAATTCGCTATACATATACAACTGAAAAAGTTATGTCTATTTCGCTATACATATATACAAAAAAGAAAATTGTATAACTTGTTAGTTCCTCTTCAGATTTATATAACTTCGCTGGCAGACCAATTGTATAAATTGTTGTTAGTCTCTCACTTGTATTAATCGTTGTTAAACTCTCAATTTAACTGTATGTATTTGTATATATGTATAAATTTGATTTTTTATACAATTGCATCGAATTGTATAAAATGAGAAAGAAAGAAATTATGTATATTTAAATTTGTATAAAACGAGAAAGAGAAAAAAAGGCAAAAGAGACTCTCCCTTGGAAATATTTGTATTGTATAATTATAAGTGTATAGGATGGAAATATATGTATTTGCATGTGTATATACAATTTTTTCTTATTTTATACAAATACAATTCTATTGTATAAGCGAGAAAGGCAAGCGACAAGGAGCGAACGAGAGAAGGAGAGTGGCGAGCGAGAATATGAGAGAGAGAGGCGAGTTACAAACAGTTTGCTATAAAACACAAGTAAATCAAACGATATCTACTATATTTATTTTACATTATTATTTTGTCATTCTATACGATACTCTCAAATAGTAATGAAGAATAAGTGGGCATGACAAGGGAAAGAAGAAGAAAAGCCCATAAAAGTGAAAATTGAGGAATTGGAGGGTGAGGCCTCTAGCCATAGTGTGAAAACCAGTATAGAGTTGGGCCTCTAATCCTTGTAATAGACCAGGATAGAGTTGGGCCGCTAAATTCTCAGATTCTTTGTGAAATGGGACAACGAAAATTTCTCCAGAAACATCTCGACATAGATATCTTGATCAAAAACTATCTAGAAAGACGAAATGTCGAGAAAATAGTTGACACTCTGTAAGAAGCTATAAATAACTACCAGATTCTGTTCTTTTAACCATCAAAATTGATAAAAGCAAACAGACAACCAACCTAGCAAACACAGAAAATTCTCAACAACAACAAAAAATTGTCTCTGATCCAAGAATCTTTAGTGATCGACAGAGAAGCAGCAGCACGTTTGATTCATTCTCAATGGACATGTTTGATTGGTTCACCGAATTAGGCTTCCCAGTGTACAATTCTGCGTTTGCTAACACTCGAGTCGACTGGAAGGAAACTCCAGAGGCTCATGTGTTCAAGTCCGATCTTCCAGGGTTTAAAAAGGAGGAAGTGAAAGTGGAGATTGAAGAAGATAAGGTTCTTCAAATAAGCGGAGAGAGGACTGTGGAGAAAGAAGATTAGAATGATGTCAAATCCATTGAGATATCTGATTAAAAATAAATTTTTGAATTAAGTAATAGTAGTAGTATATGATGTATGAATGGGAAAATAAATAATTGTGTGTGTTGAAGATTTGAAGTTACTCTATTTTTCTATTTCAAGTGTTGACTCCTTTGATTCTGTTCGAAATTCCTCTCTGTTTTTCTTAATGATAAACATTTCTCATTCATCTTCTTGAATAGGAAATACCAATCAATATAACATAACCTTGACTTAAATTTGCGTAAATATTTAATTGTAAATTAAATAAATATAACATGCATAAATTCAAGTTACTATTCCTTTATTTAAAAAAGGATGACCTAATTTGATTTGGAATGGAGTTTAAGAAAAGAAAAAAGACTTTTTAATTTTGTGGTTTTAAATAGAAAACTTTTTTAATTTTGTGGTTCTAAATTAAAGTTATGTGAAATGTATCAAATTACCCTTTAATCTTGTAGTTTTAAACATGTCGCATAGAAAGTTAAAGTTAAAGGATTGTAAAAAAATATAAAAAATTGAAACAAACTAAAAAAAATAGAGTCATTCTTTATAAAACGAAGGATGTATATAATTTTCGATTAACAATCATTTCTTAAAAGAAAAAATAAACTTATTGGAAGCTCTTTTCTCATAATGAAAGCAACTAAGAATGAAATGAGTGCTTACTCAATAAATTGAAGCTACTATCCTTCCTAAATTAAAGAATTACAGCAATTCAAATTCCATTTTCCAAGTACAAACATTCACTATTATGTCAAGTATAATCAAGCTTAAATACTCTGATTTAATTTATATATGTATAATTTTGCTTTGGCATAATACAAAAATATATTTTTAACTTGACTTTGAATTACATTTATGTTTTTCAATTTTGGGTGTGCATAAGTAAACAATTAAACTTGTATAGAGTTGAACAAATAGACACACATGTCCTACATGGTATCCTATGTGTATTGTGCCATGTAGGACTCATGTATTTATTTATTTAAAAGTTGAATAGTTAAAGTGTCTGTTTCTGCATTATAAAAATTGAATGTCAAAGTTATAATTTAAAGTCAAATTTAGCATTATTATGCCCTTTTTCTTTATGTCCATCCTTAGAAAATGACATTTTATATAATTGAAATCAACTTGAATATTTAAATTTTAAATTATATAGGTTTTTGAAATTTTTGAATCAAATTAAACAAACGTAAATTAAAATGGCTAAAGTATATGCCAAAAGTAATATATGAAAGAATTTGTTTTTTGAGTCCAAATAAAAAATTATTGATTGAGTAATTTTATAAAGAAATGTTTTAAGTAAATGTATTTTTAGTGGATACAAATAAAAAACAGAAATACATGTGCTAGCATACATCCAATATTTATTAGTTTTTGTCTCATTTATGTGATATAGATAAAAGTTAGAGTCAATTAAACTTTCATGCAATTTTAAATATGTTAAATTATTAATTATTGTAATTTGTAATATTTTTTATGTAATTTTTAAATAATATATGTTATTTTCCTTGTCTCAATAGCACAAATAGAAATTCAAGAGTCAATCAAATATTATTAACTATTGAGATTTATAATATTTTTACATAGTTTTCAAATTAAATAATATATGTTACTCTTTTTTTTTTCATTTTATAAGACACAAATAGATTAATTTTAATAACCAATTAGATTTTCTTATAAGTAATCAATAAATATTTTAAGTTGTCAATTATCATAATTTAAAATACTTTTTACGCAGTTTTAAAATATACATAAAAATTAGAAATAAAATAAATAAATTTAAATGAAATTAAAAAAAATAGACAAATGTTGAAAAGGACATAGAATTATCAATGCATTTTGACGTAGTATTACTTATAAGTGATACATGCATGTTGACCGTCATGATTTATTATCCACATTTATATGTATGTAGTATAAATAATTGAATGACCTTTTCATTTGGCCATAGAATTATCAATGCATTTTGACTTAGTATTACTTATAAAATTGAAAAGAACATAGAATTATCAATGCATTTTGACGTGGTATTACTTATAAAATGATGATTGTTTGTTTGCTTCGTTTATTCAAATTAAATAAAAGGTTGAACTTATTGGTAGCCCTTTAAAGTTGATATCAATTTTCATTTAGAAATTTAATTAGATTTTTTTTATTTAGACACCTCATGTTGAGTTTCGCTGTGTCATTTTGACACTTTTTGTTGACTTGACATATTGTGTGTGCTGCATCCATTTTGAGCACGTGAGGTTTAGTTTTTGAAATTTTTTCTGTCTTCTTCTTCACTTTTAGGCCCTATCACTTATTCCAACTTCCCCATCAAAATTTATGATTAAAAAATTTACAAAATATGAAAAAATAAAATAAAAAACTATCACACTAATTTTAAAAAAGTTTATAAGAACAAATTTTTTAAAAATCATCACACTAATTTTGAATTTTTTTTTTAGAACAAGACACATTTTTACTCAAAAAAGTTTAAAAAATGTCATATATAATTTTCAAAATAAATTCACAAAAAAAAACCCCTAAAATCTAATGATTTAAAAAAAAAATTGGAAGAAAAACCAAAGAAAATGGTTGTAGAGTTGGGGTCTTGGGGAGACAAAAGAGACGTAAGGTAAGACATGGTGGGGAGGGATGGTAGAAAATACTCAAATAGGTAATTTTATTTATTTATTTTTGTTGAAAATTAGTTGTTTTTCAATAATTTATTTTAAAATTATTGTTTTTACATTCAAATGTCACATGTCAGTTTTTAATTAATCATCATGATATGCCATCAGCAAATGTGTTACACACACTTTGTAATTTTAGCTATTGTCAAAAAGGTGTAAAAATGACATACCGAACCCCTGCTTGAGGTGTTTAAAATGAACAAAGTCTACTTGAGGTGTTAAAGTGAAAATTTAAAGAATTGCTGATGGGTTCAACCTAAATAAAATAATACATTCGAATTAGATTATTCTATTATATGTATGTATCTTAGTAGATTATTTGCTGTATACGACATTTAATAAAGTTAAAAAATTGTAGTTACACTCACAATGATAGTAAAATGAAATCTAAGGTAGATCAATATAGTTCTACTTTTCGTGTTAGTATACTTTGTAAATATAGAGTAGGATCCAATAGGAATAAATGATTTAGATTGACTGATAGTATATATTTTTTAATTATATGTTTTGAAATTATTAAATATATTTACATTCTTAATTTTAATATAATTATTATGAGTTTCTACGTGCGATCTTAAAATATTACTTCTAAGATATAAATTAATCATAATTTAAATTCATCTTATTCTTCGCATTGAACCAATTTCTAACAAATAAAATATATACTATTACATGACAAAAGGAAAAGCTCTTTACACAAAATAAAAAACAAAGCTGATATTTTGTGTAATTTACACATAATACACAAATGTATTAATTAGCCTTATATATATATATAATATATATATATATAGGTGCGCCTGCCAGCACGGACAACCAAGAAGAAGTTCATGCGTGGTTGTATTCTGAGGCCTATAGAAAATGCTTATACAAATTCAATTCTGTCCATTGAGTTGTTGCTGCTCATCTGCATTTACTAAATTTTGTTAATGTAGGAAAAATGCGGATAAATATAAAATATATATAATTAAAATAATGGAAATAAAATGGGAAAAGAATAAGATGAAGAATTTTATGTGAAAATCCTTTTAAATAAGGGAAAAAATTACGGGCAAAGAGGAGCAACTGATATCACTATAGTAAGAAATTTTTCATTGTTTAATCACGTACACAATACTCAAAGTGATTACTATACATTCAAAAGGAACAACACTCTTTTAGTTTCTACTTTACTAAAATATCGCTCACACACGATTTTTCTTCACAAACTATTTTTGTTGTATAGTCTATGGAATATCTCACTTTATCCTCAAAATGGGTTTTTCTCTCTAACTCAATGTGTTCAATAAATGTGCAAGAATGATCTATTTATAGAAAGAGAAAATCATACATATGTCACTAATGACATAAGTAAATGTAGCAAAGTCAAAAAAAATTTGCAAATCTTACCAATTTGTCAACCACCAAATCTTTTATTTTCAACTCATATCACTATTCATTTTTAACAATTACTTGTAGCGATTGAATAACAAAAGTTGACCATAAAATATGAGATAGACTCCACAAATCTTCCCCTTCAGTCCAATCCACTGGAAGGAGGTATATTCATCTTATTTAGAGAGAGCTCATACCTACAAGTTCTTTGCATAACTCAAACTTGTCTTTCGGTATCATCTTGGTCAAGATATCTACAAGATTTTCACTTAGATGAATCTTTTTTACATGAAATGATTCACTCTCCACTTTCTCACGAATCCAATGATATCTGACATCGATGTGTTTTGTCTTGCATGGTACATGGAGTTCTTGTTCAAGTCTTGTAACATTTCAAAAAAATTCATGTCTAGTGAAGAGCCCAATAAGTCGTTAAGAATACGTATTGGGGGTATATAGGCATTTCAATGCCAAATATTGAGAAATATTGGGCATAGAATAGAAAATTGACTCAGGGATATTAGCCAATTTCTATATAATACCCAAATAGGCAAAATATTAGGCATATAATAATATATTGGCTTAAGGGTGTTAGCCATTTTTCTATGTATGAGCAAGTAAAATACTTTTTGGGTTGTCCTACCCAATCCAAGATTGTTTGTCCAAGAAATGTACCTCCAAGGAAGACCCTAAGCTAAAAATATTCGCTTCATAATATTGGCACAATATGTACTAGGCATCCAAGTGTCAAGCCTAGGTACCATAGCACATGATCATTTAAAATGATCATGTAGATTAAGCAGTGCCCAAGGACATGGTGAGAGTCCTTGGGACAATAAGTAAACATTCCAAATGAACCATCAAGAACAGTTAGTTCGGAATGTACAACCAACACATGTGCAAGACATGTGAAGAAGCGGCCAAAGGAGGGGACCACCCTAACCGAATTCGGTTAGGGTAGTTAGGGGGCAGGCATGTGCAAGGGTCCCTCCATGTGGGGCCTAACTTCCTAACCAGTTTTAAACTCTAACTAACTTCCCTAACTAGATAACTAACCTAAGACCAACCGAAATAAACTAATTAGTGCACCAGACAATCTAAGACTTAACCGGGTGACACTACCCAAGTAACCAGTTAAAGAGACAACCTAGTACCTAACCTAGGATGGTCGAAAAGATTGTTTATGGTCCTAATAACTTAGGGATACTTTAGTAATTACCCTAGGTTACTTAATTATTAATTTATAAACTTAATTAATTAATTTTAAAAGGACAAAACCGAAATCATAAAGTAATTTCCAGATTTTTGTTAAGACAAAAAAAATATCCTAGTATTTAACCTAGGATGATCCAAAAGGGTTAGTTATGGTTCCAATGACTTAGAGGTACTTTAGTAATTATCCTAGGTCCCTTAATTAATTGAATTAGACATTTAATTAATTAATTTAAAGGGGGAAAACGAAATTCTTAGGAAAAATTTCAGCTTTGACTAAGTGTTGTGTTTTCCTATTTCTAGTCAATCTAGGAGGGACTTTTTAATAATTAATTAATTAATTAATTTAATCAAATTATTAAGACTTAGTTGAATGAGTCAAGATCAGTTCCTAAACCTAAAAACTCACGATCAGACACTTAGAAAAGTCGACGCTAAAATAGTAAGCAAAAAGGCAGAAAGTTCATCGACGTTCTTAGGTGAATTCAAGGTGTTCTTCAAGGTTTCGTTCAAGGTGGTCTTCGTAGATTAAATTCTACATAAGGTATGGGTTTCTATCCTAGAATTATTTATCCAAGAGTACTTTCCATCGTCTTGAATATATGAAATCTCGAAACTAGGGTTGTTTCCCAAGATTCTTGTTGAACGTCCTTTTCGCTAGTATCATTGTTTACGATTTCAATGATATATAGATTAGTCTTGATCATGTTGTTGGTATGTGGTGTTGGATGATCTTAATGTGTAGGGTTCTTGGTTTGTAAATGTCGAATGAACCTATGAATTGTACTTGTATGATGTTAAGTGTTCCTTACGTGATATAAAGAACTATGTTGCATCGACTTGTGTTCGAAAATGCTAGTCTTGAGATGTTACGGTTGTGATGTGTATATTTACTATTAAACGTGACTTTATGAAAATATATGTTCATTAAAGTCTTCATATAAGGCTGTCCGAAATGGCTACTAATGTGATATTTAATCTATGTTATAAGGTTGACGAAAAAGATTTTCATGAAATCATACTTGAATGAATTTTTGGCTTATGCCAACAAAATGGCTAACAATATATTGTCCAGATTGTTGAATGAAATTGTCTATAATGTTATCTTTAAATAATTAAAAGATTGGCTAATGGCTAATGTATACCAAATTAAACATGAATGAATGTAACTTTGGCTTGTGCCAATAAATAGGCTATGAAGTCAGTTTCAAATTTTTTAGGCCAATAATAATTTTATGCCAATCATATATAGCCAAAGTATTGAAATGAAAATATAAACACATCTAAGGTAATTCAATGAATCCATATCCAAAGGCATGTCAATCATTGGGACAAGTCCCAATATGCCCTAACAAGTGAAGTATGAACATATGTAATTCATTGAATGAATTATCATCGTTCATAAACGATGATATGAAGTTGTCAAACGAAGGTTCCCTTGTTTGAAAGATAAAAACAAGGAAGATTTCCAATATTTTGCGCAACATTTTTCTATTACGGAATTGGACATTGATACAAAAAGCGAAGCGATTTTCATAAGCAAGTAAAGTAAGTATTAACATAATTAAATATGTCTAAGTTAAGAAAGTAACCAGAATGAGGTGTTAAAGGAAGTGAGACAAGCCTCACTTACACCTAAGCTACTATGTTAAAATACTCACGAAAAAGGGTGTTAGAACGTGTGAGACAAGTCTCATTAACACCAAAGATGTTATGTAAGGATAATTCACATTTCTTCAATGTAAAGAACGGGATGACATTTCATCAATAGAGTAAGTAAACCTCAATCTAGAAGCAAGCTTCCATAAGGTTTGAGTCAACTCTAAAAGATAAGAAGATAAGAAGATAATGAAAGTGAGCAAAGCACCGATAGACTAGCTATGAGCTTGTGCTTGTACTTGTAAGTCTCATGATAAGAGGCTAACACTGAGGTGGATAAGTAGTTTCCATATGTCTCCTAGTCTTCAAAATATGTCTAGCCAACATGGGAGCTAGCCTGTGGGTTCCACCTAGGAGAACTAGGTATGTTTCGGTCTCAACTTGGCTAGTGATATCACCTCTTTTCGATGTGGAGAAGACACCTGATTTCATGTTTAGCTCACATGATCTATATTGGTTAATGCGCAAAAAAATGTTCTTGGTTCACTTTAGCCGTGAGCCACCCTTTTTGTGTGGGGTAAACTCTTGAGATGGATTCACTTTAGCTGGTGAATCACCCCTTTTCGGTGTGGGGCAGACACTGTATTTCATGTTAGCTCACATGATCTAGATTCATTTTGATCGGTTAATCACCTCTTTTCGGTGTGGGGAAGACACTGAATATCATGTTAGCTCGCATGATCTTAATTCTAAAGATGTATCTAAGAAAGCAAGAAAGAAAGAAGAAGGAAAGTATGTTCAAAGTGAGCTATGAAAGTAAGAACTTAAGAATATCAATCGTCAGTGTTTGATACCAATGAAGTTTCTAGCAAATAAAGGGGAGGAAAATGTAATGTCTAATCAATGCCTCACAACTTCCATAATATGAAAATGAAAAAATAAGTTCACAGCCAATAAAGAATAGCTTAAAAAGTGTTCCTGCCAAGGAATCTAGAATGTAAAGAATGAAGTCTTAACAAGTTATTGGTTGGTGCCAAATCAAGATATATGCTTCATTATGTTCACGTTATGAAAATGATCATAGCCAAATAAGATTGGCTTATAATGACTTCTTATATTATGCCAATAAAGTGGAGCAAAACATCAGGGCTAATCAATGCCCTATAATCTTTATAGTATGCAAAGATCAAATAGTGGGCATAGCCAACAATCTTTTACATCATGCAGATGATCAAATAATGGGCATAGCCAATAATGAATTCAAATATTATCCAAATGATCAAATAATGTATATAGCCAATAAAGATTGACTTATAAAGACTTCATGCCAAAAGTAAGCAAGATCATGAGTTGTAATTATATGCCCAAGAACTGTACATATTATACAATCAATTAAAGAATGGGCACCCAAGAACTGTACATATTATACAATCAATTAAAGAATGGGCATAGACAATAAATATTGGCTTATAAATACATTCATTCCTAATTTAACAAGAATGGAAATTCAAACTTTTGAGTAGGGTAGTCAAATCATTTCTTTAGTCCTTTGGATTACTTACTCGATTCATTGTAGGTATGGGACTACAATGAATTATTGCACTTGTAAGTAAAACATAGGATCAAAGGATATCGTTAAATTACTCAACAACAAGAAGAAAAAGACTGAAAAATAAACTAAGTACAAGATGAAAAGCTCTCGGGTTAGGGATAAAAAAATTTCTAATCTTAGCTCGAGTTATTCTAAAATTATGTTGATGATACTAATGTCTTGTGATCACATAGAAAATAAGTTGTGTTCTTTGAATGCATTAAAATACGTCATATTCATACCACAATTCACAACGAACGAATTAGGAAAGTCTAGTGACTTCATTTTCAAGAAATGTCATGTTGTATAAGAAGAGCGTTCCTTGATCATGCATAGTCTTATGTGTATGTGTGCATATACCACACTTAGTATAAGTGTACTAACCCTATACATTTATTATTTTTATAGGTGTAGATCTAAGAGTAGATTGAAGACTCATTACAGCGGTTTGGACTCAGCGATCCCCAGACCTTTTGGTAGGTCCTCTCTAGTTCGAGGATGCTACTTCTATTTTCATAGCCAAGTATTTAGATATAGCTACAGGATGTTGTCCCTAGCATTTTTTTTTAGATGTTTTCATTTCGAAACTTTTGTATTAAGGCCGTTTTGGCAACTTATTATGATATATTAATCCTTTGTTTCGAATTGGTTCTCTAATGATAGATGATTGCCTTTGATTTGAGCTTAGTATGTTAGTAACTTATATGAAAAGTGTATGAAGTCTATGTACACTTCATTAAGTTTTAAAAGTTTTAAATTTTGCGCAAATTTAACTATATGAATGTGATGAATGCTAAGAAGAGGCGTGTATGCGACCTCTGAGAGGTCAATGACGCCGGTTGCGATCCGAATTCCAAAATTCGGGGTGTGATAAGTCTATTGCACTATGGCTGTCACAATAGACAATGTACTCCATATGATGAAAATCAAGCTCTTGAAAGAATCACTTGAGACATATCATCTCCTTGTCGGCTTCAATAGACACAATATGCTCAACTTCAGTTGTAGATAGAGCAACACACTCATGCAACTTCGACTGCCATGATATTGCTCCCCCTGAAAAAGTAAACAAGTATCTAGTAATGGATTTTTTGTTATCAAGGTCACCAGTTATATCAACATATGTATAGCATATCAAGATTGAATTTAATGCTCCAAAACAAAAGCATTCATGTGAGTTTTCTCTAAGATACCTGAGTATCCACTTCACAGCTTTCCAATGCTCTTTTCTCGGATTTTTAAGAAATTTGCTGACAACACCAACGGCGTTAGCAATATCATGTCTAGTACATGTCATGTGACATCAAGGAAAGATTTTTTGCTACAATCACAGAGCATATTCAAATAAAATCTTTGCTCTGATACCAATTTATTGAAAAAATGCGGATAAACACAAAAAAATATATGGTAAAAGAAATGGAAATAAAATGAGAAAAGAACAAAACCAAGAATTTACACGGAAAGTCTTCTAAATAAGAAAAAAATTACGGGCAACGAGGAGCAACTGATATCACTATAGTAAATAATTTTACACCGTGTAGTCACAAATACAATATTCAAAGTAACTACTACACACTCAAAAGAGTCAACACTCTTTTGATTTTCACCTTACTAAAATATCGCTCACACTCTATTTTTCTTCACATACAATTTTTTTGTACAGTCTATGAAATACCTCACTTTGTTCTCAAAATGATTTTCCGCTCTAACTTGGTGTGTTTAACAAATGAGCAAGAATTCTCTATTTGTAGAAAGAGGAGATCATACCTATGTCATTAATGACATAGGTAAATGTAGCAACGTCAAAAGAAGGTTGCAAATCTTACCAATTTTCCAACCACCAAATGTTTTTGTCATGCCCCTTTTTTTTTTCTCAAAAATATTTGATTTTATAGTTTTGAAAGAAAAAGAGTTTTCCAATCAAAGTGACATTTTGAAAAGAGATTATTTAATTAGTCAGAGTCGCCACTTGAAATTGAGTTTTGGTGTTCCAAGTCACCTTATTTAAGTTCCTAATCAAAAGGAAATTTGAATTTATTTTTATTGGTCAGCGAACTAGAAAATTCGGGTAAAGAATTCTATTGATCGAGGGGAAGGTGTTAGGCACCCCTCGAGTTTCGTGATTCTAGCACGGTCGCTTTATTGACTTTACTATGACTTGACTTAATTTTCGAATATTATATTATTTAACTTAATAATAACATTGTTATTTACCCTTAGATTTATTTTAAATTTATTGTAATGATTTATTTATTTTTAATGGTCTTATTTTTTTTTATTTTTTTGTGCATCTTATAATTTTAAACTTGAAATATCCGTATATTATTTATTTATTTTTTTGCTTATATTTATACGTTTTTTTAATATTATTATAGGTATCTAATATTTAGGAATTAGAGTTTTTCTAGGAAAGGAATTTTAGTGTTTGAGTAATTTTAAAATATATATTTTTTAAATTTATTTAAAATAGGAGATAAATTTTATACGATTTATGATTATTTTTAGAAATTTTTTTAAATAATTTTGCGTGACATTTTTTTGTATGTCCTATTTGGGTTCTTTATTTTTTTAAATTAAATTTTATTTTTAAATCATTTATTCTAACGTTCTGTTAACTTTTTTTTTTATTATTATTTTTCTTTTACGTATATTTTGGATTATATTTTATTTATTTATTGTTCTTTTTACTTTTTTTTGTTTGATTTTTTTGTTTCTGTTATTCCTTTTTTTTTTTTTATGTTCACGTTGCTCTTTTTTTTTTTTATTATTATTATTTTCTATTTCTTTTCTTATGCTTTTTCATTTATGTTTAATCAAAAACATTCTTTTTTATCTTCTTATCTTTATTTATTTTTTTATATATTTTTTTAGTTTTAACATTCTATTCTTTATTACTTTTTTTTGTTACACTTTATTTTCAATGTTATTATAATCATTATTTTTCCTTTTCTTTTTCTTATTCTTTTTCTGCACACATTTTTTTTACTATTATGTTTTTCTTTTTCATTTTTTTAATTACTCTTTGTCAATAATTTTTTTAGCTATAACTCTAAATAATATTTATGTATTCTCTCAATGATAAACTTTAATAATTCGAACTAGATAACATATTATACTTATTCTAAATATAACTTTTAATCCAAATAATGTATTTTAAGAATTGAAACGTATTACACATAAGTTTTTTAAATTAGAAATCAATTAAATATTATATTACATCCTAATCTAACAAGTCTATAAATTTTCTTTAGTGAAAAACTAGGGTCCAGATAAAAACATTAACTATTCAATCACAAAATCATTTTTAATATAAATTGCATCTAAAACTTTAGAAAATAATAATAACAATACTAAAATTTATGATACATGTTTTATTTCATATTATTTTTTAGCAAGAAATATTTTTGATTCCGTTTTCCTGAACATTCATAAATTCTAAGAAATTAAAAATAAATAAAACTAAAAATAAAAATAAAAATAAATAGACATGATGTGTATTTTTAGAAAAATAAGTTAGGAAGTTGAAAGTAATTAGGATAAGGTAAAACAAATTTGAAATTATTTAGGGCTCCTTTTTTCTTTTCTTTTTCTTTACTCTATCATAATATTTTCTATATTATTACTTTTAGACTAGATAGAATTAACAAATAATTTGAATTTTCCAACTTCTATTTATCATTTTTTTATTATTATTAAACTATAACTGATCTTATAGTTTGTATTAAGTATATTTTTTGTTTATTTTAAATACAACCCATTTCAAATTTGTGTAAAAGTTTTATATTTTGGTAAAAAATTAGGTGTTCACAGTATGACCCTCTTTGCTTGAAAACTTGAAGAGTTTTCATGCAAATATATGAATAATGTGACTAATTTTTGACTGAAACATTTATGCCAAAATGTGAAAAATTAATAAAAGAGAAGAGGTATGATTGCGTCCTAATTTTTGAAAACTACCTATCCTAAGTTGATGATAAGGAGTCAGGCTTAATTCCAATGAGTTATGTAGTCTAGTGAGATTTTGTCGAGATTCCGGTTTGTAACTCCAGTTATTAAAAAAAATAAAATCCAGAAGGAAAGATATGAAATTCTATCTACTCCAATATTGCTGAGTCTTCAATTTGAATTCTCGATTATCGCTTCACCCTCTTTAGCAGGTTCATCTATTCCGAACTCTGATCTGGACATCTGAGTTTAAGATTTAAAACTTCATGACTTGACTTCAACCATTGACGTTCTTCCGCATGATATTCTTGAAAACTTATTTTCTTGAAAGTTTGAATTCTTTTATTCTTGAACTGCAAATTTGTGTACTATGTAGAAACCTGCACACCATAAAAAAATTTTTTTGCCTAGTTTGTACTAGAAAATATTGTGAGTTATTGATGAAAGCTATAAAAGTCTATACTAACAATAAAAATATGTTTTTGTAGCCATTACAAAATGTAAAATAAGACAAAAGGGAGTTTTGTACCCAAATTGAAACCAGGGGTTATTGTGCCCTATGATAACATGAAAAATAAAATAGGGGTTATTGTGTCCTATATGCAATCAGGGGTTAATGTACCCCAAAAGACATAAAAAAAAATTAAGATAGGGGTTATTGTGCCCTATATGCAACCAGAGGTTATTGTGTCCTGTGAAGACATAAAAAACAAAATAGGGGTTATTGAGCCCTATATGCAACCAGGAGTTATTCTGCCCTCTAAATACATAAAAAAATAAAATAGGAGTTATTCTGCCCTATATACAGTCCAGGGGTTACTGTGCCCAGTGAAGACATGAAAAACAAAATAGAGGTTATTGTGCCCTATATACAACCAAGGGTTCTTGTGCCTTGTGAAGACATGAAAATATATGATAGGGGTTATTGTGCCCTATATGCAACCAGGGGTTATTGTGCCATGTGAAGACATGAAAGTAAAATAGGGGTTATTGTGCCCTATATGCAACCAAGGGTTATTTTGTCATGTGACGACATGAAAACATAGAATAGGGGTTATTGTGCCCTATATGCAACCAGGGGTTATTGTGCCCTGTGAAGGAATGAAAAATAAAATAAGGGTTTTTGTGCCCTATATGCAACCAAAGTTTATTGTGCCCTGTAAAGACATGAAAAATAAGATTGGGATATTGTGTCCTCCCTATATGCAACCAGAGGTTATTGTGCGCTGTGAAAACATGAAAAATAAAATAGGGGTTATTGTGTGATGACCCAGAAGGTCATTTTGTTTCAAAATTTTAAACATCCAATTAACTTGAGTTAATTAACCGAGTAGTATTTATAGTTAAATATTCGTTTAGTAAGGGTTAATGAATTAATAAATAAATATAAATAATTAACTTAATCAATAGTTAATGGACTACAGTGATAATTTATTTAAGACTCTATACTATTTGACCCATATTAAATTGAGTCAGTAGGGTTATTATAGAGATCAATTAACGAGAAAAAAAAATAGCTTCCTGGAAAAGAGACTACAATGGCCAGCATAGGAACCAACAAATTTTGGTTCATGTAATTGTTCCATTGGAATTTCCTTTCATTTATGTTAGTTGTAACTTATTAATGATGACAACAAATTAGCATTATCCATTATTAGGAGAGATGAATTAGCAAGTAAGAATTTTGACAATTTTCATAAAATTTTCGTATTAAAACTATCAAATTAAATTGAATTGATAATAATTGTTGTTTTATGTGGGTTTTTTGAATAATAGTATGTAATGTGTGATTGTTCTAATGGTTAATTAGTATATTGAGTAATGTAGGATGAGAAAATAGGATTGCATACGGACCCGGTGTAGCAAAGTTACCGTTGGAGTTGTAAAAATTAACGATTTATGTTAGGGATTATAGTGTTTGTAAATTGAAAAAAAAAGGATGCTAAGTGATTATTCTTCATGTGATTGTTGGCCAATGAAATCAATTATGAATACCATGTAATAAGTTAAATAAATTAATGGTGGAGTCTTAATTTTTGTAAAGATTTTAATAGTTAAGGATGTTGATTACGCCTCTAAATTTGATAATCATTTTAAGATTCAAATTTTAGTATATGTAATTAAATATTAGGGTATTACACTATACATAAATTATCATATTTATAATATTGAAGAGTTTGAAACTTCACCCTAGACTTGAAATTTGGATATATGAGAATTTATATGTTAACTTCATTATAAATTTGGATAATCCTTTTGGTCTAAGATAAACCTATAGAACATAAGTGTTGTTAGTGTCGGAATCTAATTATGACTATATACTTGAATATATTCCATTGGTTTGGAAGCTCAACGAAAAGGGAAAACTCAAGTCCCAGAGTGATTGTTCGTTTATTTGAGGCAAGTGGATTTCTAAACCCTTGTTAAGCGTATGAAATTCGTGTATTTTCTTGTGTGGTGTTGAGAATGACTTGGATACTTGTTGCTTATTTGTTGGTGTTGTATTTCTTGTTGTAAATTGTGCTCTGTTATCAAAATGGTTATCTCATCATTTTCATTTGAGCATGTCATTTGCACTGTATTTAAGACATGGTTGTGGTAAGAGAATGTACCATTTCGAGGGTCGTATTGCATGCCACGATGGATATTATATTTTGATGGACGTATTGCGCACTGCGATGATTACTATTATCGAGGTTTGTGTCGTGCTCCGCGACCAGATGCATGGACAGATATGTCCCCCATGGGTCCCAGACTGAAAGACAACAGGTGTGTATCGTTAGGGAAGACGTGCATCACTATCCTTGACATTGCATCTCATGGCATACATTTTTATTTTTGATGAACTTGACTACGTGGTTTGATGATATTGGTAGTGTTTCTTTGTGAAAATTGTGACTGTTGAATATTAAGTTGTTATTGGGAATATGTAAACTAATAGAGTGTGGTTATTGAGTTGTGTGTTTGGTAAATTGTGAACTGTTTGTAGTGTGAAGGTTCAGATAGGGTGTAAGGAGTACCCGTATTTTTTCCCCTTAACTTGTGTTTAGAGGTTTGCTTGTTGGATACCGCGTGGTTTGGTACTCACTCATTGCCTCTACAAATTTTTGTAAGTTACGAGCCCGGACTTTTGTGATACCTTCCATTCCCTTCGTTTCTGAGGCATCTTGTGGAGGATTGTGAGGTAGTTGCTTGTCATCTCAGCGAACTTTCGTACTCCACTTTATGACTTTATTTTTACTTGAAAGACAACTTCATGTTAGACTCGTATTTTTATTTCAATTCTAGTATTTACATTAGAGGCTTGTGCACGTGACTACCAAGTCTTGGGAATTGAATTAAGTTGAATGGTTTCCGTATTAGTAATCATTATCAGACTTTGATTTTATTTCTACATTTTATCAAAATTATTGGATTAGGCTGACTTGTCTTGGTGGGATAAGACGAGTGCCATCACGTCCGTTTTTGGATCGTGACATATTGTGCCCTATATGCAATATATATATATACATAATATATATATATATATATATATATGTCTATATATGTATATCTATGTCTATATCTGTATATATATATATCTATATATATATATCTCTATATATATCTATATATATATATTCTATATATATACCTCTATATAGATATATATCACCTATATATATATATTATATATATATATATATATATATATAATATATATATATATATATATATATATATTGTTAGATTATATATTTTTTCACTAATATTATTATTATCAATATTATTTTTTTTTATTTTTTTGTACATTGAACAAATTAAAAAAAATAAAATGCCCCAGATTCTATTAAGAGGAAAAAAAAAAAAAAAAATCATTTTTATTGTTATTATAAATTTATTATGCATATTGTATGAGAATTAAAGATTCAAGAACTTACCATCGTGGTGTTTATCTCTCACGATCAACTTACATGATTCTGATTTATAACTGTTTCACGACGAAGAATGTATTGTTGATCTTTCTAAATGGTGGTTGGTTTGTGACTTCAAATATCTTGTGAAGCTTGACTTTTGGATCCATCCCCCCTTGGGAGATTTATTCCATTGATGGTTGTGCGAATATCTTGAAGATGCTTTAAAGACAATCCTTATCTTTATTTGAATCACTTCTGATGAACATTCTGACTCATTACCATTTTGTGCATGTTGTTTGATAATTCATTCCCAACCAACTCTCTTGATTTATCAGCTTTTCACACGGCAACATTCAATTTTGTAATTTAATTTTATTTTTTCACTTGACACGAGTTGATGATGAAAAAAACTCAAAGAATAACGAACACAAGCGCAAATGACACTAATGAAAGGGTTATGAAGGAAAAATTATGTCTTTAGAAGTAGTAAATAAATAAGAGAATGTTTAAAGGAGTGAAAAGAATCTTATCTGAAAGTACGTGACGACTTTAAAATATGACATGTATTTGGACTGAACGTTTGATCTTTTCGTTGTCTGAATCTCAGGAAACAATGTTGCACCTTTCAATCTAACGTTGAGTTTTATCATGATTGCACTCATGTCAAGACAAAATGTCATCATTTGATCAGTAGGGCCTTTCGTGATTTTTCACCAATAAGACATTCTAATATTTGTCACTCAACTAACCATCGTCTTATAGAGCTCGTAAAAGTTTTCACTCATAAGACTCTCTCATTTTTCATTATTTTCTCCCATAGTTCGCCATTTAATGTCTCAACCATTAGAGAATTGCGCAACATGATTATCTTTTATTGAGCGATTAGACCGAACCCCAATGAAGGGCTGCCTACATATCCATTTAGGAATCAAGTCAAACGTAGTTCAATAGGACTTGTCATTGACTTGTAATGTAGTCTTAGGGAAAGGTAGGATATTCATTTAGAAAAATGAGTATTTCCTCATTGGAATTTGCACGATGATTTTAATATTTTTTTTCATTTTTGCATTTGAGCTTTGTTTTCCTATAAGCTCCTTCTCATTTATTTTTTCTCTTCCTTTTTTGATTCTCCCTCCTTTTTGTTTAAGATTTTTTTAATTTTTTATCTTTTTTTTTGGACATAGTTGATCTTTTTCACTTTGTTATCCAACTTAGGTCTTTGGCGTTATGTAGTTATTTTATAGTGCGCTGCTCAAGGAGGTGATATAAAGGGATTAGTGCATTTATACACTCAAAAGGTATATATGCTAAGATGTGGTTATTCAAATAAAAAAACTTTTAGGCTCGAAATGGGAGTTCTATGGATAGCATGTCACTTGGTAGTCTTGACAGACACAATCGAATCAAAGAAAGCCTATAATCATTTCTCAAGTTAAATGTTGCTCAAAATTTCGTCTCAACCAACATTTGGGCCAAGTTCTAGATCAACAAAATCATATCTTTGAATTTTATATCTAAAGCTTACCACACAATGCATTTGAAACAATGAGGTTGAATTTATTTTATCCATAACTTTAAACAAGATAATTTCTCAACTATTACATAAATATATTGATAGATGTCAATAGAAGTCTATAAAAAACAAAATTGATCTATCTTGCCAAATAATTTAACACTTTATCATTTTTCTTATGCATAATCCTAAGCATGTTGATACAACCAAGTAAAAAAAATTCTAAATAAAAAGTCTTTTTTTTGTTCCAGTTTATGTAACGAGGACTTTTAGAGTTTTTTTTTTGGTTAGACGGAAATAAAGGACAAATTCCTTTACACATTATTTCATTTTTTTATTTTAAAATAATAATTCAGATGTTTTTTTTTGAATTTTTTAATTCTTAAATAAGGATCACAAAACCAAGGAAGGTTGCCTACGTATCTCATCAGATGTGAATCAAATGTGCGTAGTTCGTTCAGATTAAACAGTTGCTTAAAAAATTTATTAACAAATGCAACCATATTCTTCACTTAGGGTGATATAAAATTTTTTGAAGTTTCTTTTTTAACTATACATAATAAAAGAAGACTTTTTCTTCCGTTGTGATTTTTGTTTAGAAGAAAAATGTTTCTCTTACATTTCATTGGTCACAATAGATTTGGTTTATATAGATAAATTTTTGTATAGCATATGAAATAATTTATGTTATTAAATAAAATTAGGGTATCTATCAAAAATGAATTTGATCATATGTCGAGTCTCATTAAGTCAAATATAAATGATTGAAATAATTGAAATCTAGTAAGGATAATCATATCTGATTTCAGTTCTACCAAGTTAAACTTGATGGAGAAATGTATTCAGACTGGCTGTAAAATGAGTGGACAACTCGAATAAGGGAGTAGCAACGTACCGGTAGCAACCTTTCTGACTTTGTGCATGGGTGCTCCCCATCCTAAAAATATTTGACTAAATATCCTTCACCATGGACCGAAGATCCGTTGACTGCCTTTACAAAAGTGGGATGCGATTCCCATAATTATGTTAATGAATACTCATAGTTGTGCGCAAGAAAAGAATTTATATACCGTTCAAATAATATTAAAATAGAAATAAATATACAATTAGCACATTAAGACAATAAATACAATATCAAAAAACGTAAATAAATAAGTAATAGTCATACATAAGTCAATTTTATAAGCTCAAATTTTGGTTGTCCCCAACGGAGTCGTCATCTGTCACGCTCATTTTTTTTTCTAAAAATATTTAATTTTATTGTTTTGAAAGAAAAAAAGTTTTTCTAATTAAAGTTACATTTTGGAAAGGGATTATTTTATTATTCAGAATCGCCACTTAGAATTGAGTTTTGGTGTTCCAAGTTACCTTATTTAAGTCCCTAATAAAAAGAAAATTTGGCTCTATTTTTATTGGTTTGCGATATAGAAATTCAAGTATGGAATTCTGTTGACCGAGGGGAAGGTATTAGGCACCCCTCGAATTTCGTGGTTTTAGCACAATCGCTTTACTGATTTTAGTATGAATTGACTGAATTTTTGAATATTATATTATTTAAATTAATAATAAAATTTTATTTATCTGTAAATTTATTTTAAATTTATTGGAATTGGTTTATTTATTTTAAATGGTCTTATTTTTTTATTGTGCGTCTATTTAAATTTGAAATATCCATATATTATTTTATATTTTTTTTGCTTATATTTATATGTTTTTTTATTTTAATATATAATATAGGTATCTAATATTTAGAAATTAGAGTTTATCTAGGAAAGAATTTTAGTGTTTAAGTAATTTTAAAGTTGTATTTTTTGTAAATATATTTAAAATAGGAGACAAATTTAATAGATTTATGATTAGTTTTTAGAAGAAAAAATTAATAATTCTGATGACATTTTTTTTGTACGTCCCATTTGGATTCTTTGTTTTTTTTTTATGTAAATTATATTTTTAAATCATTTTTTTACGTTCTTATAACTTTTTTTTATTTTTTTTCTATCTTTTTTCTTATTGTTTTCATTTATTTTTAATCAAAAACATTCTGTTTTGTCTTCTTATCTTTATTTTTTTTATATGTTTTTTTTGGGATTTTAACATTCTGTTCTTTATTACTTTTTTTTTGTTTCACTCTATTTTCAATTTTATTATAATCATTCTTTTTCTTTTTCTTTTTCTTTTCTTATTCTTTTTCTGCACACATTTTTTTAACTTTTATGTAATTTTTTTTAATTACTCTTTCTCGTTATTTTTTTTAGTTATAACTCTAAATAATATTTATACATTCTCTCAATGATAAACTTTAATAATATGAATTAGATAACATCTTATACTTATTCTGAAGATAATTTAAAATTCAAATAATGTATTAAAAAAATAAAACGAAATAATTTTAAATTCAAATAATGTATTAAAAAATTAAAACGTTACACATAAGTTTTTTAAATTACTAATCAATAAAATTTTAGTTTACATTCTAATCTAACAAGTCTCTAAATTTTCTCTAGTGAAAAACTAGGCTCCAGAAAAAAACCTTAACTATTCAATCACATAATCAATTTTAATATAAATTGCATCTAAAAGTTTAGACAATAACAATAACAAAACTAAAATGTATGATACATATTTTATTTCATATTTTTTTTCGCAAGAAACATTCTTTATTCAGTTTTCCTGAACATTCATAAATTCTAAAAAATTAAAAAGAATCACAACATGCATCACATATTGATACTATTAAAAAAAAAAACTTCATATTATAAGCATCAAATTTTCATACAACATTCCATTTTAATAATTTGAAAATTTAGAGTTACCTCGATGCGAAAATGGATACGACAAAAACAACTGCTACGATATACTGATTTCCAAAGTTAATAATTGTTAATTAACTTCAAAGAGCTGCAAGACCGAAACTGCGAACAAAACCTCAGATTATAACTCAATTTTTAAGATAAAACTCACTTTTTCACTCTTTTCTCTTTGTTATCGTACTTTCTTTTTTTGTAATCTTCTCTGTGTTTTCAATTTCAGGCTTTGTGTGTTCACTATATCTCTCTCTCTATATTTTTTTTCAACTGAACGTGGGGTTATATAATTTTTTGGGTGAAAATCTGATGCTAATTTAAAGGAACGTAGTATAGTGAGATTATGATTTAATTTGAAAATTAGTTGAGAAAATTGGAATGAGATAAGGATATAAAAATAAAATAAGTAAATAATAATAATAGAAAATAAACAAAAACAAACAAAAAAATCGTGTAACAACAAAAAAAGAAATAAAAATAAAAATAAATAAATGAGATGAGTATTTTTAGAAAAATTAGTTAGGAAGTTGGGAGTAATTAGGACGGAGTAATTAGGATAAGGTAAACAAATTTGAAATTATTTAGGAATCCTTTTTTCTTTTCTTTTTCTATACTCTTTCATAATATTTTCTATATTATTATTACTTTTAGACTAGATAGAATTAAAAAATAATTTAAATTTTCAAATTCTATTTATTATTTTTTATTATTATTAAACTATAACTGATCTTATAATTTGTATTAAGTATATCTTTTATTCATTTTAAATACAATCATTTTCAAATTGGTGTAAAAGTTTTATGTATTGGTAAAAAATTCGGTGTTCACAGTTTAATTTTCAAATCTTATCACTATTCCTTTTTAACAATTACTTGTAACAATTGAATAGCAAAAGTTGACCAAAAAGTATGGGATGGACTCCACAGTTAAACACTCTGTAATAAAGTTAGCTACTCTTCATGTGAAAGTAGTGGCAATGTTGAGAGGACCAGTGGTGTACGCATAATTTTCTGCAAGCGGTGTCACCTTTTACAATGTGTGTATATATATATATATATATGTATATATATATATATAACAGGATTTACTATACTATTATATCTTTTTAAAAAAAATCTTTTTCTCGATAGATTTTTGTTTTGAACTTAATCTCATTAAAAATCAAAACTTTCCGACGAAGCGGTGTCCGGTGACACACCTTAGCCCTTCCTAGATCCGCCCATGAAGGGGAGCACTTGCATTTCTCACTTTGAAGCTAAACATAAAATGATATGGACAACACCTCCAAGGTGCATTACCGATAGGATTTTCATTTCTCCAAAACATTGAATATATGTAGACTTATTTCAATTTCTTTCTTTAGTACTATATCTATAAATTATTTATTTCAGTTGTAATATCATGATTGAGAGGAAAACCACAAGCTACTGAAACTCCAACAACCAGAAGTAAGTGAAATTTAGAAGAGACACATGGAAAGTTGGTGTCTCATAAGTGTCACGACCTAAAAATAGACGTGATGGCACTCGTCTTATCCCACCAAGACAAGTCAGCCTAAAATTCAACCATTAAATAAAAATGTAGAAATTTTATAAAAAAAAATTCAAAAATATCTTCAAAATCTGGTTGTCACGTGTATAAGCTACTAAAGTATTACAATTGATTCAAAGGAAAACACCAACCTCAAATGACCTTGTTTCTATAATATAACAAGATCATATGAAGGAGAAAGAAGGTTCGAAGAAATGACAAGCATCTACCTCACAAACCTCCACAAGAAGCCCCAGACAAGGAGAAGAGAAACTATCACAAAGGTTCAGGCTAGTAACCTATAAAAAATTGTAGTAGCAAGGAATAAGTACCAAACCACACGGTATTTAGTAAGTAAACCTCTATACACAAGCTAAGTGGATAGAATACAGGTACTACTTACACCCCAAATGAACCTCCACAACTACAACCTACATAAAACTATCTCAACCCAACAATTCACAATTTACAATCACATATCTCAACAACAATATTCTAACAATCGAATATTCTCAATTTAAAGCTCAATATTCCTCAATTAAGACCTGCTTAAAACCAGCCCAACCTAATAGTTCACAGTTTACAAAGTACATAGCTCAACAACAACACTCTAACAATTTATTATCATCAACAACAACACTCTAACAATTGCATATCTTTAACAACAAATTAAATATTCATCAGTCACAAGTTTCACATGAAGGCACTAACATGGTCAGGAACACACAAGATCAAGTTCATCAATAATAAAGAGTTGCAATGAAATGAAATGTAATATCAAGTATAGTCATGCATGTTTGAACTAATGATACACACCCGATATCTTTTAGTCCGAGCCCATGGGGGACATATCTGTCCAGCGCACAACACGTCCCTCGATAATAGTACCCATCGCGGCGCGCGATACGTCTCTCAAAATGAAACATCCTCTTTAATTTCTTATTCTTTCTCAATGCATATAACACTTGTCACAATCATGTCTCAAAATAATTCAAATGACATGTTCACACAAATAATGAGTAGATGACCATTTTTATAACATTGTACAATTCAAAACAATACAATCATGATACAACATCAATAATAATTCAAGCAGCCTTTCAAGTCATTCTCAACATATCACACACCAACAATTAATCACATTTTCTTCTTTTTAATGTCTTTTTCATCATTAGAATTATTCAACATGGACAAGTAAACCCATCACAAATTTTCATTACTCCCAAACATATATTTCAAGAAAATACATGAATTTCATACACTTAACAAAGGTTTAGAAATCACTTACCTCAAATAGTCGAACAATCACTGCGATACCTGATTCTTCCCCTTTCGTTGAAGTTCCAACTCAAAGCAATTTATTTAATGATTTGTACAATAAGATTTCAAAAGTAACAAAACACATACTAGAGAAAATTAAGGGAAAGGTGTCAAATAAGTCTCCTTTTTTTTGAGTGACAGATTGACCAAGAGATGATCAAATCCTCTTTAAAATGTAATTAAGTAAATATGAGACAATTTATATTTTAAGACTTTCTAATCGTTTATAAAATACAACAAAACACACTTTTATAATTCAAACCAAATTATTTAAAAAGAAAAATCTTCATCTTCCCTCCTCTCTTCTCTCTCTTCTTTTCTTCCTCCTTTGGGGGATTGTTCTTCTTCTTCCATAGGAATTCGAAAATCCGTCAGTACTGTTCCTCTTCATTGGTTACTCTTCCTCTCTAGTCCTCCATTACTCTCTCATCTTTTTGAGTTGTAATCGTGTTCAACTAGAAATGGGTAAGTTATTTTTTTGAAATATTTTACAATTTTCATAACTTTTTTCTTGGATTAATGAACAATAAAACGTTCTGTAGATGTAAAAATTGAATAATCGACTTAATGGTGTGTATTATTTATTATTTTTGAAATGAAATCAACCAACAAAAAAAATCCTTATTTTGAGGAAATGTATATGTATTGTTATCATTTAGTGAAAAGTCGTTTTTGTTGTTGCTGTTGTTCTTTTTGTGGTCATTTGTTGATATAATTTTAGAAATATAGTATTGTTCAGACGCCCAAATATATTTCATTTGTTGAAATATTTAGCATATGTTAGTTGGTGCATCTTCAAACAGTTATCATATGTTGTAAGATATCACTTTATGTCAACTAAATTGTCGTCTGTTGTCACATAAGATTCAAATTTTGCAATAATCTGTACATTTGTGTCTACATATGATTCATCTATTGCTACATAAGATCTATATGTTGTGATATAAATTTTATGTGATGCAACAACAGGTACATATGTGGCAACATAATATTAATTTAATGCAATAGACTATCCATCTGTTGCAACATACTGCTATCATTATTTTATAATGACTTGTAAAATCTCAATATTTTTTTATTTACCTTGTAGATGAAATGATACAAGAAGCTTTATCAATGAAAACAACTCAGTCTACATGTGCCCCAACAGAAAGGATATATGTGGCAATTTATGTTACAGAAAGAAGATGTGGCAACATATGTCACATAAAGAAGATATGTTGCAAAATATGTCACAGAAAGAAGATATGTGACAATATATTTCACAGAAAGAACATATATGACAACATATGTCACAGAAAAAAGATATGTGGCAACATATGTCACAGATAGGAGATATGTGTCAACATTTCACTGTTACAAATGTGGTGTCTATGACAACATTTATAACATTTGTTGTACAAAGTATAAAATTATCTGCATTTACCCCAATAGAAAGGATATATGTGGCAACAGATGTCACACTATGAATTATAAAAAAGAATTAAAAATAAAATAAAAAGGTAGAAAAAGATCATTTTATTTCATATTTCAAATTTAATTTATTTTTATTAATTTTCATTTTCTTTTCTCTCTTTCCTTTGTCTCGTTCCATTTTTTATTTATAATTCAAATTGTTGTTATAATTTTTTACCACATTAGTGATAATATGTTGCGATTTTCTTCTACAACAAAGCGTTGTTGCCCTCATCATTTTTAGTTTATCGTTGATATCTTTTAATATAAAATATAATAGTTATTGGTATTAAATAAGACTCTTTAGTGTTTTCTAGCACTTATTTGTTTGTAGGATGGTTATGATGTTATTCATTTTGAAATATTATCTCGAAAAAAGTACATTTTAAGATGTACATGTTGTCATATATGATATGTCTGTTGCAATTTTTCCAACAAAACATGCATATGTTGTCACATATGTCACTTCAAGGTTGACTTAATCGATAATTGAGCAATTTAAGAATAAAAAATATCAAATTGAATCAAATTTTAGTACTTTGGATCATAATTAATCAATAAAAATATGATATAACACTTGGAACAACGATTCACAACGGTGTTATGTAACTATCGTATGAAGTTACTTATTCATTGTATGATAATTTGTACTTAAACATGTTGAAGGACTATATATTAGTGTTACATGTTAAATTAGGTGACAATTTAATTGAATTAACCCCTCAAAGATCATTTTATGATATACATATGTTGCCACATATGACATTTTTGTTGCAATTTTTCCAACAGAATATGCATATGTTGCCACGTATGTCACTTTAAAAAAGGGTTAATCGATAAATTGAACGATTTATGACTGAAAAAATATCAAATTGGACCAAATTTTAGTACTTTAAAACATAATTAACCTATAAAAATATGTTATAACACTTGAAATAACGATTTATAAGGGTGTTCTATAACTATCATATGTAGTTACTTGATCATTGTATGATGAACTAGTGGTAATGATAGTCTTTATAAAAATAATTGATAGAATTGATTAAGGTTGTTGTATTAGACCATAATTTTGTACTTAGACATGTTATATGACTATATATTATTGTACATGTTGAATTAAGTGACAATTTAATTGACTTAACCCCAAAAGATCATTTTATGATATACATATGTTGCCACATATGACATTTATGTTGCAATTTTCCCAACAGAACGTGCATATGTTGCCACATATGTCACTTCAAGGATGACTTAATTGATAAATTGAGCGATTTAAGAATGAAAAAATGTCAATTTGGACAAAATTTTAGTGCTTTAAACCATAATTAAGCAATAAAAATATGTTATAACACTTGAAACAATGATTTACAAGGATATTATATAACTATCATATGTAGTTACGTGGTCATTTTATGATGAACTAGTGGTAAATGATAGTCTTTGTAAAAATAATTGATAGAATTGATGAAGGCTGTTGTATTAGACCATAATTTTGTACTTAGACATGTTATAGGACTACATATTAGTGTTACATGTTGAATTAGGTGATAATTTAATTGAATTTACCCCCAAAAGATCATTTTATGATATAGATATATATGTTGCCACATATGACATTTTTGTTGCAATTTTTCCAACAGAACGTGCATATGTTGCCAAATATGACATTTCTGTTGCATTTTCCCAACAGAACGTGCATATGTTGCCACATATGATATTTTTTTTTGCAATTTTCCCAACAGAACGTGCATATGTTGCCAAATGTGACATTTCTGTTGCATTTTCCCAACAGAACGTGCATATGTTGCCACATATGACATTTCAGTTGCAATTTTCCAAGAGAACGTGCATATGTTGCCACATATGACATTTCTGTTGTAATTTTTCCAACAAAACGTGCATATGTTTCCACATATGTCACTTTAAGAATGACTTAATCGATAAATTGAACAATTTAGGGATGAAAAAAATGTCAATTTTGGACAAAATTTTAAATTTTTAACCATAATTAAGCAATAAAAATATGGTATAACACTTGAAACAATGATTTACGGTGGTATTAATAACTATCTTGTCGATTTAGACATGAAGTCATATGTTGCTACATGTCTAGCTTATATGTTGCAACTTGTGTAAGTTATATGTTGCAACATCTGTCAATTCTGTTGATATTGAAATAACCTTTCTGTTGCTATATATGACTATAATTTGTTTTTATAGTCAATTGTTGCAACATATAACAATCTGTTGGAAATGCAAATGCAAATTATTGAAAAAATTGCAGGTGCCAAAATAATGATGAATGATTTCAATGAACTATTAATTTTACATTTCAAAATAATGGTGTGTGATCCTAATCATTTATGAAGTAATTTCAATTGAGAGCAATCAAAATCTAATCCATTGATAAAATTAGTTAATTCTGATTCAAAAACAAGAAAAGAAAAAAGCTCAAGGACTAGCAACCAAGACCAATAATGTACGAAAAGAAGAAGAAAAAAAAAAAAGAAAGAAAGACAAGCAAGCAAGCAAGAACGAAGAAGAAGAAGAGGAAGAAAAAAATATGACGAGAGGTGGGGGAAAATATTTTATTTCCCCTTTTGATACAACTTGCTGTTGGTTCCCCCAATTTTAATTCCCACCAAAAGTGGTTAAATTAGGTTTAGTCAATTTATCCTATTACCCTTCATTTAATTCAATGGACCAAACTAACTGTGGTACATTGACATAACTATCACAAAAAAAAAAAAACAGAATACAAAATAAATTAAATAAATGAAATACGATTCCAAATCTATGGATACAAAATACAATAAAACAATGAAATACAAAAATACATACTGACTAAAACAACAACAAAATTCAATATACACTTCCAAATTTATGAATACAAAAAATATCAAAACTATGAAATATACACAATCAAACTCATATAATGTGTTACATTGACATAACTAACAAAAAAAATAAAATAGAACACAAAATACAATAAATATATAAAATACAAAAATAAATATTAACTATAACATAATAAAAATTTCATATATACTTCCAAACGCATTGTAACATGAATCTGTTTGAATCTTAAAAATTACTAAACAAATTAAATTAAACATGCAAGACACAGAACATGCAAAAAAAAAACTATTCTCCAACAAATTGGTCTTCTTCAACTTCATGGTTATTAATTTGTGTGGGATTTTGCACATCGACAGATTCAGGCATTTTTTCCCGTCGTATATCCTCCTTAGATTTAGAAGCGGAACCTATATTGTTGTTTAATTTTTGAGTGAAAAAAAAATTAAATAATGGAAAATTGGAAGAACTTTGATTATTTTGTCCAATACCTCTATTAACTCTCTTAAAAACGTCCATTGAAGAGAGAATTATGTAGTCTCAAATCCTAAAAAATGTTTTAAGAACAACAACAAAATAAAAAAAATAAAAAAATACTAAAATCAGTAAGTAAATAAATAAGGAATCTGAAAAAAAAAATACCCAAATTAATGTTAATCTTCAAATCAAATTTTGCAACGAAATTAAATGAGAATAATAGAAAATATTAATATATTGAATCAAAAATCTGTGGAATTGATTTGGAAGAATGTTAGATAGAGAAATTGAAAAGAAGAATAAGAAAAGAGAGAAAAATCTGGGGATTTGATTAGGAAGAAAATAAGAGATAGAAATTAATAAGCTTAAGAAAAGAGAGAAAAATTAAAATGACATTAATATCTATCCAATTACATAAATATAGGAAAATGTGTAATATATGAGATAGAAAAAAAAGGTGTAAATAATGAGAGAGAAAATATTAATAATATCATAACAATTATTTATTTTTAAAATTATGACATTTTTGACATGTTTACTAATATTATTAAAGTATGGATATTATCACTAAATAATTTAATTTTTTTAACTAGTTAGCTAAATTTTCCTAATTATTAATCATATAATTGTCACCTACACCCAATACTTAAGACTTGTGTCACCACACATTTATTTTGAAACCTTATTGTCACTTTTTTTTTAAAAAAAAGTCCCCACATACTACTATATGTCTAATCTAAACCCAAAAACTCATTCATATTTATGATTAAGTTCCTAATCTTGGTGCCAATTAATATATCAACTCTCATATTTTTTAAATCCAAGTCTAGAATTAAGTTCCAATTTTTCAATATCATAAATGTAATAGAATTCATATAATATAATAAACATGATATTAAAATACCTATCTTAATTTATTTAAACATAAATTATAATATTATACCTTAAAAATATTGAAAGCAATGAAATAAACTAAGAAGGCATTAACGCCCCTCCACCCGTAAGCAAATTGCAAACTAAACTTAATTATCTACTTATATATACTACTAAGAATCATCACACTTACATCACTGAGAAATCATTAGCTATAAATATGTCTCCCCCAAATTTCCAGATACTAAACCCATAAATTAGTAACAAGATGCACGTCCTCCTTATAATCCACAACAAGTAACCGCCAGTGCCATCTTTATTTTAACTTTCAGTTTCATGAACTTCATTCACTTAAGCAAAGTGAATGACTTGTAGTCATTAATTCAATTATACCATTAATCATTAATAAGCTTCCAACCAACATGTTGCAGAAGGCCTATATTTTGCCATTTTAAATTTTGTCCAACACACATATATAATATATTAAGATGCTCTACCTATAAATTTATCCATCATTTAATAAATATATACAAGAACAGTAGAATTGTTTGTTTGAATAAAATCCATACCTGCATTGCGAGTCGTTCCCTTTTGTCCGCTAGTTTCTTTATCATTATTTTTTTCTCCAAAGTTATGGTCTAAAAATATTAAACCCTATAAACTTATTATTTGTTTATATGGGCCAAATGGTAACTCGGTACATTACCCAAAAATTAAAATAATTATTTCAATGTTTTTGCTATCAACTAATTAATTATGGCAAGATGAATTTAGCCAACTAATAACACCTTACATATTTTGTGACAATATTTTATTATCACTAAATCACAGATTGATTAGAGAGAATAAATATTGTCACCAACTATTTATATTATTAGTGACAAAAATAATTGTCACAATTAAACCAAAATTTTTATAGCTAATATATAATTACGAACTCTAATTTGTCGATATTGTAACAACATATTGTTTGAGGTAAAAAGATTGTGTCAAAAAATTAATAAATCTAAGATAAAAAATTATTTGTCCCAAATTAGATACATCATTATTGACGAAATAATGTGTCACTGATAACTTTAAATTCATGACTAACATTATTCAACATATGACGCCAATTTATTTTTTGGTGGGAAACTTTAGTTGACAAAACTTTACTACAAATTTCATGTTTTGTCACTAAAAGTATGTGTCTCGTATATTTCAGCATAAAAAGTAAATTTTTCACTAAAAACGAACAATCAATAACGAATTTGATATCGTAGCTAATAATTTTGTAGCTATACATCATATTTGTTGTAGTGGTGGTAGTTTGACAATAAGAAGACATCAACTTGTAAATAAGCAATATCAAATTTGCAAGGTCATGGCATACACAAACCACACTCAAATTATATTCTAAAATACAGTAACAGTAGCAAGAAAAGTAATTGAAACTCGCTAGTAGCTCAAACTAACAGTAGCAAGAAAATTGCCATGAGCGACACAACTGATGAGGTTTATTTAGACTATCTTAATTACCATGGTAAGTCCACAATGTAGCCAAACATGTAGAGCTACCCAATTGTGTGAGGAAGTCGACTAAAATGAACACACCAAGCAGAAGATGACCTCAGTCACTATCTAACATATTGTCTAAAAGTATATAGTTAACATAACTCAAAACTTAGTCAAGTTAGCTGAGTGTGAGAACAAGATTCCACTTCTCATGACTCTCTAAAAACATGATCTTGGGTTCGGTAATATGAATCCTCGTTGTCTACATGTTATACATATGGCAACTTCACACCAAATATACTACAATATAACTTGAAAATTGACTTCTGTTCCCCTTAAATCAGTTCCAAAGCGCATTTCATTTCACTAAGATATGTATTTAGGTAACTTTCCTAAAAAGTAATCATTTTTTAGATATCCAATAAATCATATACAATTAGTGAAAAAGATCATCTATTTGAATGATATTTCCAACATGCTGTAATTATTGATTATGTATTTTAGCTGAACATTTACACTGCCTGTATATTCTACTAAGTTACCGTAGAAAAACGGAAAATAGTACGAACCAAATAAAAAGGGCAGAAAATCCAAAGCCATTATTTGTAGAGAGTCACTTTCATAAATGGTCACCCAAGTTTAAGGATTTGCCTTGAAATATTATTTATGTTTCATTTAAGTCATGATCCAACCTACCGGGACGTGCAGGCACCCACTCTATCATCTAAGTAGGAGGACACTCATATCTAAGAGTTCAACATGCGGAAAATTAATGAAAAATAGAGATAATTATGATACAACCCTTTATAAATAATATCCTTAGATACACTCTTATTTTAAACTTATCAAGTAATTTACTTATTTTAAACTTATCAAGTAATTTAACAACTCCAAAGGATCTAGTTTAAATAGGTATAAGAGCTACTGAGAGTAAATTTTGGATGAATAACAAAAGATATAGCTCCTACCATGCGGAAGGAAGAATAGAAGCTGCTAAAGAATTTCTTCGTCTTCACCTAATGAAACGTCATTAATCTTGGATACATACTATGTTAAGAAGACATAGCAAGATTGATATCACTACAACCACACGTACTGGTAGGCATCATCGACCAACCTGACGCCCACCTCATAATGTAAGAAATCAATAATAAGATCAATTTAAACCACTTTCTTCTCCACTTCTACCCTATCTTAGGACACCTTACGTTTACCCAATACATCGAATATTAACAAACTTCTCAACAACTAACACTCCTGGTTCTATCTTATCATAGCCTAACATACTAACATATAGAATATATGCCCAACTACCACCACATTCCCTTCCTACTAGCGGATCGTGTCATACCTTTAACTCCTCATCGCCTTACCCCACTAAGACCAAATATTTACTTTACATCGAGCTCCAACCCTAACTTACTCTCTTTTGCAACTTACAGAAATGAGCCACCGTCGCCATTCACCACTCGCCCCTTGAACACCTTGACCTTTGGCTTTGCCCAACAAGTACCATATTATAAAAATCAATGATACCTCATATTCATATGCATGCACATATATCAACATACACCCTATCATTAAAGGTTGCACACACACACAATATTGAATATCACATACTTCACAATAAACATTAATTGCAAGTAGTTGGTTCTCACAAAACTCAAGATCAAACTGTTAGTTTGCCAGAATGTGGCAATTCAATCCCATTTTTATGCCAAGCGATCCCAGTTAGCTTGCCGAAACATGGCAATTTTATCCTCAAACACACACCACAATCACAATCACAATTATATTATTAAGATAATACATTTACATAATGATTTCATGATAACATCATTCATCTGTCTCATGTACAACAAGTGTGATCAATATTGCAACATTCATACATATACAATTATCACAATGAAGCAAGAGTATATATACATCACGCAAACATAGAATCACCACCATCACCTACCACTAAATATTCATCACACACTTCATGTAACCCTAATTAAACATACCCAACCTTAATTCATCAATCGGTGCACGAAGGCCTACACATACATCCTACCATCAATTCACATATATTATGCAATAAACAGAGATTTAAAATACTCAATTCATAAAATCTAGCCTATCTGGGTGCCAAGCAGTCATACAATGCTATTGACTTAGATTCTTATTTTTCGGGCTTTGTGACAGTGAATTTGGCCAAAAATTCTTTAAATTTAGCCATCCTCATGCTAGAAACCTCCTCTCCCTTCCTTCCCAAGATTAGAGAATTTTTTCAGGTTTTTGAGGTGTTTTACGACTCAATTAGGTATTTTAGTAAGGTGGAGAAAATATAATTTCTGTTAATTTCTGTACTACCTCGCTATTCCTGCTCTAGCGTCCACTTACTCTACTCTGGCGGCGGGCCCCCAGCGGCACTTGGCCCGTCCTGGCAGTACGTTGGCCCAAAATTTTCCTTGATTTTTGTTCTTTCTTAATAACAACTGTTCGAGTCGTTAAATAGATACCAATTTACCCGTCGTTCATCTCCGAAGGACTAGTTCATAGGTAATTAACACCCTATCTAGAATTTACTTTTATGTTAAAGAGTTGGTCCACCGTGAAGTCACGAAGTGTGGTGACTTTTTTTAATTGATTGACGTACTAAATCCTATTCTCGGGGACTTCAAAGGAAATTTGAGACAACTTGAAAAACGAAGAAAAACATTAATATTACACAGCCTGTCCCCCCAGGGCGGGATCTTCCCGCTGTGACGAGGCCGTTCTGGCGAGAGATATCTGCGTGGTGGGGGATCGGAATCAGTGTAGGGGGGGAAAGAGGAAGGAGTTTTTCTATTTTCCTTTCCTCTACCCACAAAACTCCCAAACTCTCTCAATTCACTTTGCCCCGAACGTCGATTTAAAGGTAAATTATCATTACTTACCCGTCTTCAATTCATTGTTTAACTAACAACAATTGCATGCTAACTAACTGATCGAATCAAATGGTTTTTAGGGGTAGTCATTTTCAATTTTAACTAGGTTGGTAAATGTGTTTAAAAACATAGCATGGTTACTTTGCTTACGTCAGCGACGTTTCCACAACGTCCTAGATGTAAGTTTTTCATAAAAATTATGATTAAATCGACACAAACGGGGGTGGGGGAACTTAAAGGGTCTTATCAACATAAAATAGATTTATCATCGCTTTAGGGATTTATCTACTAAAATGATTGTGTATTAATGATCTAGGGTAGTTTATATACTATGATCTGCTGAAATTCCTTCAAAGATGAAGGTTTTGGGACTAAAAGGCACCATTGTTGTGCATGAAGTTCTTTCCAGAAGAAGGCTGCTCTGGTGGAATCCATCCCACTGTGGTTACCTCCATAATCCCACCATGGCAGGGTTATGGACGTTGTGGCAAGATTCGCCAAGCAGTGGCATGTATCCCTTAACATGAAATTTTCCCTTTTTTAATTTTACCTTAGCTTTACACTGACTGTCCTATCTTGTTCTAACTTATATTCAATTTATTTCATGGTATCTAAATGGTAGGTCATATTGAAGAACATTTTCCCTTTATCCATTTTCAGATGCTGATAGTCAAGAGAGGCATCATGACTACCTAACCATGGGGTTTTTCTACGAGAAAGGGTTCGTGTTGCACAAATTGGAGGGGAAAGAGCCTGCATTTTATGCCCGATTGTTAGAGTTCAGGTTACTTTCATTGATTGAGACTCCCCCGAATGTACACTCTAATTGGGTGTGGGATTTCTACATCATTCTGCCTACCGTGAGATGGGAGACCCTCATCCCATAGGGTAGTCAACATCCCTCTATCTCTACCACTATTAATGAGGCCCTAGAGGTCCCAAACGATGCCTTTGAGGACCTACTGAGGGAGATGGATATTGAGTGTCTCCGAGACTCTCTGGTGGATCAAACCCGCCGAGATCAGGTTTACTAGGCTATTGCGGAGGGAATCACTAGCCCATACTGGTCACCTAATGCTAGAGGTGGCTACATTTGGTGGCTAGGAGGATCCCCCACCGGGCAACCGCACCGATATAACTTATCCCCTGGCCTTGGTGGTTGCGTGCGCCATAAGGAAATCCAGTTGAATGTAGGGGCATAGATTATCTCCGAGTGGAAGATGTTCTACCGGGGCAATAAGAAGATGTTCTTCCTTTCTGGTCTTATCATTGCCCTATGCAAGTGAGTAGGAGTGACTTTCCTCGATGGTGACAAGATAATTTATATAGATTCCCCCATCACCCTCTTTTGGTCAGGTCTGTCTCTATTTCTAGGAGCAAGATGAGGAGTACTGACAGGGCTAGCAGTATCAGAGAGGCCGCAGGTTCGGACATGAGGACCCCTTCTTAGGTGTACGGGTCGAAGTGGAGCTAGAGATGATTCCGAAATAATATAGGGAGTACCTATGCTAACTTCACTACGGTTCCTCCTAGCACTTCCCTCGAGGTAGAGATGCTCCGCCGCCAGCTATACCAGGAGAGGAGGAAGGGCGGGGGGAGAGATCGCTTGATGACACTAATGTGGAAGACTATTAAGGCAATTTTTACTTGTGTTTCTCATGGAAAGGAGATTTCCATCTTGATTTGAAGGACTTTTTGCAGGTTTCTATGTTGAACGAGGCTTGGGCTTGCTTGGAGAATCCAAGGAACATGGATTGTGACGTGGATACCACCTAATCTGAGAGTTCTTGATTGGTCTTTATTTTGCCCCTTGTTCTTATAAATTTTAGGGAACTTTCTTTTTATTCTCCAGCTTTCTTAAGTTTTAGCCGCACATGGATGCTCGTCTTGCTACCTAATGCAACCTTTATTAAAGTTAAACGTTCACAATCTCTCTATTTTTATTGTTGAACGCTGTTGGAGTTGCAGGGATTTCTTCAGATCCCATTCGAGGTTTTGAACGATATATGATGAAAAAGAGGGGAGGATGGGTGAGGTTCTACGTCGCCCTGTCCTATGGAAGGAAAAATCCTGTTCTGACGGTGTCACTATGGTGGGAATAGTCTCGCCCCAGTAGTTCACACGGAGCCAAAACCCAGGCTAAATAATTTTGGTTTTTTTTTGTTTTCTTGAGATTCTCCCAAGGCTTCCAAATTAATTAATCCATCTAAGATACTCTTCACGCCAGGAAATAAAATTTATTACCGACCCAAAACAGTCTTACGTACACTATACCCCTCTAGTTCTTATGAATTCAATATTATGCCTACACATCCCCAGGATACACCCAAACATTACGACTTTCACAATTTACACAAATTACCTAACATATTGTGCATGCAAAGGGTTCAAGCACACACATAACCTATGAGTTCATATTTTTACACTTAACAGGTTCACTGTTACATCACCGTTAATTCCATCAACAAGAGAAAATACTTCCACCTATAGTTAAATCAATCAACAAGGAACACACTTATACAATTATAATAACACATCAGAACAATTTCACTTTATTGCTTAGTTTGTTCCATAAATGACCATAACTGGTCACCCATGCTCCTCATATCCCCTAAGTCTAGATACCAATTTGAACCTTCCAGTTCCAATTAACTTATTGGTGTCTCTTCGATCGTGTAAATGACGTCTAGTCATTGTGTTGAGATACCAATTGGAATCCAGAGATACCAATTAGAGTCAACCTATACCCCAAAAGACACTCACATGAAAGAAGAGAAGGAGTAAAATAATTCCTAGAATGCTTCCTAGTGTCTTGTAAATTACATGTGGACGTCAATAAACCAATCCACAGGAGTCTAGTCCACACTTTGCTCTTGTACGGGGAGACCGATAAACTGGGCTCTGATACCAATTTATCAAGACCCAACTCACCGAGCCATGCGGGCACCCACTCTATCACCTAAGTAGGAGGACATCATACCCCAATAGTTAAACATGCAGAAAGTTAATGAAAAGCATAGATAATTATTGATACATCCCTTTATATATAATATCTTTAGATACACTTTTGTTTTAAAGTAGTAAAGTAATTTAACAACTCACAAGGATCTAGTCTAAACAATTTCAAGATCTACTAAGTAAAAGTTGGACAAATAACAAAAGATACAACTCCCACCATATAGAAAGAAGAATGGAAGATGCTGGAGAATTAATTCATCTTCACCTAATGTAATGACACATGTCCTTCATCCAAACTATTTCAAGAAGACATATCAAGAGTAGAATCAGTAGAACCACCCGTACTAGTAGGCATCATCGGTCAACCTAACATCCACCTCATAATATTAGAAATCAATAATAAGATTATGAATTAAGACACTCGCTTCTCCACCTTTACGCTCTCTTAGTAAACCTTTAATTTACCCAATACTCTGAATATTAACCACCTTCTCAACAATTAACGCTCTCGGTTCTATTTGATCATAGCGTAACATACTAACCCCATAGAATATTCCCAAGTACTACTATCTTCGCTTTCTACTAGTTGATCGTGTCATACCCTTAATTACTTATCACCTTACCCTACTAAGATCACATATTTATGTTACATCAAGATCCCACCCTGACTCACTGTCTTTTGCAACTTACAGAAACGAGCAATCATCGCAATTCACCACTCGCCTCTTGATCACCTTGACCTTTGGTTATACCCAACAAGTACCACATTATTAAAATCAATGTTACCTTACATTCACATGCAAACACATAGATCAACATGCACCTTATAATCAAAGGTTACACATAATATTGAATATCATATGCTTCATAATACACATTAAAAGGAAGTAGTTGGTTCTCTCACGTAACCCAAGCCCAAATTGTTAGCTTGTCAAAACGTGGCAATTCGATCCTATTTTTATGATGGAACATGGAAATCGATCTAGTTAACTTGCCAGAATGTGGCAATTCAATCCCATTTTTATGCTGGAACGTGGCAATCAATCCTTGTTAGTTTGCTGAAACGTAGTAATTCGATCCCCAAACACAGACCACAATCACAATCACAATCACAAGTATAGCATCAAGATCATACATTTACATCATGATTTCATGGCAACAACATTCATCTATATCATGTACAACAAGTGTGATCAATATTGCAACATTCATACATATACAATATTACAATGAAGCAAGAACATGAACATATCATGCAAACATTGAATCACCACCATCACCTACCACTGAATGTTCAAAACCCACTGCATGCAACTCTAATTCGACCATAACCAACCCTAATTCATCGTCTAAATCTTTTTTTCTAAGGTGTAAAACCAGAATCAACCGATGCACGAAGGCCTAAATATACATCGTACCATCAATTCACATATATTACGTAGTGGGTTTAAATTTAAACTACATAATTCATAAAATCTAACCTACATGGGGGCAAAGAAGTCGTTTGGTGTTATTAAGTCCGATCACCATTTTTTGGGTCTCGCGACGATGAATTTGGCCAAGAATTGATGAGATTTTCCATCCCTATGCTAGAAATCTTCTTCCCCTTCCTCCCCAAGCTTAGAGAAGCATGTTTCGAAGGTGTTTTGCAATGTAATTAGGATTTTAGGAAGATAGAGAAAATAGAATTTCTTGTAATTTACTCTCTGGCGCCCACTTACTCCGCCTTGGGGGCGGCGCCCTAGCAACACTTCGCCCACCCTGGCGGGACAGTTGCCCAAAATTTTCCTGGATTTTTCTTCTTCCTAAATAATAACCAATTTAGGACAAAAATATCACTCAACTATGACTATTCCCCCCCCCCCCCTCCCCAAAATATACTTGACACCTCAAAAGCATCATTCTCTCCTAGTTAGAATGCAATGTCATTAAAATATTTTTTTAATGATAGACTTATTTAATTCGTTAAACTAATTAGCTAAAAAATGATCTTATTATTTTCTAATTTATATATATATATATATATATATATATATATATATAAAAGAATCTTTTATCATAATTAATTTTTTTATGCTATGAAGAAAAGTTTTTAAAGCTTACCATAATGTTACCAATTTCGAATAACAGACATATTCAAAAAATATTGATATATGAATATTTTATGAATTTCAAATTACATCAATTAATAATATATTATAGAATGGATTAATAATTTTAAAGGTCAATTAACTATTAAAAATAATTAATTAGGTGCTTTGAAACTCATATATACTTAGAATGTCTTTTTTTTAAATAGAAAATAAAAAGTGAATAATAATTATATTTGAAAATAAAATTTTAATATTTATTTATTTGTATGACAATTCAATTAAGTATTACTTGTATTTAATCAATTTGGGATGAGATCAGATATATATTGGTGTTTAATTGTAAGAGAAGTTAAAATCTAATATAATACAGAATAAGAGAATAAAAATAAAAATTAAATTAAAAAATATTAAATTATTTTTGTTATAAACAATTTGTATTGTGGTGAATGTCTAATTATGTGGAGTCCTTGTAGGATATGATTAGGAATTCTAGTTGGGGACTAATTAGGATTTTCCCTATAAATAAAGGGTTTTCCTTCATTGTAAAGAAGATTTGAGGAAGATCAATGAATCATGAATATACGTCAAGATGAATAAGCAATCTTTTCTCTTCTCTCTACTTTATTCGTCTTCTAATTTCATATAGTTTCATAATACGTTATCAGTACGATTGTTCTATTCTTAAAGAATTGTGATAGAAGACGAGAAAAGTGCAAAAAAGATCTTGCATTATGCAAAAAGGTTGCAATAAAGTTCTTATATCTTCAAGGCATGATTCATCTTTACGTTGTAATTATTTATGTGACAGATCTGGAGTTATCATCTGGAGTAAGTATTTAAAGAGACTTGTCAACTTTTTATACGTTTAACTTTAACCGATTGGGTAGAGAGTTTCTTAATTTATTTTAATAATAAGTAAGTACAATTTAGTGAAAGGTTTGTTTTCAATCTTTATATAAGATATGTGATCTATTAAGCTAAATATATTAACTACTAATGTTAATTATAATAAATCAATAATTTCAATTTTGTGTGTAATTATAATGTACGATCATGTTAATGATCATCAAAAGTGATAAAATTACAATTATTTTGAAGGCTTGAGGTTGAGTCTCATTGTAGGTAAGATGATGGATTTACGTCCAATCGCACCAAGAGGGTAAGACATTGGGTTAAAGTCCTGATGCACCATGATGAGAAGATATTTGATTCAAATTCCATCTATTTATGGTCTAAGACACTTTTATATGGATAAGACCTTGAAATTGAGTCTTAATGCACCATATTTATGATAATAAATGGCTAAAGAAAAACTAATGTGTTCTTTATGAGAAGTAATGAAATTTACTAAATTTTCCCCATTACTGCAGTAAATGTGGTAGTAGTGCATAATATGTCTAAAAGAAGACAATTGATTAAATGATGCACATGAATATGGAATAATGTACTATGTTATCAAAATTTGATATACTTAGATGATTGTATTCTGTTCATGAAGAATGAGAGCTTTTGACAAATGTTAAAAATACAGATCCATTCTTTAAAGTGAATGAGGTGTAAGCCATCATGCTAGGCGTGGAAAAGATCGCAATCTTTGATTGTAGATATGGTATCACCAAAATTGTCTCTTTGCAGACATATGTTAAATAAAAGGTTCATACTTTACTTTTTGACTTAAATTGGATAGTAATTAGTGCAATTGAGGCACATTATATGGTAAATTAAAAGTTTACTAATTCCAATACTTTCTTAGTTTGACACGATTGTATGGGTCATCGTTAGTCCATAATGGTTAGACGAATTATGGAAAATTAAAATAAACATCCATGGAACAAACTAATAATTCTTTCAAATGATGAATTTTCTTGTACTACTTGTTAGCAAGACAAGCTAATCGTGAGACTATCATAAACGAAAGTTGAGATTGAATTCTCTGCGTTCTAGGAACTTATACAGATATTTGTTGACCTAGTCATCCACCTAGTGGATTGTTTAGATATTAAATGGTCCTAATAAATGTTTCTTTTATATACATGATCTCATGTGTGCCTATTATTATCTCACAACTTGATGTTTGCAAAAATGTTGGCATAAATAATATGTTTATACGCACAATTTTCTTCATATTAGTTCATTCAATTATGGGATCACGACTCACCTAAAGGGTAAAGTAATTGAGAAGAAATAAATCTAAAAATTACTCTTGGAGTAATAAGATTGAAATTTACTCATATAATAGTAAAATAGAAATTTACTAAAGTAAAAGGCACATGGCGTAGTAAGTTGGAGTTTACGAGTACGACTACTTTTATTAGTTGACATGAATAATTTAGTCATCCCAAAGATGTGCATACTGAGTAATGGACATACATTGAAAAACTAGAAGATTTTTCAAGAATTCTTTACGTTGCTTGTTCTCGTGATAAAGTTGATTGGATCAACTAAAGTTGGGACTAAATCCCTAAATTCTAAAAAGTATAAACGGTGAATATTGGACCATTTACCTATCATGTGATATGATAAAGAGATGCATCAATAAGATAATCACATGTGCATTTGTTGTATACTTGCAGTTTGACATTCGCAAAATTGTTTGTGCAAAAAATAATTGAGTTAAGAGCCCAATTTCAGACTATGTAATCAAGACAATTTATCTTAATAATAATAATAAATACTAAATATGATGTGACACTAAATGTATCAAATAGTAAAATCATTCTTTATGAAATTAAAGCTTCATATGTTGATATGAAATACGATATTTGTACGCATCAGACCAATAAATTATGATCAAATTTTCTTTCAATTGATTTATGGTCGGGGATCAAATATTTTTCATTTGATTATTTTGATATGTGATATAAAATCAATGAATATACATTAATGCACAAAGATAGATTCTCCAAAGATTGAGATATATGTTAGTTTGTCTAACATAAGGGGGAGATTAGAAGCAACACAAAAGTTGTAAATACTCCTATTGATTGTCCCTTAAAGATAGAGTCTACCACATGCATGAAGCGTGATAGACTAATCAATTCTAAATAAAATAATCCTTTAAAAAGTGAGAGGATCAAAGAATCAAAATGATCATAATAAGGAGACAATGTACTCTTGGAGAGCCTACGGCATAACACATTATGAAAACCTCATGAGAGGGGTAGCTTCCTAAAAATAATGAAGTGATGAGATATCAATAAGTTTTGTGATATTGTGAATCGATACAAAATGGTATATCATTGACGATATCTTTGATACAATGGCGCTCAATATTGTAAACAATTATGAGGATATGAATTCTACATATAGTAAAGCATGCTTGTGTCGAAATAATTATCAACTGAAAAGTGAATGATGCATCTTGGTAAGTGTAAATCTTATTTGACTTTCAATCTAGGCACTAGAAGATGTCATATCTAATATTGAATGTTGTTACTTGATAAAATTGATATAAAAATATCCAATGGGTTGAAAATCTAAAGCATATACAAGTTTTTGGAATACATGTTTATCATCCTTATAAGGATTAAATAGATTCAAAATGCATAGAGAATATACAAGTATTATTATGCAAGTTAATGACTAGAATTGAAACTATTGACAATAGACTATTTGCTTAAAGAAGTTGAAGTAAGGAACTTGCAGAAATCTTTGACCCTGAAAGGAAGATTTATAAAAGCAGATAAAACAAAGCATATTTCATGAAGGTTTCTCTACACTCATATGCTCCCAAGAATGATGATATCAACATGCAAGAGGTCTGTTCAAGTAATATTATTGTTGTTTTATTCACCAAGTCTCTACCAACTACAACTTTCAAGAAAATGGTGCACAAGCTTGAAAAATGAAGGATCTAGTCTTTGAATTAATGTTGTCATCAGGGGGAGTTAATACGCGATGTACTCTTTTTCCTCACAAGGTTTTTTTCCACTGGGTTTTCCTTGTAAGGTTCTTAATGAGGCATCCATAATGCGTATTATTAGATATGTGTACTCTTCTTCCTTCACTAGTTTTTTTCCCATTGGGTTTTATCTAGTAAGGTTTTAATGAGGTACATAATCTACATACATTCAAGGGGGAGAATCATAAACAATTTGTATTATAGTGAATGTCTAATAATGTGGAGTCCTTGTAGGATATGGTTAGGAATCCTACTTGGGGACCAAGTAAGGCTTTTCCTATAAATAAAGTGTTTTGCTTCATTGTAAATAAGATTTGTGAAAGATATATGAATCCTGAATATACTATGAATAAGATATCTTTTCTCTTCTCTTGACTTTCTTCTTCTAATTTTATATAGTTTCATAACATGTTATCAGTATGATACAACAGCGTGCAATATTATAAAATATTATGAGGATATGAATTCTACATCTGTTAAAGCATACTTGTGTAGAAATAATTATCAAGTGAAAAGTGAAATGGTGCATCTTGGTAAGCATAAAAATTATTTGACTTGCAATCTAGGCACTAGAAGATGTCATACATCAAACATTGAATATTGTCACTTGATAAAATTGATATGAAATATCCGAAGAGTTCAAAATCTAAAGCATATACAAGTTTTTAGAAAACTTATTTATCGTCCTCATAAGGATTAAATTGATTCGAAATGCATAAATCATATACAAGTATTATTATGCAACTTGTCGACTAGAATTGAAACTCTTCAAGAGTTTTCAAAAGGCAATAGATTATTTGCTTAAAGAAGTAGAAGTAAGGAACTTGCAGAAATCTTTGATCCTGAAGGAAAGATGCATAAAACAAGATAGAAGAAAGCATATTTCATCAAGGTTTTTCTACACTCATGAGATCCCAAGAATGGTGATATCAACATGCAACATGTTTTTTCAAGTAATAATACAATTGATTTATCCACCAAGTCTCTACCAACTACAACTTTAAAGAATATGATGCTCAAGATTGGAAAACGAAGATCCAAGTCTCTTGATGTTTTCATGAGGGGGAGTTAATACGTGATGTACTCTTTTTTCGTCACAAGTTTTTGTACCATTGGATTTTCCTTGTAACGTTTTTAATGAGGCATCCATAATGCGTATTATTAGATATGTGTACTCTTTTTTCTTCACTAGATTTTTTCCTACTAGGTTTTATTTTGTAAGATTTTAACGAGGCACATAATCTACCGACATTCAAGGGGGAGTGTTATAACAATTTGTATTATAGTGAATGTCTAATTATGTGGAGTACTTTAGGATATGATTAGGAATTCTACTTGGATACTAAGTAAGATTTTCCCTATAAATAAAGGGTTTTCCTACATTGTAAAGAAGATTTGAGAAAGATTAATGAATCATGAATATAGTTCTAGATGAATAAGAAATCTTTTCTCTTGTCTCTACTTTATTCGTCTTCTTACAAACTTTTTTTTGTCAACATTACAAAATTATCTGAATACTTTTATGAAAAATTGCTTCAAATTTACTTAAGAGTTTTATAAATTACCAGGTAAGAATTGTGGATAAAGAATTTTTCATTGAATTTTGTTTGATATTATATATAAAGGAATTAGATTTTTTTATGGATAATGCAGAAGTACCCCCTCAACCTATGCCCGAAATCTCAGAGACACATTTATACTATACTAAAGTCCTATTACCTCCTAACTTATTTTATTAATAATTTTCTACCCCTTTTCAACCTACGTGAAATTATCTTGTGGGCCCAACGCTGGTTGACTTTTTTTTAAAGCTAGTGCCACGTAGACCGAAAAGAGGTAGAAAATTACTTATAAAATAAGTTCAGTGGGGTAATAGGATCTTAGTGTAGCATAAGTGTGTCTCTGGGTTTTTGGGCGTAGATTGAGGGAGTACTTGTGCATTTTCCTTTTTTTTTTTTATAATCTTCATAAATTCTCATGTAATTTATATATTTGTTTTTAGAGACATATGCTTGATGAATTAAATAGGTCAACTATTTTTTAAATGATGATTTAATGACATGACATATTAACTAGTTAACTAGAATAGAAGGAGACTTTTGAGGTATTTAGTTTTTTTTTTCTATTTGATTAAATATAATATTGTTCACTTACTATTTTTTCAAATAAATAAATAAATATATTGTAAGTATGAATTTCAAAATACACCATTTATATTGTTGCAAAAGTTAATTGATGTTTAATATTATTGAATCATTATACAATTTATGATTAATTATGTAAGTAATCATTCATGAGTGATTTGTATTTCAATATTTTTTTGAATGTATGTGTTTATAAGTATTTTAAATTGATGATGTTATAGTACATTTTAAAATTTATTCTCCATAACATAAAAAATAAAAAATTTAATTATGATAAAAAAAATTTAGTATGAAAATTTATTCTAAATAAACTAATTAGTTTTTTTAAAAAAATAATATAATCATTATTTTAGTTAAAGGAGTTAATGAATTGAACTAGTCTATTATTTTTATAAAAGACTTTAATGACATGTCATGTCAATAGGAGAGAGTGAGCCTTTTGACGTGTCAAGTATATTTGGAGAAAAATAGTGATAGTTGAGTGATATTTTCTTAAATAAAAAGGAAAATGCACAAGTACCCCTCAACCTATGCCCGAAATCCCAGAGACACACTTATACTATACTAAGGTCCTATTACCCCCCTGAACTTATTTTATAAGTAATTTTCTACCCCTTTTTAGCCTACGTGGCACTAGTTTGAAAAAAAAAGTCAATCATCGTTGGTACCACGTAGGCTAAAAAGGGGTAAAAAATTATTAATAAAATAAGTTCAGGGGGGTAATAGGACCTTAGTATAGTATAAGTGTGTCTCTGAGATTTCGGGCATAGGTTGAGGGGGTATTTGAGCATTATCCCTAAATAAAACATAAATGATATTTATATAAGGTGGGTGACCATTTAGGGAATTGACTCTATTGGTAGACTGTAGCTCTTCTCTAACTTGTAAGATCAATCTTTCACCAAAAAAGTAGCCGAGATTTGTTTGTACTGAGAAGTTGTTGAATAGCTAAATAAGGCAAAATTAGATTTGACAAGAAATCACAAATTAAGTTCACATGATATACAACACCAAAAGAAATCTGAATTAGTAAGAGCTAGTCCGGAACCTAAATAAGCCACAAAAAGATAAAAATGACCAAAACAAGTCACTATTCTAGTAAGAACTAAAATAGGCTTAGTGGAAGAAAAAAAATTTGTTTTATGCAATATTTCAAACGTTTTTGTTAGTCTCATAACGTGTATATTTTATTAAATAATGAAACTATATTTTACACTTTATAGATCAAAAGATTCTCTTACACTTTATAAAATGAAAGTTTTTCTTACACTTTATAAAGTGAAAGAAATTTTTTTTGTTTTACAAAGAGGAATATTTTACACGTTTTTTTTACACTAAATTGTGTCTCCTTATGGAGTTTTTGCAGTGTTTGTCATACAATTATATTGATTTGACATATCATAAAAGCAAAAAAAAAATATTACATTATATAATTCTATTTTTTTATTTTGAAAACTCCTAAGCTCTATTTAAGGATGTTCAAACATTGTCCTTCAACATCTTTAGTCTTCTATTTTTCTTCAGTTCAATCACATAAAGATGTCTTCTGAATCAAAAGTTAGAGTTTCGATTGATTGAGATGACGAAATTATAAATGATGAAAATACGGTTTATTCTAAGTTTCCTTCCAAATACAATGCAAAATATTAAATTAATGTCCGATATCGTAAATTTATTTCATCAATTTATAAAAGAATGGGTATAAATAATACTAATTATAATTTGATTATAGTCGAAAAATACCCCACTTCATTTTTATTACAAGGACAGGTAAATTTGGAGAATGGATTATAGATAATGACGAATCATTGACCGACTTTTTGAGGATTAAAAATGACTACATAAATCAAATAAAGTTAACAATACTTGAAATCAATGTTATGAAGGAGCCTAAGACAAGTCAACAACATTCTCCTATAACAATGCTTGAAAAATATTACTCTTTCTAAAATAATTTTTTTCTTACACTTAACATTAACACTTAACGAAGTAAAAAAAATAATTTCGTGATACATTAAATATACACATTATGAGACTAACGAAGAACATTTGAAATATTGCATAAAATAGAATTTTTTTTCTTTCACTAAGCATATTTTTGTTACTTACTAGAAGAGGACTTATTTTGGTCACTTTTAACTTATTGTGACTTATTTAGGTTCCAGACTCAGTAGGAACACATATACATACATGCTAAACGTTATATAGGAGAAAGTATCAAAACACCTATAAAATATAATTTAAATCAAAACCTAAAATCCAAAAGTAGAGCAGTTCAAAGAAGGCAGGAAGAAAAAGGTTTTTCAGTAAGAAAGAACCTTAGCGAAATAAACGACAAAGAGAATAATCTCCACTACAACCCTAGACTATTTACAATCCATATCTATTTTATTCTTCATTCTTACTCTTTGTAATCCGTTTATAGAGAGATGACTAATTTCAAGAACTACTATTCATTTCTCTGTCACTATCCAAAATGAGTCGCGAGTGACACCACACTTAACCTCATAAGTGGACGAACCAAAAAATCCAAACCCTAACATATATTATTAATTCAACCACAAACAACAATAAATGCAGAAGCTCCAAAACTTATTAAAGTAACCAATTAAATAAACCTCTAAAGTCTATTTCACATTATTCCCAAAACCTTAAAGTCATCACATCAAGAATATCTGTTCTCAAAGTACAAAGTTTAAGAGTATTAAAGTATGTCAAAATAAGTAAATAAGATGGTCAATGTCTGAAACCTAAGGACAACATGCCAATACTAAGAGAACCCAACACAAGCTAGCAGGAATAGCCCACCCAGAAATCTGATATGCTAGAAACTGTCTAGAGCTGGGGCGAGTAAAAGTCGATGGTACTCTTGATGCACTCCATAAAAGAAAATGAAGAAAACACAAGTAGGGGTTAGTACAAGGAACATGTACCGAGTAGGTATCATCGGCCAACCCATAATAGAAACTTTTGTGTAATAAATAATAGTATGAAATCAACTATGACACTTAGCAGATGACAAGCAACAAACAACAAGAACAAGTGACAACGGAAGCCAGTACCCAACCAATCACAATATCCAACACACACATGTGGACTCATGCCTCAACACCATGCTCATTTGGGAAATGGACTCTTTTATATTGAGTGAATTAAGTTAATTCAATATATTTTTCCTTTAATGTTATCGTGTCGGAACGTGACAGTACGATCCGATTATATCGTATTGGAAGATGACACTTCGATCCAAGAATACTGTGGCAGATTGTGACACTCCGATCCTATAATATCATTAATTTATTATTTATTATAACCAGTTTTCAATTCATTAACAATATTTCATCAAGCCTTCTTTATTCAAGGCATCACTTCGATAACGAGGGGTCAAGATTATAAATTTCACAGTCCCAGGATTTTTGATTAATCACAAACCACTCAACCAAGCTACACAATCATACAATCAAATACATAGAGAACTTCATAATATCATTCAATGCATATCAATTACTATTAAGAGTCTATCTATCAAATTGAGTAAACCATAGTGTACATCCACCGAAGAATCGGAGTCAAGCAAACTACTTCTCCAATGTTTTTTCTTTCCTCAATGTTTCCAAACCTCTCTAATCTATCAAGTTTATATGCATAATCAATTTCTTAAAGTTCAATCCTAATGATAAGTCTAAATTTCCCCAACTAGCATAACTTTAATCAAATTTAAATAATTCGATACACATAATATTTAATTACATATCTCAATATACAAAAGTCAATTTATAAAATGATTGTACGCAGTAAAATTCAAGATTAAGCCACTGATTTTAAACACCAGTGGAAACAACTCTAACGTAATTTATTACATATTTCAAACCCAACGTATCAAATCGTTAGCCAATAATTGACAAATTATTAGTCCATTTGAAACGAAGCCTCGCCAAGTAATATCCAAAAGTTTAACTATATAATAATGATAATAGTTTTCATGCTGCAACCTAACATTTCCACCTTAAGTGTTTCCAAATTAAACTCGACCCATCCTCACGTAATCATTGCCATTAATTTCAACTTAACCTTGTCCCCTTAATCGATTTTATACCATCATCATTCTTCACTAATTTTTAGCATAGAACAATATACTCCTGAAACATTGCAGTAACCTCTACTAAGAAAATGATTACAGTTCCTTAACCAATTAATAATACCTTGTAGACAAGTCACAATTGTATTTCATTGTCCAACCATAACCTTTATTGGGTGTGTAGTAGCCATTACTTAATAATAAAATAGATATAAGCACCATTCTCACACTGCCATTGTTGAAGCAACAAAGACTTACGACAGTTTCAACCAACAATTAATGAGACAATTAATGCTAATCATTATTCATTACCAATCAAAGGTGTTTTCTTCACTGGGATACACCGCAACTACTGTTTTCTCCCCAATTTTTCTTATTTCTACAATTTTTTTATATTACCCTAATTCTTATATACCCAATTATAAAAAGTGATAAAATGACTCACTATTTATTTTAATTATTTTCTCTAACCACCAATTAAATAATTATTAAAACTACCCCGCTAACTTCATAATTTTAATTACAAATAGCCCAAAATATCCATTTAGAATCTACCGGAAAGTATTTTAGAAAATGAAAATCTCTAGTACTCAAAACGAGCAAAAAGGTCATTACATTAGATACCAATTTATCTATCGTACGTCCTAGAACGATTAAAAGAAGGCGAGGGTAAGAAAGGGTACCTGAATCGATAAAAAGGTATGAATATCTTTCATGCATATCAGCCTCACTCTCCTAAATGGACTCTTCAACTGGCCAACTCTTCCACTGAAGCTTGATAGATGCGATCTTCTTTGACCTCAACTTGTAGACCTCCCTAGCAAGAATAGCTACAAGTTCCTCCTCATAAGCCAGATTCTCATCAAGTAGGATCGAATCCCCCCAAAAAATATAGGTTCCATTACCATGGTATTTTTTGAACATGGACACATGAAATACCGGGTGCACTGCTGACAATCCTGAATTCTTTTTTTTTTTCGAATTTTGTTCACATCTTAGATCTATAAATTGACTCATCTCCATAAAGGAGCCGAATGAAACCAAAGTTTCATGTTCGGTTTTGAATTAGAGACGTTAAAAATAATGAATCGACGTCGACTATAACCCCTAAAGGCCACCTCTACGACACGCTTAATAATTTTAAATGGACCAATTTACCTTGGACTAAGAGTACCTCACTTTCCAAACTGCATCACACCCTTCATGGGCGAAACATTCAGCAAGACCTTCTCATCCTCCATATAATCTAAGTCCCTGACCTTCTGATCTGCATACTCCTTTTGCCTACTCTGAGCTGCTAGAAGCTTTTCCCGTATGAATTTCACTTTCTCTAATGATTTCATCAAAAGATAGGTACCCCAAGGTCTCACCGAGAATTTATCAAGCCAACCAATGGGAGACCTACATCTCCTTTCCTAAAATGCCTCAAATGTGGCCATATCAATACTCGAGTAATAGTTGCCGTTTTACGAAAACTCTGCTAAGGGTAAGAACTAATCCCAATGACCACCAAAATCTATCACGCTTGCACGAAACATATCCTCTAGCACTTGAATTGTTCGCTCAGACTGCCCATCTGAGGGTGAAAATGCAGTGCTAAGATCCAATCTATACCTAATGTAGCATGCAAGGTCCTCCAAAAGTTAGAAGTAAATTGCATACCTCTATCTAATATGATGGACATTGGAATTTCATCCAATCAAACAATCACACGAATATAGAGTTTGTCTAACTTCTCTGCATTGTAAGTCATCTTGACCAAAATAAAGTGAGCATACTTAGTGAACTTGTCAACAATTACCCAAATAAAATAAAACTTACCCAATGTTTGTGGAAGACCAACCACAAAATCCATTGCAATTCTTTCCCACTTATATTCAGGAATGGGCATTCTTTGAAGTGTCCCTCCAGGCCTGTGATTTTCATACTTCACATGCTTACAATTCGGACATTGTGCAACAAAATCAACAATGTCACACTTTATTCTACTCCACCAATAATGTTGTCCCAGACCACTATACATCTTGGTTTCACAAGGATGTATGAAATACCTCAAATTATAAGCCTCTGCAAGGATAGTATGGGTAAAATCATCAACACGTGGCACACATACCCACCCTTTAATTCTCAAGATTCCTTCCTCATCAATCACAACCTTCTTAGCCTGTCATCACAATACCATATCTTGAATTTGGCTCATCTTCTCATCATCAAACTTCTTCCCCTTAATCTTGTAAAGAAAAAAAGATCTTGCCTCCACACAGGCCAAGAATCCTCCTTTCTCGAGTACATCCATTCTTATAAAGTCATTAGCTAGAGTTTGAACCTCTCTACCCAATGGGCATCTAAAACCTTTAAGTGGTCCAAACTCCCCATGCTCCCTTTTTTTCTACTTAAAGCACCAACCACAACATTAGCTTTTTCTGGGTGATTCATAATAGTAATGTCATAGTATTTCAATAATACCATCCACCTCCTCTTCCTCAAATTCAAAATCTTTCTGAGTGAACATATATTGTAAACTACAATGATTTTTATGCACTTCTTACTTGACTCCATATAGATAATACCTCCACTACTTCGATGGAAATACAACTACATCAAACTCCAAATCATGAGTCACATAGTTACATTCATGAAATTTCAATTGCCTTGAAGCATATGCAATTACATTCCTCTCCCACATTAGCGTTGCACCCAAACCAAAATAAGATGCATCACAATAAATAATGAAATTCTTACCTTCCATTGTCAAGGCAAGAATCGGTGCAATAGTCAACAAGGTATTGAATTTCAGGAAGTTCACCACACACTCCGACCATACAAATGGAACATTATGCTTGGTCAAATTGGTCAACTAGGAAGCAATGAAAGATAATCCCTTTATGAATCAACGGTAGTTGCTAGCTAAACCAACAAAGATCCTTACCTCTAACATATTAGTAAGCCTTCCCAATTTTTCACTGCCTCAATCTTAGTGGGATCCACCATCACTCCATTTTTAGAAAGCACGTGCCTTAAGAAGGACACTAAATCAAGCTAAAACTCATACTTTGAGAATTCTGCATAAAGCCTTTTCTCCTTTAGAAACCCCAATACAACTCTCAAATGCTCGTCATGTTCCTTTCAGCTCTTTAAACATATCAGTATATCATAAATAAATACAATAACAAAGAAGTCTATATATGTCTTAAAAATCATGTTCATCAAGCTATTGAAAGCAGCAGGGGTAAGCCCAAATTACACTACTAAGAATTCATAATGCCTATATTTGGTTCGAAAAGTAATCTTTGGTATGTCTGTTGCCCGCATTTTCAATTGATTATAATTGGACCTCAAATCAAATTTGGAGAAGACACAAGCACCTTGTAAATGATTGAAGAAATCACTAGTGTGAGAAATGGGGTACTTGTTCTTAATAGTTACCCTATTCAACTACTTGTAGTATATGCACATCCGAAAACTACCATCCTTCTTCTTCACAAATAAACTTGGAGCACTCCAAGGAGATGCAATCGGTCTAATAAAAACTTTACCTAACAACTCCTGAAGCTGTGCCTTTAACTCCCTTAACTCAGTTGGGGACATTTTATGAGGTGGAATAGAAATGGGTCAAGTCACCGGCTCTAGGTCTATACAAAAATCAATGTCTCTATGTGGTGGTATACCAGGAAGTTCTGCAGGAAATACATCCGGAAAGTCATGAACCATTGAAAGAAACTCAATCGAAGGAACCTTGGAAGTATCATCCCTAAGATTTGCCAAGAAAGATATACACCCCTTACTCACCAAACTCTTAGCATGAATAAAATAGATAATATGAACTGGGGAAAGAATGTAGATCTATCCCAGGCTTTGCTAAGCTTACAATCTTACCATTACAATCTAAGATAGCAAAATTTGGAGAAAGCCAAGTTATACCTAGAATCACATTAAATTCAACTATCTCTAGAATAATCAAATCTACATAAGTCTTGCTCCCCTACAAAAAGTCACAAGGCAAAACCTATTTACCTTCTCAACTACAAGAGTAGAGACACAAATAAGCATATCTAGCAAATTACAATGCAAATCAAGACCAGTAGCAAACGAGGAAGATACATAAGAAAATGTGAATCCAGGATCAAACAATACAAAATCTATTCAATCATAGACCAGAAGAGCACCTATTATATCAACATCAGATGTCTCTGTCTCTGACCTCCCGAGGAAAGCATAACATTGAACCCTGTCACCTATTTGTCTATTGCCCCTGCCAGGTTGTGCTCTAGTAGATCCAACCTTCCCCCACCCCAGCTGAATTGGTGACCACTGTTACCTTGACCACCACATCCTCCAAAATGACAACCTATACCATGACAACCCTTACCTCTAACTGTCGGAGATCTAGAACTCTAATTTTACCGTGTGTGACTCTGCTTTGGACAAGATCTCCTGATATGTACAGCCTCCCCACATCCATAACAAATCCTGAAGTCGAATGTAGGTCTTTGTCAAGACGAAGAAGACTGGAGATAACCCCCAAGACTAGAAAGAAGTTGACTGGTCTGCGACGAACCCTCAGTCAAAGCCCGCAATGAAGACTAAATAGGACGAGGTGGATAGCTCCCTACATTTTCCCTCTAGAGTACGAACCACTAAACTCACCTCATTTATGGAACTTATTAAATGGTGACACCTCGGTGAAGTCATCCGACTTCACCCCCTGTACCTCTATTACAAAAGCAACCACTTCCTGAAAAGATTTTGCAGAAGCAGCTAACATCTGCAAATCGAACCTCAATCCCTTAACAAAGCGGAAAATACGTTCTTGTGGATGAACAAAAGCTAAGTGTCATGCCTAGATAATGCACAAAATTTTGCCTCATAAGCTGCAATAGACATCTTTCCTTGCTCTATGTTCAGGAACTCATCTGTCCTCCTGTCCCTTAAAGTCCGGGGATATATACTTCTCCATAAAGAACCTAGAAAATGTTGTCCAAGTCATAGGTGGCGATCAGTGGCGGAGGGAGGATTTTAATTAAGGGGGTTCAACGAAAATTAATCACATGAATAATATCCACAAATAATTGGATCAAATCAGATATAAATGAATCAGATAAAAAATTTCCTTAGAGAACATATTTATAAAAACTCAAATAGATCATTACAATTGTACTCTACGAGGTTTGATATCTTTAAATGTCTTAATAATAGAATCATTGGAAATACTATCAAATACATATTTTACTACAAAAGTCACCAAAAAACCACTAACAAATCATCAGTCATTGGACTTCGCCAGTTATTCTTGATAAACTTCATTGCCAAGAAAGATCTGTCAACGGATGCAGTGGCAGCTGGTAGAAGTAGAACAAGTTTCACTAAGCGGAACACCAGAGGATAATTTGAATATTTTTTGTTTGGACTAATCTTTTGGAAATATCACAAAGTCGATTTAGATCAGAGAACCTTTCATCAACATCACGAACATCAACAATGTAACTTGCAAGTTGATTTTCAAGAGTACTCATATCAAAATCATCTGGATATAATTCAGCCATCCTCATGATTTTTTTGTTGTCAAAACTTGAAAACGAGTTAATTGAATTCAAACAAGAAATTCCATGGAGCAAATCAGTAGCTACCTTAATCAAACGAATATTAATTTCTTGAAATTGCCAATAAATAATATTGCAAAACACTTCAACACGGTAATGACGAAGACTGTATAGTGAGCAAGTCTTCATCGTGATCTTAAAGAGCTAACATATGGATCCTCAAAGTTAGGTATCAAAATTTCATATTTGGTACAAAATATAGATACCTTAGCAATAAAAGAATTCCATTAATTATCCCATAAAACTTGCAATCTTTTCTGTGCTATATCAATAAGTAGCATGACATTTGCTACATCTTGCTCCTTTTTTGTAAGCATTTATTGAGCTCATTTTTTATTAATAATATATCTCTCATAAAATTTAACATGAACACAACCTCAAATGTTCGACAAGATTCAAGATGTCCCGTAGCCTTGTCTATTTCATCCATACTTCATGCATCAAGAGCAAGTGATTCAATAACTTCAAGAATAGAGACAAATATAAGAATAAATTTGTTCAAGGATTTATAATGATATCACGAGTATCACAAGCTCTTGAAAGACCAAGTTGTTGATTCAAGCCCCTAACAGTTGTCAGATCACCCATAACTATTGCATCTTGAATTGTAGCTTTTTGAGAATCTCATAAATCATCTATACCCTTAAAAGAACATCCTAACACATTTAAATTATTCGAGACCAATACTACGAGTTTTCCCACTTCAACAAACTTTTTAGAAACCCCAACAAGAGTTAGTTGAAGTTCATGCGCAAAACAATGTATAGAATGAACCAATCTACTTTCCTGCCTAGTCAACATTTTAAGTCCATTGACCTCACCTTGCATATTGCTTGCGCCATCGTAACATTGTCCACACACAGTTGATGAACTCAAAATATGTTGAGCAAGTAAATTAATAATTTGCTCTTTCAGGGATAATGCACTAGTATCTTGAATATGAATAATGTCAATAAGTCGCTCCATCACAAATCCTATTCTATCAACATATCGTAATACAATAGCCATTAACTCCTTGCTTGAAATATAAAAAGATTCATCAACAAGTAAGGCAAAGTATTCACCATGTAGTTTTTTATGAATAGCTTTAACTATTTCTATCATGCATGCAGTCACAATATCTTTAAATTTTGGAAAAGTCGTTTGATCATTTTGAGGGGGCATGTTCAAGTACATAATTACGAATTTTAATACACCTTTTGGCATACCATGAGAGAATCTGAAGAAAATTATCTCTACTAAGTGATGACTTAGAGTCACTACGACCTCAAAATGCAAGTCCTTGAGTTATGAGACGTCTTACTGCATAAATCGACGCACTTAAGCGGATATAATATCGATGTTTAGTTTGATTAGATTGCTTCTGAAATGCAGATTGAATGGATTGTTGTTGTCGTAATAAATTTTGACATATCATTTTTATTGATTATGTGGGCTATTTGGCAGACCAATATGCTTGTCAGGACCACTCTTTTTATTCCAATTCTTAAATTCTGAACATGAATACTTCACCTCCACCTTGATTAACGTTATGATCTTTAAATGGATAACAATACAAACAATAGGCTGCATCTTTACTACCACTATGCTCCAACCAATCATGATATACATCATCAAACCATTCATGATTAAAACGATGAACTGCTCATGAAATATTTGTTTTAGGGTTCTCATGCACCTCCATGCAAGGTTGACAAGGACCACTCACAAGGTATGCTCTTCTAATAACATCACGGTGATTTGGATGATAATTTAATATTGGAGTTCTTTCACCAAGATCAAACTTTAAAGTACTCAAATAAAATTATTGAGTAGAACGTGATGGTTCTTCTGAATGGTTGACATTTTCTTCTTGGTTAGATTGCTTTTGATTTTGAGAGACTAAACTTGATTTCGATACTCGGGTAAAATACATCTTCAATGAATATGAAGACTAAATTGTAATGTAAAAGTTAAGTTTTAATTTAAGAGAATTAAACACACAATAAAAAGAATTAAGGAAAAAGTGCACACACAATAAGGACAAAAACCAAAAAGCTTAAGCAATAGTTATTTGATTATTAAATTATATAAGAAAATATATAAAATTAGCCAAACAATGAAACTTTAATGATATCAATAAATTAGCCAACTGAAACAAAGCACATCAAGAAAGAACGAAATAAGGTATATAGAAATATAGTAAGAAAAAAAGGAACCAAAAACTTACCGAAGTGATATTAATGGAGATGAAAGAAACGATTGCGATAGACTTCAAGTTTTTGATAATAACCAATCAAACAGAAGAAGAAATGAGCAGCGACAAGTATCAGCCACCAGCGCTCAAGGTAGAGCTGGGAGTAGGAAGAGACGATGAAAAAATAAAACTGGAAAAATCCTAGAAGAAAATAAGGGTTTTTAAATATTTGACTTTGTAACTATGGACTAAACTAATAAATCCTAATTTCATTTTTTTTGAACTAAAAGTCGGTTTTCTGATTCTAGTATTATTTAAAAAAATAAAATTAAAAACGCCTAAAATAGAAGCTGGGTAAACACCTAAAATAAAACTAGAATACACTTAAAAATAAAGTTGAAAAAAATCAACTTGGTTAGGGTTCGAACATGCGACTTCATGTTCTCTAGCGAGAATTCTTGAACCCCTAAGTCGTTGAGCTACGCCTTTGGTGAATGTTAAGGGGGTTCAACATTATATATACATACATAAATTAAAATTTTAATAATATATATAGAGTGTAATTTTACGACGATGGAGGTTCGGATGAACCCCCTTGCTTTAACATAAATTCGCACGTGGTGGTGACTTTGTTTTTCCACATCCAACATAAGACCTGCATCATATTTTGGCACCCCCCAAACACTGAATCTCTCCACAATGTCCATCTTATATAGCAACTCATGACAATCAACGAAGAAATCATAAGCATCTTCAAATTCGGTACCCTTTAAAACTAAAGGTTTTAACTTCAGGAAATTAATAAAGAGATCATGTTGGTAACTAATCATTATAGACCATGAACTCAATTGGGGAATTATGTCTGTTTCCAAGGATGCATCCATGCGAGGAGCCACAACAATTGTATGTTGTACTCCCTGAACCCGAGGTGCTGGTGCAGAAAACACTGGGGGTGCCTAACCATTATCAGATAACCCGTTGAGATAAGTAAGAATCTGATTAATCATCTCTGTAGTAGGATGTGGTGGTACTTCCTTCTCTTGAATATGCTCATGTTCCCTTCATCACCCTGTCTCTCTACCTCGTCAGTCGATGGAGGAGTCACCGCTCTATCACTAGCTAGACCAGGTGATTGTCCTTTGCCTCTAGTGGGCCTTCTCCCTCAAGCTCTACCACAACCTCTTGTCACTGTTACCCCTCGAGATGAAGCCCCAATCATTGGATCAGTTTCTCCCTGTCTCGCCGCTGCTGGTACTGCCACATTTGTTTCTCTAGTTTTGACCATTTGCAAAATAGAGTGAAGAATGTAAAATACAAGATTTTATCACCTTGGTACCAATTGGTTTCAAGTAATAACACAAAAGCGATAAAAAATAAAGTTTTTCTAAAGTCCTATAGTCTCTAAAAGAAAAGTGAAGTCATCCCCGTAGTGCTCCGTAAGACTCTACTAGACCTGTCCTTGCGTGATAAGACTGTTGAACCTCTGGCTCGAATACCAAGTTTGTCACTACCCAAAATGAATCAAGAGTGGCACCCACACTTAACCTCCAAGGTGGGCGAACAAAAAATTCTAGACCACGACATATTTTAATAATTCAACCACGAACAACAATAAAATGTAGAAGCACCAAAACTTATTAAAGTAACCAATTAAATCAACCTCTAAACTCTATTACACATTATACCCAAAACTTGAAAGTCATCATATGAAGGACATTTGTTCTCAAAATACCAAGTCTAAGAGTATTAATGTATGTCAAAATAAGTAAAAAAGATTGTCTATGTCTGAAACATAAGGACATCATGCCAATACTAAGAGAACCCACCACGAGCTGACCGGAATAGCTCATCTTGAAATCTGATGTGCTAAAAACTAGCTAGAGCTGAGGGCGAGTCAAAGTCGATGGTACACTTTCTGCAATCCACAAAAGAAAACATAAGTAGGGTGAGTACAAAGAATACGTACTGAGTAGGTATCATCGGCCAACCCAAAATAGAAACTAATGTGCAGTAAATAATAGTATGAAATCAAATATGACACTTAGCTGGTGACAAACAATAAATAACATGAACAAGTGACAACGGAAGTCGGTACCACTCAATCCAACATCCTGTACCCACATAAGGACTCATGCCTCCACTCCACGCTCATTAGGGAAATGCGTTCCTTTAGATTGAGTACATTAAGTTAATTCAATTTCTTTTTCCTTTAATGTTATCGTGTCAGAACGTGACACTTCGATCCAATTATATCGTGTCAAAACGTGACACCCCGGTCCAATAATATCGTGTTGGAACGTGACACTCCAATCCAATAACATCATTAATTTTGTAATTTATTATTATCACTTTTCAATTCATTACCAATATTTCATCAAGCCTTCTTTATTCAAGGCATCACTTTAATTGGGAGGGTTCAAGATTATAAATTGTACGGTCTCAAGATTTCAAACCAATCACAAACCACACAACCAAGCTACACAATCAACACAATCAAGTACATAGAAAACTTAACAATATCATTAAATGCATATCAATCAGTATTAAGATTTTATCTATCAAATAGAAAAAACCATAACCTACCTCCACGAAGAATTATAGTCAAGCAAACTACTTCTCCAATGCTTTTCCTTTCTTCAATGCCTCCGAAACGCTCTAATCTATCAAGTATATATGCATAACTTGTAAGTTAACGATTCTATAAACACTCAATTTATTCTATGTTTATTCTAGACCCAAAAACTCACCTAATTCTATAATCAGATTCCTAAAGTTCAAATCTACGAATAAGTCTAAATTTCTCCAACTAGCATAACTTTAATGAAATTCAAATAATTTGATACACATAATATTTAATTCTCTATTTCAATATACTAAAGTAAATTTATAAGATAATTATACGCAGTAAAATTCAATATTAGGCCAGTGGTTTCGAACACCAGTGGCAACAACTCCAATATAATTTATTACATACTACAAACCCAACTTATAACATCGTTAGTCGATGATTGACAAATAATTAGTCCAATTGAAACGAAGGCCTTGCCAAGTAATATCCAAAAGTTTAACTATATGATAATGATAATAATTCCCACGCTGATACCTAACATTCCAACTTTAATTGCTTTCAAACTAAACTTGACCCATTATCACGTAATCATTTCCATTAATTTTCATTTAACCTTGTCCCCTTAAACCATTTTATATTAACACCATTCTACACTAATTTCAGCATACAACAATATACTCCTACAACATTAAATAACCTGTACTAAGAAAATGATTACAATTTGTTAACAATATTAATAATACCTTGTATACAAGTCACAATTCTATTTCATTGTTCAAACAATAACCTTTGTTGGGTGTGTAATAGTCATTACATAATAATAAAATATGATATAAACACCATACGTACACTAACATTGTTGAAGCAACAAAGAGTACGACAGTTTCAACCAACAATTAATGAGGCAAATAACTCTAATAACGATTCATTACCAATCAAAGGTGTCCTACATCAGGCGATATATATAGTCAATTTTATACTCAGAATTTAGATGCACTTTGATGAATTAAAGTTACTACGATGTTGTTCTTCAATGGAATGTGCTGCAATTACTGTTTTGTCCCCAATTTTCCTTCTTTTCTACAATTTATTTATTATCCTAATTCTTATATAACCAATTATAAAAAGTGGCCACTATTTATGTTATTGTTAGTTTCTTTAACCACCAACTAAATTATTATTAAAATTATCCACTAATTTCATAATTTTAATTATGAATAGTCCCAAAATCCCTATTTAGAATCAATCATAGAGTATTTTAGGAAATGAAAGGCTCTAGTACTCTCAAAGACCAAAAGGGTTGTTACATTCTCTATTTCACTTTTGATCATTTTGATATTGTTTCTATGATATCATAAATTATGTATATATTATTTACAATAATTTCTTAATATAATATGACATGTAAAATTATATTATTCACAACTCACTACTTCCACCCGAATTAAAAATTTTTCTATTTAATTTTATTTTATAAAAAAGTTAGGACTTTGAGTATGTAAGTTCAAATCATTTTAATTTTATTTATTATATAAGACTATTAATTAAGCTTCTAATATTTGTAATTATTTTCTAAGTAATGTAGTGATATCTAAAAACATATTATTGATATTACTAATTCCATCCCGAATTGTCAATTTTTCTAACTTTGTTATTTTAAATTTTATCACTTTATATGAGTAATTTAAAATTACAATTACTTTTCACTATGAAAAATGCAGAAAGTTTACATGATAATTCAACCTATGCCCGAAATCTCAGGAACACATTCATACTATACTAAGGTCTTCTTACCTCCCCTCCCCTCCCAAAACTTTTTTTATAAATAATTTTTACCCCTTTAAGGACTACGTGGTATTATCTGTTGTGCGTGTTGATAATTTTATCAAGCTATCTGGTTGATAGTGCCACGTAGGCCAAAAAGGGGTAGAAAATTATTTATAAAATAAGTTTTGGGTAATAGAACCTTAGTATATTTTAATTGTGTCTCTTAGATTTCGGGCATAGGATGAGAGGTACTTATGCATTTTCCCAATATATTATTAACTACACTTGAGCATGACAATACTTGATGCAATTGTTCAAAATGGAATTGGAAAAGTAAATTAGTATAGCAAAAAATCAGATACAAATGAAATTGCTAATTTAAACAATTCTTAGCTACAAATAAATAAAATAAGGACAAAAAGTTATTTTGAACTCCTTAATGCATTAATAGAGCATTTACGAGAGAAACAAAATAGTTTTGAAAGTTGAATATCTATGTAAAATTTAAAATAACTTTTTCAATGATGCAATATTTATTATGTAATTGTATTTAGTTTTGATTTGGATTAATCGTTTATATGTATTATCTATAATATTTGTTACAATTATATTAATTAAAAATTTAGAATAAAATAACTTCTATATTAAATGAAGAATTTGATGGGAAATTTTTTTTATATTGCATAAAGATTTTATAGATTATAGGGTTATTATTTGAAGGATAAATGCACAAGTACTCTTCCAATCTATGTCCGAAATCTCAAAGACACACTGATATTATAGTAAGATCCTATTACCCCCTGAACTTATTTTATAAATAATTTTCTACCCCTTTTTGGCCTACGTTACACTATCTTGTGGGCCCAACGCGTGTTGATATTTTTTTAAGCTAGTGACATGTAGGCCCAAAAATGGTTAAAATTTATTTATAAAATAAGTTCAGGGGGATAATAGGACCTTAGTATAGTATAAGTGTGTCTGTGAAATTTCGGGCATAGGTTGGGGGGGGTACATATGCATTTTCCCTCATTTGAAATAGGAAAGTAAAATTGAAATAGAAATAATGAAAAAATGCACAAGTACCCCCCTAGACTATGACTGAAATCCCCAAACACACTTTAACTAAACTAATGTCCTATTACCTCGTAAACTTACTCTTTTTATAATTTTTTGCACCTTTTTGTCTTAGTGGCATGCAAATATATTCCACGCGCCACAATTGCATGGAGTCACGGAGTGTGCCACGTAAGACAAAAAGGTGTACAAAATTACAAAAAAAAAATAAGTTCAGGGGGGTAAAAGGACCTTTGTTTAATTAAGGTGTCTCTAAGATTTCGGTCATAGTCTAGGAGGTACTTGTGAATTTTCCCTATAAATAATAATGTAATCTCGAGGAAAGAGAAAAATAGATTCATTTTTAGAGAGTAAAATAAAGAATTGGGTTGGAGTTGATTGTTTGAAAAATGGTGGACTCTATATTTGGAGAGTAAAATAGAGAATATGGTTGGAGATGCCCTTAAACACTGCTTCAGAAGTACTAACTTATCCCAAAAAGTCTGGGTGAAAAGTCTAAAGTACCCCTTGGCTGGGAAGCAAAGATATCGTTCGACACCTACTTCCTAGACGTTTATATATATACTAGTTTTTGGAACGTGTGTTTTACGTTTGTCCCATAATTTACATTAGAAAAGTTAATTTATATACGTAAATATATCATAGTGGAGCATAAATATGTTCATCGCTATGTTCAAAGTTAAGTCCTTTTGTATGTAAGTTTGACATAAGAATATAACTCTTCACAAAATATAGTATGAAAATCTTATGTCATATGTTGGAGGTTTGATATTTTTAAAGTTTCATAAAAAGTTCTTTTATTAAACCATCGTAATTAATATATTTAAATTACTAAATGTAAGTTTTCATAATCAAAAAAGAAATTGACTATAAAAAGATATGTGTAAACAAAAAAATACTACAAAGTATCCAGGTGGTGTAACAACAAATCTATAGAAAAAACTAAAAGTTCAAACGGAAAAGAAAGAAAAGTAAATAAAGACATGACATCCATAATAAAAGACATAATATTAAACAAGAGTACACAAAAATATTTTCATATTCATTGAATTACATTTTGTGAGAAGTCGACTTGCAATAGATAAAATATTTTATATGTATAAAAAAACTAAAATCACAAAAAAACATACAGAGAAGAAAAACATGACTATTGCAATAGATAAAATATTTTATATGTATAAAAAAACTAAAATCACAAAAAAACATACAGAGAAGAAAAACATGACTATGGTAAAAATACAGCTACAATACATTTCTAGAAATATATATTGAAAGATTTGTATATACAAAAAAATTAAATATGAATTCTCATACAATAAAACTCAATGTAACATTTGCATTAATTTTTACTTTACATTATTTTATTTAATTTTTACTTGTGGACTAATTTTTGTACCTCTTTGTAATAGTCAAGTATATGAATTTTACAAACATTTGAGGTTACAAATAAACAGGAAAAAGTAAAAACATGTTGTATTAAAAAGATAAATAATTTTCACATAACAATACTATAAATCTTTATCAAAGACTTACTCTTTTACGGGTGTAGTTATGAAAATAATCTGTGGGATTTAACATGCTTACCTTCAAAATAATTAATTGTTAATATAAATTTGAATTAGCTTGATTATATTTATATCCTAAAGATAGAAGAAATGAATAATATAAAAATATAGTAATCAATAATGAAGTTATATGTAAAAGCTCAGAAAGATGGAGATATGAAAATTAAAAGTTCACTTATAATTTCATATTGGAGAATATTCGTCTTGTCATTATGATAATTTACATATTTTTCAACAAAAAGAAGATGAATATGCATGAAATTTTAACGAATACAAATAAACGAATCAGTAAAAATTATTACAATTACAAATTGGTAATGAAATTTTTTACAAATGATGAATGAATGATGAGCACAAATGTAAGGACCAGGTTCCATCATTATAGAAAAGCCAACGGAAAGATTTTTTGGGTCGGAAAAATTTTTCGTAGTAACCTAGTTTAGATTTGAACGAAATCAGACTCATTAAGTTGTAGAAAAATATGATAACAATTGGGTAATTTAATCATGTATTTGATTACATGAGTAGGTCAATAAGTCGTTAAGTATCACGTACGACTTCACATAATTAAATTATTGTGAGTAAAACTCCCAGAATAGATCTTAGTGTAAACGATACTTTCTGAGCGTCGTTGGTTAAATGTGTGTTGTGAAATAGGAATTGGAATTATTTAAATACCTTACTATTTCGTGCAAGCCACTATGGCAGTGCTTTTGGTTGCTCTAGTAGGGCCGCTGTATAGGTGTTAGTGTCGTTGTGGTGGTCCTAACGCGACGTGAAGTCGTAAATAAATCTCAAAACGTCTTTATTTTGCACTTTCACTTTTTAGAACTAAGAAAGAACCCCATGCGATTCTTGACAATTTTCTACTATTTTTGAGGCTAAAGGTAAGATTTTCACTCTCCGAATCTGTTTTCCAATCCGTAGAACATAATCTAATGGGTTATTATCGATAGGGGAGGATTTTGATTTAGAAACTAAGGTGGAACACTCCTAGTTTTGATACTTGCGATCATGGATTTGATTTGGGGTTCATAGAATTGTTAGTAACTCAGGTAATTGGGAATATTTTTATTGATTCCGTATTATATGATTGTTAGACCAAGAACGAGCGGAACGTATCCGTAAATGAAAGTATCAAGTTTCTTAGAGTTCCAAGCTTGTTTCGAGGTTGGTAATGGTTGTGATTTTATGATTGTGTGATGTATGTTTGTTGTTGTTTCATTACGATGCGTGTATGTTAACAAATATTGCATTATTGATCACACCAAATGTAAATGAATGTGAATGAATAACTATATGTCATGAATCAGTTCTTTATCGTATGATGTTGACAATATTCTCATGCCTAGAGCCTACACCCTGGACGTGGCCGGCACCCAATGACCATTTGTAGCCTTGAGCAAACCGTTGACCTGACTTACTCAACTAAGCGGAAGACTCAACTTAACTTAGTTATAGAATTGGAAAAATTCTCATAAATAACTTTAAATGTTGTCTTGGCCATAATGGCACTTGAGTCTCAAATATAGAATTTGAAATGTACAACTAATATACTAACTATTCATCTATGAATCCTCTAAAACTACTTTGACGAATGTTGGGACAGACCCTACAACATTCTGAATAGAAAGAGTGTAAAGCATAAAAAATATCCTCCAAAATGCAAGGAGGCTCACCACAAACTCTGGATGTTCAACTAGATTAACGGTGCGCTTGATGTCGATCCTAGATACCTGTGTCTGCATCATAAGACGATGCAGGCCATCTAACATCAGTACATTAAATGTACGAGTATGCTAGTTGGAATTCTAAATGACATTTAAGCTTGAAAAGGAGTAAGAAAGAACACTTACCTTGGCTCTGTTCAACTCAGGATTTACTAACTCATATTCAATATATGCAATTTAAAAGTAAATGCAATATAAATAAAACTAACTCAAACATGCTATAAACTCTGAATGTATACAAGTATACAAATTATATCTGAGATGTATGTTAAATACAAATAAGTGATATATGTGAAAATCCAATACTTCTGTAGGAGCTTCTCTAACCGACAACAATTACTTAAGAGCTATAGGGATGATACAACGTTACTTGGCCCGCACTGCCCGGCCATCCTAACCTTTCCAGAGTATAGAACCTGAACTGCCTAATGAACAGCCACTAAAGATACACTATGATTCTACCAATAATATTTCAACAATTGTTTATCAAGGGCTTCAAGATTTACCATTCAATAAATATAAAATTTGCTGAATTAAACATATTGGTTTGCGGTGAACGAACCTAGCATATAAAGGTCTCAAATACCTCACTAGGGATCAACACCAACGAATTCCACTAGAATCTCTTGGTGTTCTTGGTAAAATCTTGCTCTTTCTCCTTTCTCCTTCTTCTCTTCTCTTTGTTCGAAAAACCTAAGCGTAAAAACTATTTTTCTAATCTGAAATAAACTTGGTTTTACCCAATTTATCCCATAAAACAAATTAGGAAATAATAGGGTGAGAAGACTACGTTACCCTTACTAAAATCCGTACTGGACTTTTCTTGTCCAACAATCCAACTTCCAAAAGACATATCTGCCTCATATGACATCGAAAATGTGCAAAATTAGCTCCGTTGGAAAGATGTATCCAAAGGATTTCCAAACATATAGAAAATCACCCTAATTACTCCTAAGCTAGGAGTTTTGGCCGTTTGAAAATGACCAAAAACTCACTTTTACACTTGGAAAATTATTCAGATTTCCCTATATAGTTCCAAAAATAACTATCTTTAGTTTCTTTGTTTAATTCTAGCAATTTTAGGATTACGAGATGTTACGATATCTCCCCCATGGGAACATTCGTCCTCGAATAAAAACTCTTTTACAAAGCTAAGGATAGTAACATCATCTTAGCACTGAACAACAAAAGCAAATAACAACCTGCTGACACAGTCTTATAAAGTGCTAAGAAGAGAATTTAGTGCCTTGGTCTGCATTCTCTCCGGATTCGAAAAGATGTGGGTATCTTCTCTTCATATTATCTTCAACTTCCCAAATTGCTTCTTCAACAAACTGATTCCTCCATAGGACCTTGACTGATGCAACTTCCTTTGTCCTCATCTTGCGAACTTGAGATCCAAAATCTAAATTGGAATCTCCTCATATGATAAGTTATCCTCAATCCGAACATTATCAGTTTGTACAATGAGTGAAGGATCACCCAATCATTTCTTTAACATAAACACATGGAATGCCGGATGAACTGCTCCTAACTCTTGTGGTATCTCCAACTCATAAGCCACATTTCCCACTCTCTTGGAGATTCTATAAGGTCAAATATATCGGGGACTAAGTTTTCCCTTTTTACCAAATCTCATAAAACCCTTCATTGGTGAAAATTTCAGCTACACCCAATCGTCCACTTCAAACTCTAACGGCCTTCTCCTAACATTTGTGTAGGAACTTTTGGCGACTCTGTGCCTTTATAAATCTCTCTTGAATAACTTTCACCTTCTCCATAACTAAGTGAACTAGATCTACTCCTATTAATCCTGCTTCACCAACTTCGAACCACCCAATAAGATATCTGCATCTTCTCCCATAAAGATCTTTATATGGAGCAATCTGGATGCTCGAATAGTAAGTGTTGTTGTAAGAAAACTCAATGAGAGGTATGCGATCATCCCAAATCCCCTTGAAATCTATCACACAAGCTGTCAACATATCCTCCAATGTCTGGATAGTACGTTCTGCTTGTCCATCAGTTTGAAGATGAAAAACAGTACTTAAGTTCATCTTTGAACCCAAACCTTTCTGGAAATATTTCCAGAACTGTCCAGTAAATTTTGAACCTCTATCTGAAATAATGGAGATCGGAACTTCATGAATACTTACCAATTCTTGAAGATACGCATAATCCTTTGTTAAATATGTAGTCTTTATCGGCAAGAAATGAGCTGACTTTTTCATTCTATTGACAATCATCCAAAAAGAATTATGTTGCCGGTGATATCTTGTCAAACATGTGATAAAGTCCGTATTAACGATCTCCCATTTACATTTCGGAAGTTATATAGTTTGAGACAAACCTCCAGGACTTTGGTGCTCAACTTTCACTTGTTGTCAATTTGAGAAGTTGGCAATAAACTCAACAATATCTTTCTTCATGCCTTCCAACCAATATACCTCTCTCCAATCGTGGTACATCTTGGTGGAACCCAGATGAATGGAATATCTGGAGCTATGAGCCTCCTCCAGGATCCTTTTTTGGAATCTCTACACCCTAGGTATACACAATGTACCTTGGTACTTCAGTACACCATGTCCCCCTTGTTGAAAGGTCAATACTCTTTGCTTCTAAACATTTGCCTTCAAGTCAAGCAAACTCTTTCACCTCTAACACTAGTGAAGATTCCGCCCCATTAGTCACCACTATCCCTCCTATGGAATCCATAAGTCTTACTCCCAAATGTGCAAGTCTGTGCATATCTTTAGCTAACTCCCTATTTTCTTATTCAACATTGGCAATACTCCCCATGGACAACATGGTTAAGGAATCAACATCCACATGAGACTTATCTGGGTGGTAAAGAATACTCATGTCATAATCCTTGATTAATTCTAACTACCTCCTTTGTCTGAGATTTAGTTCCTTTGAGTGAAAACATACTAGAGGATCTTGTGATAAGTGATTATGTCAACATGAACACCATATAAATAGTGACATCATATCTTCAAAGAAAACACTACAACTAATTTCAAGTCATGAGTTGGATAATTCTTGTCATAAACCTTCAACTGTCTTGAGGTATAAGCTATAACCTCGCCATTTTGCATTAACATACAGCCCAAACTAACTCTCGATGCATCACAGTTCACCACAAAACCTTAAGTACCCTCCGGTAAGGTCAAAACCAGAGCGATAGTCAATCACTTTTTCAACTCCTGGAAGTTTTTATCACAAGCCTCGTACCATCTTCTTAGTTATCTTGGTGTCAAAGGAGAAGAGAAAGATGAAAATCCTTTTACAAATCTACTGTAGTTGCCAGCCAAACACAAGAAACTTCTTATATCAGTTGGAGATGTGGGTATCAACTCTAATTCCATCACCGGAAACAATGTAACCCATGAATGCCACAAACTAAAGCCAAAACTCACACTTGGATAATTTGGCATATATTTTCTTATCTTTCAAATTCTGTAGTATAATCTTGTGATGACATTATGTTCTTCTTCATTTATTGAATTACACAAAATGTCATTAATCGAGAACATGACAAACAGATCTAAATAAGGTTTGAAGACTCTGTTGATAAGATCCATGAATGCTGGTGGTGCATTTGTCAAACCAAAGGACATAAATAGAAACTCATAATGCCCATAACTGGTTCTAAAAGTTGTGTTTTGAATGTGACATTCCCTAACTTTCAACTGATGGTAGCTTGATCTGAGGTCAATATTTGAGAAGCAATAATTACCATGAAGCTGGTTGAAAAGATCATCTATCCTTAGAAGAGGATATTTATTCTAGATGCTCGTCTTATTCAACTGATGGTAGTTTATACACATCCTAAGGGAACCATTCTTGTTTCTCACAAATAAGACTAGAGTGACCCAAGGTGAGACACTTGGTCAAATAAATCCCTTATCCAACAAATCTTTCAAATGTTCTTTTAGCTCTTTTAACTCTGTTGGTGCCATTCTATATGGAGGATTCGAGATAAGGCGAGTATCTGGAATGATTTCTATGCCGAAGTCTATTTCTCTCACAGGAGGGGATCCGGGTAGATCATCATAAAAGACTTTGGAAACTCACTGACTATTGGAACTGACTGAAGGAAAGGTACCTCAACACTTGAGTCATTAACTAAGACTAAGTGATAGATACACCCCTTGAAACTACTTTCTTGCCTTTAAGTAATATATGAAATGACCCTTAGGCACTGCTGAACTACTACTCCACTCTATGACTGGCTCATTTGAAATCTGAAACTTGATAACTCGAGTTCTGAAATCTATTGATGCATAATAGGCCTGAAGCCATTCCATACCTAAAATTACATCAAAATCTACCATGTATAACTCTATTAGATCAGCCATGGTAATCTTATGACTCACAAAAACAGGAAAGTCACGATAGACTTTTTCTGATAGAATGGATTCACTAACATGTGTGGAAACACTGAATGGTTTGCTAAGTCCTTGAGGAATAATTTCAAAGTTCATAGCAACATAGGGAGTTACAAAAGAGAAACTCGTTCCTGGGTCTAACAATGCATAAACAGTAAAGTCAAACACTCAAAAATACCAGCGACAATATCTAGCGAATTCTCATATTCTTGGCAATTGTTCTGAGCATATAAGGGTTTGTTCCTTCGGTATCCCTAATAGATGCAACCTTGTTTGGTGGAGCAATTGTTGAAGACTGAGCTCTATTACCCCTATTACCACCGTTTGCTTACACTTGGGAAATTTTTTCATGAAATGATCAGTCTAACCGCACTTGAAACAGCTCGCGGAGCCTTCATGACATATGCCGGAGTGATTGTTACCACACTTGGCGCAGGCAGGAGGATTACTACCTCCTTCGACACACTACTCTGTGAATATGCAGGCCTAGCTCAAGAGTTTTGACCATAACGATCAACTCTGTCTCTAGGGGCAGGTGGAGTAGAAGATGATGGTGCATGGCCCTTCTTCTTCTTGGAATTTTGGATGATTTGAACAATTTGTTTCTATTTCCTTGACTCATTCTCAGTCTTGGCCTTCTTGTTTCTATACTCCTCTCTATCGCTCAGCTTTTCCTCTTCAACTTGATGCACATAGACCATTAGCCTAGATATGTCAATGTCTCCAATCAACATTGCATCCCTACCTTCTTTACTTTAAGCACGACCAGTTTGCCTGCATCATTTAGTGACTCCCAAAAGTATACTGACTCTTATGTTTTAAAACATACTGATTTTGTGGTTTGGGATTAGTTCTCAAAACTTAACTTTAATATCGCATTTGGAAATCAGAGTTTCCATGATTTCTTCATTTCATAAAGCTATTACTTCTGTCTGAAAACTGGCTCGAAGTCTCTTTACTTGTTTAAATGTGGAAAACATTTGTAACTCTTAGGTAACCTAGTCCCCTTATAACTTTTGAGAATAAGCTCAAATCTTTACTTTTCTTAACCTATAACTTTAGGCTTAAAACAAAGTTACAAAGGTTTGTTAAAGACTCTTGGAAAATTTATGAAATCACTTTGACTTGCTTCTTAACTTTTAGACTTGAATTTGTACTTTTTTGACTTTGATCTTAACTTTCCTTGAATGGGATTATGGATTAAGGATCATGATCTCATGTTTATGGATGATTTCATTATGTTTAGATGTACTTTAGATTTTGGGATCAGTAAAGAAATATGGGTACATCAGTTAGGAACTAGTACATAAAGATAGGGGAGAAATAGGAACTCCAAGTGATCCTGGCGCTCTGAGAGAGGCGGTGCACCAGAACCTGACAGACAGAAAGTGGTGCCACCATCGGAACTATGCGATCCTAAGTTTCAATATTGTCTGCAGCAGTGGGGGAAAGGAAGTGGCGGACTATCAACCACAAAAACTTGCCCGTAAAGGTCAGGTGAGCCTTCTTGATGGCTCTCCTCGGATCAAGTACCTTATCAACAGCTTCTCCATCAACATAAAAATACCGGGCAATCTACCTCTTGGTGGTCTCTCTCAACTCTGGCTTACGCAAGAACTATCCATCTTTAACTAGTTTCCAGCGGTAGTTGAACTCGAAAGTAAGAGGAGTGCGGTTGGTATCAATAGTCTCGCGGTATAAATACCAGTGGATGGCGGGCAAGGAGATGTCTACCCGCTTGACGCGGACTCGAATGCGCTCAAGAAGGGCCTATTTGGTGGGGGCAGCCCGCCTGTCTATCTGGGTTCGGAGAGTCTACACATACGTGGCGTAGAACTCTCTGACCAATTCCTCACTATATCGGCCCAAATCACGAGCCTTCCATTCTAGTCGGTTCCTGGTGAAGAGGGCATGGATTGCCCGAATGGTGGAGAGACTCCCCGTAAGGACCCATCTCTCCTGTGTAAGGGTCCGGGTCATAACCCCCTTGTTATTAAGCAGCTTGGCGTCTGAGTACACCTGAAACTGCCCCTCAACACACCACCAATTGGGCTGGTCGACAACTGGGGCAGGAACTCCAGTCAATGGTGCTCGAGTGAAGTGGCTGGAGCAGAAGCCTCCTCAGACCTGGAGACTTCTTTTGAACCCAATACTTCCTTAGAGCCGGAAGCATCCCAAGAGTGTACAATAGATCTAGAAGGCGTACCGGTTAGTATGGGCTTCTATTCATACTGGGAGGCAGTGACTATGCCGTGCGCCATCTTCATGGGGGTGGCTCTTGTGGTACGTGGAGCCCATGGAGGAGTGACAATGCCTGGGGGAACGTACTCAGGGTCATGCTCATCGTAAGATCCAATGACCAGTAGGGTAGATGGGGCTACGGACTTTCAGAGACTTTGTGCCTACACACGATCTAGCTTTCGTGCTATAGGTGTTAGTACTTGAAAAGAACAACAATCAGTACCAGTAGAAACAAAAAAAGACATGCAAAGAAGAAAAGAAAAACATAAAACCAAAACTGAAATGGTATTGCTGTAGTTTCTGTGCTGGACGAAGGACTAGTTGACGGTCTATCGTGAGCATGAAGGACCGTGATGACGGTCCGTCATGAAATACTTTAAGAAATTTTATTTGAGACTGTCAAAAAGAAAGTCTCCGACAATCATGATGGTTGTGTAGGATGGACCGTCGAGAGAACGATGGTCCGTCGTTTGAAACTTAGAAAAGATTTTGAGAACTTGAGGAATAGAGTCTCTGACAACCATGACGGTTGTGTAGGACAAACCCTCGAGGGCACGACGGTCCGTCGTAGAGGTCTATTGTTGGACACTTGGAGAAATTTTTGAGACCCTTAGGAATAGGGTATCTTACAAGTATGAAGGTTGCACAAGACAAACCTACAAGGGCACGGTGATCCATCGTAGAGGTCGTCGACGGACACTAAGAGAAATTAAACAGGAATTGGTGGGACGGACCCCAGGACGATCCGTCTAGGGCATGATGATCCGTTGACAGGGTCTCGTTCTGTCCTTTAGTGACACAACTGGGGATGCCTCAATCAACCCCTAAAATTGTAATAGAAAGAATACTTATCAACCCACAATTTCTAACCCAATTACCCTACATACTAGAGATCATAAGGCAATAATTTCTCAAGTTTTAGCATGCCAATTTGGAGGACTATCAACAAAGTACAGAAAAAATTATCAGAAACATACACCACCATTTGATTTAGTTAACACAACACCCCCATTCTGTTTACTATGTGAAGGGTCTTAAGGCATGTAGGATTAATGGGGTGAGTTCGTAGCATGCAATAAGGGTAAAATTTTGAAGATTCAACATTCAGAATCAATTATGTAGCATAGGAAAACAAGAAAGAAATGTAGATGGTTTAGAGATCAGAACCACATACCTGATATTTCGAGAAGATGAAAACAAAGTAAGGAACACAACTCTGGTGATCAGAAGAAGAACAGTTGACTCCGACTGGCAGATTACTTGAAGAAGCTGGGAGATTGAAATAGGGAAGATTAGGGAATTCGGGAAGGGATGGGGAATCTGATGTTTTGGGGAGAGAAAAGAGTGTTAGAGAGTTGAAGAGGGAGTAAATGGAGGAAGTGAGGGAATGAAACATTTAGTCTTAAGAGGTTGGAAGTTAAAAGGTTTAAAATCTTTTAATATTCGCCGGTCGGGTCGGGTTTACGGATATTGATGTGACGAGTCCCTGTTGACGGTTCATCAGAGGTGTGATGGTCCGTCATGGGTGCCCTAATTTAGAAAAAATGGAAAAATTTACCTGGGCACGATGGATTCTTGTGACGGTCCGTCGTAGGCATGACGGTCCGTCGATGGGTCCGTCAATGAGTTCTGCAGACCAAATTTCTGGTGATGTGCTACCTGCAAATTTAACACCCATGAAGCTATTCTTTTTGTATTTTCTAGACACTTTTTGGACACGGACCCTAAATTACGCTCTAGACAGCATTTCTAACAAAATGCAACGCTTACTAGAAAGTCATAAAAAACCTATAGTTGGCTTAGAGGATACATATTGGAATGCCTCCAAACCAGCGCCTGCTTTAATGTCGCGGCACGACGGAGGACACTTGATTACTCATACTTCATCAAGATGGTATGCCTCGATCACTTTATTCGTTGTTTAAGCATGCCCTTGATTCGTTGTCCGTTCACCTTGAACCGCACACCCTCCTTGTTTTCCAACTCAACCACTCCTTGAGGGAATAGTTGGGTGATCAAGTAAGGGCCAGTCCATTTGGACTTGAGTTTACCCGTAAACAAGCGCAACCCAGAATTGAATAAAAGCACTAAATCCACAACCATAAAATCGCGTTTCTCAATATTTTGGTCATGTTACTTCTTCATATTTTCTTTGTAGAGGGCTGAACTTTCATAAGCTTTTAGGTGAAATTCATCGAGTTCATTCAACCCATTTAACCTCTATTCTACAGCCTCATTCCAATCCCTTTTCTACTTCTTCATTGCCCACATGGCTTTATGCTCTAATTTGCCTGTAAGTGACAAGCCTTCCCATATACAAGTTAGTATGGGGACATACCTATGGGATTCTTGTATGTTGTCCGTAGGCCCAAAGAGCATCATCAAGTCTCCTTGACCAATCCGTTCTACTAGCGTTCACCGTTTTCGACTAAGTCTGCTTAATCTCCCTATTTGACACCTCAACATGCCCACTAGTTTGATGATGGTAAGGAGTGGCCATATTATGGCGAACCCCATATTTCTCCATTAATCCCCTACACAATTTGTTGCAAAAGTGGGATCCCCCATCACTAATAATGGCCCTAGGGGTTCCAAATCGGGAATATATATTTTTTTCAAGAACGCGCTGACACTCTTCCCTTCATTATTTGCAAGTGCGATAGCTTCTACCAATTTAGACACATAATCAACCGCTACTAGAATGTACTTCATCCCATGATAACTCATAAAAGGGACCATAAAGTCAATACCCGACACTTCAAATAACTCAATCACATGAATGAGATTTAAAGGGAGCTCTTAATTTCTTGAAATGCCGCCATATTTTTGGCATATATCACATGCCTTGGAAAACTCATGAGAATCTTGATGAATAGTCGGCAAAAAGTATCCATATTTTAAGATCTTGTGAGAGGTCTGGATACCACTTTGATCTCCACCTACGAGTAAAGAATGACATGCCTTCAAAACACTCAACATCTCCACTTCCATCACACAACACCGAATAAGCCCATTGGCACGAATTGTATACAAGTATGGTTCATCGCAAAAGAACTTTTTCCTTTGATGAAAGAAGTCCGGTGGGATGATATCACTTACTAGATAATTCACAAAATCTGCGAACCATGGAATCAAGTCTTGAGAGGCAGCCAATACATGCTCTTCGGGGAAAGTATCATCAATTTCAGTTTTATCCCCTAACTCTCTCATTGCTTCATCTTCTAAACGGGACAAGTCATCAGCAACTTGATTTTCGGTCCCTTTTCTATCAATTACCTCAAAGTCAAATTCTTGCAGTAGTTATACCCAACAAATCATCTTCGGTTTTGCATCCTTCTTTGCCATCAAATATCTCAAAGCAGAATGATCAGTCTGCACTATAACCCTAGTGCCAAGCAAATAAGAGCGAAATTTCTCAAAAGAAAAGACTACTGCAAGGAGCTCTTGCTCAGTTACGGTGTAGTTCTTTTGGGCTTCTATTAGGGCTTTACTAGCATAGTAAATGGGGTGAAGGATTTTGTACCTTCTTTGCTCCAATACCACACCAAGAGCAATCCCACTAGCATCACACATTACCTCAAATGGATTGCTCCGATCCAGTGAAATTAATGATAGGTGCAGACACCAACTTTTCTTTTAACTCACCAAAAGCCTTAAGACAGGATTCATCAAAATAAAATTTACACTCTTTCTCAAGCAACTTGCACAAAGGATGCACAATTTTTGAAAACTCCTTGATGAACCTCCGATAAAAACCTGCATGCCCAAGAAAGCTTCTCGCACCTTTGGCAGAGATAGGTGGGGGAAGTCTCTCTATCACCTCGATGTTAGCTCGATCAACCTCTATACCCTTTTCTGAAATGCGATGCTCAATACATAACCCTCTTTCACCATGAAGTGACATTTTTCCCAATATAGTACTAGATTGCATTCGTCAGACCTCATAAGAACCTTAGACAAATGACTCAAACACCGCTCAAAGGAGTCACAAACCACAGAAAAACATCCATAAACACCTCAATAATGTCCTCCACCATGTCGGAGAATATCGATATCATGCATCTCTGAAGTGTGGCTGGTCGATTGTACAACCCAAACGACATTCTCTTGAACGCAAAGGTCCCACATGGACAAGTAAAAGTGGTTCTCTCTTGATATTACCATCAAGAAGACAGTACCACCCCATTCCGTCAAGTCTATCCAACATCTAATCCATGAAGCGCATATGAAAATGGTCTTTTTCGATCCATGCATTTAACATCCGGTAATCCATACATACCCTCCAAACATTCACCAGTCTTATGGGTACAAGCTCATTTTTCATATTGGGGACCACACTTAGGTACACACTGAACTGGGCATACCCAACTACTATCAGTGATTGGATATATCACTCTGGCATCCAACCACTTAATAATTTCCTTCTTTACTACCTCTTGCATAGGTGTATTTCAACGTCTCTGATGCTCAATAGTTGAAATATGATCTGGCATGAGTTGGATTTTATGAGAACAAATATCGGGAGGGATCCCAATAATATCCACAATAGTCCACCCAATAGCTCTTTTAAATCTTTTTAACACTTTCACAGAACTCTCAACTTTATGCACATTCAAATCTGATGCAATAATAACCAGAAAAGTGTCATCTTTTCCCAAGAATACATACCTCAGATGAGGTGGTAGAGGCTTAAGTTCTAATTTTGGAGCCCCCTCAATAGATGGCTTCGAGTGGAGATTCACGAAGTTGCATATATAACTCAAATTTCTTTGGTTTAAAACGAACATTACCATGATTAAGTTCCGCGACAAATGACCCATACTCTTCACTTCCATCACTATTAAAATTCATGATTACTGCCACCAATGCTTTACACCCAAACGCTCTTCAATTTGTACCTTATATGACTATTCAACTCTGTAGGATATAGCAATACCGATTGGAGCTCAAAACTCTGCCTCATGGACCTACAAATGTTGAAGGTCACTTCTTCATTGTTCAATCAGAATTTCATCTGCCCCTTTTCCATATCAACCAAGGCTCTACCCCATACCATGGAATTGTCTCCCAAGAATAATAGGCACCTCAAAATCGGCCTCACAATCAAGAATCACAACATCGGCTGGAAATATGAACGACTCCACTTTTACTAGCACATCATGGAGTATACCAATGGACCTTTTTACCATTCGATCAGCCATCAATAGACACATCACAGTGGGCTTTAGGTCACTCAAACCCAACTTCTTGTAAATCGGGAAGGGCATGAGATTTATACTTTCCCCAAGATAACATAATGCTTTCGCGAAATGTAATATCCCGATTGTACAAGGGATAATGAAAGCACCCAGATCTTCTTTATTTTGCACTAGAGTTCTTGTAGCAATGTCACTACAGTGATACATTCTATCATCATCCTCAAAACTGACTGATCTTTTCTTTGTAACCAAATCTTTCATGAACTTGGCATAACCGGGCGTTTCTTCAAGAGCTACTACCAAAGGGACATTGATAGAAAGTTATTTTAACATCGTTATAAAATGCTGATATTTACCATCCTCAATCTCTTTACTAACCTTTGTAGGAAAGGAGGTTGTGGTCTAGGCATGGAGGTCACTTTTTGGGGCACCTCAACATCTTTTACCGTTTTATCTTCTAACTCACCACTAACCTCCATCACTGTATCATCATCTCTTATCACCTTTTCTACACTAGACAACTTAGGTGGATGAATGGTTTGCTTACCACCCCGAGTAGTGATTTCCATACAATGCCCATCATTTTTTGGATTTTGGACAGTGTTAATAGGAAGAGTGCTCGGTTGCCGTGTGTTCACAGTTGCAGACAATTGGTCTATTTGCAACTCAAGATGCTTAATCAAGATTGCATGTATATCAACTTTCTGCCTTATGCCTACTAAGTCATTCCCTAATTTTTTAGTGTGGTCATCATTAGCATCGAACCTCTTCATCATTTTCTGCATCATATCCTCAACTCGCGCCTAGAACAAACTTCATGATTTTGAGGTGGAACATAGTGTCCACTCTTATTATTTCTGTTAGCATAGTTACCCTAGCTGAAGTTGTTATCGCGGTTGTAATTTACATCTTGGACATAATGACCCTCGCGGTTATAATTACCATTGTTCCAACCTTGGTTTCCTTGACCGTGGCGCCAATTCTCCATATTGGAGCCTTGGGCGTTTGGTCGGGAATCCCCCGTCTGATCATTCACTGCATAAGAGTCCTCCTCATAGTAATATTCATCATTAGGAGATGGTGGTTTATACAAGTAGTTCACCGCATTTACCTTTTCCGTACCCACAACAACATGTTTCAACACCAAGCTTAGTTCTCATTTGAGCCATTTCCTCACGATCAGTTGTGTGCAGATTGGACTGCGAAGGTGTTTCTCCCAGTATCTGACTTCCTAGTACTCCATGTTTTTTATTTTGGAAGACTTTCTCTAACTTTTAAGCAATCTAGGCATAAGGACACTCCCCATAAGAACCACCCGCTATTGTATCCAACACCGCTTTGTTATTATCATCTTTCCCCTGATAGAAATACAACTTCAGAGACTTATCATCTATGTGGTGATTTGGGACACTTTGCAAGAATGAAGTTAACCTATCCCAAGAACCGCTAACTGACTCTCGCGGTAGTGCCACAAAGTTATTCACTCTTTCTTTGTGGTTTAGTTTCTTAGACACCGGGTAATAGCGTGCTAAGAAAGCATCCCTCAATTGATTCCAAGTAAAGATTGAGTTATAAGAGAGCTCAATAAACCAGATAGCAGCCTCTTCCGTCAGTAAGAGAGGAAAAACTGTTAGCCCGATTACATCTATATTCAAATCGGTTCTCCCTATACAACTTTTGCACACTACTCTTACCTTAGCAATATGGGCATATGGATCCTCAAAAGGTAGACCTGAAAACAAATCTCTGACAGTGAGCATTTGCATCAGACTACTAGTTACCACAAAACTGTGGTCGTGTGGTAGAGGGGGCAAAACGAGTGGTCCATCAAAGTCCGCGATATTTTTGCAGCCCCTATAGTATTCTTGAGGCCGTGGAGCCAGAGGTTATCTCCATATTTCACCTTCCCCACGAATATTAGGTATTACAGGGTCCTAACATCGACCAATGATGGCATTTGCGGTTCGACCTCATCACCTTGAACGCCCAAATTCTAATTTTATTCTTCTTAAAGTATGCTCTAGTTCGAGGTCCGGTTCAATTACAGGTATTCCTCTACTTCGTGTGTGTGGCATGTAAGGAAATTAGACCTGTAGGAGACAAAAACAAAAACAAAAACAAAAACAAAAAGTAAAATTAGTAAAATGTTTACTAAACTTCGGTAATAAGCTTAAAGTTAATCTAAGAGCCACAATCCCCGGCGCCGGCGCCAAATTTTGATATGCTCAAATTTTCTTCTCGAAATGAAGTAAAAGAGGTCACATCAAGTAAAGAATTGAACTAGTGAGATTGGGATCGTTCCCATGAGGAAAATGGCTTAAACTTAACTTTATTATATTATTACTTATATTTAGTCAATTATTTTCCATAAACAAATGACTAATGGGGGTTATGATTAATAAAAGCAATTAGCTAAATAAAGTAAACAAGTGACATATTTAAGTATTGGAGTTTAATCAAATAATGAGAGTAACTAAGGCGTAAGTGTTCCCCAGAGGCTCCTAACTCGGTAATTCTAGCTATAGCAATCATTTCCTAGTATCTTGCCTGCAAAGTTATAAGTTAGGTATTTTTAAATCCTTGGTCCGGCATCTAGAGAATCTTACTCCGCACCTTGGTTCGGCTACATGTGTTGCTTTACTAAACCTTATATTTACCTCATATTATGAATCATTTTCGATATTTGACTAGGTTGTTAGTTCTTACCTACCGACACTATCCTATTAGATAGTATACGCTAAATCTATATTGATAATTCTTTCCCTATTATCTACCTCTTTGGTCTGACAAGTACCAATAAGGCGAGTTCTAATGTTGGCCATCCGTTAAAAATACTTCTAAGCGAAAGAAATAACAATACATGCAAGAAACTATTACAGAATTGTTATTTTAGCTAGATTTTACCTTGTTATTTAACCATGGTTCCCACAACCCTAGTTATGGAGTTTAGTTACCATGCTAATATCACACAATTCATATTGATAATATAAGAATTCATGCACTTACTTTTATGAGAATGAAGAAAATCCAGAATTTCACTTGAATAATTCACAAAAAAATCAATAATGATTCCAGAAAAGTGTGATCAAATACCAAAACCAAGAGTTTAATACTTAAACAAGAGAATTAAAAAATATCCAAAAGTCTAACCCCAAAAATGAGGTTTTCTTAATTATTTACAAAAAAATAAAACCTAATAAAGAAGGACTCTATTTAAGGCAAATTTATGCAAAACATGTCTGAATCGACGATCCCTGTGATGGACCGTCATGGACACGACAGACCATCGTTGTCTCCGTCTTTCCATACTAGGCATAATTTTCTGCTACTTTCTTTATCAACTCGTTGTTACCCTCAACGGACAGATATGACAGACTGTTGCAAAAACGACGGTCCGTCGAGGGGTTCCATTCCACAACACTTAGAAATGTCTTGAAATTTTTACTAGAACTACTCTCTAATAACCACGACAAATATACAAGACGGATCGTCGTGTCTATGACGGTCCATAATGAGCTTCCTTAGTCCCATACTTGGTCATACTTCCCCAACTTCTTTCTGTAGCCATTTTTAGCTCACTACGTTACAACCTACGGACCATCACAATCACGACGGAACGTCATGGTCTCTGTAGGTGGTCACTTCTGCAATTTGTTCAAATCCTCCGCTTTCTCCTTTGGGCAGATTTCCTGAAAAATAAAGAGAAACCTATATCAAAAATTAATATAAAAAAGCTTTAGACACAAACTAAACTTAAGGAAAAGACATTAAAAGTACCGTGAAACCACGGTACATCAGTAGGCTATTTATAGACCTCGTCTAGAAAATTGCGATCACTTTATATTCAAGGGTGAGTTAGTTCTTTCAGGCTGCCATGAGTTATCCTTTCATCTATGTCCACGTTTTGGAATTATACATTTCTAGTTAGATATTAGTTTATTAGTTTGGGGTTGTGATCTTTCTTTTTTAGACTTATGGTTCATTGTTGGATGCTTTGGTACATTGACTTTCAAGTTCTATGTTATTATTTCCTCAACGCTAGTTTATTATTAGACTTTTGTTAGTGTTTATGGGAACTCTATTTCTTTCCTTAGTATTTAACTTGCTTTCATTACATTAATACCTTAGTATTTTTTATTATTTGTTGGGTTTATTGTAGTAATGGTTCTCAAGTCGGAGGATTAGTGTGGGTGCCAAGCATGATGGTCTGGTTCGTTACAAAGTTGGTATTAGAGTCTAGGTTTTTTGATCTTAATGTACCAAAACGAGTCTAGTAGAGACTTGTGGAATGGTACAAAGACGTCTGTTTTTTTTCTTCGAGATTCTATAGGATTTTAAGAAGTCTATCTATTTTTTGTTGACTCCATTAGTGCTATGACTTGGGTCTACTTGGATTCAAATTTGAATCTAACCTTCTTATCTCTTATTAAGTCATATGGTTGATACTAGGTTCAATAGTTTCATTCCAGTAGCTCCCGTCAATTCTCCAATTAGAGTCTTTGTAGCGAGAGATTAGGGTCGAGGAAGGTGTAGATCAAGACTAAGAGGCAGAGGCTGTGGAAGATTATCACCTACTAGGGATGGAGCCTTTGTTGAGAATACTCTTAGGAATGAGACTCCTCTTATGTACCACAAAGAAATATGAGGATGTTGAGGTCGAGAATGATGAGGATATCAGACACAAGGAATATGTACCACATGTTACTACATGTGTTCCCCTTTTTGATCTAGTGTAAGCTCAACAAATTATGTCATTCTTGAAAGGTTTGGCTGGTCATGGGGAGCTTCCCTCTTTTCAACAAACTCAAGCTCCCACCAATCCCTCTATTGCTAGTACTTTCCCAAGGTAGGTGGAACTGAAGGTAATGATGCTTTCTTTTGTCCTTTGTTGGGTTTTGTTATGACTGGTAATGAGCATGAAATGCTGACTAAGATTTTGAAGCTAAAGCCTCCTGTGTTTTTGGATTCTGAGAGTGAGGATGCTTATTAGTTTGGTAATTGTCCACCAACATGGGGCAGAGTTTGTGACTCTTCAGCTTCAAGGTGAGGCTAAGCAGTGGAGGAGAGCTTATGTGGAATGCAGATTTTCGACTTTACCTCCACTCACTTGTATTTAATTTCATGCTCTGTACATGGAGAATTATGAGCCACAAACTTTGAGAGATTGCAAGAAGGATGAATTTATGGCTTTAGAGAAAAGTGGTATATGTGTGGCGGCTTATGAGGCCAAGTTCTACGCATTGTCTGTTCATATGACTTCAAGAAGAAAAATTTAAATGAAGTGACATACTTTATAAAGAAAGTGGAAGGGGTGAGGTGAGACGGTCAAGCTAAGGCTTTGGCTAAGAAAGCTAAGAATTCTGGGAATTTCCAGTTCTACTATTCTAAAGGGTACCTTTTCAATATGCCATGCCCACTTCTACATGTAATTACTTTGGAATAGTACCTTTGAATTTAGTTTAGGATAGCTAGGGAGTCGCGTATTTGGCAGGCAATAGGACATATTTTGATTGTACTTGCTACAATTTTGGAGAACATAGGAATATAAGGATAAATTATCCCCACAGGAACATGTGGAATTCCACGCAGCAACAGTCCAAAGCAGTGGTTGTAATGACCCGCAAGTTCAATTTACATAATTTTTGTAAAGTTATAGTTTCACTCTCTCGATAGTTACCTTGAGTATTTTATGTTCAGTCGGTGAAGTTGGTTTGAGAATTTTAAACTATTCCATAACTACAGTTATTTGATTAGTGAGTATATATTAAAAAAATACTTATTTAGTTGGTGGTTAATAGGACAAGCCCAGTATTAAGCCAGTACCCTATATTGGCCCATATGTTAAAAAAAAGGTTAGTGGAGTTTACCAATTTCAGAAGAAAAAAAAGAGATAATAAGGAGCGGACAAAGTCGGTTGTGAGGCATCACTAAGTTAACCACAAAAATATAGGTTACATCAATTTCTCAATGTTGTTAATCCAAATTTCATGTTGATTGGTTATACAATTATAATTAATATAATATGAATAGATAGATAGGATACTGAAAGGATTATTGTGTAAATCAAATCACATGGATTGTGATTAATGGCCGAAAGTTGAGTCAATGAAGTGTATAAGCATTTTAGCCAAATAAGTTTTTTTTTTAAAAATAATTAAATTGGAATCAGATTATGGCTATAGCTTGTGTAGACATAATTTAATGGTTTTATTGGCATAGGATAACTTTAGATAGCTTATCTGTGATATGCTATGAATTTGAGTAAATTACATAGACCAATACGACTCTGGTTTGGGACCCTTCTTATAGGTATTATATTATGATTCAAGTTTTTGTGTATTGAAATATAAAATTAAATATTACATGGACTTTGTGATATGAATATATTTAGATTTATGATATTTTGTGAAATTGAAACTCACCGTAGGCTTAAATTTAGGTTATGAGACTTGAAATATTTAGTTTACACTAAGGTTCATGTACTTAATTATAGATTCGCGCTCTATGATTTTTGGGTATAAGCTAGACCTGTAGTAATATATGTATTGTTAGTTTCAAAATTTCATTGTTAAAGTCATTATTCGATAAGTTGGGCAAATGGATTTTCAAACCTTTGTTAAGCGTATGGAATTCATGTATTTCCTTGTGGTATAGGTTTGCGAGTAATGAAAATTAGTGATGGGTTGACTTGTCCAGGTTAAATAATTTTAATTATGGAAAAATGGTACTAAAATGTGATGTGATCAATTATTGGTGTGTTATGTTTGAGAATGATTTGAAAGACTTAATGTTTAATTGTTGATGTTCTATTACGGTTGTATTGTTGTAAATAGTTCATTGATATTAAAATTGTCATCTCCTCATTATTTGTATGAACATGTCATTCGCATTGCTTCTGAGACATGATTGTGATTAGTGTTATGTGATAAGAGAATGTAACATTTCAAGGGAAATATGGCGTGTCACGATGGTTACTATTATCAAGGATCGTATTGCACATAGTGAAAGATGCATGGATATACATATCCCCCACGGGTCCTGGACTGAGAGACAATGGGTGTGTATTGTTAGGTTAGACATGCATCACTATACTTGACATTGCAATTAATTGCATTGCACATCTTTATCATTGTTGAACTTGATCTTGCATGTTGTGGATCTTGTGAATGTCTTTTTGTGAAATTTATGATTGATAAATACTGAGCTTGTTGTTGGGGATATCTAATTTATTTAAGTTTTTTGTTGAAGTTATATAATTTGTTAAAGTGTTGTTGTTGAGGATATATAATGTGTGTAAGTGTTGTTGTTAAGCTATATGTCATGTAAACTGTGAGCAGTTATGTTAGGTTTGTTTTATGCAGGTTGAAGTTATGGAGATCCAGATTGGGTGTAGGAGTACCCATATTCTGTTTCCTTATCTTGTGTTTTGAGGTTTGTTTTTTGAGTAACATGTAGTTTGGTACTCACCCCTGATTCTACAATATTTTGTAGGTTACGAGCCCGAATCTTCGTGAAACCATATATTCACTTTAATTTTTGCTTCATGTGGAGATTTGTGAGATAGTTATTTGTCTTCGTAGTGAACCTTCTTACTCATATATACAATTTTTTTTACTTGAAAAACAACGTCATTTGAGATTTGCATATTTTTTTTCATTCTAGTATTTATATTAGAGGGTTGTATATGTGACAACCAAGTCTTGTGGGTATTTTTAAGTTGATTGTAAATTTTTCCGCATTTTATTATAATTGTTGAGTTTTAGGCTGACTTGTATTAGTTGGATAAGACGAGTGCCCTAAGATCCATTTTTAGGTAGTGTAAAAATGGAATCGTATCCCCAATTCAATGTTCTTACATGTATACAAGTTGAGTTTGAATAGAGTCTCGACAATCGTACGAAGACGTCTGTACTTATCTTTGAGAGGCTATAGTGACTTTTAATAAAATTCTTTGCTTTTTGAATCTTCATCGTGCGTCCTTGATATGATTTGATTCTTATCGCTTCACTATCACTTATAGTGATGACTTGTGCATAGTTCGTCCTGTGAGTTTTTGGTGCCGTGTTTGTCTTGGATGTAAGATTTGTTACAAACGTGAAAGTGATAGGCTTATGATAAGGATGTGTTGTCAAATTTGAAATGTTCAACGATTTGAATAGATTTTGTGATATTAGGATTCAATTAAACATTTTGAGGATATATGAATGATGAGGTTGGACAATGGTTTTAGATACTTCATTAACACATTCTCTATTTCGGGTTTGTTGCCTATCATCAGAAATAATACTTGTTTAGAATAGACAATATTTGGAGTGGATAGACAATGAACATTGTGACTTTGAAAAATACAATTAGAAAAATTTATCCAAATATATATGGATTGCTCAGTGAATAATAAGAGTGATGTTGCGCCAATTTAGGTCAGAATCTCTATTGTAGTTTCATAGATTGAGTGCATGTTAAAGAGGGTCATGATACGACTACTACAACGACATCAATACTTACTTGGTTGAGGTTATAGAGTGTATTACTTCTGTTATAGAACTTTGGACTAAAGTGGGGGCCAATTCAGTAATATGTTGTATCTATTTAATTGGTGGAAATGTGGATACTATGTGTGTACAATTTTCTCGATAGGTATGATGTCTTCTAGTGGTGAATCTAATAAATATTTTCGGTTTGACAGTAGTGGTATATGGAAACACATATGTCGATTTTCAAGTATGAATACTAAGTACTTAAAGTATTATCAGTTGTATCACATACTCGTATAATGAGATTTGATGTTGCATCCACATTTGAGAAACTAACTAGATTGTTACTGCTGATGTTTGGGATTAAGATGTGTGTATAAGGAAGTTTTTAGTGGTGGATCATTGATATGATATTAATGTGTTAAGTTGATAAGTCTATATTGAGGGTTCTAAATAAGGAGACATGATTTCATTTGAAGGTCCAAGGAAATGGATAGATACTAAAATGACAAGATTGTGGATAAAGAAAGTCCCAAAGAGTATACTTGTGCATATGTTATTGAAGATTATAGTAAGAATGTGCATACAATAGTTGGTTATTCCTTTAAATTTGATTTATATAATTTGATTTAAGGTGTCATATGGATGAAAATGTTAAGTTCGTGCTCATGACAAGAGCTAGCTAAGCATGATGTTAATAAGAGTTTGTGATTGAGACGCAACTATATAATAAGGATTGTTGGTTACACAAATTTGTATTAAAATGATGATTTGTACGTACTTATGGTTGTGGTTTGATACTACATTGTGAGTATCTTGAATTCATGGAAAGTTATAGGAGGTGCCGAGAGATTGCTAAATAAAATTTAAAGCTGCTAGAGCTCATAATAAATGGAAGTGTAATGTAGTTTAGTCTTTGGAAAGAGGAGATCGAGAACAAAGATATTTACTTAAAGTGCAAGTACAAAATATATATCTTCAGATAGTAAAAGAAGAAAAGATGGTTTCAACTATTTTTCTTTACTTATGATAACAGAGTCACAAGTTTATCATATTGGTTAAAGTCTATTGGATAAAATTTGAGAAAAGAGTGTACAGACGTTTAACTCGAGTGTGATGATATGTTTTTTTGTGGTTTAGAGTTTGGTAATTAGTACGTCTGAAGTTTAAGTGAAAGATATGATAATGTGGATGGAAAGGCAGTCAATGATAATCTAAGATATGTGAATTCATATGAATCCTGAACGTATAAGCTAATGTTGATAGATTAAAGCATTGGGCTACACAATTGGATTCAACAATCAAGTTTTTCCTTGTGAGTTTAGGTTGTGGTAGCATATTTTGTAAAGGTAAGGATTGGTAACGTAAGAAATCATCAATCACATTAAGTATGAAGCATTTGGAAGGACTTAAAAAATAATTGGAGTAGTAAATTTGGTTACTTTTGATTGTTATAGCTAAATGAGTTTTCACATACCTTTTTTTCGTTTAGAGAATAAGGTAAAGATATCATGTGTTATTGATCAGAGAATAAAATTTGTAAGCAAATGAGAGAAAGGAAATGTGTCTGGTATATTGAAGAGTTCAAGTTATTTAGTGGGAAGAGTTTAAGAGATACGAAGAAATAAAACCTCTCATATAATTCTTTGTTTGTAGTTGAAGGATGAAGCATTTTCATATATAAGTTCTAATATGAATATGGATGTGAATTTGTTTGGTATAGATTTACTAGGGGATCATCGACTTTTATAAAGATAGATCTTTTGTGTGGGTGACAAACAATGATGTTTGGAAAATTTCATAGGACTATGTCGAGCTATACTGTTCAAATTATTATAGTAACTATGCAACACTACTGACCTACAATTCTATATGGTTAATGAGAATTTTGAGGGGATTGAAACTACTTTATTGATTAGACAATATAGACTGTTATGATGTGTTACATAGACATTTGGCGGTGAGTAGAGGTTATGAGATTATCATATACCGAATTATTGGAGCAAAGAATAATTTTGAACATGTTGGTATGAGGTATATGATGATTTGTATAATAGTTGAAACTTTGTATGTGCTAGATTGTGTGGAGTTTGTATTGGGGGTGGTTTAGTATCTTTATCTCAATGGGAAAGTACTATCAAAGTTTGATAAGTGCTAGATGTATTTGCCATGAGATGTTTACATAGAAAGAGAAGGAGTCATATTTTGAAATTTTTAGAGGCTACAATGTATTTGCTAAGAAGACTTTCATACTTGTGATAATCTAAGAGTAAGGTAAATGGATGGTGTACTTTTAATATTTGTTGGTATTAAGAGTGTCAGCTTCAATGGAGAATTGTGAGAAGTATGTGGGTCTGATAAATTGAGTATAGGTATGATCTTAATGGGAACAAGACCGATAAATTGTGGGTAGCCAAAAATCAAATAAATGAAGTCAAATGAATAGAATGTTGATATGCTCTCTATGGAGGGAGTACATTGTGTTATTCAATTTTGGATCCATACATGTTTATGTGACCCACCTTCTTCGCTTCAGACATGGTTTAGAGTATGATTTGGTGTATATGCTCATGTGTATTTCTACATCTATCGGTGAATTTCTAGTGGTGGATTGGATTTACCGATCCTCTTATATTGTCTTGATAGGGTAGGATCCTTTGGGCACACATGATCATTTAAGTTATAATAAATTTTTTGTTGTTTGGGATAGTTGAAATATACCAGTAATTCTGCATGCACACCTTGCTTATGAGAACTTATATAAGAGTGAAGAACTTATATAAGAGTGATGAAGAGTTACATTTGTCTAAGAGTGTTGTTAGAGGTTCTGCATTTTAAAGTGTATAATTTGTTCATTGTTTACTTAATCATTTTCTTCTTTGATTTAGATAAGTTTGATTCTCCCTTGATGGACATTCGATGTCTAAAGATCATATTTTCATAACTTAAGATGGTAAAACGATTATGTTGTGAAAAGGAAATTGTGATAACATATGTAATGGTATGTGCATGATGAGTGTCTAATGGTTGATTCAAGCTCAATTCTTGTTGTAGTCAATATTGATTAAGGAGGTTATCTTGGTTATGTGAGAATAGATTCATTATGATGGTTGTGTTAAGGTCGAATGAGTTTTCGTTTAAATTAAGTTCACAGATTAGTTGGTAACTTAATAAACACTCCTGATTCGTAGACGTTCTCAAGTTTGATTCGAAAGTTGAGTACTTAGTAGTTGATCTTTATTGAGTGGTCATAACAATGAGTTCACTTAGATAGATGAACACTGGTATCTCATACCTCAAGCTTTTGGTAATGTCAGCACTCTTTCTTGTCCTTCATTATATTAGAGGACAAACATGATTTTTAGTGGTGGGTAATGTAATGACCCGTAAGGTTCAATTTTGCTAACTTTTAAAAGTTATAGTTCCACCCTCTCGATAGTTACCCTGAGTAATTTTATGTTCAATCGGTGAAGTTGGTTTGAGAATTTTACACTATTCGATAACTATAGTTACTTAATTGACGAGTATATATTAAAATATTATATATTTAGTTGGTGATTAACAGACCAAGCACAAGTATTAAGCAATACCCTATATTTTCCGATGTATTAAGAAAGGTTAGTGGAGTTTAACACTTTCAGATGAAAAAAATTGAGAAAAGAAGGAGCGGACAAAGATGGTTGTGCAACATCACTAAGATAACCACAACAGTACAAGTTATATCAAATTTCACGATGTTGTTTATCCAAAATACTTGTTGAATGTTGATACCATTAACATTAATATTATATAAATAAATATATAGGATGTTGAAAGAATTATTGTGTAAATCAAATCACGTGGAATGTGATTAATGGCTGGAAGTTATGGCAATGAATTGAATTATCATCTTTGGAAATTAAGTTAAAAAAAGAAAAACAAATAAATTGGATATGGAGTTATGGTTACATCTTGTGTACCTTTGACATAATTTAATGTTTTCATTGGTAGAGGATAACTTTAGATGACTTAGATGTGATATGCTATGAATTTGAGTAAATTAAATAGATCAATTCATATAATTTGGCTCTGGTTTTGGACCCTTCTTGTAGTTATTCAATTTTTGATATATTGAAATTACTATTAAATATTACCTGGACTTTACAATATGAATATCATTAGATTTATGATACTTTGTGAAATTGTGACTTACCCTAAACTAAGGTTCATGTACTTGATTGTAGATTAGTGCTCTATGATTTTTGGGTCTAGACTAGACCTAAAGTAATATATGTGTTGTTAGTTTCGAAATCTCATGGTGATTAGTTACTTGAATAGATTGAATCAATTTGGAAGCCAACGAAAGGGAAAAGCTAAAGTCATTGTTCGATAAATTTAGGCAAGTGGATTTCTAAACCCTTGTTAAGCGTATGAAATTCGTAAATTTACTTGTAGTATATGTTTGGGAGTAATAAAAAATTGGTGATGGGTTGACTTGTCCATGTTTATAATTATAATTATGCAAAAGGGGTGGTAAAAAAGTGATGTGGTTAATTGTTTGTGTGATGTTTGAGAATGATTTGAAATACTGATTGTTTAATTGTTGATGTTTTATCACGATTATATCGTTGTGAATTGTGCATATGATATTAAAATAGTCATCTCTTCATTATTTGTTCGAACATGTCATATGCATTGGTCATGAGACATGGTTGTGATAAGTGTTATGTAATAAAAGGATGTACCATTTGAGGGATATATCACACACCGCGATAGATACTATATTTAGAGGGACGTATTGCACATCCTGATGGTTACTATTATCGAGGGTCGTATTTCACGCTGCGATAGATTCATGGACAGATTTAACCCCATGGCTCTCAAACTGAGAGACAGCGGATGTGTATCGTTAGGTCAGACATGTATCACTATACTTGACATTTCATTTCATTGCATTGCACATCTTTATAATTAATGAACTTGATCTTGTATGTTCTGGATCATGTGAGTTTTTTTTGTGGAAGTTGTGCTTGAGAAATACTGAGCTTGTTGTTGAGGATATATAATTTATTTAAATGTTTTTGAGGATATGTTATTTGTTAAATTGTTGTTGTTGAGGATATGTAATTTGTTTCAGTGTTGTTGTGAAGTTATGTGCAATATAAAGTTTGATTTGTTAGGTTGGGTTGGTTTTATGCAAGTTGTAGTTGTGGAGGTTCGGATAGGGTGTACGGGGTACCTCTATTTTGTTCCCTTAGCTTGTATTTAGATGTTTTCTTGTTGAGTACCGTATGGTTTGTTACTCATCTCTTGCTTCTATAATATTTTTAGGTTACGAGCTTGAATCTTCCAATACCTTATTTTCTTTTCATTTCCTGCTTCACGGGAGTTTATGAGGTAGTTGTTTGTCTTCTCAGCAAACCTTTTTACTCCTGTTTATGATTTTGTGTTGCTTTATAGACAACGTCATTTGTGAGTTGCACATTTTATTTCATTCTAGTATTTACAATAGAGGGTTGTACACGTGACAACCATGTTTTGGGGGTATTTATAAGTTGATTGTAAATTTTTCCATATATTATCATAATTGTTGAGTTTTATACTGACTTGTCTTGGTGGAATAAGTTGAGTGACATTACATCTATTTTTGGGTCGTGAGAGTGTTACCCGCGGGGAATGGTAATAATGGTCGAGGGCATCCAGAGGTATCTCGTCAAAATGATAAGGCTAAGCATTATGACTTCTATGGAAAGAATGAGGCAGAGGCGTCTGATACGGTAATCATATTTACTATTATTGTCTGTGATTGGATTGTTAATGTTATTTTATTTGTGTTCTACTTATACTTATGTTGTTCTTAATTGTAGCACTAAGTTAATAACTCTTGAAATTCCGGTAAGGAAAAAATTAGAGTGGGAAGGGGTGTACAAGCCGATGCAAACTAAGGTCATATCCTTTATTCAGGCTAGAGAACTTGTATGGCAGAGTTATTTGGACTATTTAGATCATATTAGGGATGTTGAGGTTGAGACCCCATCTATTGAGTCTATTACTGTGAAAGCATAATTAAGAGAAGTGTTTCCTAATAACTTGGATGGTATGCCTCTGGATAGAGATATAGATTTTGCATCGATTTGGAGCCTAGTACTTATCCCATTTCCAATTATCCATATCGCAAGACCCCAGCAGATTTAAGAGAGCTTAAGGCTCAAATTCAAGAGCTTTTTGATAGAGGATTTATTCATCCAAGCACTTCTCCATGTGGTGCTCTAATCTTATTCATTAGAAAAAGACTTATAGTATGAGAATGTGCATGGATTACTGACAATTGCATTTGGTTACTATTCGAAATAAATACCTGTTGCTACGAATAGATGATCTTTTTAACAAACTTCAAGGTGCATCAATTTTCTCCAAGATTTATCTAAGGTTTGGCTACCATCAATTTAAAATTAGGCTCGAGGATGTGGCCAAGATAGAATTTAGAACCCATTATGAGCACTACGAGTTCCATGTCATGTCGTTCGGGTTGACTAATGCACCCTCCACTTTTATGATTTTAACGAAAGATCTGTTCAAGCCATTTCTTGATTCATTCGTCAGTCTTTATTGATGATCTTTTGGTCTATTCGAAAAGTAAGAAAGATCATGCCGACCATCTTAGTGTATTGCTCCAGGTGTTCTTGGGAAACAAAGGTTGTGTGCTACATTTTCTAAGTGTGAATTTTGGTTGACTTCTGTTGCATTATTGGGAGATTTAGTTTCAAAAGAAGGGGTAATGATATATCCTCAAAAGATTGAGGCAGTTAATAATTGGGTTCGGCCTAGCTCTATGACAAAAGTTAGGAGTTTGGTGGGACTTTCTAGCTACTATCATCGATTTGTAAAGATATTTTCTTCTATTGCCACTCATTTCACTAATTTGACCAAAAAGGAGATAGAATTTGAATGGACTAAAAATATGAGGATGGATTCAAAAAACTAAAGACTCTCTTGACCACCGCACCTATCCTAGCATTACCGATTGAAACTAAGGATTTTATTGTTTATTGTGATGCTTCAAACTCTTGTTCGATTTTTGTGTTGATGTAGGATAAAAAAATTATAATTAATTATGCCTCACGTCAATTGAAGGTGCATAAGAGGAATTACCCAAAACATGACTTGGAGTTTGGTGCGGTAGTATTTGCTCTTAAGATGTGGGGCATTACCTCTATGATGTTAAGTGTGAAGTGTTAACTGATTATCATAGTTTGCAAGATGTGTTCACTCAAAAGGATATGAATTTGAGACAAAAAAGGTGGATGGATTTACTTAAAGATTATGAGGTAACCATTTAATACAATATGGCAGACGATTTGAGTGAAAAGGCGGTGAGTATGGGTAGTTTAGCTTGCTTGAGTGTAACTAAGGGACCTTTGGCTAAAGAAATACAGAATTTAGAGTCTAAATTCATGCAATTGGGCATCTAAAAAAAAAGGTTATGTGTTAGATATCATTGAAGTAAGGGTTTCGTCTATGGAAGATATCAAGGTAAAGCAAATTGAGGATGAAAATTTGAACCAACTTAAGAAGAAAACTTCGTTGAGTAAGGAACAAGAGATCACTCTTGATGCGAAAGGTGTACTTAGTTTTTAGGGAATAATTTATGCCCTTGAGTTGATAATTGATTCAATTTTTTATAGAAAAATCTCATGGTTCGCGATATTTTATTCATCCCGGGAATACCATGATGTATCGAGACTTGAAGATAATTTATTGGTGGCCGGACATGAAAAATGATATAGGAGAGTTCGTGACGAAGTATCCAAATTGTCAACAAGTGAAGTATGAACATCAACGGCCTACATGTTTGCTTTAGAGAATGCTAATTTTAGAATGGAAGTGGTAAAGTATAGTCATGGATTTTGTGGTTAGTCATCCCAAGAGATTGGGGAAGATTGATTCTATTTGGGTAGTGATTGATAGATCGACTAAGTCATCCCATTTTATTCTAGTTAAGATAGATTATAATGTTGAACATTTGGCTAAGGTTCATGTGAAAGAGATAGTTAGATTGCATGAGGTGCTCCTTTCTATCACTCTAATCATGGTACTTAGTTTACCTCCAATTTTAAGAGGAAAATACTGGATAAATTAGGCACACAACTCACTTATAGATTGATGGGCAGTCTGAGACGACTATTTAAAGTGTTAGAAGACATGTTGAAGGCATGTTGATTGATTTTAGAGGGAATTGGGATAATTTCTTACCTTTATTGGAGTTCTCTTATAGTAATAATTATCACTCCAGCATTAATATGGCACCGTTTGAGGCATTATATGGAAGGGGATGTAGTAGGATGGTTCGAGCTTAGAGATGTGAAACCTTTAGGAGTTGATTTAGTGAAGGATGGTCAAGGAGTGAGAAATATTTATGCTAAGGTTCTAGCAACTTAGAGTAGACCGAAGAACTACGCGGATCATAAGGTAAGAGACATGGCATTTCAACCAGTGAAAGTGTTCTTAATATGGTATCACCAATGAAAGGGGTGATGAGATTCATAAAGAAATACATGCTAAGTCCGCAATACAGTGGTCCATTTGAGGTTATTGAATGTATGGAACCGGTAGCATATTCCTTGGTTTTAGCTCCTAATTTATCATGGTTCATCGGGTATTTCATGTGTCAATGTTGAAGAGGTATCATAGTGACAGGGATTATATCATTAAGTGGGACTCAATTGTGTTAGACGAAGACCTCCAACATGAGGAGGAACCGATTTCCATTCTTGATTGTGATGTGTGTATGTGGAGGACCAAGAAGACTAAGTTTGTGAAAGTTAAATAGAAGCATCGTCTAGTTAAGAAAGCTACTTGGGAAACTGAGAAGAACATGCTAGATAAGTATCGCTAATTATTCATTGATTCAGGTACAACTCCATTCCTTTCTTAGCCTATTTTCCTAAATTTGTCACTCCGGAATGAGTGATGGGTAAATTTGTATATATTGTAACGAACGGGTTCCTTCTTCATAAAAAAGCCAACGGAGAAATATTTTGGGTCAGAATATTTTTTGTAGTAACCTGAAATTTCAAAACCTAGTCCAAATTTAAAAGAAATCGGAGTCGTTAAGATGAAGTCAAATATGGTAACAATAGAGTGATTTATTCATGAATTTGATAACATGAGTAGTTACATAAGTCACTAAGGAACCCATATGACTTTACGAAATTGAATTCGGGTGAGTAAAACTCTCAAAATCGATCTTAGCGTGAATAGTACTTTATGAGCGTCGTTGGTTAAAGGTGTTTTGTGAAATACGGCTGGGAATTTTCATAATAGCTCACTATTTAATGAAATCCAATTTAGCAATGCTTTTGGTCTCTTTGTCAGGGCTGCTGTAGCAGGGTGAGTGTCGATGTGGCAGTCCTAATCCTACTTTAAGTCATAAGTATACCCCTAAACATCTTTATTCTGCAATTTTTAGTTTTTAGAGCAACAGAACGAACCCTCTGCAATTCTTGTAAGTTTTCCACCACTGATGCTAAAGGTAAGATTTTCACTACCCAAATCCATTTTTCGATTGTAGAACGTAATCTAATGGGTAATTATCAATTAGAGAAGGGTTTGATTTAGATAATATGGTGGAAAAAGCCCATACTTTGGATATTTGGGATCATAAGTTTAATCTAGGGTTTATTGAATTGTTAGTAAGTAAGGTAATTGGGGATTGTTTATTGATATCCATATTATATTGATTTTTTGTATATTAATATCAAGCGGAACGAACCTAGAAAGAGAAGGATCACGTTTCTTAGGGTTTCAAGCTTGTTTCGAGGTAGGTAGGTTGTGAATCTATGATTGTCTAATGTATTTTAATTTGTGCTTCATTACTGTCAAACCCCTAGCCTACACCCTTGACCTGGCTTACTTAACTCAGAGGAAGAGTTAACTGAATGAAATAAAGAGAATCTCATAATATAACTTAATGAATATAACTTGGAAAAAATGGCAACCCAAATCTTTAACATAAGAATAATAAATTAAAGACTACCGAACTACTAACTCTCTATCTATTAACCCTTCTTAAACTGATATTGATGTTGGGACAGGGCCTACAACATCCTATATAAAGAAAGACTTAAAGCAACAAATGAGTCCTCTAGAATGCAAGGAGACGCACCACTAATTTCAATTTCTCAAGTCGATCAACAAGGCGCTGGTTGATGTTGATCCTGCTTACCTGCGTCTGCATCATGAAACGATGCAGGCCAACCAACATCAGTTCATTGAATGTACGAGTATTCAAGTGCGGATGCTAACAACATAGACTAGAAAAAGGATTATGAATAAACACTTACCTTGGTTCTGCTCAACTTATAAATAAATAACTCATTTCAATATAAAGTAATTTAAAAACATTAAAAACAAGTGCAATACAAAGAAACTGTTTGAAAACATGTTGTAAAGTCTAAATGTATACAAGGATACAATTAACTCTGAGATGTATGTAAAAATACAAATAAACATATGTATATAAATAAATGCATTTAAATTCTGTGGGAATTCTCTAACTGAAAGCAGTCACTTAACAGATACAGTGATGATACATCGATCTACCTCACACTGCCACTGCGTCCTACACACGTCAAAAGCTATAAGACATGAACTACCTAATGGATCTACTAGTCTACTGTGAAAAAGGTACATCTAAAAGGTATGACCCTTTTATACCCATGGTGGATACATGGTTTATGGGGATGTGAATTTTCTGAACTCTCCCCCATATCGGTGCTCAATACTACTCCCAAAATATACTGGATCTTATGTTTTAAAAACATACTGATTTTGTGGTTTGAGATTACGGCTTAAAATACTTAGCTCAAAGGATGGTTCATTTAGAAAGTTATTTCCCTTTAATTGAAAACTATCCCGAACGCTCTTTGGAGATCTCAGTTTCTCTTCTTTTAAATGTGAAAACATCTTCAGTTTCTTTGGGAATACTTAGTTCCCATATACAACTTTAAAGGAATACTTCACTTTAATCTGAACTAAACTCAAGCGTAAGTCTTAAAGCGACACTTAAAACGTTTTTTAATGACTTAAAAAAACTTGAAATGAATTTCTCATTCTTATCTTTAGTCCTTACTGAAACTGATCTTTAAGGCTTAAAACAACTTAATTCATTTGCAAAAGACTTCATGAATGGAATTTAGGAGTTTTCTAGACTTTGCTCTAATATTCCCTTGAATTTGAAGTTATAGATTCAAGGTTATAATTTCGCATTTTTGGATGGTTTCTGTGTGATTAGAAGTGATTTAAAGTAGTTAGAATCATTAGGAAAGGTTAAAACACCTTAGAAGGGATTAATCGGGCTGAACGATAAAAATTGGACGAAAGACTTTGGGCGCATTTGGAGTGCGATACCCAAGACCATTTGGTCTGAGGCACCAGTCTGGTTCAATATTGGCGCACCGCCCCAGGCCCTCTGGTGTAGATTGGGCGCGCCATGCCTAGTGCTATCCAGGTGCTCGTGAATGATTTTCTTCTCACATTTTCTGATTCTAAATCACCTAAAATTCCAATAGTTCTTTTCCAAAACCTTTAGGATTATTAGTAACTTCAATACCCAATAGATATAACTAAAAAAACAAACCGGAATTATGAATCAAAGCAACAATAGGCAATCAATAACTCAATCAACAAGAAAACAACCATGTCTTTCAAGAGCTTCACTATTTTCATTCAACCAATTTGAACATCGAAGGATTTAAGCAAGATTGGTGTGTGGTTGAACTGACCCAACACTAAAATATCTCACATACCTTGATAGGGATCACACTAGATGAATTCCACTCGCACACCTTGGCGTTCTTGGCGAATTCCAGAACCTTTCTCCCTTCTTTTCTTTTTTTCTCTCTTCTCCGAGCCCTAAGCGTAATTTGATTTATATAATCTGAACTAAACTTGTTTTTACCCCAATTAAACCCCTAAAACGAAATAGGAAATTAATTGGTGAAAAGACTAGTTTTCCCTTTCCCAAATCGATAGAGACTTTCTATACTTTAACAACCCAACTTCCGATAGGCATATCTCCCTTATGAATTATCGAAAATGCACAAACTTGGCTGCGTTGGAAAGATCTCTCCAAGGGATTTGCAACCATATCAAGAACTATCTCTAAATAATACTTAGCTAGGAGTTATGACCATTTGAAAATGACAAAAACTCACTTTCTTAACTTAGGTAATTTTCCATTTTTCCTCTTTTCTTCCCAAAAATGAATACTTTTAGTTTCTTAGCTTATTCCTAGCTAATTCAAATTTGTGAGATGTTACAATATATCCCCCTTGGGAACATTCGTCTTCAAATGAGATTCCTTTCACTAAGCTAAAGATAGTAACATCAGTTCTATACTTAAGAAACAAAACAAAGTAACTACATGCTTACTCATAGTTCATGAAGTACCAAGAAGATAATTAGTATCTTCATCTGCATTTTCTCAGGATTCAAAGAGTTGTGGATGTATCTTCTTCATATCCTATTCAGGTTCCCAAGTCGCTTCTTCAACAAATTGTTTCCTCCAAAAGACCTTGACTGATGCGACCTTCTTTCTTCTCAATTTGAGAACTTGGCGATCTAAAACGTGAATCGGAATCTCTTCATAGGATAAGCTATCCTTAATCCCAACATTCCCAGTTGGTATAATCAATGAAGGATTTCCCATGAACTTTTTTAACATAGAGATATGGAATACTCGATGAGTTGCTGCTAACTCTTGTGGCAGCTCTAAATCATAAGCTATATTGTTAATCCATTTGAATATGCAATAAGGTGGATATACCGCAGACTATGTTTCCCATTCTTACCAAAACTCATAACACCCTTCATGGGTGAAACCTTCAAGTATACCTAATCCTCCACTTCAAACTTAAATGGCCTTCTCCTAACATTTGTGTAGACTTTTTGACGACTATGTGCCATATTTAATCTCTCGTGAATTACCTTCACCTTCTCCATAACATGGTGAACTAGATCTGGTCTTATCAACCCTGCTTCACATACTTTGAACCACCCAATAGGAGATCTGCATCTTTTCCCGTAAAGAGCTTCATATGGAGACAGTTCGATGCTCAAATGGTAACTGTTGTTGTAAGAAAACTTAATGATAGGTAGATAATCATCCTAATTCCCGTTTAAATCAATCACACAAGCCCTCAACATAACTTATAAGGTTTGGAGATTATTCTCTTCTTACCCATCCGTCTGAGGATAGAAAGTAGTGCTTAAGTTCACCTTTGAACCCAAACCTTTCAGGAAAGATTTCCAAAACTGAACAATAAGTAGTGCACCTCGATATGAAATGATTGAAATTGGGACTCCATAAAGTTTCATTACCTCCTTAATGTATAAATTTCCATAATTCTCTTCATAATGAGTAGTCTTTACCGGCAAAAAGTGGGCTGGTTTTGTCATTTTATTGACAATCACCCAAATTGAATCGTGCTGCCTGCGAGACATTGATAACCGTGTGATGAAGTTCATATTAATCATCTCCTACTTCCATTCTGGAATTTCTATGTTCTTAGACAACCCTCCAAGCCTTTGGTGCTCTACTTTAACTTGGTGGCAATTCGGCTAGTTGGAAACATATTCAGCAATGCCTTTCTTCATAACATTCCACCAATATCTCTCTCTCAAATCACAGTACATATTTGAGGAACCCAAATGGATGGAATATTTGGAGCTATGATATTCCTCTGTGATCCTCAGTTAAAGTCCATCCACCATGAGTACACATAATTTACCTTGATATCTCAATACACCATCTCCCCCTTGTTCAAAATCTAACTCTTTTCTTATGAACGTTTGCCTTCACTTCAAGAAAAATGGGATCTTGGTCTTACTTTTCTTTGAATTCTGACATTAATGACGATTTATCCTTATTTTTCACCACTATCTTTCCTTATGTGGAATCCCTGAGTTGGACTCCTAGGCGTGCTAATATATGCACTTCATTTGCTAGTTCCTTCTTCTCTTCCTAAGATGGGAGGTACTAATCATAGACAACCTACTTAAGGAATCAGCAACAACATTAGCCTTACCTGGATGGTAAAGAATGCTCATGTCATAATCTTTGAGCAATTCTAACCACTACCTTTTTTTCTGAGATTAATCTCTCGATGAGTGAACACATATTCGAGGCTCTTATTATCACTGAAGACATCCACATTAACACCATGAAAATAGACGCCATATCTTCAAGTCAGATACGATCACTGTCAAATCTAAGTGATGGGATGGATAATTCTTCTTATGAACCTTCAACTATCTAGAGGCATAAGATATATCCTTGCCATTCTGCATTAAGTCACAACCCAAAACAACTCTTGATATATGACCGTACACAAAAAAACCTTAAGTACCTTCTAGAAAGGTCAAGAGTGGAGCAGTAGTCAACCTCTTCTCCAACTCCTGAAAGCTCTTCTCACAAGATTCAAACCATTGAAACTTAATTATCTTCTAAGTCAAATTGGTGAAAGGAGATGAGATAGATGAAACCCCCCCCCCCCCAAATTACCTTATATAGTACCTAGTCCAACCAAAGAAACTCCTTATATTAGTTGGAGACATGGATCTAGGCCAAATCTGAACTGCTTCTATCTTTTGGATATCAACTCTAATATTATCACCAAAAATTATGTTGCCGAAGAATGCCATAGACTTAAGCCAAAGCTCACATTTTGAAAACATGGCATATAACTCCCTATCTTTCAAAGTCTGAAGGACTATTCTAAGGTGACTAGCATGATTTTCTCCATTTCTTGAATAGATTAGTATGTCATCAACGAATACGATAACAAACATATCTAAATAAGGTTTGAAGACTCTATTCATGAGATCTATAAGTGTTGCAGGCGCATTGGTCAACAAAAATGACATGACCAAAAACATATAATGCCCATATGTCGTTCTAAACGTTATCTTTTGAATATCACATTCTCTAACTTTGAACTGGTGGTAGCTTGACCTGAGATCAATTTTTGAAAAGCAACAAGCACCCTGAAGCTGGTCTAAAAGATCATTAATCCTTGAAAGAGGATATTTATTATTGATGGTAGCCTTGTTCAATTGGCTGTAATCTATACAAATATGGAAGACTCCAAAAATGAATTAGGTTAAATAGGGACTAACATTTTTGTATATGTGATATAAGGCCCTAAGTATGTCTAAAATATAGTATATAGGTAGTAGATAAAGTATTGGAGGTGTTGGAAGTCAAACGTCAAGGGACGACTAAGACGTTTGACGACTAAGTCACCTAAATGTCTAAAATATGGTTCTATGTGTTTAAGTGTGTTTCATGGTTTTTTAAGGTTCTTAATAAAGTTAATATAGCATTTATAGACAGTGTTTAAAGTTTTGTGAAGTTTGGAGGTCAAACGACCAAGAACGTCCAAGGCGTTCGAAAGTTTTACGTGTTCATTTTGGATGAAATACTTGTGACAGATACTAAACTTATAGACGATCATATTTGGGTTGGAAAAGTCTGGGAAATTATCACCAAGGACCATCTAAGTGTCCTTGAGGAAGGACCTAAAATAGTTGGCATGGCAGTCCCAGGCAGACCCCAAACGATGGCGCAGTCGACGACTCGTAGGCCTGTTGACGCCCCGTCAAAGAGTGTCTTCGATGGAGAATTAACCATGGGATGGAAAGTAAGCTTTTCCAGCTGCTATAGCCAACGACTGAGGGTTGTGACGCCCCATCGTGGCTGTGACGGCCCGTCAAGTCCATGCGTCGCACGACTTGTTCATGCGCAGGTCCTACTGCCAATTCACCCCACTTCCAAAACAATTCATGGACTGTTTATTAAGGGTTATTTGGGTATTTTAATTATATATGTAAAGGGTAATAACATGGAAGACCTCATTCTTCAACATCATAAACCCAAAACAATTAGAAAATATTCCAAAACCTCCACCGAAGTCAAACTTGAAGAGGCAGCTTGGTGAGGGGTTTTTGTGTAAAAATTCTTCATAAAAGTGAAGAATTATTATCCTTGAGGTATGAAATTTGATCCTTGAAACTCGTTTCATCAAGGAGCCCAATTTTCAATATGTTTTTCAAAGTTTTCTTAAGTGAATTATCCAATTTCATGATTCTACCATGCGTTCTTGCATAAATGATTTTTAAACATTGAATTATGATCTAATTGATATTGTATATATGAATTCAATCTAAATTACCTATGAACCCATGTAAATTGATGAACCCTAGTTTTTGACTATAATGTGGGTTACATGATATTAAGCTAATATTGATGAATTGTTATGTAGTTTCTTATGGGCTTTCTAATGATATAAGAACTATATTCAAATGTTATCTAATTTATCCTAGATTGTTACACCTAGATTGAATTGATAGAGATTTTATTGGATCTTATGGATATTGCTTGAATTGTTGGTTATGGCCTTGGGTAAGGGCCTTGTGATTTTGAATTGGACGATTTAGCATTGAATTGAAGTGTTAATAAGGGAATGAAGGTATGCTGCCAGGATTTCTTTAATCTTATTAATTATACTTCGATTCTATTGTGATTGCTATGATCCAATTATGGTGGCGGTTTTATGTGTTTTACTTGCAATTGATGTGGCCTTGTCGGCGTTACGTTATGCAATATTATGAGCATGACCTTGTTGAAAACTACTTGAATTTATGTGTCTATTGTGTAGTTTGATTATGGGAAGAATAACGTTATCCATCTACATGTGAATTTATATAGTCATATATGTATTCTTCTAGTTATGTTACCTTAAGTGATCATTTTGGAGTTTGACTTGACATTATGAGTATAGTTTAAGGGTTAAGTCTTGGTTATTCCTACTTTGTTTTGTGAGTCTTTTTAGAGTGCATTAATGATGTTATGATGATCTATAGGATGACTTGAAGATGTTAGGTTGTTTTGAGGTATTTCTCGAATGACTTGAAGATGTTAGGTTGTTTTTACGTATTTCTCGAATGGTTGACTTGTGTCACTTGCTTGATGTATATATGATTATGAATATGCGATGTCTTTATTTAGGGTGTTAGAACTCTTAGTCTTGAATGTATTAATGACATGTGACTTTAAATGATGATATGAGAGTCTATTATGTGAAAACCTTGACTTAAAGGTAAGGTTAAGACTGATTGAAGTGTAAGCCGTAATGGTATCCTTCAAAGTAAAGGAATGATGGACTTAAGGTTAGTTCTATTGAATGACATCATATTAATCCTTAGGAAATTCATTATGAGCTTCTTTTCGCCATTGTGAGGTAGCCTTAGTGGACCTTTCTTGGTAGGGTAAATGTGATTGGGTTATGAAATAGTTGTGGAACCCTTTTATGTGAACCTAATGTATCAATTACTCTATGAGAATGAAGGCTAGCACCGAGTGGGTATTGTAAGGGAAATTAGTTCTAGTTAAGTATGAGACTAGAATACAAAGGTGCCCTTCATATTCCTTAACCATGTTCTTACATGGGAGGTGTCTAAGTTATACCATTGGCAAGTAGAGCAACATCATTGGAGTATGATAGATTTCCGTATTCCATGTCTTGCTATCATGATCTATGTCGCTAATTGCCTATTATCATCATAAGGAATATCTATTATCATTTTACGATTTTAGGTGTTGGTAAGGGACACTATCTAAACATTGCACAATTGACTTTGAAGGCATTATGTGGAGTTCCTAGGTCTTGTCCAAGACCGTTATTTGAATGTCCTTTATGTGATGTATGAGTCTTAATGAACTAATGACTTATGTTAAGGAGTATGTAAATAAATGAGTATATAATCTAAAGTGACTTAAGGATTCCTTAGCTAAAGTATGGAGAGGGCATAAGGCATGAACTCTTCATGTCTTATCTTTGGAAGTCTTGAGGATGACTCTAGTTTGGGAAGTTGGTTGATTTTGTGGACATGATCTAAGCCTTCGGTAGTCTTAAAGACTATTAGGTATTCTTGAAGAGGTCACTATGGACGTTATCTTCTTGATTTACTTAAGTAGTTCTTTTGATAGCCTTTGGGAAGATAATGTCATATCATCGATGTGTTGGTGACTTAGTGAGAATAATTCTATCTTAGGGAATCTATAGGATATCTTAACTGTGTGTGTAAGGGATTGTATAGGAGGTCGCTTCACAACTCGATCAAGTGAGACTTAGAGTTCACCTTTGGTAGATGAATCTTACCTTGATGTTTATGATTGCTTTGTGAGTATGTATGTGACTCATTATAGGAAATCTTAAGGGTTGTTTAGACGCATCTAGAGAGGGTGAATGTGCGGTTTCTCTTTGTGTTACTTAAGAGAATTTTAGGATGACTTTAGTTGACAAAATTACATGCTAGAAGTATCTTATGTGTTTCTAAATTAATTAATGATAATATTATGATTAAAATATGATTTTTAAATGAAAAGATGCATATTTCCAATAAAGTCCGTTTTCATGATTTTTATGCATAAGTCATACTTATTACATGTGGTTGTACTAACTCCATTATTTTGTCTATCTATATAGTTCTTGGTAGGTGAGGAGCTTTGAGAAGTGAAGTATGTCCTCACTTGACTCAAGGGCATATATGTCTTTATGTTTTCATTCAAAGTATTTTAATAGACTAAGTATTTCTATATTCCTATTTTGAAGTATGGGCCGTTTCCCAAGTATTCTTGTGTCTTAAGATGATGAGACTGAGACTTATTATTTCCTATTACTTTTATATGAAAGATATTTTGAAGACTATATTTTGTTTGTTAAAAAGTTTTGATTCCGCATTACTTTGCACTTTGTATGTGCAATGAATGATATGAAAGAGGCTTGTCTAAGAACTCAGAGAGTTCGATGACGCCGGTTACAGTCCAATATTGTACCCTAACTTCTGGGGTATGGTTTTGAGATGTGACAAAATATGGTATAAGTTAGTGAAATTAGTATGGGATTCAAGAAGTCTCATCAAGTCACGTCTAGTAGAGTCTTGACCATTAGTGTAAGTGCGACAAATCTATGGGTGAGAGGCTATAGAATGATAGAGTTTCCCTTCTTTTCTACTCTTATATTGTGAGGTAGAGTAAATTTTATGATTATCTTTATTATGAGTTTTCTTGTGTTTTCTAGGAGATGAATACTAGACAGATGGCCGCTAGAAGGTTGGAAGATGAGAGGGTGAATGAGGAGGTTCCCCCTCAAGTTGAGCAAATTTCTTAAGATGGGAAAGGATTTCAAGGTGCTCAAGATGCCCAAGTGTCTCCCGAAGGTGATCCTATTCCTAATGTGGAAGGAGGTATTGAGGTTCTGGAGATGTCTAATAGGGAGATTAGAGAGGCTTTGATTACTATAGCCCGAGCCGTGAGTATGAAAGCTAATTTGAATATGATGTCTAAGGTTGTGGAAAGCACTATGACATCTAGGTAGAGAGATTTTGTGAGGATGAATCCTACTATCTTTCTTGGCTCTAAGGTAAATGAGGATCTCCAATAGTTTCTTGATGGAGTGTACAAATATTTGAGTTCTATGGGGGTTACATCTAGGGAGAAATCGGAGTTGGCTTCGTACCAATTAAGAAATGTTTATCAAATTTGGTACACTCAATGGAAGTATAGTAGGCCGGAAGGATCGGTTCCTATTGAATGGGAAGAATTTATGGAAGCTTTTCTTGGTATGTACTTTCCCCGAGAGAGGAGAGATATTAAGGTGGAGGAGTTTGTCAATATCAAGCAAGGCAATATGAGTGTTGCGGAGCACTATTTGAAATTCTCAACTTTTCTAGGTATGCCCCTTCTCTTGTGTCCAATCCAAGAGATGAAATGAGTCATTTTGTGACGTGGGTAGCCACTTAGTGGTGGAAGAATGTCGTACCGTTATGTTGCATGATGATATGATCTTAGCTAGATTCAAGGTGTCTGCACAATCAATTGAAGATTCAAAACATAGGAGGATGGATAGAAGTTTGAAAAGGAGTGGTGCTACTGATCAAGAGCAAACTAGTTTTAAGAAGAAGGTTCAATCTAAAAAAGAATCTAAGAGTGCTAAGTTCAACTTGACAAAGGAGGTGGTTCAAAGAATGGAAAGCCTACTTGTGCAAATTGTGGAAAGAAACATTATGGTGAGTGTCTATTGGGTACTAAGAGTTACTTTGGTTGTGGTAAATATGGGCATAAAGTGAGAGATTGTCTTATGAATGCTTCTAGAGGTAAAGAGGGTAAGAAAGTTACTCTTAGTGTTCCAAAAAATGATGCTTCAATAAAGAGGCGTTTCTATGCGCTCCGTTCTAGAGTGGAGAAGCCGGACGAGAACGAGAGTGATGATGATGTTGGTAAGTTCTCTTTCTTTTGTTAAGATATGACTTCCTTCTAAGTGGGGGAGTATGGTTTATAGATAGGATAGAAGTTCTTGAATTTGTTGCTTGTGCATGATGTTTAGGAGTTTGGTTGAAATTGAATTTCATTAACTTCTTGCATTGTGTGTTCTATGAAGCATCAAATTAATTGTAATAGGTGTCTATATGGTGTTACTTTGCATATTAGCATGTTTATATCATGAATTGCTTAAAATATGAATTTTTGAACCCATTATTGCATTAAAACTGCATGCTGCCATATTTTTGTGAAAATGACTAATTGATTTGTTTGCCTAAAAATAATGTATTGTGGTTAGAATTAATGTATATGAGTAGGGTATTGAATATAAAAATGAATTTTTTAATATTTGGATGGAAAAATGTGATTTTTGTAGCATAATGAGTTATAGAAATGTTTTCTAGTTTCTTGTTGTGAAATTGATATTTTTTTGTGATTATGTGTTGTATAGAATGGTTATTAGCTGCTAGTTCAGTCTCTAATTTTGGAAGTGTTCAGAGAGTGGAAAGTGTCATTTGAGGAAGAATGTTGTCCAGGTGGGGGAGATTGTAAGACCCCAAAATGACTTAGATCAACTAGATTCTAAAATGTTGGTATTAATGTTATAAGTTCATAAATATGTCTAAAATATACTAAATAGGAAGTAGCTAAACTATTAGAGGTGTTGTAAGTCAAATGTCAAGGAACGATTAAGATATTTGACGACTAAGTCACCTAAATGTCTAAATTGTAGTTCTATGTTTTTATGTGTGTTTCGTAGTGCTTTATGGTTTTTAATAGAGTTAATGTAGAATTTATAGGCAGTGTTTAAAGTTCTGTGAAGTTTGGAGGTCAAACGACCAAGAACGTCTAAGGCGTTCGAAAGATATGCCTCGAGTCGACCTTGTACGTCTAGGCGAGTTTCGTCAAGTTTTACGTGTTAGTTTTGGAGGAAATACATGTGAGAGGTGTTAAACTTAAATAATATCAAATTTGGGTTGGAAACGTTTGGGAAATTATCCCCAAGGACCATCTAAGGGTCCTTGAGGAAAGACCCAAAACTGTTGGCATGGCAGACCCAAAACAATGGAGCAGTCGACGGCTTGTAGGCTTCTTCATGCCCCATGAAAAAGGTGTCGTCGATGGGGACTTAACAATGGTAGGGAAATGAATCTTGGAAAGCCACTATAGCCAACGACGGAGGGCTGTGATGCCCCGTCGTTGCTGTGACAACTCGTCAAGGGCAGGCGTCGCAGCACCGATTCGTGCGCAGGTGTTGCTGCCAAGGTAAGGGTGAATTGGTAAATTCACCCACTTCTAAAATAAGTTATGTACGGTTTATTAAGGGTCATTTGGGTATTTTAATTAAGTAAATAAAGGGGTAATCACATGGGAGACCTCATTCTTCAAAATCATAAACCCAAAACTCTTAAAAATATTCCAAAACCTCCATCGAAGTCCAACTTGAAGAAGAAGATTGGTGAGGGGCTTTTGTGTCATGACCAGAGTATAGACCCCAGACGAGACCGGCGTCGTTGACCTCTCAGAGATCGCAGACAAGTCTAAATACATCATTCTTACTTCATCTAAGTTAATTTTACCGGAAAAATTGAACTTTTTGTCTTCCTACTTCATGCTAAACATTTTAAACATAACATCATAGGCGTTCAGACCATATAATATAGTGGTAATCAAATGAAAGATACAGTTCATAATTTACTTAAACGTATTTTTGCCAAAACGGCACCAATACATAGTATGAAATGAAAGTGGAGAGAAACACTAGTGGAATATGATCCACTAGATAAAGCCTACATCTATGCTAGATAATAATGGTATACATCCTCGAAAGCATCAGGGCCTACCTAGTTCGAATGAAAGTTCCACGTCCGGATAGCTGCAACGTCAACCTGTAAGCTCTAGCGTCCACCTGTGCCTGCACCTAAATTTTACAGAGTTGTATGGGATTAGTACAAACTTGTACTAAGTATGGGTATATGCAACAACAAACCAAGGACATGCATGAGTAAGAATAGCTCTTTCCTAACAACATCATTATGGAAAGTCAAGTATGTGGACTTGCCCAATTGGGATTAGGAAAATCAGTGAGCTTTCTAAATTTTGATTAGGAAAGTCATGCCATGATAATAACATGCATCATCATACTTATCATATTGCAAATGGCAAATAACATCTAACACTTAGCACATATCATATTGCATATAAAACTTCATATCATTCATTCATATGCTATGAGACCTTTGAATCATGGACTTAACATTAATACTTTCCAAAAATGAGGGCTCAACATATAGGACCTCAACTAGGGAGTCTGCATTAGAAAACACAGAGTCTGCTTTTTTGATTCATACATACTGCATTTCATTTCATTCATGGGCCAGTATAAATACCAGTTATACATAGGAGGTAGTTTAAGACTTTCATCGGGTTTGTTGTGCAATGACCTAGAATGACCTAATGTCATTACTTGAATCTAACTCACCTTTTGATAAGCCTATCCTAACACCTTTGGTATCATTCATTTCATTATGTGCATCATTTGAGGCTGGCCTCCTTTATTCATTGGGAAATTAACTTTAATCGACATAGATCATATGAGCATCATGAAATACCGTGTCATGAAACCCCACACAGAAAAGAGGTGGAATCACCAGCCAAGTGACCCAAACAATGTTATTGTACATGGGAATGGAACCCCGCCAGATCCCTATATTGGTAGTGTAGGTTCGAAGACTACGAGATATAAGGAGACTCATACCTGGTTTGCTAGGAAGTCTCATGTCATGAGAGTTACGTGAACCTATGCCCTTCCAAAAAGAAGGAATCACCGCTCATATCTAGTCTATCGGTGCTCAGTATAAAGTTGCATTACATTCAACTCATACATCATGGAAGTTGGCTTCTAGTATGAGGACATCATAGCTCAATATATAATTTCTCATCTCATCATTAACACTAAGTATGTTAATCTCAATACTTTTATTAGAGTGTTCATAGAGGCTGGTCTCTTCATTAATTTTACGCTCTCATAGGTAAGTATGTTTTGGTAACATTTAATTAGGCTCATTTGAGATTGCTCTCATATTTTACATTAGTCTCATATCATGTTGTCACCACATTCATTTTCATTAGCACATTTTCTCTTCATAGTTACTCACCCCTTTTTACGTGAATGTTCATTTCATCATATACCAATGTACTTGGCCATTTGGTGTGTTTCACACTCTTGGTTAACCCTTCTAAGTTTTCATCATTTCATTGTTTATTTGATCATATGACAATGCACTTGTCCATTTAGTGTATTTTACACTAGTACTTAACCCTTCTAGGGTTTCATTATTTCATTACATACATCTTAGGTTCACTTACTTTTAAACGTATGCCAGACTTATTGGTCTATACATACAAGCCATGAGGCTTCATTCATAGTTTGTCTAAGTGATTCATATTTACCCAAGATTTTGTGGTACAAGACTTATGCATCTTGTAGATATGCTAAGAATATTGATTTCGATCTTTAGACGAAGCATTCATTAAATATTTACTTACGTATGACGTATGTGTCATTACGGGATTGGGAAAGGTAACCCGATTTCGAATCCCTTGGACAACACTTAATTTTATTTTAAACTTGATCATCGCATTTTTCAGGTTTGGGGGACCCTAGATCGATCCCCATCAACCCCCTAATATTTCATTTCTTTTTCTCCCCTCCTTTTTCGTTTAAGTCAAGAAGGTTGTGGGTTCAATCCCCCACAAGCTGATTATTTTTATTTTATTTTATCTCTTAACTTTATCACCTATCCAAGTGGTTGTGGGTTCAATCCCCACTCTTCACATTTATTTTATCCTTTATTTTTCTCCTAACTCTCTCATCCATTCAAGAGGTTGTGTGTTCAATCCTCACTCACCACATCCTTTTTTTTTTATTGCATTTTTGTCACGAAATTTTTAATGAAATTTTCATTTAGTGAGGTCATGGTTTCAATCCCAAATGACCTCACATTTTAAAAAAGTTTAAACGAAGCTCATTTTTTTAAAAGTTGGTCGAGACTACAATTTCTAGTAGGATGGAAATTTGATCTCTTCCAATCAATTTTTGTCTTAATGTTTTGTTGATTTTTTTTTGTAGCTTTCATGTAATGATGTCTTGGGTTCAATTCTTAGTGATCTCACTTATTTTACATTCATCTTTCATTGCATTTTGTACCATTTTGTTTGGCCGAACCAAACCTACCAAATGCTGGAAATCTGTTCACTATTTTCAGCTTCTTTTTATCATCATTCATATGTTCATTCTTATAAAATTTCGTGGATCATTTGGTGCATCTTTAAATGTAATTTTTTATTATTATATTCAGCCACAAATTACTATTTCATGCATCAACATTACAACACTTTTACACTTCATGATTTACACAAACATTCGCACATAAAATTCAACCATAAAAATATTTTCACATACTTTCTGTTGACATAACATAACATGCTTACATTTCCAAAGACAAAATCAAGAACACATTATAACGAAAACCGAAATTCATACTTAACCTAACAGCAAACATACCAACAACATGATCTCTAACCTATTTCACATTGAGATCAAAGGGATACTACAGAAAAGGAGTTCGACAAGAATGGGATCAATCCTAGTTTTTGAGTAGATTCATCTGATCCTTAAGGGTCGCTTGGGAAAGGGACTTGGAGTAAGAAAACACATACCTTTTATAACATTCAAACCTCGACTTGCTGCCCGAAATATTCTCCAAAAATTACTTTCAAATACCCTCAAAGTCAACACCAACTCGACGGACAAACTTCTCTTTGCCTACGTGATTGATTTCGTTGTTTGTTTATAATTTTTGTTGTGAGTTATTGAAGTGTGAAGAAATTTCGTTTACCTACTGGTTTTGTACATTATTTGGCATAGAAAAACGTGAGTGAGAGTGATAGAGACGTGAGAGAGTGAGATGAGCGTGGGACAGAAGAAATTTCGTAGGATTAGGATTCTAGTTTAGGACTTAGTCAAATAAGGTTTTTATTTAAGTATTAAAAATCTGATTTATTTTTATTTTAAATAATTTAATAAATAATATATATAAAATAATTACATAAATTTACCAACTTAAATTAAAAACAATTTAATTCATCGCTTCCACCTAGGTTTGAACTCGGGTGGAGCAAGACTTCACTTTAAGAGCCCAATTTCGGCCCTCTCTCCCCAAATTCCCCTCCACCTTATTAATTAAATAATTAATTATATATTTAGGGTAATTAGGATACTACCCTTAGCCTGGAAAAAGACCATTTTACCCCTAGACCCTCCACACCTAAGATTTTCCCTTTTTAAGTCCGGAAACGACACCTTCAAGTAAATCTTCGTATTTGAGAGCCCTACATGGTTGGACCCAACATTTACTAGCTCAAATAACTCCCCAAGTTAGTTGGCTTGGATGTAACAAGGGTTCTGAGGTTTGGCTCTACGCGCATCAATCTATTTGAACCCAGTTTAATCGTTGGCATTCTAGACACACTAAGCATTACTTCACATATCCATTTTTAGGGTTGTTACATTATGCTCTTAGGAACATTCGTCCCCGAGTGACACTACTCTCTACTAACAATAAGTAAGTCATCTATAGAATGTATATCTACATAGGTAATTCAATACTCCCCATTGGTGAATATGTGATTCACATATTAACATGATGGTGCACATCCTTAAAGCCTACTAGTAGCTTCACATTAATAGACTAAGAAACTCTTTCCTAAACTAGTCTCATCAAAGCATACAATATAAGTAAACATGTAAGTCATACAAATCAGCAACCAACATGATGACTCAAACATATTGACCTCATGAAAGACTAATTAAGGCTACGCACACGACACTTCACCAGAGGTGCCTTGACCTGCACCCCAAGACTTGAGTGCGAAGAATCGTTGCCTCCTTGGAGTCTCTTCACTTGGTCCATTAGGTTGAACTCTCTCCTTCCCTTGTTCTTGACTTCTCCTATTCAGACAATCCATCATCATGTGACCCAGTTATCCACAACTGTAACAAGAGTTAGAGTCCATCATACATTCTCTCCCATGAATTATTCCAAAGTTGTCTTTACTTCTCCATCTATCAACCCAACTGGGTTAACATTTTTCTCTATTCTAGCAGTTGGAGCCTGGGAAGGAAACTAAATTACTCCAGCAGTTGTCTCCACTCTCTCCACCTTCTTTTCTCCTTGTATTCATCTTTTGGAAACTTCAAGTGTTGATGTTAGATACGCTCTTAACACTAAGAAATCCGACATTAGAGAAGGCACGATAAGATTAAAAAAAGGGAAATTTTCCTACACTTCATGCTCTCTAATCCAGGATAGTGGTGCACTTCACTACCATGACTTAGAAACTACTCAATGTGGTTAATGTGAACTTATTATCCTTGGAATTTAACCTAGTTCTCTGATACCAACCTTTTCATGACCGGGGTCTAGAACCCAAACGAGATCGGCATCGTTTACCTCTCAGAGGTCGCAGAAAGCCTACATACGTCATTCTTACTTCATCTAGGTTAATTTAGCGAAAAATTTGAATTTTTTGTCTTCTTACTTCGTGCCAAACATTTTAAAATTAACATCATAGGCGTTCACAAATCAACCATCTAATATAGTGATAATCAAATGAAAGAAAAATTGATAATTGACTTAAACATATTTTGCCAAAACGACACCAATACAAAGTATGAAATTAAAGTGGAGAGAAACACTACTGAAACATGATCCACTAGATAAAGACTACATATAAGCTAGATAATAACGGTAGACATCCTCGAAAGCATGAGGGCCTACCAAGTTAAGATGAAATCTCCACGTCCGGATAGCTGCAACATCAACCTATAAGCTCTAGCATCCAAATGTGCCTGCACCTAAAATTATAGAGTTGTATGGTATTAGTACACACTTGTACTAAGAATAGGTATACGCCAAGGACATGCATGAGTAAGAATAACTCTTTCCTAACAACATGATTATGGAAAGTCAAGTTAGTGGACTTGCCAAATTGGGATTAGGAAAGTCAGTGAGCTTTCCAAAATTGTGAAGAAATTTTATTTACCTACTGTTTTTGTACGTTATATGGCAGAGAAAAACTAGAGTGAGAGTGATAGAGATGTGAGAGAGAGAGATGAGCGTGGGAGAGAAGAGTTTTCTTAGAATTAGGAGTCTAGTTTAAGATTTAGTAAGGTTTTTATTTAATTATTAAAAATCTGATTTACTTTTATTTCAAATCAGTTAATAAATAATAAATAAAAATTAATTACATCAATTTAAAAACATAAATTAAAAACAATTTAATTCATCGCTTCCACCTAGGTTCGAACCAGGTGGAGCAAGACTTCACTTCAACTGCCCAAATTCGGACCTCTCTCATCAAAATGCTCCTCCACCTTATTAATTAAATAATTAATTATATATTTAGGATAATTATGATACTGCCCTTAGCCTGGAAAAAGACTATTTACTCCTTGACCCTCCAAACCTAAGATTTCCCCTTTTTAAGTCCGGTAACGACACGTTCAAGTAAATCCTTGTATTTGAGAGCCCATTGTTGTTAAACCCAACCTTTACTAGCTCAACTAAATCCCCAAGTTAATTGGCTTGGATGTATCAAGGGTTCTGAGGTCTTGTTCTACGCGCATCAATCCGTGTGAACCCGGTCTAATCGTTGGCTTTCTAAATACATTAAGCATTACTTAGCATATCCATTTTTAGGGTTGTCAAATTTTGTGTCAAAATTCTTCATCAAAGTGAAGAATTATCATCCTTGAGGTATGGCTTTTGATCCTTGAAACTTTTTTCATCAAGGAGCCTAATTCTCAATATGTTTTTAAAAGTTTTCTAAACTGAATTGTCTAATTTCATGATTCTACCATGGGTTCTTGCATAAATGATTTCTAAAAATTGAATTATGATATAATTTAAATTTTATTTATGATTTCAATCTGAATTACGTATGAACCCATGTAAATTCATAAACCCTTATTTTTTACTATAATGTGGGTTACTTAATGTTAAGCTAATATTGATGAATTGTTATGTAGTTTCTTATGGGCTTTCTAATGATATTAGAATTATATTCAATTGTTATCTAATTGATACTATATTGTTAAAACTAGATTGAATTGATAGATATTTCATTGGATTTTATGGTTATTGCTTGAATTGTTTGTTATGACCTTGGGTAAGGGCCTTATGATGTTGAATTGGACGATTTAGCATTGAATTGAAGTGTGAATAAGGGAATGAAGGTATGCTGTCTGGATTTCTTTAATTTGATATTAATTATACTTTGATTCTATTGTGATTGCTATGGTCCATTTATGGTGGCGGTGTTATGTATTTTACTTGCATTTGACGTGGCCTTGTCGGTGTTACTTTATGAAATATTATGAGCATGGACTTATTGACAACTGCTTGAAGTTATGTGGCTATTTGTGTAGTTTGATTATATGAAGCATGACATTATCCATATACATGTGAAGTTATATAGTCATATATGTATTCTTCTAGTTATGTTACCTTAAGTTATCATGTTAGACTTTGACTTGACATTATGAGTATAGTGTTAGGGTTGAGTCTTGGTTATTCCTACTTGGCTTTGTGAGTCTATGTGGATTTCATTAATGATGTTATGCGGATATATAGGATGACTTGAAGATGTGAGGTTGTTTTTAGATATTTCTAGAATGACTTGCATTATGAGTTAAAAGTGAAGTATGTGCTATATTGTCTTGGTTGACTTGTGCCACTTGCTTGATGTATATATGATTATTAATATGTTATGTCTTGATTAAGGGTGTTATAAATCTTAGTCTTTAATATATGATGACATGTTACTTTAAATGATGATATGAGAGTCTATGATGTGAAAACCTTGACTTAAGGGTAACGTTAAGATTGATTGAAGTGTAAGCCGTAATGGTATCCTTCAAAGTAAAGGAATGATGGACCTAAGGTTAGTTGGTTGGAAGACCATCATATTAATCCTTAGGAAAGTCATAATAAGCTTTTTGTCGCCATTGTTAGGTAGCCCTAGTGGACCTTCCTTCGTAGGGTAAATGTGATTGTGTAATGAACTAGTTATGGAACCATTTTATGTGAACCTAATGTATGGATAAATCTCAAAGAACGAACGCTACCATCGAGTGAGTATGGTAATGGAAAGTAGTTCTAGTTAAGTATGAAACTAGAATACAAAGTATGTTCTTCATATTCCTTAACCAAGTGCCTACATGGGATGTGTCTAAGTTCTACCATTGGCAAGTAAAACAACCTCATCAGAGTAGGATAGAACTTCAGATTCCATGTCATGCTATCATTGTCTATGTTGGTTATTGACTATTCTCATCATATGGAATACCTATTAGCATTTGAGGATTTTATGGAGTTTAGGTGGTTGTATGGGACGCTATGTAGACATTGCACAATAGACTTTGAAGGTTTTATGTGGAGTTTCTAGGCCTTGTCCAAGACCGTTAGTTGAATGTCCTTTATGTGATGTATGAGTCTTAATGAACTAATGAATTATGTTAATGAATATGTAAATAAACGAGTACCTAATCTAATGTGACTTAATGATTCCTTAGGTAAAGTGTGAAGAGGGCAAAATGGATGATCTCTTCATGTCTTATCTTTGGAAGTCTTGAGGATGACTCTAGTTAGGGAAGTTTGTTGATTTTGTTGACATGATCTAAGCCTTAAGTAGTCTTAAGGACTATTTAGGTAATCTTGAAGAGGTCACTATGGACGTTATCTTCTTGATTTATTTAAGTAGGTCTTTTGATAGCCTTTGGGAAGATAATGTCATATCATCTATGTGTTTGTGACTTAGTGAGAATGTTTCTATCTTAGGGAGTCTATAGTATCTCCTAATTGTGTGTGTAATAGATTGTATGGGCGGTCGGTTCACAACTCACTCAAGTGAGACTTAGAGTTCACCTTTGGTAGATATATCTTACCATGATGTTTATGATTCCTTTGTAAGTATGTATGTGACTCATTATAGGCAATCTTAAGGGTCGTTTAGGCATATATAGAGAGGGTGTATGGGTGGTCTCTGTTTGTTGACTTAAGTGAATCTTAGGATGACTTTAAGTGATTAAATTACATGATAGAAGTATGTTATGTGTTTCTAAATTAATCAATAATTTTATTATGATTAAAATATGATTTTTAAATGAAAAGATGAATATTTCCAATAAAGTCTGTTTTCATGATTTTTATGCATAAGCCATACTTAGTACATGTGGTTGTACTAACTTCATACTTTTATTTATCTATATAGTTCTTGGTATCTGAGAAACTTTGTGATGTGAAGACTTGAACTTAGAAGATCGTTAAAGAGAAGTTAAAGTATGTCCTCGCTTTACTCAAGGGTATATATGTTTTTTATGTTTTCATTCAAACTAAGTATCAATCTCATCATCTTTTAACTCTTCCGGTGTAATTCTATATGGTGGAATAGAGATAGGAAGATATCTACAACGATGTTTATGCAAAAGTCTATTTATCTCAGGAGGGACTCCAGGTAGATTATCAGGAAAAAAAACTTATGGAAACTCTATACCATTGGAACTGACTAAATAGGAGGTACCTTAACAATTGAGTCATTAACTTGGACTAAGTGATAGACACACAACTTAGAAATTAACTTCCTCGCCTAAAGGTACGAAATGATACGACCCTTAGGCACTACTGAACTGCATTTTCCACTATAAGATTGACTTATTTGGAAACTAAAACTAGACTAATGGAGTTCTACAATCAATTGAGGAATACCAGGCATGAAGACAGTCCATACCAAGAATAATATCAAAGTCTACCATGTCTAATTGAACAAAATATGCCATGGTACTTTTGTGATTAACGGAAACTAGACAATCATGATAGAGTCTTTTTGCTAAAATGGATTCACCAACAGGTGTGGAAACACTAAATGGTTCACTAAGTTGCTCAGGAATATTTTTATAGTTCATAGCAACATATGGAGTTACTTAAGATAAACTCACTTCTTGATCTAGAAATGCATAAATTGTATAGTCAAAGACTTGAACCATACCAGTGAAAACATCTGGAGAATTCTGATGCTCTTGGCGATTGTTGAGAGCATACGAGCGGTTTGTTCCTCCTGCCAGTACCTGAAGTAGCTCCCCTAGGTGTATCCTTGTCTTGAAAGGAAACTAATAAAAAATTGGGCTCTATTGCACCCATTACCACTTCCTTGCCTGTTCTTTGAATACTCTATCACAAAATGCCCAGTCTGCCTACACTTGAAACAACCAATGGAACCTTCTCACAATAAACTCCAAAGTGGTTTCTACCACACGTTGCACAGGTAGGAGCTTACTACCCCCTCGCGCCACAATACCCTATGAATATGAAGGTTTAGCTTTGGAATTCTAACCATAGTACTCACCCTTTTTCGTACGTCTATGTGCACTAGTAGATGATGGAGCAGGACCTTTTTTTCTGTTGGAAGGATGACCGGTTGGCATTACTTTCTATTGCCCGGACTCGTTCCTCGTCTTAACACTCTTGCTTCTATATCTTCTATGTCCCTCAGTTTCTCCTTTTCAACCTACTGTCTATAAACCATCAACTTGGAAGTGTCCATGTCACCTATTAGCATAGTAGTAACTCTTGCCTCTTAGCTTGATGCACGACCCAAGCCAATGATAAATAAACTCATCATAATCCAGATGTTCATACCATTTTAGGAGCATAGCGGGACAGATGGGTGAAATTCAACCTATACTCATGTGCACTCAAAGAGTCCAACTTCAGCGTAAAGAAATCTCGTACCTTAGCCTCTTTCAATTCTCAAGAAAAGAAATGCCCCAAGAAATCCTCTTCAAAATAGGCCCAACTCGTATATTGTTCCCATTTATCAAAATTTCCGCATGTTTAACTTTTTGGGATATGAGGTTCTCCTACTTAAGTGTTAGAGTGGGTTCGCCAGATGGCCCAGTGGGTTGGGTAGTGAAAATATTAGTATCAAGCTTAAGTTACCAGTCTCCCTGCTCAAGATCAAAGTGTGGACTAGACTCCTGCAGGTTGTGTGTATTGACGTCAACATCTAATCTACAAGAGGCTAGGAAGCATTCTAGTAATTGTTTCACTCTTTTTAACCTGACGTGCGAAGTGTCTCTTGTGGTATGATTTCACACCAATTGGTATCTCCCGATTCCAATTGGTATCTCAACCAGGTAAATTGGACGTGGTAATCACAATGGAGGAGCCACAAGAAAGGTAATTTGAACTGGGAAGTTTTTTCTAACATCTCTCAATTTGGAAAAACTAGGAAAGAAGCTAAGAATTGGAAATAGTAATATTTGGAAATAATTGTAATCTCAAATGTTGTTTAAGTTAGGAAAGTTGAGTTTTTGTCAACTTCAAATTGACATAATTCCTAGATCAGGATGAGTTAGCAGTACTTTATGAAGTGGTTGGAAATTTCTTGGAATAATATTTCCAACGCCATGAAGTTTGTGTGATTCCGAGTTCGTATGAGTGAGTTATGAACTTTAGAAATTGGGATGTTGGAATATGGAAAGTTTGAAGGGTAGTTTGGTATTTTCCTTACCTAAATTAATAAAATTTTTTTGAGGATTTTAATTGGGTTAAAGTAAGATTTTGTTCATTTTAGAAAAGTGAATTTCATGCTAGGGCATGGAGAGAAGAGAAAAGAGGTGAAAAAGGAAGAAAGTTCAAGATTCGTCAAGAAATTTCAAGAATCGCTTGTGGATTTCGTGAAGGGGTGATCCCTACAAGGTGTGTGAGTTTCCATAGTATAAAGGGTGATCCCTACAAGGTGTGTGAGTTTCCATAGTGTAAAGTTCATTGACCCACACACAAGTCATGTTATTTTCAGCGTAATTTCGGTCTTGAAATTTAAAGATTTGTTTTTGATGAGTGCTTGGAAAGTGTTCTTGAAGTTTCCTTATCAATTAAGTTTTGATGTTAAGATTCTATTGGGTCAAATTTAGACGAACATATATCTTAGAATTTTAAGATTTACGTGATTCAAAACTTATTCAATTAAAGATAACTGAATCTACTTTCTAAAGCCACTAATTTTGCGTCAATCCAACTTGTGAGTAAAAAGATATGACTATTTTAGCAACCTATACAGTGCTGTTACGAATTTGCAGACGGGAAAACATTAAAAATGGTTATTTTTATTTTTTAACCTTCAAGAAAACCCTAAATTAATTTGTTGAGTAATAAAATATTCAAAACAATTATATTTTCATCAAAACTAATAAAAATAATAATTTTGGCCATTTAGATTTCAAGAAAACAATTCAAGTATTTCAAGAAAGGTTTTCTTGATCATTTACCTTTAAGCTAGGGTTTTCAAGGATTTTTTCAACTTCTTATCCAAGATTCTTCAAGAACCTTTTTCTTTCTATATAAAATCATTCCAAAATATAATGAGATCTTTCCTATCACAAATCATAATCCTTGAATCAATAATTTAATTCAAGGAAAGGGAAGAGTAAAGTCAAGATGTTAAGTATCAAGTCGAGAAGTTAAAAATCAAGTCAAGAAGTCAAGATCAGTTCTTAAAGTTTTTCAAGAGTCTTTTACAAACTTTATCTTTTTTTAAGACTTCAGTTTCAAAGTTAAGCAAAGAGTACTGATTTGAAATTCTTTTCTTCAATGGGAACTAAGTATTCTCAAGAAGATTTAAATTTTTTCCCATTTAAATGAGAATGAAAACTGAGATTCCAAAGAGTCTTCAGGTTAGTTTACATAAAAGAGTAATAGCTTTCTAAATGAAGCAAGAAGGGTAACTGAGATTTCAAAGATAGACTTTGAGCTGAGTTTTTTTAGCACTAATCTCAAATCACAGAAACAAATTGTTTTTAAAACATAAGATCTAGTATATTTTAGGAGTAGCATTGAGCAACAAATTGGGGACGAGCATGAGTTCATATAACCTACGCCTCCATAAAACCATGTAGCCACCATAAATAGAAAAAGGTCATACTTTTTAGATGAATCCTTTTAACAATAGACTAGTGGATCCGCTAAGTGAATTAGGTCTTATACCCTGGCAAGGCATAGGATGGTCCTTTGCAGCGTGAGATAAAGTGTTGCATTATCACTATAGATCTTAAGTGATGGTTGTCGGTTAGAGAAAATCTCATATCAGTATTTTATATTTTTATATACATCAGAAATATTTTTATTTTTATGTACATTAAATAGTATTGTATCTTTGCATACATATAGAGTTATCTTTGTATTACTAAATACACGGAGTTGAAAATCATGTTTTAAAGTTTTTCTTTATATTGAATTTATTCACACTACTTTATATTGAAATCAGATGAGTTAATTAAGGCCCAAGTAAGTGTTACTTTCAGACTCTTTTGAAACCCATGTTATGTTTAGAATTATAACTCACATACAAGTACATTCAATGTACTGGTTCCATTTAATTTGCATCGTTAGATGCCGAGGCAGGTATCCAAGATCAGTAAGAAACACATCATTGATCTAGTAAGCAATCCAGAGTCAGTTGGTGAGCCTCCTTTCATTGTCGAGAACTGTTTTTTATTTTTTTCTGTTATTATATTAGTTCATTAGTATGTTATGAAGTTTGTTCCAACATCCATCTTAGTTGTTTTAGAGGCTTCATACATAGTAAGTGAAATGTTAGTTCATTCTTCATTATCTTGTTACTGGTTTATCTTCCTATTTGAGTTACCACTTAGGCTAAGTTAAATGTTTATTCTTAAAAAATACTATGAGTTCAGTTGAAACAGTTAAGTTATTTAGAATTTAAATCATTTTCTTTATGCTTAAAGTCTTCTGCTGAGTAAGTAAGTCAAGACAAGGGTTCGCTTAAGGTCAAAAATAGTTCTCGAGTGTTGGCCATGCACAGGGTGTAGGCTCGGGGCGTGACAGTTCCAATTGGTATCAGTCCCTATGGGGTAGTGTAAATATGTGAATGATCAGCAAGGGTCATCCATGGATGAAGTAACCAATAAAGAATTTGAAATTGTCTTTGATTTTGTGACTTGGAATATGTGAATGCGTGACTATTGTTGAATTAACTGTGAATATGTGCTTCTTGTTGTTTGGAATGACGGAGCTTGTGAAAGTATTATTTTGTTGTCTAATTTTAATGAGGAGTTTAGGACATGTTGGTTGGTATGTATGATATGACTAAGGACACAGTGAGGCATCTCTAGACTTTCATAAGTTATTTCTCACAGAACCATTAGAAGTATGCAAGTAAAAATCCCTGAAAACCGTTAAGATAAATTATAACTAATACTCTAGAACAAGTGTTAAGATTGATGCAGATAAGTTAATATTCCATAGTTGAATTTATCTTTGATTGTGGATTAATCTATGACCCTAAGGAAAAACATAGAAGAGTGACAAGAAAAAACAAAAATCTTAACCTATGTATTTATCCCGTTAACACTACTCGGATGGGATTTTTCCTGCCATAGCGGGCTCACCACATTGGGAAATTTCCTGCCAGAGCGGGATAGGGAGAGAAAGAAACTCACCAAGCATCCTCTGCTTCCCCTCATGAATTTTTTTCCAAACCCCGAATGGGAAAAAAATCCCTGAAACACAACATAATTAGAGATATCACAAACATCCAAACTTAAATAAAGATTGCAGCACGAATCAAAACGAGCATTCATGTGCTACCAAAAAATTATGAAGGACAAAAGATAGAAACAAATTTATTCCAAAATATACAATGCCAAAAAGGCTGAAATAGCAACCAATCAAGAACCGTCACACTGGGTGGTGTCCATGTCAGAGTCGCAGTCCTTTAGGGGTATCGCACCGGCCCAGGTCTAATTCAGCATGAGGAACTCCGTGAAGTCTTTCGATTCGAGTCGGGGAACCTCTCTGTCAGGGAAAAAAAAATAAAAGATTACCTTTATAGTCTTCCACATTTGGACCATCATACGATCCCTTATTAAGACCTTCCTCCTCTCCTGATGCACCTGGAGACGGATCATCTCAATCTCTAGAGCAATAGTGGGTGGTGCTGGAGTGAATTTAGAATAGGTTCTTCCCATCCTCTTTTGGACAGCATCCATATCCTCTTCGACATGCGCACCTGAGAGTGGTTCCTCACCATCTGAACCCACGGCCACCCTACTATTGTTAATTATGTTAGTCCTCCTTCTTTTGCCTGCAGAAGTAGAGCCATGTCTGACCAAAAAAAGGTGAAGGGGGAATCAATAGGTATTACCTTAACGGTATCGATAAATGGCACCCTCGCTTGCTTGCACAAGGCAATTATAAGATAGCGGAGAAAGAACATATTCTTCTTTCCCTGGTGGAACATCTTCCACTCGGAAATAATTTCTGCCCTAATATTCAGCCAGATGCCACCACCAAAGCTCGAGGAAAGATTACATCGGTACGGTTGCCTGACAGTCTGATCCTCTTGGTAACCAAATGGACCAACCTCTTAGCATTAGGAGACCACTCAATACTAGTGATGCCTTACGCAGTAGCTTAATAGACCTGATCCTAGCTCGTAGGCTCGACAAGAGTGTCTCTCAACCACTCCAGATCCATCTCTCTCACTCGGTCCTAGAAAGCATGGTTGGAGACCTTCGGCACCTCTAGGGTCTCATTAATATTAATGGCATTCAGGGGGAATTCAACCCCCCCAAATGCGAATGGCGAGACTAGGATAGTCCCAGGGGACGGCGGGAAGAACAATGTAGAACTCCAGCACGCATATACCTCTAGCGGCAGGGGGACCCTCAGTCAATGGTATCCACCTGAACTCTACTAATCAAGCATAGAATACATGCTCTTTATCCTTGAGCTTGTGCAACACAAATCCCCTTTCGCAATAGAAACCCGTGTTCCGGTAGTCGTGATATCTCTTTTGACTATCGACATAGGAAAAACGGATAAAAAGCAAATGTTTGTTATTTTGTCTGGCCATTTATAGATCCTAAAATTAGTTTAAAATGAGTTATGAAACTTGAAAGTAAGTCGGTGTAAGGATAACAATCATGGAGTAAGAAGCAAATTTTTTCTGCCAAGGGGTTAAGGCCATTGTCTGGCGACATCCTACAACAGCAACCGTAATCCCGCTTGGAAATGAGTTAGCAAACAGGACAAGGATAACAATTTAGGAGTAAGAACGAATTTATTTTGTGCCAAGGGGTTAAGGCCACTTTTTGGTGGCATCTCTCCATAGAGGCCATAATCCCGCCCTGACGGGATTGTGGACGCCTCCTTAGTGGAATGAAGGCCGCAAGAGCAACCTTCACATACGATGAACTTCAGACGCAACAATCACTACAACAAATATAATACATAGCTACGAAATTATTATCTATGATATGAAATTTTATGTTTGTTCTTAAGTATATGGGGCAGACACTTGTAGTGTTGAAACATAAAAATACATAGGGAATTGTTTTCTAGTAAATCAAAAAAGTAATTGGAGCCATTTGTTAAGTAGTGTTAGTCACGAATTTAAAGTAATCGGTAACACAAAATTTCAACACTAGTAATATATCTAATTCATTTTAAATTATTTTGTCTTAAAATTAATAATTATTCTGTCACAAAAAATATCATATCAAAAAATATGTTGTTAAAATATAGACAAATTAAAGTTCGTAGTTAAATGTTAAAAGTTTTAGTTATAAATAGATTTAATTATGCCATTTATTTTCGTCATTAATTATATAAATAAGTTGTGATAAAGATTTTATTGTCTCTAATCAATCTGCGATTTAGTGGGAATAAAAAGCAATTGTTACAAAAATATGTAAGGTGTTCAATAGCGACGAATTTAAATTTGTAATGAATAATTCAACTATTTGTTACGATTAAAATTCATAGCTAAGTACAATTTTTTTGGTACAATTGTTCATAATTACAATTAACAACTTACAAAAAGAATAATACAAGTGGTTCATAAGAAATAGTAAGAGTTTATTTGTTAATTGGCGGGGGAAAATATCAAAACCATTGAATTCAATCAATTTTGTAAAATTTAAAAAGTTCAATTCATTATTTTTTTTTCTAAAATTATGCAATTATATAACATGCATCATTTGAAAAATACAGTCCAGGTTATAAGTACCATGAGTGGGTACGGTTCTACCACTCGAATTGCTAACATTTGTTGGTTTAACACTTTTACTTTTTATTTAATACACTTTCATCAATAAAGATGATAGAAAAAATAATTTCTCCAAGTCATGGTGCTAATTTTTGTGTGTGTATTTATTTTTTATTGGTAAACTGCATAGACTAAGTCGATCGATTTGCTTCTATCTAAAAATATGTACATATTGAATAGTAATTCAACATACATACATAGAGAAACTATACAAAGATAATATTGACTCACAAGCTTAGTCTTTGCAAAGGTGTAAAATATTTCATAAATTTCTGTTAACTTTTTCCATCGGTGTGAAAATCAAAATAAAATAAGAAATGGAGGAAAAAATAAATAAATGAACCAACAAGGATTTCAAATATATTATGATGAAGTACTATAATTGTCACATCCGGATTTACCCCCCAGACATAACCGGTGTCGTTGTCCTTTTTAATGACTAAGACTAGCCTCTTAGTCTCATGTCATTACATTTACAAGTTAAAAAATGTGGAAAAATTTAAAACTTTCATTACATCTACTTGGAGGTTTACATAGACTTCTACATACACAAAATATAGTCGTATCGAGTATACATAGACCCTTCATATAAGAAGGTTACATATCCTTCTACTTTTATTGCACATGCATATATATAAGATAGACAGATAGTCTCAAAAATTGTCTCATCTCATACCATCTAAACTATTATCACAATATGGGTATAGCCCTACATCAAATGTAAAGAAGCCACATATAGGCTTATACAAGTCGTACACAATGAAAGTGGAATGAGCATAAAAGTCTTAGAAAAATTGTTGGTTTAGGAGAACATTTTAATATATTTTTTATTATTAAAATTATATTGAAATGTTATTGCATGCATACTTGTCAGAAAGTGAAACATAATAGCATAAGTTCTAGCAAATTGTATAACTTATTTTTCGCAGTAAATTTGTCTTAATTGTCATTCAGTTATCCGTTGTTAGTATTGCATGGCAGAATATGTAATGGTCAACTAGGACCATTATTTCTCCATAACATTTTACTCTTTAATCCTCCATTATTCTTTGTAACATATGTAACCTCTAGGCCATTTATCTTCACTATTTACTACACCATTTATCTTCCTATTCATTGCTAGGAAGACTTCTTGTAGTATTAATAGTGGTGGTCTCCTTTGGTTTGAACGCAAAATACACAAGGGAAAAACATAGAGTGAAAGAGTTTGTGTAAAAGAGAGTTCTTATTAGTTGAAGGGAGGTGTTCTTTTTTTTGGAGCTTTGGACTCAACTCTTATCTAGAGTTGTTGAGTTATTCTTTTTGAAGGATGTTGTATCCTGGAGGGGACAAGTCAAAGAGGAGTACTGTTGGACCGGTGAAAACATTTTGCTGCAGTGGGCTTGAATCTCTTTAAAGAGAGAGAGATATCCGCGCCTCAGCCTTGATGAGATTTACTTCTTTATTTTTATTTTTCAATTGTAATCTTGTGTTTTTGTTGTCCTATAATTTTTCACTAAAAAAAACAAAAGAACTTCATAGGCAAGATATTGGCATTGCCCTAGAAAAGTGAGGACCTACCCACTTGGATGATAGAAAATATCCAAGCCTTCTTCAAGTCGTCCGGAATGAGTCTTCAACGACCAGAACCTAAAATGTTTGTGAAAAGGGAAGAAAACTGGGTTAGTACTACACATGCACTAAGTATGAGACCATATACACATATAATATCAAAACATGCTAAAAAGGGACATTTATTCAAAACATGTCATTCTACCCCTTTAAAAACCTCATGCATAATCAAGCAAGTTATACCAACCAACCTAACATGCTTACTAAGTTAAACACGTAATATGCATTCCAACATACTTGGAAACCATGATTTAATGCAACCCTATAATCAAGAAATAACATCACAAGAATGAATAAGATTCAATCATATCATAATAAGCAAGACAACTACTCATGAATCCTTATCAAGTCAACAAGTGCAATGACCAAGCAAGGCCCCATAACCATACTCAATCAAGTAGCCTTAACAAGAAACCATAGCCAATGTCCAATTTCACATAATATAACATTTACATATACATTTCATTTTCTATTAACAATATAACCCAATGCATACTCATAAGTGAACTAACCAACATATAGTATCAACAATGTGCAAGTTTATCATGTACATATCATATATCATCATGACATAAACATATATAAGAACATCCTCCTAAGACTCTCCTAAAATACACCTAGTGCAATGCTTAGGTAGAGTCTCATTCCCCTACCTAGACTAAGCTAGAACCCTTAGGTTATCTAAGTTAGAGTTCAAGACCTTTAATTCGTTTTACCTTTTGGGTACATCTTTGCCTAACCGGCAATGACCACATGAGCTAGTGTGAAATCCGGTTTCGTAAAATCCTACACCGAAAGAAGGCGGACTACTTACCAAGGTAGTACCAAAACATGAAACATAGCAACTACGTGGATCCACTAGCTAGTATTCTTATGGGGGAAACATAGTTCAAGAACTAGGAGATATAGTTAAGACCCTCTTTATGCGCCATGAATTATAGTCTCCAATCTCGAGAGTAATGTAGTGTTCCTACCTTCTCTATGTGGGAAGGGACACTCCGCAATCTAGTTCACTCGGTGCTAAGCTAGATTCCCTTTTTGAAATGTCTTTAAGCCTTTAATTATAAATCATAACTTAGTTTAGGTCATAGGGTCTACCTTTTTTGTTATCATCATCATCAATAGCTCAATAATAATTAAATTAGTATAAGTCCTTTCATCACAATTCAATATAAATGAGGTTAACGCATTAGCATTTCATAGCATATCAAGGCACATTGATAGTTATCACCATCCTTATATCACATACACCTTAATAAACCTAACAACATAGTCAAGACATTTCAAATTCAACATCATACCACACTATCATCCTAATATAAGGCATACTCCAATATAACATCATGACTTAACCACAATTAATCACAATTAGAAGTAAAGATAAAGATTCCAAGACTTAGCAAGTCTTTCTCATAGTTATTCATTTAGCCCTTACCATAAAACACCAATTTAATCAAATTTAGATGTTCAATATAATAATTCAATGATAAACATGATAACAATACTAGAAGAGTCACTACACCATAATTCAACATCAATTAAATGCTTAAAACAAAGTTACTTAGGCCAATTTCTATAACCTAGATCATTACTCAAGATTAGCATGAAAGAAAAAAATCCATTCTAATTTGTTAATGATTGGTGTAAAAACCTCATCTAATAGTGATTTAATCCATAATCAATACAATTGAATCAATTACCACTAAATTACATCAAGATCAACCTTAGGGTTAGGGGTTAAAAATCATATTCTTCAATTTGAATCAAAACATTACAATTAATAATGATCACATTCAATTACATGTTAATATATCCATTATATCCTAAATAATCCATAAACAAATCAATTCACAACATCAATTTCGTAATTGGATGATACCCACATGAAAACTCAACTGCTGTAATCCATTTTGAAGGAACCTTTTGAGGAAAGAGTCTCAAAGGTGAATTAGATCCCATACCTTAACGTATGATGAAGAATTGATGGTGTATTATTCCCTTTACAACCCCCAAAACCTCCCCCTACATTGTCTTCAATGGTGGTTTCCAATAGAAAGAAAAAGAAAAGAAAGAAGAGAGTTTATTTTGTGAGTTATGTTTAAATTAATGAGGGTTGAGGGTATTTATATTGGGACTTAATAAACTTAATTACAGTCCCCTAAACCCCTAACTAACCACTAAACTACTTAATTAAATAAATAAATTAACATTAAAACGTGACGCAAAGGGGTCGTCTGTGAGTCGACGGGTTGGCCTCCCCTCCGTCATTCACTCCGTAGGTAAGTTCAGTATATGCAGGTGAGGGGATTCCTCAAATTTTTTAAATTGTGGGACATAGGTGTCATCGACGCCCCGTCGATCCACACACGGTCAATCCCTTGTCCCGTCGATGCACATTGCCAGGAAGGGTCGCCTCAAACTGCAGGGTTCCTACTGAAGGGACCTTGGCTGGTCCTTGGTGATTCGTACCATAATATTTCTACCATGAACAACTTAAACACCTATTATCTACCCTTTTACCATTTTTTGTAAATTTCCAACTCCTAAAATCTAGTAAAGTAAGCTAAGGCACGCTAGTACGCCTTTGAACCAACATTCGAACGTCATTGATATTCTTGGACGTTTTGGTTATTAATCTTCCTAAATGAGATATATTCATTAAAATTGACTTACCAACAGTACTTAGACTTCATGACACCTATGTTAGGCTTTATGACATGTCTTGGATTTTCAAACTGTTACATTATCCTCCCCCCCCCCCCAGGAACATTCGTCCCTGAATGACACTAAATCTCTTTTGAAGGAAGTAATAGACTGAAGACTAGAAGCCCAACCAGTCAACAATATCAAATCAACATAAATTATATCATTTCAACAAGATAAATTTTCAAAACTCAAATTTTCACACATCCGGCTCAAAACAATTCATCATGAGGTATTTCCTTCTCACAACACATATGGGCTCAATATACATAACATGAGTCAATTAGCACAAAGTTCAACTTGTCAATAGTTCACACAACCTTTCACTAAGACTCACTATGTCAAAATGAACAACATAACTCAAATAACCCAAAAAGGAAAAATTCATGTTTTAGAGGTACTACTTCAAAGTAATGCAACCCCAAAATGCACATTTTTGAAAGACTTCACCAAAAATCACGAAACTTCAATTACTAGTCATATTTATATTATTAAAAAAAATGACTAACCTTAATTAACAAAAAGATGAGGGTAACGGGACTTCATGTCGGCTTCGGCCTCGGCCTCCCATGTTGTACCCTCAACTAGATGATTCTTCTATAACACCTTAACGGAAACAACCTCTTTATTCCTTAACTTCTTGACTTTCCTATCAAGAATTTGAACCAAAACTTCCTCATAAGAGAGGTCATCCTTCACACCAACACCCTCAATAGGAAGAATGGACTCGGGATCACCGATACACTTTTTCAACATGGAAACAAGGAAAACCGGATGAACCGAAGCAAATTCACTAAGAAGATTCACTTCATAGGCAACCTTGACAACCCTTTGCAAGATTTCATAGGGACCCACATAACAAGGACTCAACTTTCCTTTCTTTCCAAATGTAACCACTCATTTCATTGGTGAGATTTTCAAATACACCTTCTTCAAACTCCAAATCCCTTCTCCTATAATCGACATAAGACTTTTGCCGACTATAGGCCGTAGTTCCTTATGATATGAAATTTTTCCAAAATCTTATAAACCAAATCAGGACCATGAAGAAAAGGCTCACCTAATTCAAACCATCCAATAGGAGACCTACACCTCCTACCATACAAGGATTCATAGGGAGCTATGGAAATGGATGAATGAAAACTATTATTATAAGCAAACTCCACCAAAGGCAAATGTTTATCCCAATTCCCTTTAAAATCAATAGTGCAAGCCCTAAGCATATCCTTAAGGGTTTGAATAGTGTGTTCCACTTGAACATCCGTTTGGAGATGAAAGGCGGTACTCAAGTTCACTTTAGTACCCAACCCATTTTGGAATGAACTCCAAAACCTAGATGTGAATTGTGCACCCTGGTCTAATATGATGGATAACGGAATACCATGGCGATGCACAATATCATCTACGCAGATTTTTGCATAATCTTCCGCTGAATATGTAGACTTGAATGTAATAAAGCGAGTAAACTTAGTCAACCTACACACAATTACCCATATGGAATCATATGACTTTTGAGTCCGAGGTTAACCCACTACAAAATCCATCTTGATGTCTTCCCACTTCTAAATAGGAATTTTAATATCTTGTAGTAAGCCATCCGGCTTTTGATGTTTGGCCTATAATTATTGGCAATCTAGACACTTAGCAACAAACTCCGCTATGTCCCTCTTCTCCCTTAGGTCGAGGTACATTTTTGTCGAACCCGGATCAATTGAGTAGCAAGACCATGGGCTTCTTCTAGGATCTTGTCCCTCAATCCATCTACATCGGGAACACATAATCTCCCTTGGTACTTTAACACACCATCCCCCCCAAAAGAGAATGACTCATTTAACTTGCCGAGAATCGATTCTTTCAACTCCATTAATGGTTGATCAAGGTATTATTAGGACTTCACCTCAACCATTAGAGATGACTTGGAGTTATGATGGACTATAGCACCCCCATTCTGAGAACCTTCCAACGCTACCCCTAACCTAGCCAACCTATGAACTTCCCTCGTTAGTTCCTTCTTGACTTTTTCAATGTGGGACACACTACCCATAGTCATACGACTTAGGGAATCCGAAACCACATTAGCCTTGTCGGGGTGATAGAGGACACTCATATCATAATTTTTCAACAACTCTAACCACCTTCTTTGTCGAAGAGTCAACTCCTTTTGGGTAAACATATATTGGAGACTCTTATGGTCAATAAAGACATCAACATGAACCCCATACAAGTAATGCCTCCAAATTATTAAAGCAAACACTACAGCCGCTAACTCAAGGTCATGAGTGGTATACTTTAACTCATGTAACTTAAGTTTCCTAGAGGTATAGGCTATCACTTTCCCTTGTTGCATAAGCACACACCTCAAACCTACTCGGGATGCGTCACAATACACAACAAAACCCTTTGTACCCTTCGGTAAAGTCAACACCGGAGCAAAAATGAGCCTATCTTTCAATAATATACAACTTTTCTCACATGCCTACAACCACTCAATTTACTTACTCTTTTGGGTCAAAGTAGTTAAGGGAGATGCAATGGACGCAAAACCATCCACGAACATACGATTATACCCCGCTAGACCCAAGAAACTCCTAATGTCCGTTGGAGTCAATGGTCTAAGCCAATTCTTCACCGCCATTTTCATTGGGTCTACCTCAACTCCTTCGCTTATGATTATGTTCCAAAGAAATATCATCGACATCAACCAAAACTCACACTTGCTATATTTGGTGAACAATTGATGTTATTTAAGGGTTAGAAATACCACCCTCAAATGACCCATGTGATCACACTTATTCTTTTAATATATGAAGATGTCGTCAATGAAGATAATGAAAAATGAATCTAGGTAATTTTGAAACACCCTATTCATTAGGTCCATAAACGTCGCAACATCATTAGTGAGACCGAAAGACATTACTAAGAACTCATAGTGCCCGTACTTAGTATGAAAGGTCGTCTTTGGTACATCCCCACCTCTCACCCTAAGTTGGTGATACCCCAATCTCAAGTCAATTTTTGAAAAGTAGCTCACCCCTTGGAGTTGATCAAATATGTTGTTAATCCGAGGGAGAGCGTACTTATTCTTAATAGTGACCTTGTTCAGCTGGAGGTAATCAATACACATTCTCAAGGACCCATTCTTCTTCTTCTTAAACAAAATTGGAGAACCCAATTAAGAAATACTAGACCTTATAAAACCCTTATCTAGTGAATCCTTGAGTTGAGCCTTCAACTCTTTCAATTCGGTTGGAGCCATCCTATAAGAAGGAATTGATATGGGATTTATATCCAATAGAAAATCGATACCAAAGTCAATTTCCGGTTTGGGAGGAACTCAATTGGAGGAATTTCGGAGTCTAGATCTTGGACTCTTACTATGTGATATAGACAACCCTTTAAGATCATTTTACATGCTTTTAAACAAGATATAATACGACCTCTAGGAATAGAATTCCCCCTTTCACTCTACAACGGGTTTATTTGGGAAGTTAAACCTCACCATCCTTCTCCTACAATCAATGGAGGCAAAACATGCATGCACCAATACATACCCAATATAACATCAAATGTCAAGCATAACGAGTTGTACTAGATCAACACAAGAAACTCTATTGGGCAACATTTATACACCCTTTTTGCAACAACCGACTAACCCACTGCAGTAGACTCTATAAAAGGTTCATGCAAATTATCGAGTAAAATATCAAACTTTTTGGATACTAAAGGAGTAAAAAATTAAAAAGTAGCACCGGGATCAAGTAAGGCATATACTTCAATAGAGAAGACTTTCAACATACCGGTCACCACGTCGGAGGAAGTCTCTCGCTTATCCCTAGAGCGGAGAGCATCGAAGTGGTTCTTCATGGGAGTATCACTATAACCACTTGCTTGAGCTTTACCACCCCTCTCCTGACACTTCAAGTTTGGACAATCTCTCATTTTGTGACCATTCTTGCCACAACTAAAGAAATTCCCATTTTATACCAAGCACTCACCAAGATGACCCTTTCCACATTTGGCACATGTAGGCTTCTCATTTGGTGAGTTTCCACTCCTTCCCTTTTTAGCTCTAAATTTATTTCCCTTTTCATCACGAGCCTTCGAGAACTTGGATGGAACATGATTAGAAACCCGCTTCTTAAATCTAGATTTGTCTTGTATTTCAAGCCTATAATTTGAAGAACCTCCATCAGATGATCTTGATCTCTTAGAATCTCTACTCTTTCGCTTATCACTTTCCTCCTCAACCCTTCTTGCGTGCACCATAAGATAGGAAATGTTCATATTGTCATGTAGGATAGCTGAATGGCATTCCTCATGTAAATCCTCCAACACCCCCATCACAAAACCGCTCATTTAATCTCTAGGGTCGGAGAACAAAGAAGGAGCATATTTTGAAAACTTAATGAATTCCAAGGAGGATTCATGAACACTTCTTCCTCCTCGGCGAAGGTTGATGCACTCCACTACTTTTTCCTCTCTCATCTCCCTAAGAAAGAACCGATCTACAAAATCCCATCTTGAAGATCTCCCAAGTCAAAGGACCACCTCTCAAGGGCCAATTATCCCTTTATTGCACAAACCATTCTTGTGCCAAGTCCTTGAGTTGATAGGTGGCCAACTCGGCCTTCTCACTTTTGGACAACCCCATAGCCAAAAGTATTTTAGAGACTTAATCGATGAATGTTGGGGGTCTTCATCAACCTTTGGCCCATAGAAAGTGGGAGGATTCATCCGAGTGAAATCCCTTAGATGGGAAGCCATAGTAGTTACTTATTTTTAAGGAGGAGGACCAAGCTCCCGGTTGGATTGCGACGTCATAGCTTAGGCTTGGATAGTGGAGTCTTGAGCCAATTGAATAAGAGCAGCCTTTATATCTCTATCCGTCAAGGGTGGAGGGTTGATTGGAGCTTGTTCAACATTAGCATCTTCTTCAAGTGGAGGAACTTACTCACCATGGGGAGGAGCTCTCGCATTGGCAATTTCCTCTTTAAGTCTTTGAGCCACATTCTTTCGAGTGTTCATGCTTCTTATAAGCAAAACAATAAGATTAGACGCAAAAGCACACCATAAGTATACTCTAACGGCATGATATAAGATTTCCAATAAAGAGAATGATTCCTAAGCATCATATAGATTCCTATTCATAAGTGTGGCGCGCTTCACAATTATGAATACAAACCTACATAGACATGGAAGAGAGAGACATAACTCAACGATATTCAACCTGATGCTCTGATACCAAGTTTTTCACATTCGGGTTTACCCCTTAGACGTAACCGGCAACGTTATCCTTTTTAAGGACTAAGAATAGCCTCTTTGTCTCATGTCATTACATTCATAGGTTGAAAATGAGGAAAAATTTAAAACTTTCATTACATCTACTTGTAGGCTTACATAGACCTCCACACACACACAATATAATCTTATTGAGTATACATAGACCCTTCGTATAGGAAGGTTACATAGAATTCTATTTTTATAACAGATACATATATATAAGATAGAAAGATAGTCTCAAAAAAAATTCATCTCTTACCATCTAAACAATTATCGCAATATGGGCATAGCCCTACATCAAATTTAAAGAAGACACATATAGGCTTATACAAGTCGTACAAAATGAAAGCGGAATGAGAATAAAAGTCTTAGAAAAACAAAAGAACTTCATAGGAAAGATATTGGCATTGCCCTCGGAAAGTGAGGACCTACCAACTTGGATGATAGAGAATACCGAAGCCTTCTTCAAATCGTACAGAATGAGCCTTCAACGACCGGAACCTAAGATATTTAGTGAAATGGAAGAAAACGGAGTTAGTACTCCATATATACGAAGTATGAGACCATATACACATATAATAGCAAAACATTCTAAAAAGGGATATTTAGTCAAAACATTCCATTCTATCCCTTTAAAAACCTCATACATAATAAAGCAAGTCCTACCAACGAACCAAACATTCTTACTAACTACAACACGTAATATGCATTCCAACATACTTGGAAACCATGATTTACTACAACCCTATGATCAAGGAATAACATCACAAGAATGAATAACAGTCAATCATATCATAATAACCAAGACAACTAGTCATGAATCCATACCAAGTCAACAAGTGAAATGACTAAGCAAAGCTCCATAACCTCACTCAATCAAGTAGCCTCAACAAGAAACCATAACCAATGTCCAACTTAACATAATATAACATTTAGATATGCATTTCATTTTATATTAACAATATAATCCAATGCATACTCATAAGTGTACTAACTAACATATAGTATCAAAAATGTGCAAGTTCATCATACACATATCATATATAATCACAACATAAGCATACAAAAAATATCCTCCTAAGACTCCCCTCAAGGCCAGGCCAACTAGTGCAATGCTTATGTAGAGTCCCATACCCCTACCTAGACTAAGTTAGACACCTTAGGTTATCCAAGTTAGAGTTCAAGTCCTTTAATTAATTTTATTTTTTGGGAACATATTTTCCTAACCGACATAGACCACATGAGCTAGTGTAGAATCTGGTGTTATAAAACCCTACACCGAAAGAAGGAAGACTACTTGCCAAGGTAATACCAAAACATGAAACATAGCAACGACGTGGATCTACTAGCTAGTATTCCTATGGGGGAAACATAGTTCAAGAACTAGGAGATATAGTTGTAACCCTCTTTATGCGCCATGCATTATAGTCTCCAATTTCAAGAGTAATGTAGTGTTCCTACCTTCCCTATGTGGGAGTGGACACTCCTTAATCTAGTTCACTCGGTGTTTCATACTTGATTCTTCTTCCATTCAAGTAGCCAATTCCGAAGGCTTTTCAAAGATTCTTCCAAAAACCATAAAGTCCTATTTGAATTCTAAGCATGCAAAAGGTTTAAAGTGATGTTTTATGGATTGAGAAATGTTAATTGAATGTTTTAAGATAAAAAAAAAACTCTACAAACTCATGTAATTTATGAATTGCTAATTTTGGATCTAATATGGGTGAATTAATCATGGAATAATCTTATTGATTTCATGTGTAGATTGTGTTGGGCTATTGAATTATGTGTTGATCAATGTTAGAATTGTTCGTGGCTGCCTTATAATTTTGATTATCTATATTGAGTATTTATGGTTGAATTGTTGGCCTAGTCGTATGTGTATTTTTATCGTAAAGATCTCTTGTTATGTGAGTTTATTGAAAATGCAAAAGGATGATAATTACGGCTATTGGGAGGTGGTGAGTTACCTAATTCCTTTGTTTAGTATAGATTGGACAGTTAATGGTTTTTAATTGGTATGGTCCACTTACGGTGGCAGTGATCGTTATATATATATATATATATATATATATATGGCCTTGTCGTCATTATTATGTGAATTATTGTTTGATCATGACATGGTATATATGAAGTTATAAAGTGAATGTACTCATGTGATATCTATATGATCTTGTATGGGTATTATAATGATATGATTGAATGCATTGCCTCTCTAGTTGATGATATATCATGTTAAGGACTAAGGAGAGCCTTTAGAGAATGATGTGGTATCTTTTGTGGTAGACTAATTGTCCCTACTTGGTACTTGAAAAGGTATTGAATGAATGAAAGAATGAAAGTTTAGGATTAGTAGTTTCTTCCTTCCTTGAATGATTATATGAGGTATTCTAGAGTATGTCTTGAACCGGTAAACCTAAGCATGCTTCCCCTTTCTTGACGAGTCTAGAACCCTAAGTGAATTTGAAACCTTGAATAATGTAAAGAAGGTTAATGATGACTTTTTGATCAATAGGTCTAAGGCGCCCTTTAAAGAGTATTCAAGTGAGCTATCCTAATAGACCTTGGTTGACAGCACCAGTGGACCCATCCTTTGGAAGAAAAAGTATTATGAGATGGTAGGACTTAGTGATGGTACCTTATATAATATGCCTAGGGAATGAACTACTCTATGAGAAACAAGGCAAAGCACTAAGATAAGATGCTTGTAGTAGTAGCTCTACTTGATAGGAGACTATAGCATTAGAAGCCCTTGATATTCTTTAACCATGTGCCAACATTGGATGATTACTAGTTCTACCTTTGGCAAGTAGAACACTTTCCATGGTGTGGGATCCTTTATGACACCGGATTCCAAACCTAGCTCATATGTTCTATGTCGGTTAGTGCCTATTTTCATCATATGGGATGTGCATTCTAGTTTTGGAGAAGTTCTACAATGTATAGGTAGTGGAATGGAAATCTATCTATACATGAAACGAATAGGCTTTGAAAATCGATGATGAGTTCCTTAGGTATTTCAAAACCATTAGGTGAAGTCCTCTAATTATTTACTTTTCTCTTAAATGGCTTGATGAATAATGTTGACTTAGTTAAATCATGTTGAATAGAAAGGTTCTTATCTAGGACAGCTTTGAGGATTACTTAGGTAGTCTTGAAGAGGGTGTATGGGCAGTCTTTTTATGACTTACTAAGGTTAGTCTTAACATAATCTTAGGCAGAGAGTCGAAATAATGAAAATGAATATTCTTACTTTGGGAAGTTTTGAGAATCATCTAGGTGTGTGTGAAGGGGTTGTATAGGTGGCCGCTTCATATCTTACTTAGGTGGATCTTAGTATAACCTTTGGTAGGAGGTCTAAATGATGGTTCTCGGTTATAGAAACTCCCACAGAAGTTATTGTATTCTTATATACACCAGTTTACTTGTACTTTTATATACATGTCAAAATTAGTTGTATGTTGCATACTTTGATATATTTAGGTATTGTTTCAGACATTTTTCTTTATATTGCACTTACTTTTAAATTGTATTCTATTAAATGACTTAAATTATTCATGAGTTGAGAAGATCCAAGGTAAGTGTTTCTTCTTACTCCTTTTAACGCTTAAGTGTTGTTAGCATTTCAACTCGCTTACTCGTACATTCAATGTACTAGCATGCATCATATTATGATGCAGACTCATAACTAGGATCAGCATTCAGTGCACTATCGATCTAGTGAGCAGCTTAGAGTCATTTGGTGATCCCCCTTCATTCAAAGGACATCTTTATCATCAGTTAATTGTTTTATTTAGATTTTAGTTGTTAGGATGATTAGGGGTCCTGTCCCAACATTCATCTTTCATCTCTCTTTTAGAGGATTCATAGTTAGACACTATTAGTTTTCCTTAGTCTTTTCATTCCACTTGTAATTAACTAAGACTTGAAGTTGCCATTTTTCCTAAGTATACATTTAAATTTAATTCTTGAGTTATCTCATGATTGTAAGTCTTTCTCTAAGTTAAGTAAATCAGGCCAAGGGTTCGCTCAAATCCTGCAATGGTCGTTGTATGTCGGCCACGTCCAGGTTGTAGGATCGGGGCGTGACAAACTAGATATCAGAGCACAGAATTCAAGAGTCCTAGGGAGTCTATGAAGCCGTGTCTGTAGAGTCTTGATGATCCGTGTGAAGCATGCCATATCTATTCTTAGGAGGCTACAACATTTTGGAATTCCTCACTTCTTTTATATTCCTTTTCATGTGTTAGAGTTTATATCTAAAAGTCTCTCTCTAATTCGTGCTTGCGCGTGTTTGAGAGAATCATATCTCCACGAAGAGAAGGAAGAGGTCGTCAAGCTAGGAGGGATGTTGAACCTCAAGAGTAGAAATTACAAAATGCACATGAATTGAATCCATAAGGAGAAGTTATTAATGTTGAGTTCATAGAGGAAATTAAGATGGTGAGTCAAGTTGTGACTAACCAGGTTAGTCAACAAAGGGAACCTCAACTAGAAGGGGTTGGCACCTCGAGGATTCATGAGTTTTTGAGAATGAACCCTCAAAGTTTCACCAGTTCGAGCACTATTGGGTATTCAGAATACTTTGTGAAAGAGTTGAAGAAGGTATTTGATGTGATGCATGTCATTGGTGTTGATAGAGTAGAATTAGATGCTTACCAACTGAATAATCTGGCTGGGACTTGGTACAACAAGTGGAAGGAGGGCAGAGAAGATAATACACTACATCCGAATTGGGCTTGCTTTGAACAAGCTTACTTGGGGCGTTTCTTTTCTCGGGAACTCACAGAGGCCAAGGTACGTGAGTTATTCAACCTTAATATAGAGTCACTCAGTGTGCATGAGTATGGTTTGAAATTTACCCACCTATATCATTATGCTCCGGAGATGGTTAAGGGCATAAGGAGTAACATGAGTTTGTTTGTTGTTGACTTGGGTCGTGCTTCAAGAAAAGAGGGACAAAGTGAAATGCTTATTGGAGATATATACATTTCGAGGTTGATGGTCTATGTACAACAGATAGAGGAGGAAAAGATGAAGGACAAAGAAGAGTACAAAAACAAGAAAGCCAAGACTGGAATAAGTCTAAGTAGCAGAAAGTTGGTTCGAATCGGCCATAGTTTCTGAAATAAAAGGGGTCTGCACCATCATCTACTAGTGCACCTGCGCCATGAGACATAGTTGAACATCATGGTCAGAACTCTCGAGCTAAAACTGCATATTGACATGGTAGTGTGGCTCATGGAAGGTAGTAAGCCTCTTGCCTTCACCAAGTGTAATGGAAACCACTCCGGTGTTTGTTGTGAGGGCCTCGTGTGTTGCTTCAAGTATGGCAAGACCAGGAATATCATGAGGGAGTGAACAAAGAACAAGAAAGGCAGTGGTAATGAAGGCAATAGAGCTCAGTCTTCATCAGTTGCTCCACCAGACAGGGTTTCACCTAGGGGAACTATTATGGTGGTGGTAGAGGAACAAACCGCTTGTATGCTCTCAATAATTACTAAGAACATGAGTGATTACCAGACGTTGTCACTTATATGATTCGAGCCTTTGACCTTACTGTTTATGAATTGTTAGAACCAGGAGTGAGTTTATCTTTTGTAACTCCCTATGTTGCCATGAACTTTTAAATTATTCTTGAGCAACTTAGTGAACCATTCAGTGTTTCCACACCTGTTGGTGAATCCATTCTAGCAGAAAGAGTGTATCGTGATTGTCATGTTTCCGTCAGTCACAAGAGTGCCAGAACTGATTTAATTGAGTTAGACATGGTAGACTTTGATGTCATTATCGGTATGGATTGGCTTCATGCCTGCTATGTCTCAATTGACTGTAGAACTCAAATAGTCAAGTTTTAGTTTCCAAATGAGCCAGTTTTAGAGTGGAAAAGTAGTACAACAGTGCCTAACACTTTGTTTTGATCATTGTTACCCATTGTTTTAGAATGTATTGTATTGTATTGTACTCTATTGTACTGTATTGTATTGTAGATACAATGTTTGGCTAGACTGTATTATTTGTTGTTGTCTAATAAAATTTTTATTGTTTGGTTTGACTATATCGTACTGTATTCTAATTTATAAATTTACAAAAATATCCTAATTATTCTAGGGTAAGAGGTTTGACTAGATTCAAATAATTAAGATAAAGGGTAAAATAGTATTTTGAAATATTATGTAAATATATAATTGAAAAAAGAAATTAAGTAACAATGGGAACACACCAAATTAGTTGTTCAATAAAATAGGGATCTTCATTGTTACGTAACAACCAAATATAACAATACAATATAATACATTTTAAGTAACAATCAAAACAAACATTATAGGTATAGTAACGATAAAATATAATACAATAGATAACAATGATCCAAACATAGTTTAGGGGTCGATTCATTTAACAGTTTAAGGCGAGTGAGTTAGTTTCTAAGGGGAGTATGTACCACTTAGTCCGAGTTAATGACTATAGTGATGAGATGCCTTCCCTTCAGTCAGTTCCTATAGTAAAAGAGTTTCCATAAGTTTTTCCTGATGATCTACCCAGAGTCCCTCCTGAAAGAGAGATAGACTTCGGCATAGATCTTCTTCCATATATTTAACCAATCTCTATTCCTCCATACACCAACAGAGTTGAAGGAACTGAAGAACAATTGAAAGATCTTTTGGATAAAGGTTTTATCCGACCAAGTGTCTCTTCTTGGGGCACTCAAGTCTTGTCACCATCAGGAATAAGTAGATGATATTTTCGACCAACTTTAGGGTGCTTCCTGCTCCTCAAAAATTGATCTAAGATCAGTTTACCATTAGTTCAAAGTTAGGGAATGTGATGTTATAAATACAACTTTTAGAACCAAAAATAGGCATTATGAGTTTTTGGTTATGTTTTTTGGTTTGACCTATGTGCCTGCAGCTTTCATTGGTCTCATGAATAGAGTCTTCAAACCTTATTTAGATATGTTTATTATCGTCTTCATTGATGACATACTAATATATTCAAGGAACGAAGAAGATCATGCCAGTCACCTCAGGATAGTTTTTCAGACTTTGAAAGATAAGGACTCATACATCAAGTTCTCCAAGTATGAATTTTGGCTTAAGTATGTGGCATTCTTGGGCCACATAGATTATGGTGATGGAATTAGAGTGGATACCCAAAAGATAAAAGCATTTCAGAGTTGGGCTAGACCTACGTCTCCAACTGATATTAGATGTTTCTTGGGTTTTGCTAGCTATTATAGAAGGATTTTTTAGGGTTTTTCATCTATTTCGTCTCCGTTGATCAAGCTGACTGAGAAAACAACTAAGTTTCTATAGTCCGAAGCTTGTGAGAAAAGCTTTCAAGAGTTGAAAAAGAGGTTGACTATTTCTCCAGTCTTGACTTTACCAGAGGGTACCCAAATTTTGTTGGTGTATTCTGGCGCATCAAGAGTTCGTTTGGGTTGTGTGATAATGAAGAATGGAAAATTTATAGCTTATGCCTTCATTGAAGGATCATGAGAAGAATTATCCAACCTATGACTTAGAGTTAGATGTCGTAGTTTTTGCCTTGAATTATGGTGTCACTACATGTATGGTGTTTATGTTGACATATTCATTGGCCACAAGAGCCTACAATATGTGTTCACCCAGAAAAAGCTAAATCTCTATAAAAAGGAAGTGGTTAGACTACTCAGGGATTATGATATGAGTATTATTTATCACCCAGGTAACTCTAATATTATGGGGATTACCTCCCATGTTTAGGAAGAAAAGAAGGAGTTAGCTAAAGATGTGCACAGACTTGCACGCTTGGGAGTCAGATATATGGATCCCGTATAAGGGGGAATAGTAGTGACCAATGGGGATGACTCATCATTAGTGTCAGAGGTGAAAGAGAATCAAGACTAAGACCCCATTTTTATTGAATTGAAGGCGAATGTTCATAAGCAAAGAGTATTGGATTTTGAACAAGGGGGAGATGGTATGCTGAAGTATCAAGGTAGATTATGTGTAACTAGGGTGGATGGACTCCAAGAGAGGATCATGGAGGAGGCTCATAGCTCTATATATTCCATTCATCCGGGTTACACTAAGATGTACCGCGTCTTGAGAGTATATTGGTGGGAAGGTATGAAGAAGGACATTGCTAGGTTTGTCGCCAAGTGTCCAAATTGCCAGCAAGTGAATGTAGAACACCAAAGACCTGGAGGTTTGGCTCAAAATATAGAACTTTTTGGATGGATGTGAGAGATTATTAACATGGACATTATCACAGGCTTGCCAAGGTCTCACGCGCAACATGATTCTATTTGGGTAATTGTTAATAGAATGACAAAATCAATCACTTTTGTCTATAAAGACTACCCTTACAACCGAGGATTATGCTAAATTGTACATTCAGGAAGTGGTAACACTTCATGGAGTTCCTATCTGCATCATTTCAGATATACGTGCACAATTTACTGCACAGTTCAAGAAATCTCTCCAGAATGGTTTGGGTTCAAAGGTGAACATAAGCACTGTTTTTCATCCTCGGACAGAAGGAAAAGAAGAGTGTACTAGCCAGACCTTAAATGACATGATGATATCTTGTGAGATTGATTTTAAAGGGAATTAGGATGATCACCTACCTCTCATTGAGTTCTCCTACAACAATAGTTATCATTCGAGCATCCAAATGGCTCCATGTAAGGCTCTTTATGGGAGAAGATGCAGATCTCCTATAGGGTGGTTCGAGGTTGGTCAACCAGGGTTGATAGGACCCTATATAGTTCACCATGCTTTGAAGAAGGTGAAAGTGATTCAAGATAGGCTGAAAACGGCACAGGGTCGCCAAAAGTCCTATACAAATGTTAGGAGAAGGTTGTTAGAGTGTGAGGTTGATGATTGGATATATCTTAAAGTTTCACCCATGGAGGGTGTTATGAGATTTTGTAAGAAGGGGAAACTTAGTCCCCGGTATATTATACCTTATAAAATATACAAGAGAGTTGAGAATGTAGCTTGTGAGTTGGAACTACCACAAGAGTTAGCAATGGTTCATTCGATATTTCATATTTCTATGTTGAAGAAGTGCATGGGTGATCCTTCTTTGATTGTACCAACTGAGAATGTTGGGATTAAGGATAGTTTATAATATGAAGAGATTCCAGTTCAAATTTGGATCGTCAAGTTCGCAAGTTAAGAACAAAGGAAGTTGCATCATTCAAAGTCCATTAAGGAATCAATTTGTTGAAGAAGAAACTTAGGAAGCTGAGGAGGATATGAACAAGAGATATCAACATCTCTTTGAATCCGGAGAGAATGGAGATCAAGGTACTAAATTCTCTTCTTAGAGCTTTATAAGGCTATGTGTACGCATGTTATTACTTGCTTTTGTTTGTTGAGTGTTGAAATGATGTTACTATCCTTATCTTAGTGAAAGAAATCTCATTCAAGGACGAATTTTCCCTAGGGGGAAATATTGTAACATCTCGTAACATAAAATAGCTAGGAATAAGCTAAGAAGACCAAAATAATCACTTTTGGAAAGAAAAGGGGAAAATTTGGAAAAAAATTCCTATGTGTAAAAAGTGAGATTTTGGTCATTTTCAAATGACCATAACTTATAGCTCAGGATGAGTTCAAGGTAGTTCTTGTTATGGTTGGAAAAATATTTCCAACGACGCCGAGTTTGCACAACTTCGATATCGTATGAGGGAGATAAGTCTTTCAAATGTTGGGTTGTTGAAGTAAGAGAAGTTCAATTCCGAACATTAGTAAGGATAAAGTAGTCTTTTTACCCATTTATTTCCTAAATCGTGTTAAGGGTTTAATTGGGGTAAAAACAAATTTTGGTCTAATTAGAAAAAAGTATTAGTCACGCTTAGCGCTTGGGAGAAAAGAGAAAGGACAAGAAGAAGGCAGAACAAGCAAGATGCCGCCAAGAACGCCAATAGATTCTAATGAAATTCGTCAGGGGTGATCCCTATTAAGGTATGTAAGATCTTTCGTGTTGGATTAATTCATGAATACATCAATTTTACTCATTTTGTATTTTTGGAGTTGTTCATATGATTTTATTGAGTTCTTGATAAATCTTGTCGAATCTCTTTTGGTTAAGTTAATTGAGTACCCATTGATGTTTATTAGTAATTTTCAATGTCGTTTTTGAGTTAGATCTTTTGGGTATTGATAGTATTGATGATCCTAAAGGTTTGGGGGATAGAACCATGGAGGTTTAGGCGTTTTGGGATTTGAAATCGAGTTGAAAAATCCGTCAGACGCACCTGGGAAAGCCAGGTGTGTCGCTCCTACAGTGCACCACAAGTTGGTCTCAGTTAACAAGGTCCTGGAGAGGTGCAAACCAGTGTGCCAGAGCCAAGCCTCAGTAAATTTAGGCTACCACGGCGCCACCAGTATGCTCAACCAGGCATTTTTCATCTACTTTTCATAGTTTAGTCCTTTTAAGTCCTTCCAAGGTACATTAACACCTTCCATTGATTCTAATTACTTCAAATGATTTATAAATACCTAGATATTATTAAAGAACTCAAATCATAACCTTGAATCCATAATTCAATACAAGGAAAGTTAAGATCAAAGTCAAGGAAGTTAGAGGCAGGTCTAAACATAAGAAGTAAGTCAAAGTAAAGTTCTTAAAGGTTTTCAAGAGTCTTATTTAAACATTTAAAACTTCTTTCTAAGACTTATAGTAAAGAGTTAAGTTGAAGTGTTTTTCTTCAACGGTACACGGGGACTAAGTATTCCCATAGAGACATAAAAAATTATTCTGACTTAGACAAGTAAGGATACTTTAATTTCTAAGGAGCCTTAAGGAAATTTTTCAGAAATGATCTATAGCTATCTACAAGAAATTAGCAGAGAAACTAAGATTTCCAAGATAGACTTTAAGCTAAGTATTTTGAGCACTAATCTCAAAAACATAATCAATATATTTTGAAAATATAAGATCCAGTATGATTTGGGATTAATATTGAGCACCGATATGGGGAAGAGTTTAGACAACTCATAGACCCCGTAAATCATGTAGCCATCATAGAAAAAAAAGGGTCATACTTTTTAGATGAACCCTCTTCACGGTAACCAAGTGATTCCATTAGGAAGATTAGGTCTTATACCTTTGGCCCGGTAAAGGATGTGTTGTCAACGTGAGATAGATCGTTGTATCATCACAATAGCTCTTAAGTGATGGTTATCAGTTAGAAAAACTCCACAGAAGTCATTGTATTCTTATATACACCAGTTTACTTGTATTTTTACGTACATGTCAGAGTTAATTGTAGCTTGCAAACATTCAGAGATTTCAGTATTTTTTAGACAGTTTTCTTTATGTTGCACTTACTTTTAAATTGTATTATATGGAATGAGTTAATTTATTCATGAGTTGTGCGGAGTCAAGGTAAGTCTTCTTTCTTACTCCTTTTCAAGCTTAAGTATTGTTAGCATTCCAACTCGGATACTCGTACATTTAATGTATTTATGCCGGTTGGCCTGCATTGTATTATGATGTAGACGCAGGTAACTAGGATCAGCATTCGGTGCACCGTTGATTAAGTGAGCAACTTAGAATCAGTTGGTGATCCTCTCTTCATTCGGAGGACATCTTTGTCATGAGTTAATAGTTTTATTTATCTTCCTGATTTTAGGATGATTAGGGGTCCTGTCCTAACATCCATCTTTATTTTAGAAGCTTTCTAGAGAGAGAATGTTAGTTTTCCTTAGTCTTTTCATTCCACTTGTAATTGACTAAGACTTGAAGTTGCCATTTTGGCTAAGTATTAAATTTAAATTTAATTCTTGAGTTATCTCATGAGTGTAAGTCTTCAGCTAAGTTAAGTAAGTCAGGACAATGGTTCGCTCAAAGCCAGCAATAGTCATTGGGTGTCGTCCACTTCCAGGGTGTAGGCTCGGGGTGACATAAATCTACCAACTAAATCACATTATTTATTCTAACTTATTTAAACAATTTTAACTAGTTTAGTTTTTCCTAAATACAACAACTAAATTCACCAACTAAACTACACTGTGTTTTCTAACTTATTTAAACAACATTAACAATTTAACCACTTTATTATTGACCTTATAACAACTATATTCACCAACTAAATCACATTATGTTTTCTAACTTATTTAAACAACTTTAACAATTTAACTACTTTGTTGTTGACTTGATACAACAATTAAATTCACCAACTAAATCACGTTATGTTTTCTACTTATTTAAACAACTCTAACAAGTTTAGTATTGACTTAATTCCAAAATTAAATCCACCAACTAAATCACATTATTTATTCTAACTTATTTTAACGATTTTAACTAGTTTTGTTTTTCCTAAATACAACAACTAAATTCAGCAACTAAACAACATTATGTTTTCTAACTCATTTAAACAACTTTAACAATAACTGCTTTATTAATCACTTAACAACTTAACTACTTTATTCCTAAACTAAAGCTTAATATCAACACTAAATAGACACAAATTGATCTTATAAGAAAATCAATTAACTCATCAATAAGATCATCTAGTGTTGGTACTTATTCTAAACAAATATAAATTTAAAGATAAGTGTCAACACTAGACGGACACAAATCAATCTTGCAAGAAAATCAATTTTGTCATCAATAGAATCAACTAGTGTTGGTACTTCTGCTGAAAGAATATATTGCTTCTAATTTAAAGCTAAGTGTCAACACTAGATGGACCCAAATGGATCTTGCAAGAAAATCTATTTTGTCATTAATAGGATCAACTAGTGTTAGTATTTATGCTAAACAAATACATTATTCGTAAATTATAGATTAATATCAACACTAGATGGACACAAATCGATCTTGCAAAAAAATGAATTTTGTCATCAATAGGATCAACTAGTGTTGGTACTTATGCTAAACAAACACATTATTCCTAAATTAAAGCCTAATATCAACACTAGATGGACACAAATCGATCTTGCAAGAAAATTAATTTTGTCATCAATAGGATTAACTAGTGTTGGTACTTATGCTAATTAAATAAACACTCGATCAACATAAATAAATTATAACAAAATTAAAGCAGCATATCAATACTAGATGGACACAAACACATTGTTGAAAACAATTGTAATTGAAATTTAGAAGTTTAGAAGCACCAACTTTATCTTCTACTTTGATGAAAGAATCAATATAATTTTGTATCAATTTTTTTAGATTTTGAGCTATCTCAGTTGCCTAGCAGGAAAAGTTCTAAAATTAATTTAATATATATGAAGTTCAAGTTTCATTCATGTCGAATTTTTAAACTTAATTAGTTATATAATCAAGCTAATTAATTAGTTGTAATTTGAAGTTATAAGTTTAAGTTCAACTTCACATTCTAAGTTGAAGTTATAAGTTCTAAGTTCAAGTTTAAGTTCTTAGTTCAAATTCTAATTTCAAGTTCAAGTCTAATTAAGTTATACTAGTTAAGGTCAATAAGATTTTCAAGTAACCAAAATTCTACTTAAGTTCAAATAAAATCCAAGTTGTAATAAGAAGAAAAATTAAGTTATAAAAAATTAAAGTAAACAAAATTCCAAGTTCATATTCCTAATTAATTTCAATTTATAGTAAATTCAAATCCATGAAGTTCTAAATTCAAACTACTCCTAAATTCCAAATTCATAAATCAAAGTATATATAGTGTCAAAATTCCAAATTCAAACTACTCCTAAATTTCAAAATCAAACTAGTCTTAAAATCACAATTATTAAAACTAGCTCTAAAATCTCAAAATCTAACTTGTGCTCAAATCCTAAATTCAAACTAGATAGTTATTCTTAATCCCAAAATCAAACTATTACACTAAATAATTCAAACTCTAGTTAGTCCTAAATCAGAAAATCAAAAAATGTTAAATAATACCTAAATTCAAGCAACTCCTTAAACTAGACCCTAATTCAAACTAATCCTACAATTCCAAATTAAAACTAATTAACTAAAAAATACACAAGTTCAAGCAAATCCTAAGATCATACCCTAATTCAAACTAACCCTAACAATAAAATTTTCAATTCACTAACTAACTAACAATTCTAATTCAAACAAACAATCAATAAACCAAATTCAGTAAACTAATTACAATTAAATAGCAAACAAAATCATAATACAATTTAATTTGAAAAAAAATTGAAACATTATTTAACCCTAACCTTAAAGAGAAGGAGATATTGAAGAGAGAGGAGAGGTAGGGCGGCGGCGGTGTCAGCAGCGAGTAATGGAGGCAGTTCTGGCGTCAGCAATGACGCCGGCGTCTACGATCGGCGGTCGGGCAGGTCAACGACAGTGGAGGTGAGGAGGGAGGGGGGGGATTTTCAGAAAGGGGGAAATGGGGGAATTCACGACTGGTCATTTACATATTTAATGAAAAGCAACGGACGGTGTCGCTATGTCTGTCGATTTTTTTAAAAATAGTTGACCAAAAAGCGACGAACTGAGAGATGTTGTTCGTCACTTTTTTAAAAATGTTGACCAAATTTTTTGACCAATAAGCGACGGATAAAAAGAAGTTGTCCGTCGCTATTTTCAAATAAATTAATATTCAAAAATAAATTAGAAGCGACAGACAACATGTATAATTAATATTTTAACTTATATATAATTATTTTTAATAAAAGCGACGAACGACGGCGCTATTTATATTAAAAATAATTATTAATTATATATTTATTTGGCGCAAAAATCCGCTAAAAAGCGATGGACTAAGAGATGTTGTCCGTCTCTTTTCGTCAAATAATTTAAAAAATAATTATTTTTTAAAAAAAAGTAACGGACATTGTCTCCAAAACCGTCGCTATTTTGAGCGGCGCCGTCTGTTGCTTTTCAATCTGTCGTTTTTTCCCAGTGTTTAGCCATGTGACTTAGTTGACATATATGTCCTTCAGTTTTGGGTCTGCATAAATATGCATTTAATTTTTTTTAAAATTAAACAAATAGGCATATGTGTCCTACATGATATAATACACATAGGATACTAAATAACTAAGCTATTAAAATATATGTAATTAAGAAAATGATCTCTTGAAATTTCATAGAATTAATTTGAGTATTCTCGATTTCTTACTGCCGTTAATTACAAAATGATTCACATCAATTTATTTTTTACAGGCATTTCAAAAATTATTTTGCTAATATACGCATTCTTCACGAATAAATTTTAGTCCCCATAACTTATAGGAATAAGAAGAAGAAAAGCTAAAATAATCTATCAGAGGAGGAACGACGAGTGCCATCGAAAGAAGAACGGGCAAAAGTTTCAGTACGTGAGGTTGGATTATTTAGGATTTAAAACAGTCCTATATTTTATCTTTCAAAATTAAAAAATAATTTTTTTATAGTTAGATTGCGCCATAGGCCATGGCCGGGTGTCATAATTTTGTTCATAATTGTTTTTAGCTACAACATGTTAATTACACACACATGATTTTATATATTGATTATCATTTCGTGTCTAATAAATATATTTCTGTTAATGTTAAAGTATTATATTTTATCTTTCAAAATTAAAAAATAATTTTTTATAGTTAGATTGGACCATAGCCATGGTGAGGTGTCTTAAATTTATTAATAATTGTTTTATGCTACAACGTGTGAATTACGCACAGATGATTTTATAATTGATAAAATATCGAAGTGAATTATGCAAAAATAACTTTAAAAAGTCACAAATAACTTAAGTCGAAATAAATTATCATTTTGGATATCATATAGAAAACATGTATTTATTTTTTAATTTATAGAGACTAAATTAAATGACACGTTTATGTCTTATAAGTGACTTTTTTCGACAATTATGATTTTGGTATTAGTAGAGTCAGTATTGTAATTTTCTAATAGAAAACATAGTTAAGTGACTTTAGTATAGGAAATTTTTTTATTGGCTGATAATTCGTCCATGAGGCCAATGTTCCATATTGGTCAGCTCATCATTCATCCTACTTACCATTCTACAATCCTCCATTCTTCACATGTCTTTACTTTCTTGTCTACTTTTATTTATACAAGTTATCTACTTCTTTGCATAGCTAACACACCAATATTATTAATTTAGAGAATCAATTATGGAGATCAATGGGAACTCAAATGATGTTCTTCACATAGTTTTGTTCCCTTTTTTCGCATTTGGTCATATTAGTCCATTTGTTCAGCTTTCTAACAAGCTCTCCATTCATGGTGTTAAAGTTTCATTTTTCACTGCATCTGGCAATGCAAACAGAGTGAAATCTATGTTGAACTCTGCTCCAACTACTAGTATTGTCCCTCTCACTCTTCCACAAGTCGAAGGTCTACCTCCTGGTGCTGAAAGTACTGCTGAATTGACACCAGTAACTGCTGAACTTCTCAAAGTTGCTTTAGACCAAATGCAACCACAACTCAAGTCTTTACTTTCCAATCTCAGACCCCATTTTGTTCTTTTCGACTTTGCTCAAGATTGGCTCCCTAAAATGGCTGATGAATTGGGGATCAAAACTGTTTATTACTCTGTTTTTGTTGCACTCTCCACTGCTTTTCTTACTTGTCCTGCTAGAGTCCCTCAACCCAAAAATTATCCATCTCTTGAAGACATGAAAAAACCTCCACCTGCATTTCCTCGCACATCTGTTACCTCAGTCAAAACCTTTGAAGCTCAAGATTTCCTATACATTTTCAAGAGTTTCCATGGAGGTCCTACAGTATATGACCGCGTACTCTCAGGTCTGAAGGGGTGCTCTGCTATACTAGCTAAAACTTGTTCTCAAATGGAAGGACCTTATATCGAATACGTTAAATCACAATTCAAGAAACCTCTTTTTCCAGTTGGACCAGTAGTACCTGATCCACCTACAGGAGATTTAGAAGAACGATGGGGTAATTGGCTAAACAAATTTGAATTAGGATCAGTTATTTACTCTTCTTTCGGAAGCGAAACATTCTTAACTGATGATCAGATAAAAGAACTAGCTTTAGGTTTGGAAGAAACAGGGCTTCCTTTCTTTCTTGTCTTGAATTTTCCTTCAAATATTGATGTTTCAACTGAACTAAACAGAGTCTTACCAAAAGGGTTTATGGAGAGAGTGAAAGAAAGGGGAATTATTCATTCAGGTTGGGTTCAGCAACAACAGATACTTGCACATTCTAGTGTTGGTTGTTATGTATGTCATGCAGGATTCAGTTCAGTGATAGAGGCATTAGTGAATGATTGTCAAGTTGTTATGTTGCCACAGAAAGGTGATCAGTTCTTGAATGCAAAACTAGTGAGTGGGGATATGAAAGCTGGGGTGGAGGTGAATAGGAGAGATGAAGACGGATATTTTGGTAAACAAGATATTAAGGAAGCTGTGGAGATGGTGATGATGGAGGAGCCAGGTAAATTGTTTAGGGAAAATCAGAAGAAATGGAAGGAGTTTCTGTTGAATAAGGATATACAATGCAAGTTTATTGAGGATTTAGTTTATGAAATGAAGGACATGGCTAAGATCTCAACCAACTAGCTATGATATGTCTCACAACCGCGATTTTAATAACTAAGATATGAATCATATATATTCAGATAAGATTTAAATTATTATGAATAAGATCTTTATTAAGTATGAACGAATGACGCTTCCGTATAGTTTGCATTATTTCTCAGTGTACCCATTTTTTTTCTTTGTACTTTTTTTTTTGTACTTTTCACTTTCATCAGCAATTTAGGATGATGTCAACTTCTTTCAATTGGACCACTTTGAAATACAATTATCATATCTAATAAAGAAAGGGATGTTTTAAAGTGTATCAAATTAAAATGTTCGTTATAAAATATACTTAATAAATTAAATATTACTAGTGAGAAGTTTGTGAGTTGAAAAAACAAAAAAAGGTCCATTAAAATAAAGTGAGGCACAACAGTAATGCTTCAACGTGCAGATGACCAATTGAACAATCAATACAACATTTTAAAATGCTTTACATTTATCGCGCACTACAAAATTCATGAGAAAATAACGCTTTCAACATAATTTTCTTCGTGTTTCAAACTTAAGTTTGCAGAATTCTTTTTATTTTTTTAACTAAAATTTCATTTAACTATTTAACTAAGAAAATAAGATTATTCATACCACTTTAATTGACTTAATGGGGGAGGAGGGAGGGAGGGTGTTACAGAGAAATGATTAATGGTTATCAAGGTCACATTACATTTTTTTCATTTACTTTTTACCCAAAAACTTTTTCCAAATTATCATGAAGAGCACTAAGTCATAAGTGGAAAGACCTCAAAAGTTAAATTACTAAAATGTTAAAAAAAAAAAAACTTATTCGCCAACTTATTCTTAGGAGAAATAATTTTGTCATGACATAGTGGATGCTCACGTGGGTTATGAGTCCACATTAAATGATAAATGGTTATCAAGGTAACATTACATTTTTTTGTTTATTTTTTTCTCAAAACTTTTTTCCAAATTATCATCAAGAGCGCAAAGACAAAAGTGGAAAGACCTCAAAAGTTAAATTACTAAAATATGACAAAAGAACTTAGTGGACAACTTATTCTTAGGGAAAATTATAGGCATAATATATAAATGTGTCATTTAACTTCACTTCATTTTATTATTATGCCCTTCAACCTTGTTTATGCACAAGTAGACATTCAAACTTGTATAAAATTAAATAAGTATACACATATGCCCTACATGACATAAAACATGTAGAACACCACGTAGGATGCAAATTGTCATGTAGGATGCCACGTAGAATGTGTGTATCTATTTATACAATTTTATACAAGTTTAAGTGTTTGATTGTACACATCCAAAAATATTTTTGTCATGTAATAGTGGATGCCCATGTGACTTATGGGTCCACATTAAATGATAAATGGTTATCAAGGTCACACTATATTTTTTGGTTACCTTTTACCGAAAAACTTCTTTAAAATTATCATGAAGAGTGATAAGTCAAAAGCAAAAAGACCTCAAAAGTTAAATTTACTAAAAAGTGACAAAAAACTTATTGGCCAACTTACTCTTAGGGGAACAAAAATATTTTTGTCATGAAATAGAAGATGTTCATATGGGTTATCGGTCCACATTAAATAATAAATGGTTATCAAGGTCACACTACATTCTTTTCGTTTACTTTTTACCCAAAAACATTTTTTAAATTATCACGAAGAGCGCTAAGTCAAAAGTAAAAAAGATCTCAAAATTTGAATTAATAAAATGTGACCAAAAACTTAGTGGCCAACTTATTCTTAGGGGTAAAAAGTATTTTTGTCATGAAATAGTAGATGCCCATGTGGCTTATAGTTCCACATTAATTTTCATTTACTTTTTACCCAATTTTTTTTTAAAATTATCAGGAAGAATGCTAAGTTAAAATTGAAAAGATCTCAAAAGTTAAATTATTAAAATGTGATAAAAAAAGCTTATTGGCCGTCTTATTCTTGGGGAAAAATATTTTTGTTATGATATAGTGGATGCCCATGTGGCTTATGGTCCACCCCACGGTAGAAAACATCTATGCCCAAGTAACTTGCTTTTTGAGTCTTATAAATAAGTCTTTTATTTATATGGAGAAACAAATAATATGAAACAGAATACTATGACTCTTCCCCTTTTCTATATCGTGATGTTCTCTCTATTCTGTTATTTCTCTTCTTTTTATTTTTATTTTTATTTTTTTCTTATTGATTTATTATTAATATCTTATAACACGTTATCATTACGAAATTCTATCACTTTAAGTATTAATTCAAATTTAGAAATATCTTATAACACGTTATCATTACGAAATTCTATCACTTTAAGTATTAATTCAAATTTAGACGGAGCTTCAATATGATGTTTGGGCACCGGTGAGAAACCAAAAAAAAAAAATCGAATGCACGATAAATACTTTACTTTGATAATATTTTATTGTATCAAAACTATATTTATGGCATTTGTTTTAATCTCTCCAATTAGAGAACAAAAAGATGTTGGAGGTTGCCTTACTGATGGTATCAATGAGTTAGATATTCTCTTAGTTAACTTCTTTTGCGATGATGAGGAATTAACTAAATACGCAAATTAATATTGGAGATTTGATCTTCTATTTGTGTAGAATTATTAAATATATTATTGCATAAGTTAAGTTCCTTTGACAAGTTTAGTATATCTTTTGGTGTTGCTCCTTTCGAATCTCCAAACGTATATATAATAGTCTTAAGTATAAATAATTTATAAGGAGATCTCTTAAGAGATCAGATGCTTAGGTCAATAATTTTATGTGAGACTATAGGTACCTTTCTTTAATGCTAATAAAGAGAAGAAAAACATAAAAAAAGAACCAGTACATGAAATTAGTATATACATATTGTATGCACAATTAATTACTTATACAATTGATATCACATTGTTTATCATTAATGTGTATGTTTAATCATCAAAAGCTAAGACCTTCATTTTCTAAGTATTTGGTTTGATTGCTGATAATCTGACTGAAACATTTCTTATCTATCGTATAGTTTTAGTTACTTGGATGAACATATTGTATATAAAACAATAAATATATTTATGATTATGATTATTAAAACTGCTAATATGGTAAAGGCTTCTGGGTGAATTTTTATTTTGGATTATATATAATGTCATTGATTAAGGATAAGACGGAGGATTCAAGTTTCATGCACCAAAAGGATAATACATCGATTAATGTCTCGATGCACAGTGACAATAACATTTTGGGTTCAAATCCAATCATATTATGTCTTAGCATACCTTTATATGAAAAAAATATTGGGTTAAGTCCCAACACAATACATTGATGACTGAGCAAATTGATAAGCTCTTGATAAAAAAAAATTATGAAGTTTGTTCCACTAAATATGCTCCATTCTTAGAAGAGATTATGATGATGATAAATGTAAAGTCGGAAAGATGATAATGATTATATTATTGTGGGTTGTACAAATTAATATTGGTAAGAAAAAAGAAAAAAATAATAGTCATCATTGTGAAAATAAAAAAGTGAAAGACTATGGATTTTTGCAAATAGTTCTTCAAAATATGAAGGTAATTTTTCCATCAAATTTGATATGAAAGATATTGGGTACATGGTTGATGAGCGATCTAATTTGATAAACCTATAAGTCTTCCACCTAAAGAAAAATGAAGATATAATGATGCTACACTTGATCTTCATAAGTGATGTTGAGGTGTATCATATAAATATAATAAATGTCAAGATAGGACAAGAAACTTTTAATGAAAAATTATGAAGCGCGTATATATTAATCCCTCCGTTTCAAAAAGAATGTCCTAGTTTGACTTGGGACGAAGTTTAAGAAAAGAAAGAAGACTTTTATGTCTTGTGGTTCTAAATTAATGTTATGTCAAATGTACAAAAATATATTTTAATCTTGAAGGCTTAAACATATCATGTGGAAAGTTAAAGTTAAAGTGTTTTCAAAAAAGAAAATGGATCATTCTTTTTTAAGCAGACTAAAAAGGACATGAGACAATTTTTTTTCAAAAGGAGGCAGTACATTATTTTAGTCAATTATTTGAAAATAATGTGACTTGTAATAAAAAACGTGAATACTCTATCATTCGTGAAAGTGAATGTGTCAATATACTACGAAATGAATAATGATACGCTCAAGTATGATTGAATAAGTATCACAACACATCTACGGGAAGTTTGAGAGAAATAAAGAAATTTTATTTTGGTATAAATGATCATTGGTAAAGTATTTTAGTACATCACATATATTATGATATGTTTATTATGAACTACCAAAATAACAAAAGAAGAAAATAATTCTTCGGCACAAAAATTATCGTTGATTATGTATCTCTGTACGTCAACAATATTTTGTGAGATATTAAATAAAAAGAGAAGAGATACTAATGACAAAGTAAATCAAGAAACAAGTTTTGCTTGTAATGATTTTGACCATGACCATAATGATATAACTTTCTCTTTGAAAGAGATGTTCACCACACAAAACATGTTATGAAATACGTGGTAATATCAAATGTCAATTGTGAGCTTTGGTGAGCTACTGTGCTACTACTTAAAGAAATTAAATTTCTCATGATATTAAAATTGTAGCAAGTCTCGAAAGAAATTTTTTTAAGTTTCAAAGAAATAGTAAATAAACAAATAAATATTGGGACTACAAAATATGAAAGATTTAAGATATTCATATTACTACAATTAAAATTGGTTATAAATAAATAAATGAAAGATTATCCATATTTGCATATTGTTTGTGGTAACTAAAATGCCCTGATGATGGAATTACATGCAAAACAAGCTACAAGTTTATTGAAATAAATATCACTTAACATGACTGATTGATGACCATCCCTGTTCAAATATGATACCCAAATAAATGAAAATTCAAGTGATTATATATATTGAAAAAATAATAAATTCTTCGAGAAATCTCTTGTATTGTTTCTTCTTGTGATTAAATTATCATTGTGCCATTTAAGGTTGAGATTGTGTCGCTCGAAATTTTAAAATGTATAAAAAATGAGTCAGCTCACGTCTATGTGGACCATTTACTATGATATAGATGTATCTATGTATAGTCACGTGTGTCTCATTATCAACTTGCAATTTTATTTGCAAAGGTTGTTTGCTCGAATTGATAAATCAAGAGCGCATATCAAATTGTAAAATTATATTGACAATGTCAATATAGATCTTGTCACGTCCAAAGCTTACACCCAGGGCAAGACCGTCTTTCAGAGACAATTTCTGGCCACCAAGCGAATCCTTGGACTGACTTACTTAACTCAGCGGATTGCAAAACTCAACATAAAAAATAATTAAGCATATTTAAAACAAATACTCCATAAATTAATCTGGCCAACGTGGCACTTGAGTCTGAAGAAGTAAATTAACTCCAAACTGAATTACTAATAGTTTACGAAGCCTCTAAGAGGGATGTTGATACATACCCCCAATATCCTAATGGACTAATCTAGAAAAGAAGTAAAAAGGATGTCCTCCGGAATGCAAGGAGTCTCACCAAGAAACTGTGGAGTGCTTAACGGGATCAACGGTGCCCTGCGTTCTGATCATGGTTACCTGTGTCTTCATCATAAATGATGCAGGCCAACTGACATCAGTACATTGAATATATGAGTATGCGAGTTAGAAAAGTAAGCAACACTTAGGCTTGAAAAGAACTAAGAAAGAACACTTACTTTTTCTCTGCTCAACTCATGATCTACTTACTCTTATTCAATATACACAGTTTAAAAGTAATTGCAATATAAAGAAATACTTACTAAAATAATGTTGTTAACTCTAGATGTATATAAGTATATAAATAATATTTAAGATATATATAAAAATACAAATAACTGATGTATATGCAAATAAAATACTTCTATGGGAGCTTCTCTAGTCGACAATCATCACTTAAGAGCTATACTGATGATATAACGTTACTCGGCCCACGCTGCCCGGCCATCCTAAACTTGCAGAGTATAGGACCTTAATAGTCTAATGGATCAACTATTGAACTATGAAAAGGGTTCGTCTAAAAAGTATTATCCTTTTCTACCTATGATGGCTACATGGAGACTTGAGTTAGTCTGAACTCATATCCCCCATCGGTGTTCAATACTACTCCCAAAATGTATATATATATACTTGCTCTTATGTTTTTAATACATACTGATTCTGTGATTTGAGATAAGTACTCAAAAATTAGCTTTTAAAAAGCTCTGTTGAAAATCATAGTTTCCTCTTTCTTCTATTAAAATTAGTCAAAGGCTCTGTGGAAGTCTAGCTTCCTGTTTTTCTCAAATGTTTAAAAACATTTTAGTTTAAGCTCTGAGGGACTACTTAGTTCCCTTATAACTATTGAGAACTGAATTCAACTTGAGACTCTTTGCTTACTTGAAACTTAACTCTTAGGGAATACTTAGTTCCCTTATAGATTTGGAGAATTTAACTCGACTCTTTTCTCTTTCTTGACTCAAAACTTGAGTCTTAAAACAAAGTTAAAATGTTTAAATAAGACTCTTGAAAACCTTTAATAAATTAACTTCAACTTACTTCTTAAATATAAACTTGACTCTTAACTTCCTTGAATATATTATGGATTCAAGGTTTCAATTTGAGTTTATTGATGATTTCTAGGTAATTAGTGATCATTTGAAGTGATTAGAATTCATTGGAGGATGTTAATGTACCTTAGAAGGGATTTAAAGGGCTAAACTATGAAAACTGGATGAAAAACACAGGGTCGGGCGTACTGGAGGCGCGCCGTGCCAGCCTAAGTTGACTGAGTCCTGATTCTGGAGCACTGGTGGAGTGCCACGCTAGGCCTTGGTTGACTGTGGCCAATTTCTGGTGCACTGCAGGCGCGCTGCGCCTTCCCTTATCCAGGTGCGTCTAACGAATTTTTCAACTCGTTTTCCACTCTAAACTCTCCAAAACTTCCTAGATCTTTCACTAAATGATTGGGACCATTGGTACCATCAATAACTACTGAACTCAACTCGAATTTAACAAGTATCTAATAGACAATGACAGTCAACAATCCAATCAATAAGAAATCAAACGTCCTTTCAAGAACTTAACTCCTAACATGAAATATCTCCTCAAATTCGTTGAACTGAAAAAAGTTTTTGATGTGTGGGTGAAATAACCCAACATGAAAGATCCACATACCTCAAAGGGATCACCCCGGTGAAATACATGCAAGGAATTCTTGGCGTTCTTGCGTTTTCTTCTCCCTTCTCCTTTCTTTCAAAGCCGTAACTTATTTTCTACTTATGAAAACTGATTGGGATAAGCTTAGACCCCAACTTATTACCCTTAAAACGAAATTAATACTTGATTTAAGCAAAGAACAAAACACCTTTTACAAATTCGAATTTGGTATTTCCTCTACCCAACAACCTAACTTCTATAAGTCATATCTCCCTCATACGACCTCGAAATTTCACAAACTTGACGTCATTGGAATACTTTTCTGACGATATTTTCATACATATATATATATAATCACTCAAATCTTTCTAAGTTGGAAGTTATTGTCGTTTGAAAATGACCAAAACTCACTTTTGAAATTTGGAAAATTTTCCAAATTTCTTTACTTAATTCCAAATTTGGTTATTCTTGTTTTTCATAGCTTAAACTTTGTTAATTCTACATACAAGATGTTACAGATCCAAGTGGTTTAAAGTGAAATTATATGCCTTCAATTATATCTAAATCATTTGTTATGGTCAGAACAGAACTCCAAAAAGAAACTTGGTATGAGATGTGTTATTTAAAGTGTAGCAACACTAATACATATCTATCCGACAAGGTTTTCCTATCATAATTGGTATAAGGTGTAACGACCAGATACCTTCATTATAGAAAATCCAACACAGAAAAAATTTTAGGCCAAAAAACTTTTTCGTAGTAAGTTGGAATTTTTCAACCTAGTCCAGATTTGAATGAAGTCGAAGTCTGCGAGGTCTAGGAAAATCTAGTAGAAATTGGGTTATCTAATTATGCATTTGATCACATGAGCAGATAAATAAGACGTTAAGGAACATGTACAATTCAAAAGAATTTAATTTGGGCGAGTAAAACTCCCGAAATTGCTCTTAGTGTGAACGGGTAGTTTTTGAGTGTCATTGGTGGAAGGTGTGTTGTGATATGGTGGTAATTGAATTATTAATTATGCTCACTGGTTTCGTGCAAGACGCTAAGACATGATTCTTTCTGCCAGGGCGGGGCAACTATAACGGGGTGAGTGCCGCCATATACAGGGACAAATGCGTCTTAAGTCAGAAATAAATCCAATTTTTTTTTCATTTTGCAATTTTCGAACTTAATAGATAAGGAACGAACCCATGTTCTTTCTTGACCTTTTTTCACCATTTTAAGGCTAGAGTTATGGCTATAACTTCGAATCCATTTTTAATTCGTAGAACGTAATCTAATGAGTAATTATCGATGGGAGAGGGTTTTAAGCTGGAATTTATGGTAGAAAAGCCCTAAGGGCATGTCCAACCCAACTCTCTTTTTTACTTTCAAAATATAGAGTTCTTAATTTTTTGAGACAACCAACTCTAACTCAATTCTCTATTTTACTCTCTAAAAATAATCTTTTCTCTCTCCTTAATTATATATTATTATTTTTATTTCATTCTTATTTTCTTATTTCATAATATAAATGTAACACCCTGTAGCCAAAATAGATCAAAAATCAATTTCACAATTTTTCATAAGACTCAAAAACAGTTCGGAAACATGAATTAAAACTACTCGATATGAACTACAGTTCAACCAACAAGAATTTCACAATTTTTCATCAAGAACTTTCAGATTCATCATTCAATAAAATCTAACTTGTTGAATTAAATCAAATTAGGGTGTGTGTGAAGGGATCCAACTTTGAATGATCTCACATACCTCGATAGGGATCACCCCTGAAGAAATCCATGCAACAATCTTGGCGTTCTTGGTCAATTCTTGATCTTTTCAATGCTTTTCTCTTTTCTTCCAAGCCCTAAGCGTTATTAGTTTTTATAAAACTGATTTGGAACTTGGTTTTACCCCTAATATAACCTTAAAACGAATTAGGAAATGCTAAGGTGAAAATACAACTTTACCCTTACTATAATCTGGATTGAAAATTTTCTCAGCTTAACAACGCAACTTTCGAAAGACATATCTCCTTCATATGATATCGGAGTTCCGCAAACTCAGAGGAATTGGAAAGATCTTCTCAAGGAATTTCCAACCATATAAAGAACTCATCCAAACTCCTCCTGAGATGGAAGTTATGGCTGTTTGAAAATGACCAAAACTTATTTTGAAAGCTAGAAATTTTCCAAATTTCCCTACTTATTCAAAAATTTGATTTTTCTTAGTTTCTTAGCTTATTATTAATTAATTCAAGTTACGAGATGTCACAAAAATGATAAATATGGTCATAATAATGAGGCAATTGCTTTATAAATAGCACAATGACATAACACTTTATAAAACCTTGACAAAGATTCATGTACCTGAAAATGATGATGATAAAAAGAGCTTAACAAGTTATGTCACATTAGAATCGATGTCAAATAACCGCCGATGATGTATTGAATATAATGTAGAGCTCAAAATTATAAATGGTGACGAGGATCTTAATATTAAAATTTTCAAATAGAATTGACATATAAATGAATGGCCAAAAAGAGTACAATATTCAAGTATATTTTATTTCACTTGATATAATGATCTCCTGAACTTGTAGTTTATATATATAAACATGTAATGTCAGTGGGATACAAATAATTTATTATGATAAAGGTCAAATAAAATAAAATAAAAGTCCGTAAAATATAAAGTACAACTTATTCCTTAGGGATAAAGATTTTTCGCAAAAGTTTTGACATTATTATACGGAGATGTGTTCTCCGTTGGTGGATGTAATGAAGTTTTTTCAGTCTGATAATATATGAAAAATATGAATACATATAATAAGTGATCATTATTTCTAGCTAGACAATAAATATACTTGAAGGATTTAAAAGGTTTTAAAGTGATTTCATTGAATAGTACCCCCAATGGTTGTTAGATCACTTAACATAAAGATCAAATTCGATCTCATTAAATTAATTAGAAAGTACTATGTCATAGTGCAATTGGTGTACTTATGTATCCTGCTATTTTATTCATTACATAAAACTTTTATTAATGTGCATGAAAAAAATAACGTCACTCTTATTGATTGTAATATTAGAGTGAATCAAATACTAAAATAAATTTATTATTCTAACAAATTAAGTGAAGGTTTATTGATTATGAAATTGCAGGAAATCATTTGATTTATATGAAGTTTCATTTAAAGAAAGTTATTTTTTTCATGAGGGAATAAACTGTCATATCATGTTATTCTACAAGACAATCAAATTCATTATCCTAAAAGTCTTTGTCACTTGGTTATTGCTAACAACAAGTTGAATAAGCAATTTATCTGCACCAACAAGGTCAGAAATCAAGTGATTGTCAAAGATGTATTTTTGTTGAACTCAACATATTCAACAAACAAGAAAAGCGATATATCAAGATAAGCTCAAGGATTCAACATCATCATGAATGTGATTTAGCCACAAATTCACAATCAATATCAACATTTGAAAAGCCAAGTATAAGATTGGGAGACATAATTTACAAGGGCCAAGTGATGTTTTAATCAAGGGAAATAAATACGTGTTGCACACTTTTTTCCTTAACCAAACTTTTGTCCCACTGGTTTTTTTCATGGTATGGTCTTTAAAGAGGCAGCTATCAATGTGTATTACTAGATATGTGTACTCTCTTTTCATTACAAATTTTCAAGTAAGATTTTTATGAGACACATTATGTATTGATGAAATTCAATGAGTAATACTATAGATGCTCATTGCACAATTTCTTAAATAACTTTGGATTCGAGAAGACTATTTAGAAAGATGTTCTACAACAAGGTAGGTACCTATTAGCAACTTACAAACAACTATGCAAGCAGGTTCCTTTGTATAAGCTTCAGGTTACTCTAAGCAGCTTACACAAACAGGTTGTAAAGTAAATTACAAGTAGCTCTTCAAGAAGGTTCATATAATCAACTTAAAAGTAGCTTCCTTCAAGCAATTTGTATGAAAGCAACAAGAAATGTATATTAAATATAAAAATTCCTATTTATTATTTAACTAATATTTTTTTATATGAACATTCAAGGGAAGTGTTATGAAATAGTGGATGGCATGTGGCTTATGAGCCCACCCACTGAAGCAAACATCTATGCCAAAGTAACTTAGATTTTGAGGCTTATAAATAAGTCTTTTACTTGTATTAAATGGGACATGTTGTAAATCATTTTGGTGGTTAATTGGATGACCATAATTTCTTTCGTTAATTTTCTTTTTTATGAGTAATAATGTTGTTGATAATATGTTCAAATAGACAATCATTAGTCCTAGGTTATTTTCATCCTTTATTGTTTGTAATGTTGTTGATAATGTGGTCAAATGGATGACCATAATTCATAGGTTTATTTCCTCTTTATTGGGTAGTAATTCTCAAGATTTAATGTAATGTTTATGACACCCTTTGGTATTCGCAAATGTATTCCTATAAATAGAAGTGTTGAGAATAATTTTTAATACACTTGAAAGAAAAAAATAGCTTTTATTGTTTCTTTATTGTCTTATATTCTTCTTCTTCTTCATCTTTCTATTGTTCCTTTGTTCTTAAATTTTATAACACGTTATTAGCACGAAACTATAATATGAGTTCGATTTTTCCAAAGTTAAGCTTCTGATACATTAATATACTTAATTCTCATTATTAATCACTCTAATATAATAAAATATATATTATGAAATGTTAAGTTGTTAATGTCTCTCTCTCTCTCTCTCTCTATATATATATATATATATATATATAAGTCCTAAAACTTTATGTTCTCACCTAATCATCAAGTGAATTATGGTATTTTAAATTAGTTTAATTTTAATTTCGTCTAGAAATTATTTAAGTTATATGTTAGGCAGGATGTTTATTTAAATTGCTTAGAAAATTGATATTAACACATTAATTTACTAGTTGATGTTACTTTTGCACAATAACATGTGTTACATTATTATCATCGATAAAAAAAATATTGTTACTTACTCATGTACTCACTATTTATTTTAGTATTATTTAATAATTTCCTATAATAGTTTTATCATGTCAAATTTATCAAAACTTGAGTTTGTGGCACTTGACATTTCTGGAAATAATTACTTGTCATGGGTACTCGACGATGAAATTCACCTTGATGCTAAAGGTCTAGATACCACTATTACAAATGGTAATACATCGTCGAGTCAGGACAAAACAAAGACAATGATTTTCCTTGTTCATTATCTGGATGAAGGAGTGAATGTCTAGTAACTTACGGTGACTTGAATTGTGGACTGGTTTGGAGGCAAGGTATGACCAACTTAAGACTACGGTATTGCCAAGGGCTCATTATGAATGGATTCACTTACGAATACAAAATTTTAGAACTATATGTTAGTAAAATTCTTTTGTATACAAATTTACTTCCCAACTGAAATTATGTGGGGAAGATATAAAAGATGAGGATATGTTGGAACAAACTATCACAACTTTTCATGCCTCAAATTTGGTATTACAGCAAAAATACCATGAAAGAGAATTTACAAAGTATTCTGAGTTATTATCATACATTCTTGTGGTTGAGCAACATAATACTCTTTTAATGAAAATCCATGGGGCCAGTCCTACAAGAACTATTCTAGTACTGAAAGCAAATGAGGTTGAAGCACATGACCAGTCTAAAATAACATAAAATAAAAATCACAGTCAAATTATGAGTATGAATGTGACAATGCCAGAGGATGATATAATAATCGTTGTAGTGGTGGTTGCCACAAAAGGGAGAACAATATGGATTCTCAAAGCAATCCTTCAAGAGTCATGTTGTGGCATGAAAGCGCATTGGAACAATGAATGCCAAGCAGCTGAGCATTTTGTTAGGCTTTATCAAGATTCTTTGAAATGAAAAGAAAATAAAAATGGTGCATTTTCTTCAAATGCTCGGGTGGAGTAACACTTGAATTGTAAAAATGTTGCCGAGGCAGGGCCTTCAAAAAAATATGATGACAATATTGATACAAATTTGGCTTTAAAAGATGATGATTTTGATGACCTTGATGATATTACTCATTTGGAAGTTGAAGATTTACTACTCATTTGAAAGTTGAAGATTTCTCTGTTGATCAACACTAATATTTGATCATTTTATTGGGGAAAATAATTATGTTGTTTTATTTATGTGCTATTAATTGTTATGTTTTTCTTTATGTTATTTTTATATTCAGAAAAATAAGTAATTTTATTTTCTTTCAAAGTTGTTGATTTTTCATATTTCTTATATGTACTTTTGTTTTATGAAGATAAATAACATTCCTCAATCTTCAATTGGTTCAAGATGAGTAATGAAGATGTGTGTTTTCTTGATAGTTCTGCAACTCACAATAATTTAAAGAGAGAGGAAATATTTTTCTAATTTGATTATGAAAAAGGTCTATGATAATACAATATATGGTAGTGCAAAATTAGTTAGGACTCTGGAATACCGTCCTTACTACTATTTGTGGAATAATATTAAATATTAAAAATGTATTGTATTGTAGTAAGTCTCAAAGAAACTTATTAAATTTCAAGGTTATTCTCAAAAATGACTATCATGTTGAGACGTCCAATGAAATATTGAATATCTTTATATTACTTCTGTGAAATTGGGGCAAAATATTTACTTGCGAAATTACCGCATTTTCTTCTAGATTGTATGATACAAGTATTAGTGTGATTGAATCACATGTCATAGTAAACAAAGAGTTTACTAATCCTAATGATTTAATCATTTGACATGACCGGTTTAGCCATCCCGGTTATAATATGATATGCAAAATTATAGAGAATTCACATGGGAATACTTTAAAGAATCAGAAAATTAATTCATCAAACAAATTCTATTGCGATGTTTGTTCTCAAGAAAAGTTGTTTGTTAAACCATCAACATCTAAGGTTTGGATTGAATCTCCTGCATTTCTAGAACGTATATATGGTAATATATGTGAGCCAATTCACCTTCTATGTGGGACATTGTAACAACCTGTTTAGTCGGTTCGAGCAGTAAAATTATTTTGAAAATAACTGACTGGGTCGACAGATCAGGCGACGTACCGTCATGGTCACGACGGACAGTAAAATACTTCAACTCTAAAAATCTGGGTACTGGGAGCGAATCTCTGAACTCCGCGATGGAGCTGCAGCACAGACCGTCGTAGATACGACAGACCGTCACAAAACCCTTTACTAAATTTAACTCTCTGAACTTTGTGACGGACCTGCAAGATGGACCTTCATAGACGCGACGGGCCGTCACAGGTTGCGTAACCTCGACTGGGTCAGATTTCTGCTAAAAGTTTTTAAGGGGTGTTTTGGACCATTCATGACAAACTTTATGAAATTAGTGGGGTAAGTTTAATAAGTTATTTACTTGGGGGTTAAAAGAAGTAACCTTGAAATAAATAGTGGGTTACTTTTATCATCTTTTATAATTGATTATATGATAATTAGGGTAAAACAAAAAGAATTTGGAGAGGAAAAATAAAAAGAACAGGAAGAGAGGGAGAACGAGCGAGAAAAGGGAGAAGCGAAGAGGGAAGCAAAGGCATTGAGAAGTAACTTGCTTGATCGCGATTCTTCGGTGGAGGTAGGTTATGGTTTATGCTATTTCATAATAAACTCTTAATAGCGATTGATATGTATTGGGTGGTATTGTAAAGTCTTCTATATGCTTGATTGTGGGTTTGTATGTTGTAATTGTGTAATTGTGGTGGATTATAATGTTGATACTGTCGAATCTTTAATCTTGAATTCTCTATGTTAAGATGACGCCTCGGCATAACGAAGACTTGATGAAATAAAATTAATGATATTAGTGGATCGGGTGTCACGTTCCGACACGTAGTATTAGGGGATCGGGTGTCACGTTCCGACACGTAGTATTAGGGGATCGGGTGTCACGTTCCGACACGTAGTATTAGGGGATCGGAGTGTCACGTTCCGACACGATAAGAATAAAGAGAAGTAATCTTGAATCATGTTAATATACTCAATTTCGAAGAACCTATGTCCCAAATGAGTATGGTGTGGAGGCTTGAGTCCTCATAGGTGTGCGTGGTGTTGTTGCCAATGGTTCTTGTACTTGTTGATTGCTACCTGCTAAGTATTATGGTTGATTTTATATTATTGTTCAGTATATATTGCTTTCTATTTTGAGTTGGCCGATGATACCTACTCTGTACGTGTTCCTTGTACTGACCCCTACTTTTATTTCCTTCTTGTTGTTTTGTGGAGTGCAGCAAGTGCACCATTGACTTTGACTCGTCCTCAACTCTAGCCAGTCTTCAGCACGTCAGATTTCAGGGTGAGCTATTATTCTTAGCTCGGGCTGGATTCTCTTCTTCACGTCTTGATGTCCTTGAAGTTCGGACATGGACCATCTTTTTACTTAATTTAGCTTCTTAATACTCTTAGATTTAGTAATTTGAGGATAGATGTTCTTGATGTGATGACTTCCAGATTTTGGGAACGATAAGTATTGAGTTTTAGAAGTTATTTAATTGATTTTCGTTAATGAGTTTTGAGTCTTCCGCATTATATTTTGTTCACTATGGTTGAAATATTGGTAAATGTTGGGGTTTGGATTTGTTGGTTCGCTCACTTAGGAGAGTAAGTGTGAGTGCCACTCGCGGCTCGTTTTGGGTCGTGACAGACATTTAAATATCATATGGTATTGATATATGCATCAACAAGATGGTCACATGTGTGCTTGTAATTAACTCGCAATATGACTTTTGCAAGGTTGTTGGCTCAAATAATAAGATTAAGAGAACAATTTCAAGATTATGCAATTAAGATAATTCATCTTGATAATGTTGGTCAGTTTACGTCGTAGTCCTTTAATAATTATTGTTTGTCCACTGGGATAACAATTGAACACCGAGTTGCTCATATTCACACTCAAAAAGGTCTAGCGAATCTTTGATTAAACATCTCCAATTGGTAGCTAGACCATTGTTAGTAGGACAAAATTGCATGTTTCAATATGGGGGCATGCTATTTTGCATGCAACAACATTGGTGCACATAATACCAACTAGTTATCATGAATTCCCTCTAATACAGTTTGTTTTGGGTCATGAGCCAATTATTTTATATCTTAGAATTTTTGGGTGTGCTGTATATGTTCCATGGGTCCGTAAGGAAGATTGGGAGTGTATGTTGGGTATGAATATCTTTATATTATCAAATATTTGGAACCTATGACATGATATATATTTACGAAAAGATTTGTTGATTGTCATTTTGATGAATGTGTATACCCAACATTAGGGGAAGAACATAAGCAGTTCGAAAAAGAGATAGACTCAAATTTATTATCTCTATCTCATTTGGTTCCTCGAACAAATCAATGTGATCAAGAGGTTAAAAGGATGATTTATTTACAAATTGTTGAAAATCAACTGCCAGATGCATTTACTAACCTTCCACGGGCTACTAAATCTTATATTTCAATTGCAAATGCTTCAGCTCGAGTTGATGTCCCGATAGAACTAATTTTTGAAACAAATGAGTCTATATCACGTTTAAAATGTGGTAGTATAATTGATTCAAAGGATAAAAATCATCGAAAAAGAAAAGGAACGAATGATCATGAAGATCATACCATGGAGGATATTGCTCAAGAAGAGCTCCGAGACATAACAGATGATAAGAACACAAAGAAGGTCCAAATAACTAAAAATAATGAGAATGAAGTAATCTCTATAAGTTATGTCTCAACAAGAAAAAGGTGGAATCAAAACAATATTGTGGTAGACAATTTTTTTGCTTATAATGTTGTTGAAATAATGCAATAAGGTGAGGATTTTGAAAAAAATGTAATGAACCTTCAGGTCATTTTTGCCTTAATGCCTTCTTTATGTCGTCTAAAGCATTTCTATAGCAACCCCAAGTCATTTATGACTTCTGGCACTGACAGTTTGGTCGTCTGGTTGTTTGTTTGAATTCTGTGAAACTTTTTGTGTTGTAGAGGCCATGAAGCTTGAAAAGTTACTTTAAGGAAGTTCGTCAGGTAATTTACCTCAAAATGGAATTTTGAGAGTTCCATCAGCTCTGGAATGACCAAATAAGGTAGTAGCACAGTTGGCATGAGTATCAAGGTCTTTGTTAGATCATTAGGTGTTTTAGCCTTTGATATTTGGCCTAAGGTTAATTTTGGTCAACATTCTTGGAAAACGCAATCGAATGAAAATTATGTCAGCGCGATTAGCCCCAAAATATTGAGTTTGGTCTAGAACGACCTTCCATTCGACTCCTGAGGTCTCGGGACTCATTCCGAGCCCCTCGGTGGATTTTTGTTAAAAATGACCTTTGAAAGTAGGAACATTTTTTATCGAGATGACCCAGATGGAAATATTGATTGCATCGTTGAGTCTGCAATGTCAAATCTAGTGGTGTAGCACATTTGTTTTATTTTGGCTTAAGTCATCTTACGACTAGTTAAAGTTGTCCCCATATTTCACTTGAACACCTCAACTAGGTTTTGTACCTATTGAACACTTTATTTATTCAAAAATCATTTCTATTAGACACAAAATGCTGACATGGAAAAAAAAGTGTGTTCCACTCGCCTTGAGCGCGTAGGCAGTTAAAAATCATATTTTCCCCCGTTTTTCCAACTTATATACTAGATAATTTTTTAAAAAAAATTATAAAAATGAAATGGAAAAGCTCTGTCTTCTCTTGTTCACCTCAAGTCTGCAACTCTCTTTCTCCAATCCTTTTATTCTTCTTTTGCTATAACCTTTAATTTTAATTAATTTTTTCAGCAAAATCTTTGAAATGACAATAGAAAAGCATTAATTAAAGAAATAAAAATCAAATTGAGTCAAAAATAAATTTGGCAAAACTTCATTTTTTGCGACAAGAAAAATATGAACCTAAGATTATATTCTTTGAAATCGCTAAAGAATTCAAATTCTAAAGAACCCACAATAGTGAAGAAGAAAAATATCAAAAAAACTTTATTGTTATTTGGAAAAAAAATGAGATTGAGAAAAATGACAATTATAATACTGAATTAGAATAAAGGAAAGAATGTAGGTGTACAGTTATCGGAGTATGCAGTTTTAGCCATGGTCGCTATGTGTTTTCTAGCGACGAAGAAAATAAGGTAGAATGGAAGTCGGGATGAGCGTTTTGGCAAAGAACAAAAGGCAAAGAGAAGATTTTTTTTCTTTTTTGGGCCCAAAAACACAATTTTGTTTTATTTTATTTTTAATATATATTTTAATTATTATTATTATGGGACCAATGCCCAATGACCTTTTCTAATTAATTACTATGCCACGCCATCATGAGTGTATGACAATTTCTATTTTCAGTAGATTGTCAAAAAATGTTCAATATGTATTTTTTTACTAATAATAGTGTTGAATAGGAATCAACTTAAGATGAGGTGTCCAAGTGAAATCTAGAGAACACTTTCAGTGGCTGTAGATGACTTAAGACTTTTATTTTTATTGGGCTACGAACGAATTCCGAGTATCCCGTCGGAGATTTTAAAGAATGTACCCAAAGCTTAAATCTGCTGTAACTCTTTAGCGATCATATTTTGGGCTTTTAAAGATCATATTTGTGTGTTTTTTAGTGACCAATGTGCACTTATATAACCCCAACTCAACTTTATTCCTTATTTTAAAAGTGTGACACCTTGAGCTATAGAGGTCCGATTTGGCGGATTCAAGAGGCTAACTTGAGTGATTTTTTGAGGAGAACATTGGTGTGGTTAGATTTTGTATTTGAAGCGTTGTAGGAGGTAAATATTGTGTTTTAGCTGTTGTCATAGATCACTTTCAAGCTCAATTTTCTAAAAACTTTAGAAGATGATTTCTTGGTTATTTTAGGTCCGAATCTGGTGATTCAAGAACCTAGATTGTGGGGGTTTTCATGAGGATCATCATAGTATGATTGGTTTCAACATTTGGACCCTAATTTCTGGTATTTTCTTGAAAATAATTGCTTCAATTGTTGTTCCTTTTTATTGTGATTTAGGGTTTTTCGTTGCATGTTCGTGTTAGGAATGTCTCGAGTCCCGAATTGTGTTCCGATTCAGAGAACAAGTTTGGGGAGGTATTTAAGAACCTATTTTTGGGGATAGTTATGGAATTCTCTGTGCGGGTCCCACTTTTCCCGTTTTGACCCAAAAATTGATTCGTCTCTATTTCTTGCGATTTTAGTGTCTAAAAAACTATAATAACATTGTGACTCTATTTTTCATAGTGCGTTAGCATTTTGAAGTGATTTTTGGAGCGTGCGTGATCTAAAAAACTATAATAACATTGTGATCAAGTTAATGCATGTTGATTAGTTGGGATTTGGGTTAGGTAGTTATTGAATCATGCATATGTGTTTAGAAATTATGTAGATGCTTAGATATTATGTTTTTGCCATTTCAGGAATTATCGAGTAAGTGTCAGAATACTTTGTGTTATTAATTGACCCTCTTTTCTATGTGGAGTACTTGTTTGTTTGATAAGTTTTTATTTGAATCATGTTGGGCCTTAGTTTATGTTTGAATAGGGCATGCTTTAGAAGTGCATGATTCAAAATCAGTAGGACATAGTTTTGCTCCGACGTTGCTCGGCTGACTTAAATATTTGTAGAATGGTATAACAAACTTGAGTCTTATAGTTTTGGCCTTAGATAGGTGATGAACTTGCTCCGGTGATAGTTATCCTTACTTTTTCTTGTATCATGACTTCACGTGGTACGCTGGTTACACTGAGTTCCGCTCCACAATTTGAAGTTAGTTTTCAATTCGGTTCCAAGAAGTTACATTGATTGGCTAAGTGTTGTGGCGTTCAACGGGCATTTATGATTATGAATAGATAGAGACTACTTTAGCAGCTATATTGGCACCTTTGTCGGGCATCCAGATTCAAATCCCGACCTCAACTTCATTGATAATTTTTTAGGAGCATTCCGTTCAAGGTCCGGCCTCGATCACCCGCATACTTATGTAGAGAATCCGGTTCAAGGCCTGGCCTCGATCACCCACATTCTTATGTAGAGCATCCAGTTAGAGGTCCTTCCTCAGTTACTTATACTTGTGATTGGCTACTTGGGTACTTCTGGTGAGTGTATGGTTCAAAGTTCGACCTCCGTACCGTCAGATTCTACTAATTGGGTTTGAGATTTTTGTTTGATACTCAACCTTGAATTCTATTTTTTAAGTTATAGTTATTAAGTGTCGGGCTTCCGTTCAAGTTTTCATTTAAACTTGTGCACGAGTGTACCTTCAGGACTTATGGGTTCCAGTTAGCTTTATATTACTTTAGTTAGTTGTTTCTAAACTCGTGTGCATTCCATTATTATTTAGACTTCCATTCTTGTCCTCTGGTTTTGTTATTCCTTATTTTCATATTTCTATACTTTTCTAGTTTAGTCACCCTATGGTGCCTACTGGGTACCTCTTGTTTCATACTCATGCTACGCTCTGCATTTATTTTTGTGATGGAGTTCAGAGCACGAATAGCTAATGTTGATTGAGTTTGGAGCACTCTGATCTGGACACGGGGGTGAGCACACGACGTTCTGTACTATTTTACTCTCCATCTCTCTCTCTCTCTCTCTCTCTTTATATATATATATATATATATATAATATATATATATATATATATATATATATATATACATATATATATATATATATATATATATATATATATAATATATATATATATATACACATATATATATATATATATATATTACGTGTTGTTCTGAGTTACGGTCGGCATACTACTGGTGGATTATAGTAGGTGCCATCATGACACGAAATTTTTCAATGAATGTAGACATAAAAATGATTAGCCAAAATGGAAGGACACAATTTAAGCGAAACTGAATTCACTTGAAAAACGTATAGTTATTTGGGCCAATAGTCTGAACACCTGAAGGTGTCAAGTCAGTGAGGGTACAAATGGGTTTTTTCTGCAAAAATGAAATGAAAAAAGTGAAGTCTTAAGATATAAAGCACGACTTGTGATACAAGATTTCTCGTGAAGGTTTGATATTGATTATGTGGAGACATATTCTCCTGTAGTAGATGCAATACCTTAGGTATCTAATAAATTTTATAGTTCATGAAAAGTTTGAAATGCAACTAATGGATGTTGTCACGACCTGTTTATATGGCTCATTATTCCACGATATTTTCATGAACATACCAAAAGCATACAATGTGCCAGACACATATTAAAATTAACAAGAACATATTTGATAAGGCTTCAGAAATCCTTATATGGATTGAAACAATCAGGGCAATGTGGTACATTCGTCTAAGCCAATTTTTTCTAAAGGAAGGGTACTAAAATGACCTATTTATTCTTGTGTTTTCATAAAAAAAGTTTGATCTAATTTTGTTATAATAGTTGTGTATGTTGATGATTAAAATATCATTGACAGTCCTAAAGATCTTTCAAAAGTTGTTGAGTGTTTAACAAAAGAGTTTGAAAATGAAAGATCTCAGTAAGATAAAATATTGTCTTGGCCTATAGATTGAGGATTTGAAAAAATGGAACATTTGTTCATCAATCAACATACACAGAAAATGTTTTAAAGAGATTTTACATGGATAAATCACATCATTAATTACCCTGATCATTGTGAGATCACTTGACTCACATAAAGATCAATTTTGACCTCAAGAAAATGATGAAAAACTTCTTAGCAATGACACTCCATATCTTAGTGCTACTTGAGCGCTAATATATCTGGCCAATAATATTTGACTAGATATTTGTTTTGCAGTAAGTTTATTGGCAAGATTCAGCTCCCCAACAAAAAGACATTAAAATGGAGTCAAACATATATTCAAAAATCTTCAGGGAACCATTGATATGTGAATATTTTATTCTAATAAATCCAATTTAGAAATGATTTGTTATGTAGATGTTGGATATTTGTCTGATCCAAGTAAAAGTCAATCTCTAACAAGCTATTTATTTACATAAGGAGGCACATCTATATCTTGGCATTCAATGAAACAAACATTATCGGATACTTCTTCAAATCATGCAGAAATAATAGCCATCCATGAAGTAAGTCGGGACGTTGCTTAGTGGAGATCAATGACTTAACAATTGAATAAATGTGTGTGTTTCCTATGAAAACGGATATTCCAACTACATTGTACGAAAACAATTCTGCATGTATAACTCAGTTGAAGGGAGAATACATTAAAAAAGACAGAATAAAACACATTTCACCAAAAAAAAATTCACTCATGATCTTGAGAACAAAGGTGAAACAAATGTTCAACAAATCCGCTTAGTTGATAATTTAGGGGATCTATTCACTAAAGCATTACGAACCTTAACATTTGAAAAGTTGTACCCATGATTGGAATGCGTCGTCTCAAAGAAATTAAATAATTTTTGCAACAAGGGGAGTAAACTACGTGATGCACACTTTTCCCCTTGGCCTAGGTTTTATCCCAATGGGTTTTCCTGACAAGGTTTTTAACGAGGAAGCAAATAAAGCGTATAACAAGATTTGTGTACTCTTTTGTCCTTCACAATAATTTTTTTCCCACTGTGTTTTTTCTTAGTAAGGTTTTCATGAGGCATATTATATATCAATGGTCATCCAAGGGGAGTGTTGTAAATCATTTTGGTGGTTCATTGGATGACCGTAAATCCTTGGTTATTCCCTTGTTTAGGAGTAGTAATGTTTTTGATAATGTGGTCAAATGGAGGATCATAACTCCTTGGTTAATTTCAACCTTGTTCTCTTCATCTATATGTTGTTATTTTGTTCTTGATTTTTATAACAAGACCCAAATAATATGAAATACAATACTATTACTATTCTCTTTTTCTTTATCATGTTATTCTCTCTATTCTAATCTCTGTCTTCTTTTGTTACTAGATAGAGATGGCCTTGCTAAGAACATGCCCAACATTTTGTATTCTTATTTACTGGGAAAGCAAGAAGCATAATAGGAGAAGTCAAATTTGTTGGGTTTCACATGAACCTTGTAGCATTAAACATGAATTGTGTTTGGAGGTTCAAATACTTCTACAATCTTAACGGGTTACAGGCCCAAATAGCTTCTTATAAAGAAAATAAAAGCATTGGTAGAATTTGATCTTGACCTTGTTCTCTTAAAAGTATTCCCAACACTTAGACCTGAACCCAACAAAAAGGAACCAAAAGAAAAAAGGGAAATAAAAGGATGTAAAGATATAGAAGATAAACATAAAAGTCAATCAAGTAAAAAAGAACAAAGAATGACTATAAATGATGTGATATTCACTACTGACAATTTGGTCACAAAGTAGGCCTCAAGTTTGGTCACACTTCCTTCATGAAAGCTCTCATTGTATCAAAATCTTGGTAGGTAAGATATTTTTGTTAAATTCTCAGGTAGAGATTTAGAGATGTATAAGTGACCACCCTTGATGATCAAATCTCAACAACAAAGGAAAATTCCCATATTCCCACAATGTTAAGCATTTAAGGTTAGTCAAACGTAAGCAATTAAAATATAAGCTACTAGATAAACATAAAATGAATGAGAAAATCAAATTTTAAACTTGAAATATTAAACTAAAGTATGATCATTTAAAATAGGGAAAATTCACAAGTACCCCCTCAACCTATGCCTGAAATCTCAGAGACACAATTAGACTATACTAAGGTACTATTAACCACCTCAACCTATGTGAAGACGATTTTTCTTCACGGTGGCCTAGAAGAAGAGATCTATATGGAACAACCTGAGGGATTCAAAGTAGATGGTAAAGAAAATTTTGTGTGCAAACTCAGAAAGAGTCTATATGGCCTAAAGCAAGATCCTAGACAATGGTACAAGAAGTTTGAATCATTTATGGGGGAGCAAGTCTATAAGAAGACTACGTCAGAGCATTATGTATTTGTACAAAAATTTTCTGACCATGACTTTATCATCCTTTTGTTGTATGTTGATGATATGTTGATTGTGGAAAAGAATGTGTCTAAAATTGACGAGTTGAAGAAAGAGTTGTGCATGTCTTTTGGTATTAAAGACTTGGTCACGTCAAACAAATTTTGGGCATGAGAATTACTTGTATCAGAGATGAAAGAATGACTTATTTGTCCCAGAAAAAGTACATTGAACGTGTACTTGAGAGCTTCAATATAAAGAATGCTAAGCCTGTTAGCATACCTCTTGCTTGTCATATGAAGTTGAGCAAGAAAATGTGTCCTACAGCTAGGGAGGAAAAAGAGAACATGGCCAAAGTTCCATATTCCTCCGTCGTGGGAAGTCTAATGTATGGAATGGTATGCACTAGACCTGATAGTGCTAACGCAGTTGGTGTTGTTAGCAAATTTTCTTGACAATTCACGAAAAAAGCATTGGGAAGTTGTGAAGTGGATACTCAGGTATCTTAGAGGAAGCTTAGATGAATTCTTGTGTTTGGAGCATCAAACCAATCTTGAAAGGCTATACAGATTCTGATATGGTAGTTGACCTTGATAACTGAAAATCCACTGTTGGATATTTGTTTACTTTTTTAGGGGGAGCTATACCATGGTAGTAAAAGTTGCAGAAGTGTGTTGCTCTATCTACAACTGAAGCTCAATATATTACAGCTACTAAAGATGGTAAGGAGATAATATGGTTAAAGTAATTTCTTCAAGAGCTTGGTTTGAATCAGATGGAGTATATTGTCTATTGTGACAGCCAGAGTGCAATAGACTTGAGTAAGAACTCTATGTACCATGCAAGAACAAAACACATTGACGTTAGATATCATTGGATTTGTGAAGAATTGTAGAGTGAATCATTTCACATCAAAAAGATCCACACAAGTGAAAATCCAGCAAATATGTTGACCAAGAGAAACTGAAAGACAAGTTTGAGTTATGCCAAGAACTTGTAGGTATAACTCTCTCTAAAGAATATGAAGATACCTCCTTCTAGTGAATGGGACTGGAGGAGAAGATTTGTTGAGTCCATCCGATTTTTTGGTCAACTTTTGCTATTTAATTGCTACAAATAATTGTTAAAAAAGAATAGTGATTAGAGTTAAAAATAAATGATTTGGTAGTTCGCAAATTGGTAAGATTTGTAACCCTTCTTTGACTTCGCTATATTTACCTATGTCATTAGTGACATAGGCATGATTTTCTTCTTCTATAAATAGAGTATTCTTTCTCATTTGTAGAACACACCAAGTTAGAGAGAATAAAACATTTTGAGAGCTAAGTGAGGTATTTCATATACTATACAAGAAAAATAGTCTGTGAAGGAAAATAGAGTGTGAGCGATATTTTCGTAAGGTGAAAACCAAAAGAGTGTTGTTCCTTTTGAGTGTGTAGTAGTCACTTTGAGCATTGTATTTGTGACTACACAATATACAATTCCTTATATAGTGATATCAGTTTCTCCTCTTGGCCCGTGATTTTTTCCTTATTTAGAAGGATTTTAATGTAAAATTCTTGGTGTCATTATGTTCCCATTTTTATTTCCATTACTTTTACCGTATATATTTTTATGGTTGTCCGTGTTTTCCTAACAATATGCATGTCACTTCTTCCTACTTTACCTCTAACCAAAAGAAGGTAAAAGTAGTCAATAACTCTATCATCTAGCTGATGTCCTTAAGTCTTTTAAAATCTATGTAATGCCCATATATGTTGACATTCTTATTTTGAGAAATTTTTATCTTGATAAAAATAATATTTACAGTTTAATAGAGTGCTGAAAAAACTGTACATTATATTTAAATTTTCTCGCTAAACATAATAGCAACAACTTGCAATTGAAATAGATGCAAACAAAGGATAAACCATTTCTTTGTAAAAAATATATATAAACAACACACATCTAGTAGAGCAAAGCATGTACCTTTTGGATCATTCAGGTACAAAGGAATACATAGTAGAAAAATCTGTAGAAAAATAATAAAAATTAAAAAAAACAGTTAGTTTAGGCATACTATTAAACACCTTAAGTGCCTCAACTAAATTGAATTAGTTTTTTCAACTACAAAATAATTGTTAAAATTAAAATTAAAAAAAAAGCATAGGCACATCAAATTACATAGAGTTTAACAGCACAAACGGAAAAATAAATGTATAAAAGAGACTTTGAGATAGAATTTGCATGTATCCAGACATGCATGAGTAAATTAGAAAAAAAATTGTTAATATTCAGGTATAAAATCTAACTAGAGACAATCTAAAACTTGTTATGATGATTACAATCAAAGGAAGTGCACTAAAACAAAAAAAAAAGGGAAGAGATACATCAGCACAAAGAGCACACAATACGAAGAATGAACAATCAAAGAAGAAGAGGTGAAATTTGAGATTCCAAAATAGAAAAAATAATTTTCGTTGAAAAAATAAAATGGAGAAAGAGGAGATAAATCAACAAAACAAATGACAAAGAAACTATTAGAAGAGTGAAGAATAAAGTCAAAGTTCAAAAGAAAAGGATGATAGTTGTCTGTTCGCTATGTGAAGTGGTACGTTTTGCTAGAAGACAATACACGTGTTAGAAGGAAAAATAAGAAAAACTAAGTTTGTTGTACAACTCAGAATTTTTTTGTACAGTTTGCTTATGTTGTATTCTTCCTCTAATTTGTCATTTCTAAAAAGGAGTAGATTTATTTTCTTTTTTATTGAGTATTATTAATATTTAGAACAATTTTATTAAAAATTAGTTTTAATACGTTGAACCTGAACGTGCAGAATTCTTTTATCTACCTATAGACTATAGTTATTGAAGGTGTACATTTGCTTAGTAATTAAAGTCATTTATTTCCTTATTCTTTGATTCTTTCAACTTCCCCACTATAGAAATCCCCATCTTTATTGTTTATTTCTTTCATCGTCCGCATCAACAATAATAATAATAGTATTACTCTATTGTCTAAAAAAAGTTATTAAATCGTAACAACAACATAAATACAAGTAAGATGTTACTCACTTGACTAATTCTAAGGAATTACTCTAACAACTTGTTATGTAACTAATTTGACTAACTCTAAGGAACTACTTTAACAGCTTAACCTAATCTTGTAAAAAAGATCGGTCAAACAATTTGAACTAAATCTACCTCTAATAACCTGATAACTATTGATAACTAAATCTATTGTGAGTATCTCAACACACCCCCTCAAGTTAGGTTTGGTGAAACAACACCTAAATTGATAAAAACCGAAGAAAGGCAGGCTTGGGCAGCGACTTTGTGAGAGTGTGTGTAATTTCATCCACGGTGGGAAGAAATTTGAATTCACTCTGGCGAATTACACACTATTGCGGAGTATTTAAAGTTTACTGCAATATGCTTCATCTTAATGTGGAAGAATCGGTTTTTGCTTAGATATGCAACAACAATATTATCACAAAAGATGCTTGGCGTGTGTGAGACTTGGTATCGTAAATCATTCAACAACTTTTAGACCCCCAGTAATCTTAGAGAGTACATTGGCTACAAATTTATAAACAAATTTGTATTATGCTTCAGTGGAAGACCGAGAAACTGATTGTTGTTTCTTAAAGGACTAATAGATAGGATTTAATAACATAAATAGTATATAACAAGATATGGAGATTCTGTCAGAGGGACTGCCTACCCAATCAACATCGACATGCATATATATTTTTATCAAGTGACAAGATATTTGCAAGCACGATTTCGCTAATGACTTGAGATATTGAAGAATCCTCTTTACTTCTTTGCAGTGCATCATAATAAGATAATTTGTTAACTATAAATTCAATATTAGGAAGCGTGAATGATAAGTATTGCAATTTACCAGAGTGTGTCGATACAAGGTTGTATCGACATGAGGTAAAAATCGCCTGCTCTGGGTGGTGAACTTGAACACATGGGTGTCGTAACCCATTTGTAGTGTCATATCCACTTTTGAAATAATCTCAAGTATGTATTCATTCTATGATAAGGCAATCTCATTCAGAGCATGTTTAACTTCGATCCGTAAAAAGTAGGTGAGTTTAACAAGGTTCTTTAAGGAGAATCTGCCAGCTACAGAGTTGATTACATGTGGAACAAGGGTTAGGTAACTCCAATAAAGAGGATATCATCAAGACACCAGAATATGCATAGTGACAACCTTAGATGTGAAAATAAATAGAGAGACATCTGATTCAGACTCAACAAATCTAACATTAGTCAAGTGAGACTTCACAACCTTATACAAGGCATGTGGTACTTGTTTTTAGGCCATAAACAACCTTTTTGACATGACATACATTGTCACATACGGGAATACCCCCTAGACGTAACCGACGTCATCATCCTCTTTAAGGACTAAGACTAGCCTCTTAACTTACATTAAGCGAGACAATTACCCATGAACCTCTATCAAGTCAACCAGAATACTGACCAAGCAAAGACCCATAACCTTACTCAATCAAGTAACCTAACAATAATCATGACTAATTTCCTACTTCACATATCATAACATTTAAGAGTCTATAGCATCATACTTTAACAATATATACAAACACATATTCATAAGTGACACCAATAAACATATAATATCAATAATGTGCAAGTTTATCATATACATGTCATATAGAATTATAAGCATATTCATACATAATAACATCCTCCTAAGACTCCCTTAAAGGCTAAGTAGTGCAATGTTTAGATAGAGTATCATAACCCTACCTAAACTAAGCTAAACCCCTTAGGTCATCTTAGTTAAAGTTCAATCCTTTAGTTCATTTTACCTTTTGGGGACATCTTTCCCTAACCGAAATAGACCACATGAGCTAATGTGGATCCACTACCTAGTATTCCTATGGAGGCAAGATAGTTCAAGAACTGGAAGATATAGATGTAGCCCTCTTTATGACACATGCATTGTAGTCTCCAATCTCAAGATTACATTAGTGATCCTACCTTCCCTATGTGGGAAGGGATAATCCTCACTCTAGTTCACTTGGTGCTAAGCTAGAGTCCCTTTTGAAATGTCTTAATGTCTTTATTAATCATCATAGCTTATTGTATGTCATAGGGTCTAACCCTTGTATTACATCATAATCATCATAGCTCAATAAGAATTCCATGAGTATTGTCCCTTCATTAAAATTCATATAGGTCAAGTTAGCACACTAACATTTTAATATCATCTAAGGCACATTGGTAAATCATTCACCATCCATATAACATTTACATCTTAAGCCAACACCTCACAATCAAAGTCAAGACATTTCAATTAAACATCATACCATCGTATCAATCCTATACATCACATACTCCAATACAATATCATGACTTAATCACAATTAACCACAATTTTGAAGTAAAAGATAGGGATCACAAGACATACCAAGTCTCCTTCAAAACCCATCATCAAGGTCTTACCATTAACCCTTAAATAAACACTATTTGGGTGTAAAATCATCATAATTCAACGGCCAACTTGATAACAAGGCTAAAAGAATCACTACATCACAATTCAATGTTAGTTCATAGCTTAAGACAATATACTTAGGTCAATTCATAACATACTGCATAACCTAGATCACTTCTCAAGAAATAACATGATAGGACTATAATTCATCCTAATTTAGTCATAATTGATGCAAAAACATCATATAATAGTAATTAAACCAATAACCAATTCAATTAAACTAATCCAATATAATTCATATCAAGATCACAACCAAGGTTAAGGGGAATAGTTCGTCTTCTACAAACTAGACCAATCCATCAAAAAATAACATAATTCAGTTAAAATACATGTTAATATATTCATAATATCCAAAATAAATCATACATAAATCAATTCATAACATCAATTTCAAGATTGGATGAAACCCACTTGAAAACTCACTTTTGGAAATCAATTTGATGGAACTCGCTGAGGAAAGAGGTCTCAAAGGTGAATTATATCCCATAAATTACTAATTGATGAATATTTATGGTGAAACTTGACTCTTTGAATCCCTTAAACCCTTCCTTATCTTGGCCTTGAATGGTGTTCTTCACTAGAGAGAGAAGGAAGAGAGTTTGGGGTTCGGGAATTATGAGCTTAGGTTAGTCTAATTTGGGTTAGGGTGTTTATATAGGTAATTAATTAACTTATACCTGCCTAAACCCCTAACTAATTAATTAGAACAAACTAAAAACGTGCATAATATCAAGCCCTCATAGATGAGACCTCGACCAATGGTTCGTCTGTGAGTCGACGACCCTTACCCCTTACGTGCTGCTAATCATCGATGAGTTGAAAGATTGGTACAAATGGACCATTAGACAAAATGTCTAAGTGTTAGTCAACGGATGGCATCGATGCCCCTTCTATCAACACACGTTTTGTTGTTCCCCTTCATAGACACCCTTCCACCAATTTTCACCCTTGTTTGACTTCAATAAACTAGTCAAATAGGCTAAGGCACGCTACCGCCTCATTGAACTAGTTTCCAGATGTCATGGACGTTCTTGGACGTTTTGTTTTCTAAACTTCCTAAATGACTTATAATCATTAGAATGGACCTTAAAATAGTGTCTAAACCTTATGAAACCTATGTTACGTTCTAGAACACGTCTTGGATTTTTGAAATGTTACAAACAACATCAGAACTAGTCAAGTCAACACGCATATAATGTAATTGAATACATTGTAAATAACCACAAACATGAATGAGATTTCATTATAACATAACCAAAGAAAGACAATTATCCATGAACCCCTATCAAGTCAACATGTGCAATGACCAAGCAAAGTCCCATAACCTTACTCAGCCAAGTAACCCAATAAGAAACATGACCAACCTCCTACTTCACATAGCATAACATTTAAGAGTACAAATTATTATACTTTAACAACGTAGACCAACACATATTCATAAGTGACACCAATTAACCTATAGTATCAACAATGTGCAAGTTCATCATATGCATATCATGTACCATTATAAGCATATTCATACATAAGAACATCCTCTTAAGACTTCCTTCAAGGATAACTAGTGAAATGTTTAGGTAGAGTCCCATAACCCTACCTATATTTAGTTAAAACCCATAGGTTATCCTAGTTAGAGTTCATTCTTTTAATTAATTCTACCATTGGGAACATCTTTCCCTAACCGACATAGACCACATGCTGTAATGTTGAATTCGGTGTGATGGAACCCTACACCGAAAGAAGGCGGACTACATGCCAAGGTAGTACAAAATATGAACATAGCAACTACGTGGATCCACTAGCTAGTATTCCTATGGTGGAGACATAGTTCAAAAACTAGGAGATGAAGTTGCGACCCTTTTTATGCTACATGCATTATAGTTTCCAATCTCAAGAGTACATTAGTAATCCTACTCCTCACTCTTGTTCATTCCGTGCTAAGGTAGAGTCCCTTTTTGAATTGTCTTTAATGTGTTTATTAATCATCATAAATTAGTGTAGTTCATAGGGTCTAACCCTTATTAGAACATCATCATCATAGCGCAATAAGAATTGAATGAGTATAATCCTTTCATTAAAATTCATATAAGTGAGGTTAACATATTTATATATCACTTCATAAAAAGGCACATTGGTAAATCATTCATCATTCTTATATCATTACATCTTAGACAACACCTCATGAACCATAGTCAAGAAATTTCAATTCAACATCATACCACCCTATCAATCCTAATAAAAGTCATACTCCAATACAACATCATGACTTAATTACAATTAACCATAATTTAAAGTAAAGGATCGAGATCACAAGACTTACCAAGTGTCGTTCATAATACATCATCAAGGTCTTACCATAAACCCTTAATTCAACCCAAATACGGTATAACATCATCATAATTCAATCAACAAGATGATAACAAGTCCAAAAGAATCACTACATCATAATTCAAGATTAGTCATAACTTAAGACAAGAGACATAGATCAAAGTCATAATCTAATTAAATTACTCAAGAAATAGAATTATAGGACTATAAATCACCCTAATTAATTTATTATTTATATAATAACATCAAATAATAGTAATTTAACCAATAACCAAGTCAATTGAATCCACATTACCCAATTTATATCAAGATCACTACCTAGGGTTAAGGGGTAAAGGTCATCTTCTACAAACAAGAATAAACCATCAAGATATATCATGATTAAGTTAGAATACATGTTCATATATTCATAATATATAAAATAAATCATAAAAATATCAATTCATAACATAAACTTCGAGATCGGAAAAGATCCACTTGAAAACCCAACTTTTGAAATCAGTTTAATAGAACCCTTTGCGGAAAGAGGTCTCAAAGGTGAAAGAGGTCTCATACCTTATTAATTGATGAAGATTGATGGTAAAACATGAATATTTACATCCCTTAAATCCTTCCCTAGCTTGGTATTCAATGGAGTTCTTCACTAGAGAGAGAAAAAAGAGAGAAGGAAGAGAGTTTGGGTTTGTGAATTATGAGAGCTTATATTAGTCTAATGGTGTTGGGATCTTTATATGGGGTGATAATTAAATTATTTAGACTTATCTTAACCACTAACTAAGTACCTAATACCTTAATTAATCAATTGGAACCAACTAAAAATGTGAAGCAAAGTCAGGGACCATCGGTTTGTCAGTGAGTCGACGACTCCTTCCCCTTCCGTGATGCACTTCGTCGATAAGTTCAGAGAATTTCAAAAATAGTATCTTCTAGAATTTGGGTGTTCATAGAAGGATGGCATCGACGCTCCATCGATCCACACACACTCCGTCGACTCCCTTCGTGGGTGCACACTGTCCAGGCATTGCTTTCGACCCCAAAATGAAAGGGTCCTCCTCAAGGGCATGTGGTTGGTTCTTGGGGAGTCGTACCCGGATATTTCGACTATGAATCAACTTAAACATATGTTAGACACCATTCCACTCATTTTCATCATTTTTTAACTTTTAAAAGCTAGTAAAATATGCTAAGGCACGCTAGCACCTCATTGAACTAGTTTCTTGATATTATGGACGCTCTTGGATATTTTGGTTTCTACACTTCCTAAATGACTTATATTCATTAAGATAGACTTTAAAATAGTGCCTTAACCTTATGAAACTTACGTTAGGCTCTAGAACACATTGATTGATTAATGATTTGTACAATAACATCATCTAGTAGTAACTCAATAAATAACCAATTCAATTGAATCCTCATTACCCTATTCATATGAAGATCACTACCTAGGGTTAAGGGGTAAAGGTCATATTCTACAAACTACAACAAACCATCAAGATATATCATAATTAAGTTAGAATACATGTTAATATATTCATAATATACAAAAGAAATCATAAACAAATCAATTGAAAACATAAACTTTGAGATTAGAAAAGACCCACTTGAGAACCCAACTTTTGAAATCAATTTGATGGAACCCTTTGAGAAAAGAGGCCTCAAAGGTGAAATATGTCCCATAGCTTAATAATTGATGAAGATTGATGGTGAAACTCTACTATTTATAGGCCTTAAACCCTCCCCTAGCCTGGTCTTTAATGGAGTACTTCACTAGAGATAGAAAGAAGAGAGAAGGAAGAGAGTTTGGTTTGTGAATTATGAGAGCTTAGATTAGTTTAATGGTGTTGAGGTATTATAAGGGGTGTTAATTCAGTTAATTAGACTTCCCTTAACCCCCAACTAAAGACCTAACCCCTTAATTAATTAATTGAAACCAACTAAAAATATGAAGCAAAGTGAGGCCCTCAGACATGGACCATCGGTTCGTCTTTAAGTCGACAACTCCTGCCACCTTCTATGCTACACTTCGTCGATAAGTTCAGAGAATAGACAAAATAGGCCCTTCAATAATTTGCGTAAGTGTTCGTTGAAGGATGAAACGGAGACCCTCGATGGACCGTTGCGCCTGTGACGATCCGTCATACCTGCTATCGAGGGTAATGAAGAGATCAACATAAGAATTTTTAAATTATGGGATGACAGAGTCCATGACTGCCCGTCATGACCATGACAACCCGTCGCGAGGTCCGTCGACCCAACCGCGTTTTGACAGATTTTCAGAAAATAGGGTCCTTCTTTGATTAGGTTTTTGTTTTTTATAACTAGTTCGAAAAACCTCGTTTTTGGGGTTATACTCTTTGTTATTAGACATTTTTATGTTATATTCTTTGTGAGGAGACTATTTTTTTATGATTACACTTAGGATTGTTGCACTATTTTCTGGAGTTGATTGTTGCTGATTTTGTCGATTAATCGAGTAAATTTCTGGATTTTATTTTTTCTCATTGAAGTAAGTGCATGAATTCTTATATTATATATATGAATATTGTGTTTATGACTATGGGTAAAAAAACTCCATAACTAGGGTTGTGGGAACAATAGGCGAATAATGAGGTAAAATCTAACTAAAGTAACAATTCTATAATAGTGTCTTGCATGTATTGATAATTCTTTCGCTTAGAATTCTTTTTAACGGATGGCCAACGTTAGAACTCGCCTTAATGCTACTTGCTGGACCCATGAGGTAGATAATAGGAAAAGAATTATCAACATAGATTTAGTGTATACTATCTAATAGGCTAGTATTGATTGGTACGACATAATAAGTTAGTCAAATATTGAAAACAATGCTTAATATGAGGTAAAGGTAATAGTTAGTATAGCAACACAAGTAGCCGGACTAAGGTGAGGAGTGAAATTTTCTAGATGCCGAACCAAGGATTTAGAAATACATAACTTATCACTTTGCATGCAAGATACTAGGAAAGAATTGTTATAGTTAGAATTATTAAGTTAGGTACCCGTGGGGAACACGTAAACCCTAGTTACTTTTATTAATTGATTAAACTCCAACATTTGAAGATGTTAGTTGTCTCCCTTAATTTAGCTAGTTATTTTCATTCATTTAGAAGTAAAACCCCCCTTTTATTGTCTTTGCTTTCTAAGGAAATAATTGACTAAATAGTAGTAATAATAGATTGAAGTTAAGTCTGAACTATTTTTCTCGTGGGAACGATCCCAATCTCATTTGTTGGGTTCTTTACTTGATACGACCGCTTTACTTCTTATTTGAGAAGTAAGTTTGAGCGTATCAAATTTTGGCGCTGCTGCCGGGGAAAATAACTTTTAGATTAACTTAAATTTATTACTATAGTTTAGTCAATATTTTCTTAATTTTACTTTGTTTCTTGTTTTTTTATTCTTGCAGAACTATCTTCCTTGTATGTCAAATACACGGAGAGGAAGAGAACCCTTGTTTCCCTACGATCACGAATTAGAGAGTACACTACGCAACATGAATTGAAACTTGGGTATTAATGATGATGATCCAAACCAGAACATCCCAGCTCCCGTTGATGTTCATGGTTAGTTGTTACCCGATGCTCCGGGTGAAAACCAACAGAGGGGAAAAAATCCCGCTCCACGGCCCCAAGAATACTACAGAGGCAATGACAATATAGCAGACTCCGATGGGACACTTGGATTGCCCCCTCTACCACCAGGCCACACCTTTGTGTTAACTAGTAGCCTGATGCAAATGCTCACTGCCAGAGGTTTGTTTTCAAGGCTACCTTCTAAGGTTACACATGCCCACATAGATAAGGTAAGGGCAGTGTGTAAAAGTTGTGTAGGGAGGCCTGACATGGACTTGGATGTAATACGGCTAAGAGTGTTTCCTCTCTCACTGATGGGACAGGCTGCTATTTGGTTAACTGAGCTCCCTTATAACTCAATTTTCACTTGGAACCAACTAAGGGACTTTTAATTAGCACGCTACTACCCGGTCTCCAAGAAACTAAATGCCAAATAGAGAGTGAACAACTTTGTGGCACTACCAGGAGAGTCAGTTAGTAGTTCTTGGGATAGATTCACCTCTTTTTTAAGAAGTGTCCCTAATCACTGCATAGATGATGAGTCACTGAAGGAATACTTCTATCAGGGACAGGATGATAGTAATAAAGCGGTGTTGGATACTATAGTGGGTGGTTCTTATGGGGAGTGTCCTTATGCTGAGATCTCTGAAAAGTTACAGAAAATCTCCTGGAATAATAAAGCTTGGAGTACTAGGAAGTCAGATACTGGGAGAAATACCTTCACAGTGCAATCCACTCACAACCCAGCCACATATGAGATTCGTGAAGAGATGGCTCAGATGAGAACTAAGCTTGGGTTGGTATTAAAACATATCACTGGGGTACAGAAAATATAAATGCAGTTAACTACTTGTCTAAACCACCACCACCACATGATGATTGCTATTATGCAGAGGATTCCTATGCAGTAAATGAGAAGATAGGGGGGGGGTTTCGATCAAGTGCACAAGGCTCAAATCAGGAGAATTGGTACCAAGGTCAAGAAACCAAGGTCGGATCTATGGTAACTATAACCCTGAGGGTCATTATGTCCGAGATGGAAACTACAACCGCGACAAAAACTTTAACAAGGGTAACTATGGTAACAAAAATGATAGGACTAGGCCCTATGTACCTCCTCAAAATTGTGAAGTTACTCGTAGGGATGCTGGAGATAGTATGGCGTGAGTTGAGGATATGTTGCACAAAATGATGATGAGGTTCGATGCTAATGATTAACACATTAAAGAGTTAAGGAGTGAGTTAGCGGGTATTGGGAAGAAAGTCGATACACATGCAATATCGATTAAGCAGATTGAGTTCCAAATGGCCCAATTATCTGCGACTGTGAACACAAGGCAACCGGGCACTCTTCCTAGTAACACTGTCCAAAATTCAAAAAATGACGAACACTGTATGGCAATCACTACTCGGGGTGGTAAGCAGACCATTGATCCACCTATGCCGTCTAAGGAGAAAAAGGTGATAAAAGATAATGATAAGCTAATAGAGGGTAGTGGTGAAGTAGAAGATAACACTGGAAAAGATGTTGAAGTGCTTATAAAGGTATTCCCATGCCTAGACCACTATCCCAATTTCCTTAAAGATTAGTGAAAAGGATCGAGGATGGTAAATATTGCTGTTTTATAACAATGTTGAAGCAGCTTTCAATCAATGTACCTTTGTAGAAGCTCTAGAACAAATGCCCGATTATGCCAAGTTTATGAAAGATATGGTTACAAAGAAAAGATCGGTCAGTTTCGAGGATGATGATAGAATGCAACATTGTACTGCTATTGCTACAAGATCTCTCGTACAAAAGAAAGAAGATCCGAGTGTGTTCACTATTCCTTGTACAGTCAGGTCATTTCATTTTGAGAAAGCATTATGTGATCTAGGGGCAAGCATAAATCTCATAACCCTCTCGATTTACAAGAAGTTGGGTTTGGGTGACCCAAAGCCCACTGCGATGCGGCTATTGATGGCTGATCGAACAGTGAAAAGGACTACAGAGATACTCCACGATGTGTTAGTAAAAGTGGAGTCGTTCATATTTCTAGCAGATTTTGTTATTCTTCATTGTGAAGTCGATTTTGAAGTGCCTATTATTCTTAGAAGGACATTCCTTGATATAGGTAGAGACTTAGTTGATATGGAAAAGGGGCAAATGAAATTTTGGTTGAACAATGAAGAAGCGACCTTCAACATGTGTAGGTCCATGAGGCAGAGTGGTGAGCTCCAATCGGTATCTGCTATATCCTACAAAGAAAATATGAAGAAGGATTGTGACCTAAAAAGTGAAAAATGAGAGTTTATGGTTGGGGATTTGATGCTTTTAGACAGTTCTAGGTTGCGTTGGCTTCCGAGCAATCTCAAGTCCAAATGGACTGGCCCTTGATTACCCAATTATTCCCTCATGAAGCAGTTGATTTAAAAAACCAAGGAGGGAGTGCAGTTTAAGGGGAATGAAGAACGAATAAAACCCTATTTTGGGCATACTGAATCGGCAAATGAAGTGATTGAGGCTTACCATCATGATGAAGGCTTAGTAATCAAGTCTCCTCAGTTGTGCCGCGACGTTAAATCAGGCGCTTGTTGTAAGGCAACCCAATACTTATAGTTTTTCTTTCTAGTAATGGTATCATTTTCTACTAATCGGTTTTAAATTTGCAGGCACATCACCAGGAAATTCTGCAGAAAAATCACTCTGCAGCAGTCACTGACGGACTAATCAACGGACCGTCACAAATGTGACGGACCGTCGCATAAATCTGTCGTGCCAAGTACGTCTTTCAGTTATTTTCAAAACTAAGTCACACGCGACGGAACTAATGATGCACCGTCGCATCTGCAATGGACTGTCGTCGAGGTCTTATTGCGTCATTAATGAGCATACCCGACCCGACCCGGTTGGGATGTTTTAAAACAATTCCAACCTATAAAACCCCCACCCCTTCATTTGAACAGTTTCTTTCCCTCTTTCTCCCATTCCATATCTCTTAAAATTCCCACTTCTTACCTCTCTTTCAACCGATCATTTTCCCACATTCCCCAATTCCTAAAATCCACTCTCTACTAGTCGGAGTCTGCTGCTGTGGTTCTCTACTTGTTCACCAAGTACCTTCCTCTCTTTTTTTCCTCATTTTCTTAGGTGTGTATCTATGATTTCTACCCATTTACATTTCATTTTTGTTTAGAAATTAGTATTAGCCTATTTCTTATGGATGGGTTAATTATTTAATACATATTCTGTCTGATCTAGGTTGAGAATCCTCGAAATTGCCTTGTTAAAACTCTAGAAATAGGTGCTTTAGCATTGCTAGTTTACTAGGTATTTAGGTTAGACACATGTAGGTTAAAATACAAAAAAATCCATTTGGGTCATAGGGGATGATTGTGGCATCCCCAATTTTGTCACTGAATGACAAAACGAGACCCCGATGACGGACCGTCGTACCCACGACGGAACGTCATAGGGTCCGTCCTAACATCCCCAACAACCCACTGTCCAATTTTCTCCAAGTGTCCACCAGCGGACACATGTGACGAACCGTCGTTCTCACGACGGTCCATCTTGCACAACTATTCTGGTTGTCAGAGACCCCATTCCTAAGGGTCTCTCACTTTTTCTAAGTGTCCTCCATTAGACACATGTGATGGACCATTGTTCCCAAGACGGTCCGTCTTGCACAACCGTTCTGGTTGTCAGAGACCCTATTCCTAAGGGTCTCTCACTTTTTCTAAGTGTCCTCTTACGAAAATCTACGACGGACCGTCATACCCTCGACGGTCCGTCCTATATAACTGTCATTACTTTTAGAGACCCCTTTCCTAAGGTTGTCCAACTTTTTCCAAGTGTCCCACGACGGACATCGACGACGGACCGTCATCATCACAATGGTCCTTCCTGATTATCTGTCATAACTGTCAAAGACTTTCCTACAGGGGTCTCCATATAAACAGAGTTTAAGTAAGACATGACGGACCCCATGATGGTCCGTCGTACTCACGACGAGCCATCACCTAGTCCGTCGTGTTTTACTGTTACTATAGAAATGTCATTAAATCTCTACTCTTTTATTCATTTTGTGTCGTTTTGCTTGTCTTGTTTTCTCCTTATAGTACTAATATTGATTCTTTGCAGGTATTACCTATTATGGCACCAAAACTAGACCGAGTCTACGCACGTGGGAGATCAAAGTCTGTCGCCCCGTCTCTACGCCTTGTCATTAGCTCTGATAATGAGCGTGACCCCGAATACGTGACCCCAGGCCCTTCCTCTCCATCCCTAGCTGCACATGCTGCAAGAGCCACACCCAAAAAGGTGGCGTTTGGCGTAGTCACTGCCTCCTAGTCTGATGAGGAGCGCACACTGACCGGCACACCTTCTGGGTTAGCTTCTCATGAAAAAGGAGCGTCTGGCTCCTTAGGTGTTTCGTGGTTGGAGGAAGCCTCCGGATTTGCTGAGGTCCCTACACCCGCCACAGCTGCACAGTCTTCCTTGTCTGATGAGGTTGACAGTTCTGAATCCACACCCGGCTCACCGACTCATGCTCTCACCCCAGTTGCCGACCAGCCCAATCAGTGGTTTGTCGACGGATAGTATCAAGTTTATTCAGACACAAAATTTATGAATGATAAAGGAGTCATGACATGGACCCTTACATTGAAGAGGTGGGTCCTTACGGGAAGTCTCCTGAATATTCTAGAGATCCACAATCTATTCACCAGACACCGACTAGAGTGGACAGCGCGTTCGTTGGGACGTTATAGAGAAGTGTTGGTCTGATAGTTCTACGCCTTCTATGTGGCTACTCTCAGATCACAGACTGATAGGCGGGCTGCCCCCGCCAAACAGGAACCATTGGAGCATGTCCGAGTATGTAGCATCAGGTTGATATCTCCCTTTCTGCCATCCGCCGGTATCTATACGGCAAGGACATTGATGCCAACGGACCCCTTTCACCACCGAGTTTTACTACCGGTGGCAAATTGTGAAAAATGGCAAATTTTTGCGTGAGCCATCGCTGAGAGAGACCACCAAGAGGTGGATGGACCTGCACTTATCTGTTGATGGAGAGGGTGTTGACTGGGTAACCGATCCGAAGAGAGCCATCAAGAACGCTAACCTAACCTTCACGGGAAAGTTCTTATGGTTGATTGTCCGCCACTGCCTTTCCGCCACATTTGCTGATAACATAGTCACATGGGATCGTGCAGTACTGATGGCGGTGATGATAGTCGGGTTTTAGGTGGAATTTGCTTGGATTCTACAGGCGGTCATGCACGAGAGGCTTTTAAGGTCACAACTACTTACTCTTTCCCGTACATGATATTTTATGTGCAGGTCTGTAGGTGTGCCTATCTGGCACATTGATCTGCTTAGGACCCCGCTGGGAACTGTTGATATCGGCCTTATCAGGGATGAGGCCAATGAGTTGGCTCCACGTAGAGGGACCCGTCTAGGGTAGCCTCTAGTTGGTGGCAGTCTGGCGGATGCAGTAGCATAGGCTCGCATGGCTACGCATGCTGCTTCCACTGACACTACCCCGGTCGAGTCTATCCCGGGTAGTAGCACTGCCCCAAGCTCCTCTCGCTAAGACCCTTTCCCAGCTCTGGTCCTGCTTGCTAGGGTCCAGAAACTAGAGGCACAGATGGCTACACTTCTGCATCACATTTAGCCTTGGATGCAGAGGTCTATTGCTGAGGCAGAAGAGCGCTTGAAGTGGAGAATGGTCCAGCACACAGAGCGGAAGATCGTTGAGGTTTATAAGCATTTGGACGCTTTTGAGTTACGGGTTCTAGACCGACCAGCCCCTCAAGTTGATGTGTTGACCCTCCAGGCTGCGGTCAAGAGTCTTCGTGCAGACATCGATACGATCCTAGAGGCTAGGGTGCCCGAGTTTGAGGCCCCCTCTGCAGAGCCTGCTGAGGACACAGTGATGGCGGCCTTATTCTCCACTTCTGAGATTCCACCACCTCCCCCTCGAGAGCATGCGAAGAGGCGTAGAGGTCGTGAGGAGGATGAGGCTAAAGCACGAAAGAAGGAGCGTCGTGAGATGGAGGCTGCGAGGAGAGCCTCGCTTGCTGATGAGGAGGCGCGTCGGATGAGGGCTGTAGAGTTAGCTGCTGGGGCATCTAGCTCCAGAAATGTGGAGATAGAGGGAGGCATTGCTGATAGTGCTGTTGCTGATGAGGACACTACTGAGGGTGTCCAGATTACAGAGGTAGTGGGTTCCGGGGAACCGGACCCACCAACTTGCTGATCGTCGGCGCTTTGCGCCCCAGGTTTGCTTCACCTACCACTCTCGTATTTCAATTTTTTATGCATTGGGGACAATTGCATGTCTTTTTGTTTGGGGTGGGGTAAATGGAAAGTGAGTGCTAGGGTGAAGTCTGAGTAGCCCAATTCACTATCCTCTTTTGGGGTTTTCTTGCCTGTGTTCTTTTTCCCCAAGAGACTGATTATTTTTACTTTTAAATAGACATTTCTATATCTTGTGTACATAGTTTAACTCACAAGCATGATGGCTAAAATGATATACTGATGAAATGAAAATGATGCATGACTAGACATAGTAATTGATAAATGTGTGGCTCTAAGCATGACATAGAGATACACCACTGCCTGACCCTAAGTCTAAAATTCGAACTAGGCGTCTGATAATCTGGTAGAGTAATAAGATGTAAAGTGAGTGTGAGGAAGATTTGAATAGTCCACTATTTGTACTTAGCTAGAACTTGCCTGGCTAGTCTTGCTAAAAGTAAGTTGTATTAGACAATTAGGAAAGGATCATAGGCCATTGTTCAATCTAGACCATTTTTAGCCTAAATTAAAAAAATGAAATTAATCCTTCTTTGTTCCAAATGATTTGAGCTTAAACTAGACCTTTTTTTTCACCACAACTGATCTTTTCTGGGAATAATGTGTTGGCCCTTGTCCCTCCTTGGACATGTGCACCTCGGCTTATGCCAAAAGCATAAGTGAGGGTGGCTAATGCAGTAAAAACCTTTTTATGACCCTGACCCAACTTTGGGTATTGTGTACTTCGTCTCATGGCAAAACCATGAGTTGAGGGTGGCTATTATGAGGAATGCTCTGGAAAGTGGGGTTGAATGAACAAAGGGAGAGAAAGAACAAAAGTAAAGTGACTCAAGAATCAGTTGAAAGAAAAGTGAAAAAAATACAATAAATACAAGCAAGAAAAGAAGAGACTCACTTACACAAATGAAGAAAGAAAGGAAAATAGCAAAGTGAAAGAATATGAGAAACTTGGCAAAATAAAATGATAAAAAGTGGTATGTTTAGCCAATATGTCAAAAAGGGCAAAAAGTCACTAAAGTATACCTAAATATACCCTACCTGACCCTGTGCCTATGTTACAAGCTAAGAAAGTCCTATCGTGATCCTAAAAGTTGTATAGCGAACTTAAAGAAGTGAAAATAACGGCAAGCTTATGGCAATATGTATGAATGAGTTGTGAATTTGTTCTGAGAGTGAGTGTTGAAAAGTAATCCCTATACTCAAACTAAAATCATTGTGTGAACAATGTGGATATTGTTTTGAAGTGAGGACACTAGTTGCAATACCGAAAATATTAGCACCTTTGTGAGAAATTAAAGAGGATAGGTGTTAGTGCGTGGTGAGTCTATGTCATGGTCTGATTCCACATAATTCGAGCCTAATGGTGATAGCATGCATAAATATGATGAGAATGATCAGGATTGATAGCCAAATGATTGCGAAAGATAAAACATGGATACTATTGTACAAAGATTTCGTAATGAGTCATAGTGCGTCGCTTGAGGACAAACAACGAATTTAAGTTGAGGGTGTTGATATACAGTGGTTTCACGGTATTTTTAATGCTTTTTTCTTAAGTTTAGTGTGTGTCCAAAAACCTTTTTGTATTAATTTTTATGTACGTTTCTCTTTATTTGCAGGAAATCTGTCTAAAGATGAACGTGGAAGTTTTTGAGCAACAATTACAGAAAAGTACCACCTATGGAGCTTGTGACGGCCCGTCGTGCCTGTGACGGTCCGTAGGTGTCATCGTAGTGAAGCTGCTGAAGGAAGATGGGGAAGTCTGACCAAATGTGGGGCTACGAAGTGCGTAACGCACATAGACATGACGATCTGTCCTGCTAGTTCGTCATGAAAATCAAAGAAGTAGTCCAGTACCCAAATTCCAAGAGTTCAAGTGTTATGGAGCGGAGACCCTTGACGGACCGTTGTGCCTGTGACAATCTGTAATACCTGCTGTCGAGGGTAATGAAGAGAGCAGCAGAAGAATTTGAAAAGTATGAGACGCGGATTCCACGACGGCCCGTCGTGACCACGACGACCCGTTGTGAGGTCCGTCGACCCAACAACGTTTTGGCAGTTTTTCAGCAAATAGAGTCCTTCTTTGATTAGGTTTTTGTTTTTTATAACTAGTTTGAAAAACCTTGTTTTTGGGGTTATACTCTTGGTTATTAGACATTTTTATGATATGTTCTTTGTGAGGAGATTATTTTGATTATTACACTTTGGATTGTTGCACTATTATCCGAAGTTGATTGTTTGTGATTTTGTCGATTAATCAAGTAAATTTTTGGATTTTATTCTTTATCAGTGAAGTAAGTTCATGAATTCTTATATTATATATATGAATATTGTGGTTATGACTATGGGTAACTAAACTCCATAACCAGGGTTGTGGGAACAATAGTCGAATAATGAGGTAAAATCTAACTAAAGTAAAAATTCTATTATAGTGTCTTTCATGTATTGATAATTCTTTCGCTTAGAATTCTTTTTAACGGATGGCCAACGTTAGAACTTGCCTTAATGCTACTTTCCGGACCCAGGAGGTAGATAATAGGAAAAGAATTATCAACATAGATTTAGTGTATACTATCTAATAGGCTAGTATTGAGTGGTACGAGGTAATATCTTAGTCAAATATCGAATACAATGCTTAATATGAGGTAAAGGTAAGGATTAGTATAGAAAAGTAGCCAGACCAAGGTGCAGAGTGAAATTTTCTAGATGCCGGAACAAGGATTTAGAAATACATAACTTATCACTTTGCATGCAATATACTAGGAAAGAATTGTTATAGTTAGAATTATCAAGTTAGGAATCTGTGGGGAACAAGTAACCCTGGTTACTTTTATTAATTGATTAAACTCCACCATTTGAAGCTGTTAGTTGTCTCCTTTAATTTAGCTAGTTATTTTCATTCATTTAGAAGTAAAAACTCGCCTTTTATTGTTTTTGGTTTCTAAGGAAATAATTGACTAAAAAGTAGTAATAATATATTGAAGTTAAGTCTGAACTATTTTCCTCGTGGGAACGATCCCAATCTCATTAGTTGGGTTCTCTACTCGATACAACCGCTTTACATTTTATTTGAAAATTAAGTTTGAGCGTATCAGGTGCACACTGTCCAGGCAGTGCTTTTGACCCCAAAACGAAAGGGTCCTCCTCAAGTGCCCCTGGTTGGTTCTTGGGGTCGTACACGGATGTTTCGACTATGAATCAACTAAAACACATGTTAGACACCCTTCCACCATTTTTGATCATTTTTCGACTTCTAAAAGCTATTAAAATAGGCTAAGGCACGCTAGCACCTCATTGAACTACTTTCTGAACATCATGGACGTTCTTGGACGTTTTGGTTTATGGACTTCCTAAATGACTTATATTCATTAAAATAGACCTTAAAACAGTTTCGTAACCTTATGATACTAACGCTAAGGTCTAGAACATGTCTTGGATTTTTGAAATGTTACATTATTCCCCCTTAGGAACATTCATCCCCGAATGACACTAAAATATTTTGAAAGGAAGGAATATACTCAAGACTAGCATCCCAACAAACAACAATACATAACAACATTAATCATATCATTTACACAACGCAATTCAAAACTTCAATTACCACACATAAGGCTCAAAATAACATTATGTGGAATTTCCTTCTCAGAACAATCACATGAGCTCAACGTATCATATATGAGTCAATGATACCATATCTTAACTTATGAAAATGCTAAATATCATTTTATAAAGATTCACCATATCAAAATGCACCACATGACTCAAAACAAGAAAAATTGCAAAATTTCAAGTCAAAATGCACAATTTCAATGTAATTCACTCTAGTGACATCAAAGATGCACATTTTGCAAAACATTGCTAAAAATCAAAGCAACTTCCGTTTTTGTCATTATTAGTAAGAAAAACTAACGTTAGTTATCAAATAGATGAGGGTTACAGGACTTCATGTCGGCTTCGACCTCCCATATTACATCCTCAACTAGGTGATACTTCATAAGCATAGAAACATGGAAAACCGGATGACGAAGCCAATTCACTAGGCAACCTTAATTCATAAGCAACCTTATTAACCCTTTGCAAGATTTCACAAGGACCCACATAACGAGGACTCAAATTCACTTTCTTGCCAAATATAACCACCCTTTTCATAGGTGACATTTTCAAATACACTTTATCACCTTCTTCAGACTCTAAATCTTCTCCTATGATCGGCATAAGACTTTTGCCGACTATAGGTTGTTTGCAACCGGTTCCTTACAATATGAAATTTCTCCAAAGTCTGATAAATCAAATCGGAACCAAGAAGAGAAGTCTTACCCTCTTCAAACCATCCAGTAGAATACCTACACCTCCTACCAGACAAGGATTCATAAGGGGCCATGGATATAGATGAATGGAAACTATTATTCTAAGCAAACTCTATTAAAGGCAAATGCTTATCCCAATTTCCTTTGAAATCAATAATACAAGACCTAAGTATATCTTCAAGGGTTTGAATATTATGCTCCTCTTGACCATCAGTTTAGGGAAGAAAACCGATGCTCAACGTCACCTTAGTACCCACCCTTCTTGGAATGACCTTCAAAACCTAGATGTGAATTGTGCACCCCGATTCGATATGATGGATAACGTAATACCATGGCGACACACAATCTCATCTATAAAGATCCTTGAATAATCTTCCGCGGAATAAGTAAAATTGACGGGAATTATATGAGTGGATTTGGTCAGCCTATCGACAATCACCCTTATAGAGTCATATTGCCTTTGAGTCCGAGGCAAACCTACTAAAAAACCCATATTGATATCTTCCCACTTCCAAGTAGGAACTTTGATTTCTTGAAGTAAACCACTTGACTTTTGATGTTCGGTTTTTACTTTTTGGAAATTTGGACACTTAGAAAAAAATTCCTCTATGTCCTTTTTCAAACCTTCCTACCAAAAACACTTCCCTAAAGGCACAGTACATCTTTGTTGAACCCGGATGAATGGAGTAATGGAACCCATAAGCTTTCTCAAGAATCCGGTTCCTCAAACCATCTATATTGTGAACATACAACCTTCCTTGATACGTCAAGATACCATCCCCCCTAAGTAGAATGACTCATTAAGCTTACCAAGAACCGATTCTTTCAATTCTACCAACGATTGATCAAGGTGTTGTTTGGACTTCACCTCAACTACCAAAGATGACTCGAAGTTATGATGGACCATAAAATCACCATTCAGAGAATCTTCCAACCTCACAACCAATCTAGCCAACCTATGAACATCTTTCACTAGGTCTTTCTTGGATTCATCTACAAGACACAGACTACCCATGGATAACCGACTTAGAGCATCCGCAACCACATTGGCCTTGACGGGGTGATAAAAAACACTCATGTCATAATCCTTCAACAATTCCAACCACCTTCTTTGTCAAAGATTCAAATCCTTTTGAGTAAGCACATATTAGAGGCTCTTGTGGTCAGTATACACATCAACATGGACAGCATACAAGTAATGCCTCCATATTTTCAAGGCAAACACCATGGTCTCTAACTCAAGATCATGAGCTGGATAGTTCTTCTCATGCACCTTAAGTTGTCTAGAAGCATAGGCGATTACTTTCCCATGATACATAAGAACACACCCTAAACCCACCCGGGATGCATAACAATACACAACAGAGCCCTTTGTACCCTCCGGTAAAGTCAACACCGGAGCGGAAGTAAGCCTATCTTTCCAGATCTGGAAGCTTTTGTCACATGCCTCCGAACACTCAAATTTCTTACTCTTTTGGGTCAAAGTAGTAAAGAGAGATACAAAGGATGCAAAACTATCCACAAACCTCCGATAATAACCCGGTAGACCCAGGAAACTCCTAATGTCGGTTGGAGTAAATAGTCTAGGCCAATTTTTGACCGCCTTAGTTTTTCATGGATCAACCTCAACTCCCTCACTAGAGATGATACGACCAAGAAATGCCAACCAAACTCACACTTTCTATGCTTGTCAAATAATTGTTTCTCCTTAAGTACTTACAACACCACCCTTAAATGGTTCATGTGATCACCCTCATTTTTTGAATATACCTAGATGTTGTCAATGAAGAAAATGACAAATGAATCTAGGTAACTTTGAAACACCCTATTCATGAGATCCATAAATGCCCCTGGGGCATTTTTGAGACCAAAGGACATTACTAAGAACTTATAGTGACCATATCAAGTATGAAATGTCATCTTTGGTATATCCTCACCTATCACCCTAAGTTGATGATACCCCAACCTCAAGTCGTCAATCCGAGGGAGAGGATACTTGTTTTTAATAGTGACATTATTGAGTTGCGATAATCAATTCATATTCTAAGGGACCCATCCTTCTTGTTTACAAACAATTCCGGAGCATCCCATGGAGAAATACTAGGTCTAATGAAGACTTTGTCTTGTAAATCTTTGAGTTGAGCCTTTAACTCTTTCAATTCGGCACGAGCCATTCGATAAAGAGGAAATGAAATGGGATTTGTATTCGGTAACAAGTCGATACCAAAATTAATTTCTTGTTTGGGAGGAATACCGATAGGATCATCAGAAAGTACCTCCGAAAATTCCCTCATTGCGGGGATTGACTCGATTGGAGGAATTTTGGAGTTTAAATCTTGGAATCTTACTATATGGTACAAACACCCTTTAGAAATCATTTTCCATTCTTTCCAAAAAAAGATCATACGACCTCTAGAAATAGAATTTCTCCCTTTACACTCTAAAACGGGATCATTTGGAAAGTCAAACTTCACGACCCTCGTTCTACAATCTATAGAGGCAAAGCAAGAATGCAACCGATCCATACCCAAAATGACTTAAAAATGAAGCATATCAAGTTTTACTAGCTAAGCATAAGAAACTCTATTCGGCAATATTATAGGATAATTTCTTTACACTCTTTTTGCAAAAACCGACTCGCCCACAAGGGTAGACACTATAAAAAGTTCATGCAATATATAGAGCAAAATGTCACACTTTTTATCTACCAAAGGAGTAACAAATGATAATGTAGCACCGGATCAAGTAACGCATATACATCAATAGAGAAGACTTTTAATATACCGGTAATCACATCGGGAGAAAACTGTTGCTCACCCCTAGAGCTGAGAGCATAAAATGATTCTTCTTCGGAGCCTTATTTGAACAACTTGCTTGAGCTTTACCAATACCTTTGTCTTGACCACTCACATTAGGCAAATCCCTAACTTTGTTGCCACTTTTACCAAAACCAAAACAATTGACCGTTACCTTAAGACAATTAACATAATTCTTCTAGCCACACTTTTTGCAAGTTGTCTTCTTGGTTGGTGAACTAGTATCTCATCCCTTTGTAAGATCAGGATTAGACACCCTATCGTTCTTAGACTTAGGTAACTTGGAAAGGAACTTGAATTGAAGCCCTATTATTGAACCTAGGCTTGTCTTTAATCTCAAGCCTACCCTTTGCAGAACCACCATCAAAAGATCTTGCCCTCTTGGCATCTATACTCTTCCTCTTAGACCTTGCCTCTTTGACTTATTGATCATGAACCAATGGACGAGAAATGTTCAGATGGTCATGTAGCATAGCCAAATGATACTCCTCTTGCAAGTCATCTGACATTACCATCACAAAGAAGTTCATTTCATTTCTAGGGTCGAAAACCAAAGAAGGAGCATATTTTTACAATTTAGTGAATTTCAAAGAGTATTCAAGAACACGCATACCTCCTTAACGAAGCTTGATGAACTCCACCACCTTGGCATCCCACTTCTCCCTAGGAAAGAACCTATAAAGAAAAGTTTTCTTAAACACCTTCCAAGTCACCGGTCCACCCTTAAACGACCTATTGTCCCTTCATTGGACATAACAAGTTTGGGCCACATGTTTGAGTTGGTAAGTGGCTTACTTGGCTTTCTCACTAGTAGACAACCCCATAGCATAGCGGATCTTGTAGATTTAAACTCTTGGGGGTCTTTTTCAACCTTGGACCCATAGAAAGTAGGGGGATCCATCCTAGTAAAATTCCTTAGACGAGAGTCCATGGTAGAAATTTGTTGGTTTACTCGGGGTACAATTTCCCGATTAGCTTGGGCCGTCACAGCTTGAGCTTAAGTAGTGGTGGCTTGTGCTTGGGTAGTAATGGCTTTGAACTTGTAGAGAAAAGCAGCCCTTATGCCACCATCCGCCAAAGGAGGAGGATTGATCGGAGTTTTGTCATCATTCATATCTTCATCTAGACGACGGACTTCATCACCACGGGGAGGATCTCCCACATTGGTGATCTCTTTCTCAAGTCTTCGTGTCGCATTCCTTCGAGTATTCATTGCCTATAATCAAACCAAGAGGATTAGATGCAAAAGTACATAGAGATAACACTCCAAAGGTACGATATTGACTTCTAATAGAGTGAGAGTTTTCTAAGAATCTCATAGATTCCTATTTGTAAGTGTGGCGCGCTTCACAATTATGAATACAAACCTATATAGACGTGGTTGAGAGAGACATCGAGTAAAAGATATTTACCTCATGCTCTAATACCAACTTTGTCACATACGGGAATACCCCCTAGACTAAAACTAGACTCTTAGCTTACATCATTACATTCATAGGTAAAAATTAGCGGAAAATTTAAAATTTCATACTATTTATACATTGAGGTTACATTGACCTCTACATATAAGTAATAGATATATACCGAGTATACATAGACCCTTCGTATAGGAAGATTACTTTGTCTTCTACTTTTATTGCACATGAATAAATAGAACATAGCATAGTCTCAAAATGATCGTCTCATCTCACAACCATCTAATAAGAGTATATGAAATTGGGCCTATCCCATACATCTATGAAACAATACCACATATAGGTCATACAACGTTCAATATCAAAATGAAAAGGAAAGAAACATAAGAGTCTTAACACTTAAAAAACTTTGAGCTTGATATTGGCATTGCCCTCGAAAAGTAAGGACCTACCCAACTTGGATGATCAAGAATTCAAAGTCTTCAATGTCATCTTAAAAATCCCTTCAACGACTGAAACCTAAAATACTTGGGAAAAGGAAGAAATGGGGTTAGTACACCACTTGTACTAAGTATGAGACCATATGCACACATATCATGAAAACATGCTAAAGGGACATTTTATTAAGTATGCAATTTACTTTGAAAACCTTCATGCACATTTAAAAAGACTATACCAAATCAGTTAGACATATTCAATAAGTCATAGGCATGTACATCACAAGACCAACAACATCAAAACTAGTCAAGTCAACATGCATATCATGTAATTGAATACAAAGTCAAGTAACTCTATCATCAAGTCATAAATAATCACAAGCATGAATAAGAGATCATTATAACGTAACCAAAGCAAGACAATTATCCATGAACCCCTATCAAATCAACAAGTGCAATGACCAAGCAAAGCCCCACAACCTTACTAAATCAAGTAACCCAACAAGAATAATTACCAACATCTTACTTCACATAGAATAACATTTAAGAGTACATATATTATACTTTAACAACGTAGACCAACACGTATTCATAAGTGACACTAATAAACATATAGTATCAACACAGTGAAAGTTCATCCTATACATATCATGTACCATTATAATCATATTCATACATAAGAACATCCTCCTAAGACTTCCTTCAAGGCTAACTACTACAATGTTTAGGTAGAGTCCCATACTCCTACTTATACTAAGCTAAACCCCCATGGTTATCCTTGTTAGAGTTCATTCCTTTAATTCTTTTTACCTTTGGTAACATTTTTCCCTAAACGACACAGACCGCATGAGCTAATGTGGATTTCGTGTCATGGAACACTATATCGAAAGAAGGTGGATTACTTGCCAAGGTAGTATCAAAACATGAATATACAACTACGTGGATCCACTAGCTAGTGTTCTTATGGGGGCAACGTAGTTCAAGAACTTAGACATGTAGTTGGTACCCTCTTCATGCTACATGCATTATAGTCTTCAATCTCAACAGTACATTAGTGATCCTACTCCTCATTTTACTTCACTCGGTGCTAAGCTAGAGTCCCTTTTTGAAATGTCTTTAATGTCTTTATTAATCATCATATTTTAGTATAGGTCATAGGATCTAACCCTTGTATAAACATAACCCTCATATTTAAATATGAATTGAATGGTTATAATCCTTTCATTCCAATTCATTTAAGTGAGGTTAGCACATTTAAATATCACTTCATAAAAGGCACATTGGTAAATCATTGACCATCCTTATATCATTACATCGCAGCCAACATCTCACAAACCATAGTCAAGACATTTAAATTCAACATAATACCACCCTATCAATCCTAATACAAGGCATACTCCAATATAACATCATGACTTAATCATAATTAACCATCATTTGAAGTAAAGGATAGGGATCACAAGACTTACCAAGTTTCCTTTATAATTAATCATCAAGGTCTTACTATCAACACTTAGTTCAACCCAACTAGGGTATAAAATCATCATAATTCAATGACCAGCATAATAACAAAGCTAAAAGAATCACTACATCATAATTCAATACTAGTTCATAGCTTAAGACAAGCGACATAGATCAAATCATAATCTAATTCAATAACTCAAGAACTAGAATTATAGGACTATAATTAAGTCTAAGTAATTCATAATTGATATAATAAAATCATGTAGTACTAATTCAACCAATAACCAAGTCAGTTGAATACACATTACCCAATTCATATCAAGATCACAACCTATAGTTAAGGGGCAAAGGTCATCTTCTACAAACTAGACAAAACCATTAAGTTAGAATACATGTTAATCTATTCATAATATCAAAAATAAATAATAAAAAATCAATACATCACATAAATTTCGAGATTGAAAAAGATCCACTTGAAAATCCAACTTTTGAAATCAATTTGATGGAACCCTTTGAGGAAAGAGGTTATAAAGGTGAAAGAGATAACATACCTTACTTATTGATGAATATTAATGATGAAACGTGACTCTTTTCATACTTTAAACCCTCCCTTAGCTTGGTCTTCAATGGAGTTTTTCACTAGAGTGTGAAAGAAGAGAGTTTAGGTTTGTGAGTTATGAGAGCTTAGATTAGTCTAATAGGGTTGGGGACTTTATATGGGATGTTAATTAACTTAAATATACTTCCCTTAACCCCCAACTAACACCTAACCACTTAATTAATTAATTAATTGGAACCAACTAAAAACTTGATTCAAAGTAAGACCCTCACAGACGAAACCTTGACCAACGGTCCGTCTTTAAGTCGACGACTCCTGCCTCCTTCCGTGCTGTACTTTGTCGATGAATTCTTAGACTTGCCAAAATAGTCCCTTCAATAGTTTGGCTAATTGTTCATCGATGGATGGCATCGATGCCCCGCATACACAGACGCTCTATCGATTCCCCTCGTGGGTGCACACTACCTAGGCAGTACTTTTGACCCCAAAACAAAAGGGTCCTCCTCAAGGGCCCTTGTTGTTCTTGGGGATTCGTCCCCCGGATTTCGACTACGAAAGAACTTAAACACATGTTAGACACCCTTCCACCAATTTTCATCATTTTATGACTTCTAAAAGCTAGTAAAAGAGGCTAAGGCACGCGAACACCTCATTGAACTGGTTTCTGGACGTCATGGACCTTTTGGTTTCTTGTCTTTCTAAATGACTTATATTCATTAAAATAGACCTTAAATAGTGTCTAAACCTTGTGACACCTGCGTTAGGATCTAGAACACATTTGCATTTTCGAATTATTACATACATGATTGGGAAAATCATAATTAGCATTGACTTTTGGCTGGCAAAAATTTCCACTTGTTCTTAATTGTGTTAAATAGAACGCTCCTGATAGGGGTTAGTGTGACAATAGAACTAAAAGTCTCATTAAAGTCTAATCTTGGACATTGTGTAAAACCTTTTTTCTACTAATTGTGCCTTGTACCTGTCAATGAAACCATCGACTTTCCTTTTAATTTGACACAACCACTTAGCAGAGAATATTTTGCAACATTGAGATACACAATGAGCTTGTCTCCATTGAGTAGCATCACTAGTTGCGCTTTCTAGATCGCAAAGTTGAGGTTACCTTCAAGTTTGATGGGTCATTGGGCACCTGCATTAAACTCTACCACATGAATGGTAGTCGGAACTTCAGTAACACTGTACTGGTGGTAGAAGGTACAACCATGTTGTTGAAGAGGAGAGAGAATAAAAATTGGATTAGACACGTAAGAGCTTTAGAGTGGATTTGAAACCGTAAAAAGATTGAGAATCAAAGCAAACTTGAATAATCTTATTCAATCGTAAGATCAACTTAAATACAAGTACAATATAACTAATTTGACCAATTCTAATTAACAACATACTCTAACAACTTAATATATAACTAATTTGACTAATTCTATGGAACTACTTTAACAACTTAATCTAATCTTGTGAAAAAGATTGGATCAAACGATTTGAACTAAATCTACCTCTAACAACCTGATAACCATTGATAATTGAATCTGTTGCAAGTAGCTCAATCGAAAATTGACACACACCTTAAGAAATAATAAATAATAAGATAATATTATTATATTACCCTTTCAATTTATTTAATTTCATGATTTTTGAAATGTATTAAGTATTGAATAGTATTCAATCGTAAGTGTAAAATAGACACAAAAATATTAATTATCTCTTGATTTTTCAAAATGAAAAAATATTGTTCGACAACTATTTTTAATATAATGGACCAATAAAGAACGATAGAGGAAGTATTACACAATATTTTCACATTCCTTAATAGATCTATACAAAGCATTATTAAAAAAAATATACAAAGCATTATTAGGGTTACATTTTTCTTTTCAAGGTTGTGGCCCAAATAAGCATATTTGCTAAAATCAAAATTGTCTTTACTAGTACTTCTTCTATTATATTAAAGAAGAAAGAACGGGTGTTTTGTTTCTCTCTCCTAGTCCTTGATGCTTTACGAGCACCTGCAACCAGAGTCCACCTTAATTCGTGTATATACTATACCAGCTAAGGCCACACAAGGGGTAGGAGTGTACAAAATCAAATCAAATCGTCAATTGAGTCAAACCAAAAAAAATTCAACTAGTGGTTTGGTGTTGGAAAAAAATATTTGGGTTGATTTTTTTTCAAATAAAACAATAACCCGACATTATACATATAATTTTTAAAATTTCATTTTATAAGTAAAAATACTTACTTTGACATATTTTTTAATTATTTCTTATAATTTTTCATAGTTTTTATCTTTTGATATATATACTTCATGTTTGAAAGTTAGAATCTTAATAATCCAATAAAGATTACAATCCATACATATTGATAATTATAATAAAGTTTAAATAAAAATCAAATTAATACTAATGCCAAAAAATAAAAAAATTAATTCAACACTAAGAATAACAATAATAATGAATATTTTATTTTTTACTTTTACATAGGTTTAAAAAATTAAAATATATGATCTAATTTTACTTTCTTTTACTATTAAATCATGTAACTAATGCTTACTAAGTTTATTATAGCATGATTTAGTACTTTTAAATTATGATCAATTTCATTATGACTTATTAATTACAATTTTTATTTACGCAATTATATTATTGTTTTTTGTTGGATATTTTAGTGTCATTACTCATATCATATTTTGTGTCACTTTCTTGAGATGATTTTGGTAGGACCAAAGAAATATTTGAAATACAAGAAAACTATATGTTTATATGAATACTTTACCGGAAAAACCTGAAGAACCCCAAAAATCTGAAAATAGCCGAAGTTAAACAACGCGAGTGTTTGTTTGATTTACAAATTCAAAAATTTGACACAAATAATTTGGTCTGATATCTAAAAAATCTGAACCAACCCCGTCTCTTTTTCAAAAGAAAAAACTTTAAAATTTTAAAATAGTGCTTGTGATGGTCCTCCAAAGTAAATTTTGATTTGTATATGGCCAATTGCTTTTACATATAACAATTGTATTTCCTATAAATCACTTATTTACTCACACTGACAACTTAATTAGTAGCTCAAATGCAACAAATTTGGATGACATCAACTCAAAGACTCAACCCATTTAACCCCGTCCAAGTTGACTCAAGCAAATTGCTACAGAAATGTATAACCTACCTGATTATTGTAAGTGATAAAAGAAAACCCGATCAGGGTCACCATTCCTGTGCTCGGAGTTCTACTTATCAATTTTTGGAGGCAGAAAATCTGCATAACATTGTCAAGGTGAATAGTTTAAAGAAAGCTAAAAGTAAAAAAGAGAAGGTAGAACAACAAAAAAACGTGAATATTAAATCAAGATAAAATAGTCGACAACATTACTCCTTTGTCCTTACTTGAGACAAAAATGATGTAGAAGTCACTCGAAATAAAAGTTATTTCATTAAGGTTGTTTCATTTGTATAACTCTCTATACCTAGAAAAAATTCATCTAATTTTTTTAGGGAGAACATGGGGTGTAGGTATTCACTTAAAAGAGACAACAGGGAAAACGTATCAGTTATGATGAGAGTCAGGATTAACATCAACTGCAACTTGTGTAACAAGTTGAGCTTTAGGCAGACATGTAAATTAAATTCAAAAAAATTGTCATTGGTAGATGTCAGTTGAAACATAAATCTAATTTCATGGATGCAAAAGGTATCATGAAAAATAAAATGGAAAATTATTCTCCTTCAAGTTGTTGGACAAAATGATAATCACACCCAGGATAATGTCCAAACTAAATAGCAATAGGAAGAGAGTAACAACAACACCAAATATTAAACTGGGCAAATATGATACCCGAATAAGTAATACAATAATATTGATGAAAAATGTGGTAGTATCAAAAGACTACTACTCAATACTCTTTTATTTCTAATAACTCACAATAATATTACTTGCACACTATTTTCTTCTAAACTAAGAAGTAATTTGTGGATTACTCTCTCTACTCTCTATTGCTTATCTGTTTTGGTGTGTCTTCAAGTGTTCAATTACTACTCTATTTATAGAGTTCTTTGAACACTTTTTTACATCATTAATGACATTATATGGTAGCCCATTTCAACAAAAATTTGGTTTTCTAACTTTATCAAACTTATACGAAACTTTGACTACCTACTTCCACAAATGTGGCTACCAACATTCACATTGGTGGCTACCAATTTTCACATTTGTGGCTAGTAATTTCAACAAGTATGACTGCCAAATAAATTTCTGCCAAGATTTATTTCCACAAATCACTCCCTTAATTTTGATTTTTCTTCTCCAATTCTTGATCTCAATCTCTGAAAATCTTCAAACTTGAGAGGCTTTGTAAATACATCCGAAACTTGATCATGAGATTTCACATACTTGAACTCTACCGCTTTCTTGGAAATGCATTCTCGGATAAAGTGATACATTTTGTCTATGTGCTTTCTTCGATCATGGTACACCGGATTCTTTGTTAGTGCTTGCACAAATTTGTTATCAACACAAATCATTGTGGCTTCAATTTTTGGCAAATTGAGTTCTTTCAATAATCTTCTCAACCAAATAGCATGACATGTACATGATGTCCCTGCCGCATATTCAGCTTCACAAGCCAAGAGAGTAACAATTGATTGATTCTTTGAACTCCCAAAAAAAAATCACCCAAGAAAAACACAAAACCAGATGTGCTTTTTCAATCATCAACATCTCCCGCATAATCACTATCACAATATCCCACAGATTAAAATTATCGGAATAATAATAAAATAGCCCAAGATCGATTGTACCTTTTAGGTAGCGAAGAATTCTTTTAGCGACCTTCAAGTGAGTGGGGGTAAGAGATTCTATGAAGCGACTTACTACTCCAACTGCAAAGAGCATATCCGGTCTCGTACATGTCAAGTACCTCAAATTTCCTATGAGACTTTTGAACAAAGTGGAATCAACTTTTTCTCCCTCGTCAAATTTTGACAATTTTGTTCCACTTTCCATTGGGGTGTTCACAGGATTGCAATCAAACATGTTGAACTTCTTCAAAATTTCCTTTGTATATATTTATTGAGATATGAAGATGACTTCCTCCATTTTCTTCACTTCTAGGCCCAAGTAGTATGACATTAGCCCTATGTCCGTCATCTCAAACTCATGGGACATAACTTTCTTTAAAGCTTCAAATAAAACAGGGTTGTTACCCGTAAGAATGAGATCATTAACATAAATAGAAACAAGCAGAATATCTCCATTAGAATGAACTTTAATGTAAAGAGCATATTCATGGAGAAAATGAGTAAACCCATTGTCTTGAAAGTATTTGTCAATGTAAATATTCCAAGCTCGTGGAGCTTGCTTCAACCCATATAAGGCTTTCTTCAACCTCAATACCTTATGATTTTTAACCACAAAAACTAATGTTTGCTTAACATAGACTTCTTCTTCAAGATATCCATTCAAGAATGCCGATTTGACATCTAGTAAATGGATCTTCCACTTCATTTGCGCCGCTAAAGAGATCAATAGATGGATTTTCTCCATGCAGGCAACAGGCACATAGAATTCTTTATGGTTGATGCCATGCCTTTGTTTGTAGCCTTTAGACACAAGTCTTTCCTTGTATCTTTCTACTTCTCTATGGACATTTTTCTTCGTCTTGTATATCCATTTGACTCCAATTGCTCGATGGTCCTTCAGAAGAGTTGTCAACTCCCAAGTGTTATTATTCTCTATTGGCTGGATCTCCTCCTCCATAGATTTTCTCCACCTTTTGTCATTAACAGCATCATCAAAATTCATTGGTTCACTTTCAGCAAGCAGACAACACAAAAAATCAAAATTAGTAATTTCTTTTGTGTCATCATAGAGTTCATGAATTCTCCTCATCCAATGTGGCCTTTCAGTTGAACTCTCTTGAGAAGATGGAGATGCAACATTTTTCTAGTGAAGGAGGCGGGTTTGCATCATGTGCAGGTGTCATGGTCTCCTGTTCTTTTTCATCTCCGAAGTATGGAAGAAAATCATATGTTTTTTCTTCCAGATCCTTCCAATTCCATAATGCTTCTTCATCAAATTCACCAACGCGACTCACCACCACCTTGTTATTGCTTGGATTATACAATTTGTAGCCTTTTGAACCTGCGTCATAGCTAACAAACATATTCTTGACACTCCGATCGTCAAGTTTAGCTCCCCCTTGATGTGGAACATGAGCATAGGCTATGCTCCCATAAATTCTCAAGTGCTTAACACTTGGATTTCTTCTGCTCCATGCTTCTTAAGGTGTTTAATCTCGTACATTTTTTTTGGAGACCTGTCGCTCAAATAAACTACACAAGAAACAGCATCGGCCCGAAATTCTTTTGGTAGATGTTTAGCTTCAGACATACATCTAGCCATATTAAGAATTGTTCTATTCTTTTTTTCTGCAACTCCATTTTGTTGGAAGGGAAGGGGCGAGGGAAAATCATTTTACATATAGAAGTGTCTTGAGGGCATGCACTTGTGTGGCATATATGAATTTAGTAAAGAAAATACAAGTGTGCATTCACAAGAGTGGGTTGGTTAATTTTAATTCCGAGTGGTGATGCTTTTGGTGTTTTTGAGTCAATGACAAAGAGGGATTTAGTTTCTTGGAATGTCATGATTCCCGGATATGCTTTTCGAGGTTATAACATTGATGCATTGCTTCACATTGGAAAGTGTTCAGAAGAGCTGGTTTGTGGCTTAGATGAAATCCTTTCTAAACAAAAAGTAGAAAAGTCAAGCGAAAATACATATGCACGTAGTTAAAGATGTGTCTTGTGCACATTATGGTTATCATAGTTTCTCTGCATGGCTGTTAATGCAACTATTCTCGACATTTGTCTACATTGTATCATTCATATACTTTAACTTCTGCAGGGACAAAAAACAAAGAATTTGCAGCAAATTATGTTGCATGTTGCCTTATCCTTTTATCTCAAAGAATATTGATCGTATTGCTCGACTTATGGAGCTTCCTTTCATTGAACACTCTGGGACACTTCCACCAGTTCTTGTAGTCAATATTCAGGTACCATTTAGTTTAGCTTTAATAGAATAAGTGTTTTTTTTTTTGTGTTTGCTTTTTTTCTGCATTGCTCTGGCTGTCATTGAGTTGGTCTGATGGTTATTACGAATAGATAATTTTTTGTGCTAACGATACACATGCACAAGTTTTATTAAGTTGGTAATGATGTATTTTTAAGGAGAAAACTATCTTGAGATTGATATTGATACGTGCAGATTCAGTTACATCTCTATGAAGGGGGTTGTGAAACATGCCTAGATAAGATGCACAGATTCAGTTACGCCTCTTGGATGAAGGTTTCATAATTCAGGTGAGTATTTGTATCTAACATCATATTCTCATCTTTTCAAAATTAATTATAAGTAATATTTTCACTTTTCAAATGAATGGTAACACAACTGAAGAATTTCTGGTTACTGCCTTTTTCATTCTGTCCATGATAACATACATGAAAATGCTTCATTCTACCTGGATTTTTCGAATGTAATCTTGGATAGTTATAGTTTAAGCATGCAGTGATGATGTAATGAACCAATAAATAGGTATTTGTTCTGACCCACTTAATCACATATGCTTCTTACATGTCTTGCCCCGTGAAAATTACTCGAGCTGTCGAATCTGTTATTTAGTTTTGGTCATAAAATGAAAACTTCATACCTTTTCTGTAAAAAAATATAATCAGTTTTTGATGTAGCTATCTATTTGAGAGTTTGACGTTCTAACTTTGGCCTACTTTTAACCAACATTATTGTAGCAGATTGATTTGTGTGTAAATTGACCCTAGACATCACAGTCATAGCAACGCAAGGTCTTTTTAAGATTTAAGTACTGAAATTATGGTCTTATTCGCCTGGAAGTCGCAGTGAAAAGAGCATTGGTAAGTAACAATCTGCAAAAAAAATCTAATTTCTTTTCAATAAATAAAAATACAAATAATAAGTAAGTTTCCAATTTATGTAGTACTTTCCAAAAACGTATTCTTTTCCATAATTAAAAATTCAAAATTTGTTACCAAAAAAACTAAAAAATTTAAAAGATATTTAAAGTTTCCAATTTATGGAGTATTTTCCAAAATGTGTTCTTTTCCATAAATAAAACTACAAATAATATTTGAAGTTTCCAATTTATTGAGTATTTCCCTAAAAACGTGTACTTCTCTTAATTTTCCCCACGTATTTCCTTTTTTAATATAGAAACTCGCTAATCTATTCCTAATCAGTGTAGGTTTGATAGTAATATTATAAATAATCTTGAAATGGGGTAAGTCTTCCATTAATAAAAAATATATTGATCTCTTCTCTCAAAAATTGCAATATGTTTCCAATAGAGTTTGTATGTCATGACTACTTCAAGGACTCTTTTGTTAGCGTTAAGCCAATTGCTTCTTCTTCTTCTTCTTTACCCTATTTAACCATTCACTTTAATTTCAGTATACTACACCAATGTTGGTATATAAGACCTAATGATCATGAATTTGTACACCTAGGTGAAACATGGAACCCTTCATCCAAGTCGACACAAATTATTTCCCATCTTTCCGATGTCATGTTCTATGAGGAACTCGATCATGCTATATCACAACTGTTAATGAACAAGTTTCAAGATCAACAACACGTTATAGTTGAACAAACAATTCGTGAGTTACAAGGGATCGTCATTACTTCTAAGATGTCCGAGGTATGTGTGGATGTGGTCTTATAGATTGATCACTATTGCGATGGTAGAGTTTTGTTAGAATTGAAAGAATCATAATCTTTGGATGGAATGATATCGGCTAGTGAATCATCAATAGAGTTGCTAGAGTTGATGGAAGCTGATGAATGAAATAGCAACGATGAGTGTTTGGTATGTCTAGAAGAGCTAGGGGAGGAAACTGATGTATTGTTGTTGCCTTGATCATATGTTTCATGCTCAGTGTATTACCAAGTGGTTACAGAATAGCCATTACTGCCCGCTTTGCCTCTTTGAGATGCCAACAGATTAGGCAACACTGCCTAAAGGATCAACTATCTAAAGCCTAAAAACAATTTTGTAGCTAAGTTGATAATCTTTATGTATAATATATGTAGTACTACACTGAACAGAAAAAATTGTTGGATTATTATTGTATTTTGTTTGAATGATTTCATATTGTACAATTAATTAGTATATGGTTTGGTATCCTTATGAAGTGTATAATTATTAGTTATTAGCCTTCGATTCACAATATTATTCTAGTTCTTTTATTTGTATATATAGAGTTCTATTCATGTTAGTTACAATTGTTTCTTAGATTTGTGGTGTACATATATGAGTTTTATTTCATCATTACATATAGTTAAGTTACTATTATCTTGTTCTACCAAATTATCGGAGAAGTCATACAATTATTTTATGATCATTTTTTTATCCAATCGAAAATCAAAAGAAAAAAAAATTATAAATCAAAAAACTATTGATTTAACATATTTTAAAATCAAAAAGTAATAAATCAAATCCATAATACATAAAGTAAAAATAACAGAAGATACATTTTGTATTACAAAGTGGTTACAGAATAGCCATTACTACCCGCTTTGCCTCTTTGAGATGCCAACAAATTAAACAACACTGCCTAAAGGATCAACAATCTAAAGCCTAAAAACAACTTTGTAGCTAAGTTGATAATCTTTATGTATAATATATGCAATACTACAACGAACAAAAAAATTGTTGGATTATTATTGTATTTTGTTTGAATGATTTCATATTGTGTAATCAATTAGTATATGGTTTGGTATCTTTATGAAGTGTATAATTATAAGTTATTAGCCTTCGATTCACAATATTATTCTAGTTCTTTTATTTGTATATATAGCGTTCTATTCATGTTAGTTACAATTGTTTCTTAGATTTGTGGTGTATATATACAGTTCTATTTCATCATCATTACCTATAGTTAGGTTACTATTATCTTGTTCTACCAAATTATCAGAGAAGTCATACCATTATTTTATGATCATTTTTTTAATCCAATCGAAAATCAAAAGTAAACAAAATATATAAATCAAAAAAATTATATTATTGATTTAGCTATTGATTTAACATGTTTTAAAATCAAAAACTAATAAATCAAATCCATAATACATAAAGTCAAAACAACAAAAGATACGCATGTCTTACCCTACACTATTAAACCATTGATAACAAGTTAACAACCATTTAAAAGAAGTGTTAACATGTTATGACCTCTCTGAGGTCACAAATTTCAGAGCGTTATGATCTCTCTGAGATCACAAATTTCAGTCTCACCAATACTAACAAAATCTATAAATCGAATCGCAAATTTATTGATTCTAGAAGTTCTCAATTACAACAAACCAAAGCTAAGTAACTACTAAGCAGACATTATTGAATTACAGTAAATAAGAAAGAGTGAGATCTAGAAGAAGAGAAACAGAAGATCGAAGAAGAGGAGAAACTAAAGATCGAAGAAGAAGAAGAGAAGCAGAAACAAAAATGAGAAGAAATTGCATTTCCAAAATTTTTCCTTATCTCTCCTCTAAATACCATTTTATAACAAGTTCCTAACCAACTCTACATGGCATCATCCTGATCATAGATTCTCATCAGCTTGCATTTAATCCCAGCCCTTCAATATACCAATATCTGATCTTTTCACTAGACTCTTCACGGATCGATTCCCCACAGAACCACTTCTATATTTCAATTCGTATCATTCCCTTCCCCATAAAAATAGCCTTGACCTCAAGGATGAGAATTAAAACCCTTACTTTTTTGGAGGGTCGGCGGGGCATGGGAGCCTCAGCTCATGCATCGGTTTACCGAAATAACCTCTGCTCTCCCACTTCCTTCTATTCAAAAGGCGAGCAGCCCTTAAACAAAAAGGCCCTAAAAGGGTTCTTCTTTATATATTACATAAGCCCTAAAGTAGGTAGCCCCGAAAGCCGAACTCAGCAGAGTGGGTTTTGGCTTGCCCCTTTCTATCTTATTAGTCAAACCTACAGGGAACTTAGCGCGCAAAAAATCGTAATCTTCCCACGTAGCATCCTCCAGTGGAAGAATAGACCACTGAACCGAAACTCGCTCCACAGCAGCATTCTTCCTTTTAACCATCTGGCACTGCAAAATAGTCACCGGCTTAACCAAAAATTGTTCGTCATCGTTCGTATAAGGTAATTTATATTGAACTACCACACGATTGCATACTTTCTTCTTCAACAACGAAACATGAAATACCAGATGAATCTTTGAAGTTGATGGAAGGCCTAATTATAAGCCACTAACCCAATCCTTTCTGTTATCAAGTAAGGACCATAATACTTAGAAGTAAGCTTCAAATTCTTTCTCAATTTAATGGACATCTGAAAATATGGTTGCATTTTTAAGTATACCCAATCTCCGACCGAAAACTCAAGCTCAGTTCTATTCCTATCAACAAAAAACTTCATTTTAGCTTGGGCAGTATTAAGTTGTCCTTCAACAATTGAAGGAATTGCTGCCTGTGCATCACAACATCCTCTGCAGCTTGTACCACTGTTTCTAAAAGAGGACCAATGGAAAGTTGAGGGGGATTATAATTATACAATGCTTCAAATGGATTACACTGCAGACCTATTTGAAAATTCGTACTATACCACCATTCAGCATCCGATAACCACTGTTTCCATTGCGTAGGCCGACTTGCAGTCATACATCGAAGATAATTTTCAAGGCACCTATTGACTCTTTCAGTTTGACAATCACTCTAAGGATGATAGACCTAACTATAGTGCAATTGAGTCCCCAACAATTTGAACATCTCCTGCAAAAATTGACTTAAGAAGACCTTATCTTGATCTGAAACAATACAGTCCAGAGTACCATGTAATCGGTGTATTCGTCTACAATAAAATTCAGCCATGGTTACTGTAGTATATGGATGAGCCAAGGCTATAAAATGAGCATACTTCGTAAATCATCTACCAATACTAAGATCACATCCTTAGCTTTTGATTTTGGTAACCCCTCAATAAAGTCCATACTTATATTACTCCAAGATTGATTAGTAATCGGCAATGGTTGGAGTAGACCCAGCTATGTTGCATTATTGTCCTTATTAAGATGGAAAACCTCACAATGATTTTCATATTCATTCACCATAGCTCTTATCTTAGGCCAGTAGAAATAATGAGCCAAGCTTTTGAAGGTGCCCAATTGACCCGAATGTCCTTTTGAAGGAGTATCATGAAAAGTAGATATGAATTGTTGTCGTAAAGAACCTGTAGATCCCACATAAACCTTGCCTTTCTTCCTTAACACACCATTAACATTATGCCATAAACTAGGCCCATGCGCATCTTGAACGTATGTATCCTCATTATAACTGTGCATAATCTCTTGTATCCACGTAGGTGTGATCACACTTACAGCCACAAGAAGTTCTGTGGATTGATTTTCATTGCTCTGTAGAACTTCTTGTCGTCTAGATAGAGCATCCACAACTCGATTCTCTGTTCCCTTTTTGTATAGCAACTCATAACCAAGATCGAGTAATTTGGTTAACCCTTCTGTTGAATAGCCGAAGTGACCCGATGTTCCAACAAGTACTTTAAACTGTGGTGATCAATCTTAACCACAAAGTGTTCGAATTGAAAATAATGTCTCCATTTATATACTGCATTGAGTAAAAGCTATATATTTCTTCTCGTATATCGACTTGCCCGATGTTTAATAGCCAAAACTTTGCTGAAGAAAGTTATCGATCTTCCTTGTTGCATAAGTACAGCTCCAATAACCCCATGAATGGCATCAGTTTCAATAAAAAATTTCTGTGTATAATCAGGAAGATCCAATGCAGGCGTAGTAGTCATAGCTACTTTAAGGTTTTTAAAAGCAGTCTCGGCATCCACACTCCATTTAAAAGCCTCTTTCTTTAACAAATCTGTGAGTGGCCTGCTGATAGTTCCATAATTCTGCACATACTTAAGATAGGAAGCTCGTAATGACTTAGGTCTAGGCCAATCCACCATAGCTTCATTCATGTTAGGATCTGTAGACATCCCTTCATCAACAATAATAAGGCCTAAATACTCCATGTGAGCTTGACCAAAAGAACACTTAGACTTTTTAGCGAATAGTAAAATTAGCTTTTAAGTCTCAAATACAATTATAAATGCCTCAAATGCTCATCTTTGCTTCTGCTTTATATCAATATCATCAAACAAGACTAATTTTTTTTTTGGAGAAACGATTGAAAAACCTGATTCGTTAACACTTGAAACGTTGTTGTCGCATTAGTGAGTTCGAAGGGCATCACTCGAAACTCGTAGTGTCCCATCTGAGTTCGAAAAACTGTCTTATGCACATCCTCCACTCTCATTCTAATTTGATGATATCCATCTCGCAAATCCACCTTCGAAAAGATTGCAACACCATGTAATTCATCCAACAAATCATCCACTATAGGAATTGGATATTTGTCTTTGATGGTCAAGTCGTTCAAGCCTCGATAGTCAACACAAAATCTCCATGTCCCATCTTTTTTCTTTACTAATAGCGCAGGTGAGGAATAAGGAGATTGACTCGCTTGTATTATTCCACTGCTTAACATCTCCTTTTCTTGCTTTTCCAACTCGTTCTTTTGATGGAAATTGAACCGATAGGGTCTAAGACTAATTGGCATCGCTCCTAGTTTGAGACGTATCGCATGGTCGAAGGCTCTAGCTGGTGGTAGTGATTTCGGTTCTGCAAAAATATCTGAATACTTAACTAGCACCTCTTGAATCCTGTCATCTACCTCCTCTTCCTCATTTGATGTCACCATATTCATCATAAAAAGATGAGAAACCATAGCTTTACCCTACTTCAACATTTTCCTCATTGCTTCACTAGATAACATGCTTAAACTTCCATTCTCTGCAATTCCTGGCAATACCAACTTATTGGTATTTTTGCCTATAGTAACACACCTCCGTTCGTGATCAAACTTAGTTGGATTGTGTTTCTTCATCCAATTGTTTCCTTTCACCAATGCATAACCACCCACAGGAATTATGAGCAAATCATTCGTGAAAATTCTTTCCTGCATTTTCCACGAAAAATCTTTATGGTGAGAATTAAACATAACATAGTTTCCATCCGCTACTGTAACTAGTACTGGAGAGCAAGGACGAGGTTGATATCCTGATGCAGTAACAGTGTGCTTATCGATGAAGATATGAGTGCTTCCTGAATCAATTAATATCACTAAGTCTCGATTCTTCACAGTCCCTCCAACAAGGATATTGTTCTCTCATTTGTTATGTCCCTTTAGTGCATTTAGACATACAACTTATTGCACTTCTTGTTCTACTATTCCTTCGATAGTTATCTCTTCATTTTCCTCAGTTACCAACATAGGTTCATTGTCATCTTCATTCTCAATGATTCCCATTAGATAATTCAACTATCTCGTCTTACATAGATGCCCTGGACCATATTTCTCCCTACAACGAAAACACAAATGATTGGACTTCCTAAACTCGTAAACCATAGGAGTAAGCCGGTAAGGACCAGTTCTGTTACGCGTCGCAGAAGAGCCCCTGTTGCCCATCCCCTGCACAACTGGAGTAACCATTCGGTTAACTCCTTTACTTCTCTTGCATGAAGCTTCAATAGACATTTCCTTCATCCTTGCCTTCTCTACAGCTTCCTTTAACGTAGTCGGCTTGAACATTTTAACCTTAAATCTGATCTCCTCTTTCAATTCTCCGATGAAACTAGAGAGAAAGTGAGGGTCGTTCAAAGCAAGATTACGGATAAGTATTTGAGCCTTAAGATATTCAAATCTTCCTAAAAGTTCATCCACAACACCACTCTACTGTATATTATTAAAGTCCTTTACCACATCACCTACTTCGATTTCCCCAAATTGACTTATCAGTTCCTCATTAAACTCTATCAAATTCAGAATTCGTCCACTTAATACCATTGATTGACACCAAACTTCGGCAACATCATTCAAGTATAACGCAGCCAATTCCAACCTCTGTTCATTATCCACCCTATACTTTGTAAAGTAGCGCTCACACTTTCGGATCCACACCTTAGGCTTCTGACCAGCAAATCTAGGTAACTCCCACCTAGGTAACGCAACAACATTCGGCTGAGCTCAGTTGCGATTGTATGGATTTGGAATGGGCAGCAAACTTGCTCCCACATTCGAAACTACCTGTTCTCTTTCTAATACTCCCATCCTTTCCAAAATTAAATCCAATGCTCGTTGAATTTTAGCTTGAGCATGGCGTACCTCTTCATGAGAATTCAGCAAATCAGCTAGCATTTCATCATGTCTAACTAGCTTATCTTCAGTGATCTTCCATCGTGTTCCTTCAGCCATTTCTCCTCCAACTGCAAAGGTTCGAAGGCTCTGATACCAAATGTTATGATCTCTCTAAGATCACAAATTTCAGAGTGTTATGATCTCTTTGAGATCTCAAAATTCAGTCTCAACAATTCAAAGAAAATCTATAAATAAATCGCAACTTTATTGATTCTAGAAGTTCTCGATTAAAACAAACTAAAGCTAAGTAACTACTGAGCAGACATTATTGAATTACAGTTAAAAATAAAGAGTGAGATCGAGAAGAAGAGAAACAGGGGAACGAAGAAGAAGAGAAATAGAAATGGGAAGAAATTGCATTTCCAAAAGTTTTCCTTATCTTTCCTCTAACTACCATTTTATAACAACTTCCTAACCAACTCCACGTGGCATCATCCTGATCACAGAGTCTCATCAACATGCATTTAATCCCAGCCCTTCAATATACCAATCTAGGCTCTTCACAGATCGATTCACCCGTAGAACCACTCCTATATTTCAATTCATAACATAACCATTAAATTATGAAATAATGAATGGATAGAGGTCTTCTATGCAAGTATGGTGCTACACGGAATTCCAGTAGAGATAGTTTTGTCGATAAATAATATGGTGGCTCGTACTTCAGGTTAAGATATCTTCGTCGGCTTGTGCTACGGTGGCTCCAAAAATTGACCCTAATTTTGTCAGTTCTTAGTTTTGTTTGGGTATTTGGGGTTAGCAGGCTTGTTCTTCGCCATTGTAGTTGCGATGAAAGGATTATAAGCCCCAGACCGAGCCGATTGTAGCTTGTATGAGCTTACCAGAAGCAACAAATGAACTTTCGGCCACAACTGGGTACAATGTAAGGCATTTTCTTCATTTTTAGTTCATTTGCTATAGATATTTTTCTACAGAGAAAAGCAAAATCTATCCATACAAAATAATGATGAATAGAAGTGTAGTGAACTGACTTAGCCCAATCACGAAATCATCCATTGAAGCGCTTTGTAATGCCAAATGGTTACACTGTTTGGTTCACTCCTATCTTATATCAATTGGGTTCCCTGCAATTGTTGAACCAACTTCATCATTGTTATTCAATGTCTTATGACATGGCGTCCATCCGCAACATGTTTGATAAATTGCTGAAAGGAATATCGTTTCACATGCTGAATTTTTTATTATATACTCTCAGAATGGGTATTCACTTAGTGTGTTTTTTGTAATGCATAGGAAAAGGGTGAGGGTAAATAGTTAACTTATGGGTGTTCTCTAGTGTGTCATATATTATGTATGAATTCAGGAAAGGAAATATAAGGATACATTCAAAAGAGCAGGTTTGTGGCATAGAAGAAATACTTTGTTGACAAAAACTAGAAAAGATAAGGGAAAATCCATATGCGCGGCATAGTTAAAGACGTGTCTTGTGCACGTTATATGATTATCATAGTTTGTGTATGCATGCTGGCTTTCAATGCAACTGCGCTCTACATTTTTCATTTCCTTTTTTGAACAGGTAACATTTTTGTATATTAATAACAAGCTACAAAAAGGGTGTGTAGTACCCCATATTTACATCCAGATGAGCAAAAACAAAAAGCTCTTAGACCTTAATATTCTCATAAGGAATCTATTACATCATAAATTGATTATATCTCATCCTTTAAGCTATATTTACACCAAAAAAGAAAAGCCCTAAACATTTCATCTCTAGTTTATGTATACTTATGGCTGTCTTCAAAACGAACTTGGTTTCTTTCTTCCCACAAAGTCCACCAAATGCAAGTTGGGACAATTTTACATCTCTCTTTCTAATTTGGGGGATTGGTATTAATGATCTAGCATTTCAGTACCTCAGACACTTTTCCTGGCATAGTCCAGTTAATTCCCCTCAAGTTAATGAAAATTTTCCACAACTGGTCAGTGCAGTTGTAGTGAAGAAAGAGATGAGAGATTGCCATTGTTTCCTTAACACAGAGAAAAAACCCTAAGCAATGATTAAAACATCTCCTCATGACTGTATCTTGTGCGAGCACAACTTCTCTGGCTAGAAACCAACACAAGCATGCAACTTTGTGTGGGATCTTAACCCTCCGGATAATCTTCCAAGGCCAAGCCCACTCTGACTGTTTAAGGTTGTAAATACTTTGTATGCTGATTTCACTATAAATTTGTTCGGCTTATTCCTTCACCATATCAAGCAATCCGCCTCAGTTGATGTTCCTTTGGAATTATTCTAGTGTTCTAAAAAATCTTGCTTGTCTATCAATTCCACAATCATCTAAAGCTCTTTCGAAACTCAAATTCCACCCCTGTTCACCCCAAAACATTTCAATTGTTGAGTTTTGTTGTTGATTGAGGGAGTATATGTTTGGATAGAGTTGCTTTAGGGAGCCTTGTTCAATCCATTTATCATTCCATAGATCTAATTTCTTTCCATTACCAATGCTGAACATGGTTTTTGTTTGAATTTGGGCCACAAGTTCCTAATGGATTTCCAAAGACTAACTCCATGTCGATTATTGCTCACTTTTTTAGTTCATCTTCCATCCAGATTTATCTCTGGTTTCCTTCTTCCATAATGGTTGGTCATCTGTTTTGTTTGGGAATTTGGGGTTAGCAGTTGCAGCTGCTTCTCCGGGCTAGTACCAATGACAAGCTTAGAATCCTAGACTGAGAAGCTTGTATGAGCTTACCAGAAGCAACAAATGAATTTGTGGACACATCTATTACAATGTAAGTCGTTCTACACTTTTAGTTTATCGGTATTTCTGTTGAGATAGGGAAAAACTATCCATGCAAAAAAATCATGAATAGGAATGTAATAAATTGACTTAGCTCAAACTCTCAATTCCCTCCCCTAAATGTTATTAAAATTGGTAGAGGTGTCAAATGGGCGGATTGGGATGAACTTGGGTATGTTCAAATTGGATTGAGTTGATAAATCGGTTAATTGACTTGTCCAAAAGCTATTCGATTGAAATGGTCTAAAATGCGGATTTCCTTCAAATTTTCATTTGGGAACCAAGTTGATGACATGGTTTCTGCCCGTTAGATATTTTAATATTGCCTGAAAAGGATGTTCTTCACTTTTATCTTGGGTAGTCACAAGAAGCCCTTAATGTATTTGTTGTTATGCATAGGGAAGGGGTGAGGGGAAATCACTATCTTGAGGGTGTGCACTAGTGTGGCACGTATGAATTTAGGAAAGTAAATATAAAGGTGCATTCACAAGAGCAGGTTTGTGACTTAGATGAAATACCTCATTAACAAAAGAGTAGAAAAGCTAAGCGAAAATCCATCTGTGTGTAGTTAGATGTGTCTTTGTGCATGTTATGGTTATCATAGTTTGTGTATGCATGTTGGCTGTCAATGCGACTGGCCTCTACTTTTGTTTATGTTATATCAATTGCATACTTTAATTCTGTAGGGACAAAAAGAAAGAGTTTGCAACAAATTAGGCTGCATATTATCCTTTTGGCATTGATGTTATATTTGACAATCAAAGACAACTTTATTAATTACCTGTGAGGTTTACAATTTGAGGGCGAACTTCAGTTCCATCAGGGTATCCTACTCTACTATAAAACACATTCAAACCTTAGATAATAAATACCTACATTCAACCAAGAGAGAATTCTCAAAGGTAGCAAATGTAACTAAATAGCCGATGGCTATGTTTAACTCTGGTGCATATAGAGAGTGTCATCTGATGGAATAGTATCTCTTCGATAGAGCTTTAGAGCCCGTTTGGATGAGCTTAAAAAAAGTATCTTTTAAAAAGTACTTTTGAAAGTGCTGATACTTATTTTTAAAATAAATAGTAATGTGTTTGGATAAAAGTGCTAAAGTTAAAAAAAAAAGTTGTTGATGTGTTTGGCAAATAAGTGCTAGTAAACACTTTTTTTTATCAAAATATCTGAAATACCCTTAAAAGTTATTAACATGATAAAGTTGATTAATTTAAGGTTTTTACACTTAAAAAATGAAACTAAATTTAATTATATTTTAGGGATAATACTCAATCACCCCCTAGCCTATACCCAAAATCCCTACGACACACCTTATCTTTGATGAGGTCCTATTACCCCCTCCAAAAAAAATTTAAGTAATTAATTACCCCTTGTGTGCCTACGTGGCAATAATAATCTGCAAGGTCGATTTGTTTGTTGAACACGCGCCGGGACCCACTATTTCAGCTTTCGATAAAGTAACTTTACACTTCCCAAGTTTGAAAAGCTGGCGTTTACTATTTTCAAAATTAATTTTACCAAAAAGTAGATGAAGTAGAAAGAGAGAAAGTGTTGCATGTGTGGACGGGATCGATTTCAAAGGTTAGCAATTAGATTTCCGGGATTGCGATTTGACCAAGACGTCTGCATTTGCAGTAAGATTCCATGCTTGCATCGCACTTCCGCGTTAAACATTGAATCGTTCTCATCCATACACAAATTATTCAACTCGGATTTTGTCATAACCCAAACTTTATAAACATTGTCAAAAAAAATATGAATTAATAATCGACATAAAAAGATGTAAAGAATATATTAATTTTTACTTTACCTTTTCAAATCAAGGAGCTATTTAACTTGAATGATAATGGATGGAGCTTCTTCAAAAATGAAGAACCATGAACATGGGGTTATTTTTTGAAAAGAGGAAGAAGATGCTTTTGAGAGAAACAATAAAATTTATTTTTGATTTTTTTTTCAAATTGCTTTGACACGTGGCTAACTTTTATTGGTCATTGTTAGCAAAAATCTGCACTCACTCTGCACTCACGCACCCTACATGGGTAAAATCATGATTATTGCCACGTAGGCACGCAAGGGGTAATAAATTACTTAAAAAAAAGTTGGAGGGCGTAATAGGACCTCATCAAACATAAGGTGTGTCGTAGGGATTTTGGGTATAGGCTAGGGGGGTAATTGAGTATTATCCCTATATTTTACATCCATAAGTAATTATATTTTGCTATCATTCACATATTTCTTTATTATTACAATATTTTTATACGTAATATAATAATACTACATAATAATAATAATAATAATAATAAACAATAGTAAATAATAATAATAATATAATTATTATTATTATTATTATTATTATTATTATTATTATTATTATTATTATTATTATTATAATGATAGTATATCCTCTAATAAACTCCTGATAAATAAAATATTATTATTATCTAATCCCTAACCTATTATCCTCCTAACCTCCCTAATCCTCCCCTAATGAGAATAATCCTAATCAATGAAATTTCTTATTCCTCCTCCTCCTCCTCCTCCCCTCTGCCCCTCCTTCTCCTCCTCCTCCTCCTCTCTCCTCCCTCCTCCTCCTCCTCCTCCTCCCATCCTCCTCCTCCTCCTAATCCTCCTCCCCTCTGCCCCTCCTTCTCCTCCTCCTCCTCTCCTCTGCCCCTCCTCCTCCCCTCCTCCTCCTCCTCTCCCCTCCTCCTCCTCCCCCTCCTCATCTCCAAAAAATATAGCTCTAACCTATCTAAATAATAAATAATAGTAAAATAAACTTAAAAAAAGGCTAAAAAATATCCCTGAACTATTCAAAATAGCTCAAATAAACCCTTAAACTTTATTTCGGCTCAAAACTACCCTTGCAGTCATACTATTGGGTCAAAAATATCCTTCTTAATAACAAAAGTTGTTAAATGCCACGTTGATGTTATATGGATGCCACATTGCATGCCAATAGGATTCCACTGCCACGTAGACTAAATACAAAGGGTTAAAATACCCTTAAACTATCCAAAATAACTCATATATACCCTTAAACTATATTTTGGCTCAAAACTACCCTTTCCATCAAACTATTGGATCAAAAGTATCCTTCTTATTAACAGAAGTTTTAAATGTCATGTGGATGCCACATTGCATGCCAATTAGGTTCTATTGCCATATAGACTAAATCCCTAAATGCTAATTACTTCTTCCCTCATTTCATTATTTCAGAAATGATATATTCATCCGTTCTCCTTCATTTCGCGTCTAGGGTTTCATATTTTTCCTCGTGGTTGAGTTTCAAAGTGGATATTCACATTTGTACATTAGTAAATATCTTTTCTTATTTTATTATGTTTACGATTTCAAATTATGATAGTTATGATTTCACAACTTTCCCCTAATTTCACAGCTAAGGCTTCGTAGCTTTCTTCGAGCTGAGTTTCAAAGTGGATATTCATGATTGTAGGTTAGTAAATATTACAGTTACAATTTCAAAGTATGATAGATAGAATTTCACAACTTTTCTGTCATTTTGCGGTCAAGGTTTCATAACTTTCTTCAGTGATGAGTTTCAAAGTAGATTTTCGTGGTTGTAAACACAATTAAATCAGAAAAAAGTTTACTAACTTGTAACCACGAATATCCACTTTGAATTCAGCAACGAAGAATACTATGAAACCTTAGCCGCAAAATGAGGGAAAAGGGGTAAACTCGTTGCTGGAAAATAATGAAATGAGGGAAAAATGAGTAATTAAGATTTAGGGATTTAGTCAATGTGGCACATGTGAAATTTAACCACTTCCGCTAATAAGAAGGTTACTTTTGACCCAATAGATTGACTGGAAGGGTAATTTTGAGCCGAAATATAGTTTAAGGGTAAATATGAGTTATTTCGGATAGTCTAAGGGTACTTTTGACCTTTTTCCTTTTATTTTATATGGCAGTGAAAATCTATTTGGGTGCTATGTGGCATCCACATGACATTTAACAATTTCCGTTAATTAGAAGGACATTTTTGACCCAATAGTTTGACGGAAACGGTAGTTTTGAGCCAAAATATAGTTTAAGAATATATATGAGCTATTTTACAGAGTTTAAGGGTATTTTTAACCCTTTTTCGTAAAATAAATAATAATAATAATAATAACATAATAAAATATTAATATTATTAATAATAATAATATATAATAATAAAATAAACAAAAATAATAATAAATAATTAAATACTAATAAAAATAATAAATAATAATAATAAAAATCATATGAAAATAATAATAATAATAATTATAATAATATATAATGATAATTGTTATAATTATTATAATAATTATAATAACTATAATATGATAAGATATAATAATAATAATAATAATAAAATATTAATATTATTAATAATAATAATAATAATAATTATAATAATAATAATAAGAATAATAAAATAAACAAAAATAATAATAATAAAAATCATATGAAAATAATAATAATAAATAATTAAATACTAATAAAAATAATAATAATAATAATAATAAGAATAATAAAATAAACAAAAATAATAATAATAATAATAATAATAATAAAAGTAATAAAATATTAATAATAACAATAATAAGATAAATAATAATTAAAAATATTAATAAAATATTAATAATACTAATAATTATAATAACAATAATACTAATACTAATAATAAAAATAAAAATAAAAATAAAAGAATTAAGGGTAAAAAGGTAATATATACGGTCAACATAAAATGACTTTTAGCACCCCTCACCTAGCTTTTAACTTTTGACTTAAAATAAGTCATATTTTATTTAAAATAAGTTATTTTGATGTATGTCAAACATTCTAATAAGTCAAAAAATTGACTTTTAAATTGGTTTGACTAACTTTTAAGCCCATCTAAACAGGCTTTTACTCTAAAAATTTCCGCATTCCTCTCAATCCAGAGTGCATAATTCTCTGTTGCAAAATTAGCCTTCAAATAAATCCCTTTCGGATGGTTAGCTCTGGAGTGTTGTTGTACCGAATACCATTCTGAGCTCCATTCTTGGATTCTCTGTTCCATTTTTGCCATCCTAATAGTGCTTGCCGTATGTCTCGAGAGAAGATGTGTTCGAAGAACGAGTATTGTAAACTCTCAGGCTAAGTGTTACATAGAACACAAGTTTCATTCACATTTAGACCCCACCTTATCAATCGATCCTTTTTTCTCAGATTACCATGCATACTCAACCATAGAATAAAAATTTGTCGTGGTTTTGCTACATTCTAAAATTTCTCCAAGTAACCTTTGGCATCTCACCCCTTAAAACATTTATAGGCAGTAGCCAAGTGAAATTTACCTTTGACAATCAAACTGCGCATGTCACCTAGTTGTTGTCAATGTTTCCGCATTTGCAATATCTTCCTAATCATCCATGTAGCCTGTTCTGGGAGGTCCATAGTCAACAAATTCTGGCTCAATATTTAGTACGTATGGACCCAAAAGATTCAGAGCTTCTCCTTTTTTGGCTCAAAGCCCAAAGTAGTTTAAATATAGAATCTGAAATTATGATGGTTACATTGAGAATTTTTAAACCCCCTGCACTGTTAGGCGCACACACTTTATCCCAAGCCACCATATTTTTTTTTTTTGTTGTTGTAATAGTAGCCTCATCTGACTATAGATAAATCCTACATATAGCCTCGATCAATTTAATCACCTTCTTAGGCATTAGAAACAGTTGTGACCAATAGGCTTGAACCCTAAATAAGGGTGGTATAATATTTTTTTAACAAATAAATGATCATTTGGTTGATGGTTAATTTAAAGACAGGTAATTTTTGTGCTAGAGAGACACATGACATGTGTTTGAGTCTCTTCAAAGTCAAAGTTATTCAACACAAATGGCTTTCGTATTACAAGACTTTACTCTAATCAATGTAGGTTTCCAATATAGGTGGCCATATAACCTCTATTATCAACAATAGAAACATACCTAGTGTAATCCCACAATTGGGGTCTAGCCTCTATTAGTAAGTGTATATTGTAAGTTAATATAAAACCAAAACCAGCTTGGGAATTTGTTCACAATTTAAATATATTTTTTATCTTTTAATTACTTGTGGATTTTCCATGTCCCCAGAGTGTTCCCATTGATCACATTTTAGTCCTTTTTCAGTTGTGAATTCAATCTCAATCCAGTATAATTTAGCTATATGCTCAATCCTCCAGAATCATGTTTGTTGGTACGAAAGCTTTTCTTTCTTGTGCTCATGTAATCATTTATTTTATATTCTCCTGATGACTCATTTTGTATTCGAATATTCACTCATTTGAATTGCTAAGATGTTGTTTTCACCCTTTTTCTTTCTTGTTTACAAGTACCACTATATCCTACTACAATTTTTCAGTGAACTGATGGTAAAGAAATGAGTTTTAACTTATACTTAAGCTTTTCAAAAGTTGTGCAAAAAAACTTCCTCCTCATTTTCATGAGAACATCAGAGTAAGTTCTAGACTTCTAGTTACCATGTCATTGGTTCCTTGTTTCTTTTTTAACCTTTTTCTAATTGTGTATATCTCCTGTTGCTTCTCAATTTATTAATCATGTTTATTTATGTTCATTTTTTTATTATGCCTCTTGTAACATTTGTTTCTCTGTTGGTGTTTACTTTTTTCACATTCTGTTAGTTTCTGTGTACATTTTTTTGTAGTATTGTGTTACATACTGCTTGTTTCCCATCATTATTCAAGGTGTATTTATCTCGTGTTTGTTTCTTGGTAAACTCTCAGAGTCATATTTCTTATTGAACAATCTTTCTTACTCTTTCATATTGATCAGAGGGTAATGGATGATGAAATGGAAAAAGTGTAGGCTTTTCCAATAGATGGTACTATTCCCTTTAGGGAAAGGTTGAAGATATAAGGTCGTGTAGCAAATGTGGAGGACCTCCAGTTAAGTGCAGCAGAGAGGAAGCTTATGCAGGCATCCAATGAAAAACCTGTTCTTTCAGGTCCTCAACATGAGTTCTATAAGGTATGATTTCCGGATTCAATTATCATTAGAATTGAGCTTGAATTAGATTTTCACAATCTTTGAACTTTTTTAATGTTTGTGTGGTCGTTAGTATGAGTTGCATCTCTTCTTAGGGTAGAATGCACACTTCTCTCTATAGCTTATGCTTCTCACCCGCTTAATTGCTTATGCTTCTCACCCGCTTAATTGCTTATGCTTCTTACCCGCCTAATCACTTATTCTTCTTACATGTCTTGCCCTGTCAATTTTACTCGAGGTGTCAAATTTGTGATTTAGTTATGGAGATAAAAAGATAACTTTGTGCCTTTTCTGTAAATAAATCAATTTTTGATGTATCTATATCTTTGAGACTTTGACCTCCTAACTTTAGCCTACTTTCAAGTCTAAAATAATTGTAGCAAATACGTTGTGGAATTAGTCGATGTGCGTGTAAGTTGACCCCTCAAACATCATAGCTATAACAATGCAACAGTCTTTTAAGATTTCAGTACTGAAATTATTGTCTTATTAACCATGAAGTCACAGTGAAGAGCATTGGTAAGTATCAATCTAAATTTTTTTTTATTACTTTTCCATAAAATAAAAGTACAAATAATATTTGAAGTTTCCAATTTATCATTTATGGAGTATCTCCAAAATGTGTTATTTTTCAAAAATAGAAATACAAATAATATTTGAAGAGTATTACCCAAACGTGTTCTTTTCCATAAATCAAACTACAAATAATATTTGAAGTTTCCAATTTATGTAGTACTTCCCAAAACGTGTTGTTTTCCACAAATGAAACTACAATAATATTTTTACCCACGTATTTTCTTTTTTAATATAGAAACTCACTAATCTTATTCCTAATCAGTTTAGGTTTGCTGGTAATATCATAAATACACTTGAATTCAGGGCGTAAGTCTCTCATTAATAAAAAAATACTGATTTCTTCTCTCAAAAATTGCAATATGTTTCCAACAGGGTTTGTATTCCATGACTGCTTCTAGAAATCTTTTGTTAGTGTTGAACCAATTATTTCTTCTTCTTCTTCAATACCCTATTTAACCGTTCACTTCAATTTCACTATACTACAACAATTTTTGTATATAAGACCCAATGATCAAGCATTAGAATACTGGGGTGAAATACGGGACTGTTCAACCAAGTTGCCCTAAGTTATTATTCATCTTTCCGATACCATGATCTATGAGAAACTCCATCAAGCTATATCAAAACTGTTAATGCATTTTAAGGGCGAGTTTGAAGATTAACAACACGTTATAGTTGAACAAACAACTCTTAAGTTGCAAAGTATCATGGCTTTTGAGATGTCCGAGGTATGTGTGGATGTGGACTTACAGATTGATCAATATTGCGATGCTAGAATTTTGTTAGAATTGGAAGAATCATCATCTGTGGATGGAATGATACCGGCTAGTGAATCATCAATAGAGTTGCTAGAGCCGATGGAAGCTGATGAATGAAATAACAACGATGAGTGTTTGGTATGTCTAGATGAGCTGGGGGAGGAAACTGATGTACTGCGGTTGGGTTGCACTCATATGTTTCATGCTAAGTGCATTACCAAGTAGTTATAGAATAGTCATTACTGCCCGCTTTGCCGCTTTGAGATGCCAACAGATTAGACAACAGTGTCTAAAGGATCAGCTATCTAAAGCCAAAAACTATTTTGTAGCTAAGTTGATATTCTTTCAAGTATAATGTATGCAGTAGTAGTATACTCAACCAAAAAAATTGGTGTATTGTGAATATTTGTTGGAATGATATGTTATTTGTTTGAATGGTTTTAAATTGTGTAATTAATTAGTATATGGTTTGATATCTTATGAAGTGTATAATTATTAGTAATTAGCCTTCAATTTACATTATTGTTATAGTTCTTTTATTTGTGGTGTACATATAAACTTCTTTTAATGTTTATTAGTATTGTTTCTATTTTATGATTATTACTTAAAGTTACATTATTATCTCGTCGCATTAAATTATTGGAGAAGTAATATCATTATTTTATGAGTGTTTTCTTTTTTGATCCAATCGAAAACCAAATTGTTATGAATCATAAGTAAAAAAAGATTGTTAATTAAAATATTTTAAAACCCTAATTAATTAAATATTAAGAAATAATATTTCAATTATTTTTTAGATTATGATTTATTTATTAGCATGAAAATTAAATAATTATTAATTATATTATGTGATGAATTAGCCAAAAGAAATAATTACAAATTAAATGCAAGTGCATGTATGGTGAAGAACTCAATCACAAATTAACTGTAAATGCATATATGGTGAATGATCCAAGAGTTATTTGTGTGACTTTTTTTTATTTCCAGCATGATTTTTAAGTTTGTATATGACATTATATATTTACGAACTTATAAATGCACTTGTGTGCTTCATGAGAAGGCATTTTTCTGTAAAGTTTGTTATGAAGTAATCTTAGTTTGTTTGTTTTTTTATTTTGTTTTTCTCGTAAAAGAGTTGGTTTTGGTTCTTGTGGAATCAAACTAAATGGAAGATGAATTAACATGAATATTTGGTAAGAAGATAATTAGTACAAAATAAAAGTCAAAGATAGTATGTGAAATTTAGGCAAATCATAAAATGGTTTCATATTCTTAACCTTGACAATTTTGACACATAGTGATGTCATGGATGACATCAATAGGATGAATTTATTCCTATAAATAGGTAGCTCTTAATTCATTTTCAAAATTATCCTCTCACTTGCCTTCTCCCCTTCTAAGGCATTTGTGTTCTCTCTTGAAGTATTTCACGTGTATTCTTTATAGAATGAAATAAATATTGGTGCAGTTGTTCTTTGGTGAACGTAGGATCATTTTGATCTGAACCCCGTTAAATATTGTTGTTCTTCCTTGTTCTTTAACTTCACGTTTCCGCTAATAGTTGGTATCAGAGCCAAAGTTCTGTCTGAGTATGCTCTGTGGTTGCAGCACAGTCTGAACTTCCACATCAAAAAAGGATTACTTTGGTTTTCTGTAGTTCCAAATACATTGTATTAGAAAAGGATGAACAAGTAAAAAGAAAAATGAGTTCCATGAAGTTTGAATTATAGATTTAGTGGGCGCAATAACTTTAATATTTGGAAAATCCAGATGATGGTGTTACTGCAGAGGAAAGATTCAATCTAGGCTATTGACAGAAAATACCCCGATAAGATATCGGATTCCGAAAGGAGATGCATTGAGTGCAATCCAATTGACCATTGCACATAACGTACCAGTCAGTGACAACACGAATGTTGTTAAAAAGGCGTCTTCATAAATTTAAGATGGATTCAGGTACTTTGTTGCAAGACCATCTAGATGCATTCAATAAACTAGTAATGGACTTACAAACTGCTGGAATTAAAAAGGACGAGGAGACGCTTGCATGTTCTTTGCTATTTTCATTGACTTCAAAATATAGTGATATTGAGAATTCAATGATGTATAGCAAACAACCTATCAAACTTGAGCAAGTGCATCAAGCACTTAACTCTTGTGATGTGCGGATGCATTTTGAAGGAGACAAAAGTGACAAAGTCGTACTAGCCAACAGGGAAGGAGCAAATCGAAGTATAGATCAAAATCTCGTGTGAACAAATAGAATGCAGAGTGTTGGGGCCGTCAAAAGAAGGGGCACTTTGAACGAGATTGTTCTATGTCGAAGTCCAAAGAAAAGGCGAGCGCATTCATTGTTGGGCAAGTACATGATAGTGATGATGATTATGTAGTAACAAAATCATGTGATAGTGGAGTCTATGACAACAAATGGGTCTTAGACACTGGTTGTACTCTCATATGATATTCCGAAGAGATTGGTTCAGTAGCTATGAAACAAGTGGAGAAATCGTACTAATGGTCAATAATGCAACTTGTAAAATAGTTGGCGTTGGTTCAGTTCGTGTTCATTGCCATGATGGAATGTGAGGACTATTACAGAAGTCCTTCGTGTTCCTGATCTGAAGAAGAATTTGATCTCCCTGGGTACTTTGGATAAACAAGGCTATAAGTACATGAGTGAAGGAGAAACTATGAAAGTGACTAAAGGATCTTTAGTCATGTTGAAGGCCAAGCTGGAGGATGGCCATTACACACTTGCGGAAAACACCATTATTGGCTCTGTAAATACATCTACACTGCAGTTATCTAAATATGACAAGGCAAAATTATGGCACATGAGACTAGGCCATATGAGTGCGCGAGGATTGGAGATGTTGAGCAACCGCAACCTTCTAAACGGTGAGAAAATCAGCACACTCCAATTTTGTGAGCACTGCGTCTTAGGAAGACGGGAGGGGTGCTAGACTACATCCATTCAGATTTTTGGCGTCCCTCTAAGCTTCCATCGAAGGGAGGAAAGAGGCATCTTCTCACATTCATTGATGATTTTCCGCTAAAGGTTTTGGTGTGTTTCCTGAAGATAAAAGGTGATGCTTTTGAAGCATTTAAAGAGTGGAAGATTCTGGTTGAAAATCAAATGGAGAAGAAAATCAAGTATCTTCGCACAGACAATGGATTGAACTTCTGCAGTGAAGAGTTCAATGATTTCTACAAGGTTCATGGTATCACAAGGCATAAGACGGTCAGGCACACACCATAGCAGAATGGAGATATCGAGAGAATGAACAGAACTCTTCTTGAGAAGGCTCGTTGTATGTTGCTACAAGCCAAGATATCCAAATTATTTTGGGCTAAAGCAGTTTATACTGCTTCTCATATTGTCAATCAGTCTCCAGCATCAGCGATTGACTTTAAGACTCCAAATGAGGTCTGTTTAGGGGAACCCTCTAACTATTCATACTTACAAATATTTGTGTGTCCAGCTTATTATCATGTTAATGAGGAAAGCTTTAACCAAGGGCTAAAAAGGTCATATTCGTAAGATATGTAGATGGAGTAAAAGAGTACAAACTTTGGTATTTGTATTTACTCAAATTTTTAGTTAGTAGAGATGTTACTTTTGATGAATCCTCTATACTTGATCCTCGTAAAGTTTCTATGGAGTTATCAAGACGGGAACAACGAGCAGGTGAAGCTACTGGTGAAGTTTACCAAGGAACGAAATCAAGAGACTCAAATTGATGAGTCAAAATATGCAGATCTTAAAGAACTTGCTGCCAATGATTCACACACAATTGAGAAAGGAAGGGACAAAAGGCAGATATGGAAACTGGAATGTCTTATAGAGCAAGAAAATCTGATTGCACATGCGTTCGTAGCTGCAGAAGAAGAGATTAAGGATCTCGAGCCCTCTTCATATGTTGATGGAACTTCTTTGAAATATGCTGCACAATGGCAGTTAGCCATGATGGAAGAGATGGAGTCTTTGCACAAAAATGAGACATAAGTGTTATTTAAAATACCGAAGGGGATGAGGAAAGTTGGATGCAAATGGGTCTAGAGAAAGAAAGAAGGTATTCCAGAAGTGGAAGATGCTAAGTCCAACGTGAGATTGGTTGCAAAGGATTTCAGTCAGAAGGATAGAATTGACTACAATGAGATATTCTCTCCAGTAGTGAAAGATAGCTAAATTCGCATTCTATAAACATTGGTTGCACAATTTGATTTAGATCTTCAACAACTTTATGTCAAAACTGATTTCTTACATGGTTATCTAGAAGAGACAATCTATATGGATCAGCCTGAAGGTTTCCTAACTGAAGGAAAAGAAGACCATGTATGCCAATTGAAGAAGTCTTTGTATGGTTTGAAGCAATCCCCTAGACAGTGGTACAAGAGATTTAATGCATTCATAACTACACATGGACATTTGAGGAGTGGATTTGATAGTTGCGTGTATCACAATAAGATGTCTTGTAATTCTATGATTTTATCTATCGTTGTATGTCGATGATATGCTTATTGCTGCTAACAACATCATAGAGATAAATATTTTGAAGAAACTTTTGAGCAAGGAATTTGGCATGAAGGATTTGGGAGTTGGAATGAAAATCCTTGGAATGGAGATTTCAAGAGAAAATGGTGTTGTACATCTTTCTCAAAAGAGGTACATCAAAAAAGTTCTTGAAAGATTCAATATGCATGTGATCAAACCTGTAAGTACACCATTAGCTTCTCATTTCAAGCTTTCAGAGTTACAAATGCCTCAATCAATGGATGAGATGGATCATATGTCAAAGGTTCCTTATGCGAGCGCAGTTGGTAGCATAATGTATGCTATGGTATGCACACGTCCAGATATTTCCCAATCTGTTAGTGTGGTATGAGGTACATGGAAAATCTAAGAAAAAGGCACTGGAAGCTTTCAAGTGGATATTGAGATATCTTTAAGGAGCTCCTGATGTTGGCCTAACCTTTCGAAAAAGTGAAGGTATTTCGATTCTCGGTTATGTAGATTCTGACTATGCAGGGGATCTTAAGCAAAGGAAGTCCACAACTGGATACATCTTTACTCTCGTTGGTAGTGCCGTTAGTTAGAAATTGACTTTGCCGTCGATTGTCGCTTTGTCTACAATAGAGGCAGAACATATGGCAGCAACGGAGGCAGTGAAAGAAGCTATCTAGTTGAAAGGTTTGGTGGCAGAATTGAATTCGGTTAAGCCTGAATCAATTCTAAGATGTGATAGTCAAAGTTCAATTAATTTGATTAAAAATCAAAGATTTCATGAGCGCACCAAACACATTGACGTCATATTCAATTTTATTCGGGATGTCGTAGAAGAGGGAGCTATCAAGGTTGAGAAGATTATCACAGACGATAACGCTGTAGACATGCTGACCAAAATAGTCTCGCTTGCAAAGTTTGCACACTGCAAGTACTTGGCGGGAATATGTATCATGTGATGCAACTCTGGGGGAACAACTGCCAGGTGGATCTGGTATGTTCAACAATGGGAATGCCCAGTAAGCTCAGAAGTTTTGGCCGGAGTTGTTTATACAAATGCATGGAACACAAACAAAGGTGGAGATTGAAAGAGTTGATTTTGGTTCTTGTGGAATCAAACTAAATGGAAGATGAATTAACATGAATATTTGGTAGGAAGATAATTAGTACAAAACAAAAGTCAAAGATAGTATCTTGGTAGGTGAAATTTACGCAAACCATAAAATGGTTTCATATTCTTAACCTTGACATTTTGACACATAGTAATGTCATGGATGACATCAATAGGATGAATTTATTCCTATAAATCGGTAACTCTTAATTCATTTTCAAAATCATCCTCTCACTTGCTTTCTCACCTTCTAAGGCATTTGTGTTCTCTCTCTTGTAGTATTTCACTTTATTCTTTATAGAGTGAAATAAATATTGGTGCAGTTGTTCTTTGGTGGACGTATGATCATTTTGATATGAACAACGTTAAATATTGTTATCCTTCCTTGTTCTTTAACTTTACGTTTCCGCTAATATTTCGTTAAGATAATGAACCATGGCCGATAATATGATAAAAATTCATCAGCTTCATTATCAAGGTGTGAGAAATAATAAAAAATAAGAGATTTTTTTTAAAAAAAATTAGTCACATTTCATTATTGTATCTCTTGATTGTTTAATTCCACTAATAGTTCTGTTTTGCTTCTTTGTATCATTTGATATTTGTTGACATCTTTTAAGGTTGAAGTGATGTTGAATGAAAGAGAATCTACATATGCACACATATATTATGCATTGTTTATAGATTCTATTATATATTTATTCTTTTATATTTGGTCTGTTTTGTTTGCTTTTTAGATTTAATTTTTTGTTGTTTGTTTTATCTATTTCACCCCAAGTCCCAAATATATATTGTATGAAATACTTCTATGCCCGTCATAGAATTATTTTTAGAATCAAAAAGCTAGAAAACTCTAATGTTATTTTTTCTTTTTAATGGTTACGTACTTTATGGTGACTAGGCGAACAAAAGATTCACACTATCTATAATTTTACATTATAGCATTTTATTTTGATATTATTTTATAACTTCGAAAGAAATTAGAAATACAATAATAACTTAAATTTATATGTAAATGTGATTGCATGTTTGAAGCTACAAGATTTAAAGGAAAAAGTATATTCAAGGTTTTAATATGTATCCATCTAGCTATACTATTAGATAAACAGAATATCTTAAATTAAAGTAATTAAAAACTAAATTAATCCTATCAAATTGAGTGCCCACATAAAGTTTAAAGACATATTTTTATTCTTCAATCAAATTTCTTCTTTTGGTATTTTTTATTAAAGGTAGTGATAATAAGAAATTGTAAGACAATATTTGAACAATTTCAACAGAGGACTTTTGGGGTACCTTCAAAGTTGGATTACGATCTTGCCCCCGTAATGTATAATATAACTTCTAAAATAAAGGTTTAATTACATTTTAAAAAATTATTAATTTGTTATATATATAATGTTGGTTCGTTTTCCATGTGAATTCTCTATTTTTATAATAAATCCTAAATATTACAATTTTCTATTATGGAGATGTATGTAGAAGAAACAATATATTGACAAAGAAAGTTTTTTTCGAAGTCAAAAGAGTGATTAAGTTGAAAAAATGAAGGATTTCTAAACATCTAATTATCCTATAACATTGTAACATAGACCAATTAAATAAAACGAAAAAGAAAAGAGATGATAGAGAATCTGTTGAGAAGTTTACCTTTAATCAAGGAATCTATCGTTACTAAAATACTTTGTTTTAAATGTTCACACTATGTGTCATTTCATAATCCTCAAAATCCTCCATCGTTGGTTCAAATCAAATTTCAAATGGAAGAAATTCACAGATATTTACAGTCAAAATAGCTCGCAACAACACAACTTATATATATATATATATATATGTATATGAATATAGGTTCGTTTTTCACCATTTATTATGAATATAGACTAATGTTACCTTCCTAATGAGACACTTTTACCCATATCTAAACACTATCATTTTATCATATCTACCAAATAATACATTTATCTTTTAATAAATAATTTAATAAATTGGAAAAACATTAACGTGAAGTTCATGAATTTATCGAGTCATTAGTGTACAATTATATGAGCTTATCCCATTATTTTACATTTACTGTTTCTTTTAATTTTTATCGGTTAAAGGCTTTTCATGAAATTTATTAAGATTTATATTATATGCATAAAACTTCTGGATAAAACATAAGATGAAGTTTCAGTTGATTCACACAGTAGTTCGGGGAAATGTATTGTTATTCAAATTATTTCATATGGTTGAAAACTAGATTCTTTGATTTGTCTGATATATACATACTAATATAAAGATTAAAGTCTATCTAGCTAACTGTAGATTTGAGACAACAATACAATGAAGCAATAGTTTCGGTATTTTGCCAAGAATGCATTTCGTGGTAGTTTACCCCAGGTGATCTTAATAAGTAAAGTTGTTGTGCCTACACTTGAATGTGTAATTGCTGAATTACTATAGATAATTTTATTATATATGAGATGATATATTGTAGATGAACTTGTATTGTAGAGGATTAACTCATTGTTTGAAGTTCTTTGTCTAATTTGATGTGGTATCGCACGAAGCACGTTAATCTTAATAGCTTGTCATGTTACATTTGATATATATATATATATACATTTTAACTAATTATTTCTATTAAACTCGATTATGAAAGGACTTTGAAGTATAATTCACGAAAAAGATAACCTATCCCTTTCAAAAGTTTGTATAACCCATCACACAGTTATTCTAATATTATTTTAATGAACTATTACTTAGCATGAAATACACGTGCTCGAAAACTAGTGCATAGAAAATTGAGATGTAATATTTGATGAACCAAGTTTTCAACTTACCTTTCAGACTTGTCGAAAATTCAGCCTTCTAAACACTGTTTTGAAAAGTTTTCAAAATACTTTTTAAGCAAAAATTCAATGTTGCTTGATATGTTTGAGCCTATGAGGCATGAAGATACGAGATGTCTAAGGAGTAAGTATTGTTTAGACTCGTTGAAAATAGTATAAGGAGGCATGACACTAATAAGTTTGAAAAAAAAAAGACACGTGTCTTAAGTTTGTCTTAGGCTTTCAAATGTGAAAAATCTCATTTTAATTTTATCAATAATATGCTGTAGTTTTATTTCAAAAAAGTGAACTTTTCATATAAAGGAGAAAACTAATAGAAGTTGGTAGGCGTACTATATATGAATGAAGAAAGATTTAAAGAAACTTTTTTTTGTTTCATTTTTAAAAAGAATATACTCTAAAGGAGTGGGAAAGGAAGCACAAAGTTGACAACTAGAAATATTATGTGTTTTGAGACTCAGTATGTTATCATGAACCGTCCACTTGATTTGAGGCAATGTTTTGCTTCATATGTGATTGATAAAATGAAAAGAAAAATCACATCAATCACTAGATGACACACAGATTTTTTTTATTACAAGTGGATAATGAAATATGAAAATAATTATATATACTTTGAAAAAGATTTTTTCATAAAAAGTGTTATTCTTAGAAACTTTTTTTTTAGACATAGTTGCAAGAAAGATTACCCCATCATAAAAGAGATGGCCAAAAAAAATGTTTAAAATCAAAACCAACAGTTATTTATTGGATTGAAAAAACCAAATGTGAATAATTGAGAAAGATGGGCCCATGGTAGAACAATTGAGTTTGTACTTCTGACTTTCAGCTGTCCATATTTCATTCAAACTAATTTAGATAAATAAACTAACTGATAAAGCTAAAAATCAAAAATAAAAATTAGGAAAAAAGTTTTGAAATATTTTTAATTTTGACCGAAATTATTGTATTAATATTAAATTTTGAATAGGAACTTTTACCCTCATCCACTATTCAATATTGTAGGAAAAATGCATAGGTACCTTCTTAGACTATACTGAAATCTCAGAGACACATATTAACTAAACTAAAGTCATATTACTCTCCCAAAGTTATATTTTTTGTAATTTTATTCATCTTTTTTACTTACGTGACATCCAAATATTTCTCACATTTCAATTGTATGGAGTCACGGAATATGCCACGTAAGACAGAAATGTGTACAAAATTACAAAAAAAAACATGGGGTAATAGAACCTTAGTTTAATTAAGGTTTGTCTTTTGAAATTTCGGTTTTAGTGTAGGGGACATTTATGCATTTTTCTTATTTTAAAGTTATATATGTGTTCACGTGGATATCATGAATATTACATCTTTATAAATGCAAACATGTTCACATAGACACATACATATACCTTTAAAATACACTATTATAGTGTACGGATAAAAGATTCTGCATAAATTTTAATATCGTAAAAGCAATTTCAATCAAATTTAAAATATTTTTTAAATTTTTTCCCCTACAAACTATAAAAAAACAAAAAACAAATCTATATCTCTAAATATCTTTATATATATATATATATATTATATATATATATATATATATATATATATATATATATATATATATATATATATATATATATATATATATACTCCACGTAAAGCAAGATAAAAGAAAAGTGATGCTACACTTTCTTTGACCACGAATATCATTTTTTTTCATTTTTTTTGTTGACAATATTTCTATTTTATTATTGTACAAAAATGAAAGTGTCAAATATTACTCAATTTATTTATATTCTTTAATACAAAAACTTAATTGTCTTTATTTCCATAACTCTTATGACTTTTGGTAATCATAACTTCTAATTCAATATTTCATCTGTCACTAATTATTTGTCTATTTTTAAATTAATACACTTATTAAAAAAATAATTATTGATATAGTGAATTTATCATTTTATTTATATTGGTGTGCATTTTACCTAACTTAGTCTTTAACTATGATTAAGAGGATTGTTAAAATTAATTTAATTGAGATTTTTTAATATGACAAGTGTCATTTAGAAAATTGAGAAAAGGTGTTACGTAGAGTAACCAAATTCCAAATTCCCTTTGACCGATAAATACTCCCTTGTTCACATTTGGCGTACTACTTATCAAGATTTAAAAGATTTCTTTTTAGAAATATAATCCAAAATAAAAGAGACGTCAAAAAAATCTGTTTGAGAAACAGTGTTAGAAGTTTTTAATTATTACAACTCCATCAACTTAAGCTTTGTGCTTCTTTCTTTCAGTTGTCCGTAAAATCCATTTATGTGTGACTTATCGAGATTTGACTGTTTAATAGTATTTTATTAAAATGATCAAATTTTTTGATATGGATTCAGCCCTAACAGCTAACTTCAAATTGCAATTCCCGCTTCGTTTCTTGTCCGATTGATCTGATTTTTGGACAGCATATTATCTTCATCTCAATCTTTGATTAGATACTGACAGAGTTGGATTTGGTGGCCCGCAGCTTCAGTTTTTCTGTCGTGAACAGTAGCTGCGAGATTGGTGATTTTGCTCCTTTAATTCTCTAGATTTGGTGCAATCTTATTTTGTTGTTGCTAGTTGTTTGGCACTTGTTTTGTGGCCAATTTTGGAGAACAATATTGTAACTCTTGGTGATTATAGTGGAGCTTTTGGTCCAGTGATTTTTTACTCTTCACATCGAAGGGTTTTCCACGTAAATCTTGGTGTCTTGTGTGATTGGTTTATTATTATTGTCTTGTTATATTTGTTTGGTTGAATTACTTGCTGCCTTAATATCATATTGCTTGTGGTTGTTTGTCTTCTCTTGGTTCAAATCTAGAAGGGAAAGTATAGACTTGGGTATTCTTCCGCTGTTATCCTGTCAGGCATTCTTTGTTAGTGACTTGTCTTTCCCAACAAAGTGGTATCAGAGCATTGGTTATTGTTGATTGTCCTTTTGAATGATGGAGGCAAATAAGAGCAAAATGGTGTGTTTAAATGGTAGTAACTATCATATTTGGAAAGGCAAGATGAAAGATCTTCTATTTGTCAAGAAGATGCATTTACCTGTGTTTGCTTGTAATAAGCCTCAGTCTTTGAATAATAAAGAATGGGAATTTGAGCATCTTTAGGTTTGTGGATATATTAGACAATGGGTTGAAGATAATGTTAGAAATCATATTGTGAATGAGACACATGCCAAAAGTTTGTGGGACAAGCTCGAGACACTTTATGCTTTGAAAACTGGCAACAACAAGTTGTTACTATTGAAACAATTAATGAATATCAGGTATAAAGAGGGCACTCCTATTTCTTATCATATTAATGATTTTCAGGGTGTTCTTGACCAGCTGTCTGGAATGGGTGTAAAGTTTGATGATGAGATACAGGGACTTTTGCTTCTTAATACTCTGCCAGACTCTTGGAAAACTCTTCGAGTTTATTTGACTAATTATGCTCCCAGTGGTGTTGTAACCATGGAATATACTAAGAGTGGTGTCTTGAATGAAGAAATGAGAAGAAGATCTCAAGCCTCATCTTCTTCATCTTCACACTCCGATGTTTTGGTTACTGAAGATAGGGGGAGAAACAAGTCCAGAGGTTAGAATGATAGAGGTAAAAGTAGAAGCAAGTCAAAGTCTAAATACAAGAATATTAAATGTGACTATTGCCACAAGAATGGGCATATCATGAAATATTGTTACAAGCACAAGAGAGATATGAGACAACAAAAGAGAGAAGACGGTAATGAAAATCGTGTTGCTTTTGTTGCTAATGATGATCTTCTTGTTTCTTGTGATGCAAATGCCATTAATCTTGTTCATAATGAGTCTAGCTGGTTTGTGGATTATGGTGCTACTTCTCATGTCACGCCAAAGAAGGAATTATTTTCTTCTTATACTCTAGGTAATTTTGGAACGTTGAAAATGGTCAATAATCATGAAGTTGAAGTTATTGGCATTGGGACAGTTTGTTTGGAAAGTAACAATGGTTCCAAACTAGTTCTCAATAATGTCAAGCATGCTCCAGATGTTCGCTTGAATTTGATTTCTGTGGGATATCTTGATTATGAGGGTTATGTTAATACACTTGGTGTTGGCCAGTGGAAGCTTACTAGAGGTTTGATGGTTGTGGCCCGTGGTGACAAGTTGTCTAACTTGTATGTATTTCAGGGCTCCATGTCCAGAGACTCAGTAAATTTGGTGGAGAATGATACTTCATCAGAGTTATGGTATAGAAGGCTGAGTCATATGAGCGAGAAGGGGATTGATAGTTTGGCTAAGAAAAATTTGCTTTCTGGAGTGAAACAAGCAAAGTTGAAGAAATATGTTCATTGCTTAGCCGGTAATCAGAAAAGAGTTTCTTTTCAGAGTCATCCGCCTTCAAGAAATCTTGATTTGCTGGATTTGGTACATTCTCATTTGTGTGGTCCTTTTAAGGTAAGATCTCATGGTGGTGCACTTTATTTTGTGACTTTTATTGATGATCATTCTCGCAAACTCTGGGTATTTTCTTTGAAGTCCAAGGATCAAGTACTTGATGTGTTCAAGAGTTTTCAGGCCTTGGTTGAAAGACAAATAGGGAAGACATTGAAATGCATCCGCTCAGATAATGGTGGTGAGTATATTGGTCCTTTTGATAGATATTGCAGAGAGCAGGGTATTAGTCATCAGTAAACTCCTCCAAAGACTCCTCAGTTAAATGGTTTAGCAGAGAGGATGAACAGAACTCTAGTTGAGAGGTTTAGATGTATGCTTTCAGATGCTAAGCTGTCAGATTCCTTTTGGGCAGAAGCACTTAATACTGCTGCTTATGTTATCAATTTATCTCCTGCTGTTGGTTTAGATGGTGATGTCCCTGACAGAGATTGGACTGGTAAGAATGTTTCTTATGACCATCTTAGAATCTTTGGGTGTAAAACCTTTGTACATGTTCCTGAGGATGAAAGGTCAAAGTTGGATGTTAAAACTAGGCAGTGTATCTTTATTGGTGATGGTCAAGATGAATTTGGATATCATTTCTATGATCCTGTTGAGAAGAAACTTGTTAGAAGCCGTGATGTTGTGTTCTTTGAAGACCAAACAATTGAAGATTTTGACAAAGCTGACAAGGCTGATTTTCAGAGTAGTGAGAGCTTAGTTGATGTTGATCAGTTCCTTTGACTATTGCACTGGAAGAAAATCTTCATAATGATGAAAATCAAGTTGATAATGAAGATGGTGATCATGTTCAGAATGACCGTCATGATGTTGTTGATGCTCCAGTGCAAGATGACGTGGTTGTCCAACAACTAATTATATATGCTCCAGAGAGTTCTCTCAGACGATCTAGTAGAGAGAGAATTCCTTCATCTCGTTATTCTCCCAATGAGTATGTACTCTTGACTGACGGGGGAGAACCTTAGAGTATTGATGAGTCCATGGAAAATGAAGAAAAATAAAGGTGGTTTGATGCTATGGAAGATGATATTAAATCCTTGCATGATAATCATACCTTTGATTTGGTTAAATTACCTAAAGACAAAAAAGCTTTGAAAAACAGGTGGGTTTTTCGGGTGAAACATGAAGATGGTAATCCAGTTCCACGGTACAAAGATAGATTAGTTGTCAAGGGATTTAATCAGAAAAGGGGAGTTGATTTTGATGAGATATTCTCTCCAGTTGTGAAGATGTCATCCATTGATGTGGTTCTAGGCTTGGATGCAAGTCTAGATTTCGAGGTTGAGCAAATGGATGTTAAAACTGCTTTCCTCCATGGTGACTTAGATGAAGAAATTTATATGGAGAAACCGGAAGGTTTTGAAGTCAAGGGCAAAGAGAATTATGTTTGCAAATTGAAGAAGAGCTTGTATGGTTTGAAACAAGCTCCCAAGCAGTGGTACAGGAAGTTTGGTTCTTTTATGAGTCAGCAGGGCTTCAAGAAGACTTCTTCAGACCATTATGTTTTTGTGCAAAAGTTCTCTGATGGTGACTTTATTATTGTGTTGCTTTATATTGATGACATGTTTGTTGTTGGTCATAATACTTGCAGGATTCAGAAGTTGAAGCAAGAGTTGAGTAAGTCTTTTGCTATGAAAGAATTAGGACCAGCAAGGCAGATTCTTGGCATGCAGATTGTCCGTGATAGAAAGGCCAAGAAATTGGTATTATCACAAGAGAAGTACATTCATAAAGCACTTCGCAGATTCAGCATGGACAAAGCTAAGGTTGTCAGTACACCTTTAGCTATGCACTTCAAATTGAGCACGAAACAGTGTCCTTCTAGTGATGATGAGAAGGAAGATATGAAGAAAGTTCCTTATGCTTCAGCTGTTGGTAGTTTGATGTATGCGATGGTTTGTACAAGACCGGATATTGCTCACGCTGTTGGAGTTGTTATCCGTTTTCTTTCTAATTCGGGAAGAGAACATTGGAATGCTGTGAAGTGGGTTATGAGATATGTCTGTGGCACTTCTAGTCTAAATTTGTGTTTTGGTACAGGGAAGCCTATTCTTTGTGGTTATACTGATTCAGGCATGGCTGGTGATGTTGATATTCGCAAGTCTACTTCAGGGTACTTGGTTACTTATGCAGGGGGAGCTGTGTCTTGGCAATCTAGGTTGCAAAAATGTGTTGCTCTATCTACTACAGAAGCTGAGCTTATTGCTGTCGTTGAAGCTTGTAAAGAATTGCTTTGGATGAAGAGATTCTTGGGGGAACTTGGTTGTGCTCAAGAGAGGTATGTGCTTTATTGTGACAGTCAAAGTGCTATACATCTTGTCAAGAATTCTACGTTCCATGGTCGGTCTAAACACATTGATGTGAGATACCATTGGATTCGAGTTGTGTTGGATTCTAAGTTGCTTGAGCTTGAAAAGATTCATACAAATGATAATGATTCCGATATGATGACTAAAGATTTTCCAAGAGGGAAGTTTGAAGATTGTTGCATGGTCGCCGGGATGGCGGTCTCCTCCACATAGTCGTGAGGGGGAGAATTGTTGGGTTATGGGCCTTTTCCCCTTCCTATGTGGATAAATAAAAGTCCAATTTGGACCAACCCATTTTTTCCAATATGCCCATTGTTATGAGGCAAATATAAGCCTATTTAGGTCTTATTTTCATATACACAGAGAGTTTTTTCAGCAGCCAAAAAGAGAGAAAGAGAGCAGTTTTCGCAAACAAAATTCAGCCCTAACCGCTAACTTCAAATTGTGATTCCCGCTTCGTTTCTTGTCCGATTGAGCTGATATTTTGATAGCATATTATATTCATCTAAATCTTTGATTAGGGACTGATAGAGTTGGATTTGGTGGCCTGCAACTTCATTTTTGCTGTCGTGAACAGTAGCTGCGAAATTGGTGATTTTGCTCCTTTAATTCTCTAGATTTGGTGCAATCTTATTTTGTTGTTGCTCGTCGGCCAATTTTGGAGAAAAATAGTGTAACTCTTGGTGATTATAGTGGAGCTTTTGGTCCCGTGGTTTTTTACTCTTCACATCGAAGGGTTTTCCATTTAAATCTTGGTGTCGTGTGTGATTGGTTTATTATTCCCTTGTTATATTTGTTTGGTTGAATTACTTGCTGCCTTACTATCATATTGCTTGTGGTTGTTTGTCTTCTCTTGGTTCAAATCGAGAAGGGAAAGTATAGACTTGGGTATTCTTCCGCTGTTATCCTGTGAGGCATTCTTTGTTAGTGTCTTGTCTTTCTCAACAATTAGTAAAAATGTATAAACTTATACGAAAACTTAAATTTGTGCTGAAGTTCTTTTATCTGATGACCTTAATTCACATTTAATACACTTTGCTTTCTTGATGCATTGCAAACATTTCTATACAGAAAAAACATTAATTTTGGTACCACCATGAGATTTACACATTCAATAAGTTGGACTAATTGAGAAATTTGTAAGTGGTGTTCTTTTGAAAAAAATTCTGCAGATATAGCTAAAATATTGAATATTGAATAGAAAAAAAAAGATATTAATCTCCCTGATTTTTACGTGACGAAAAATTAGAGAAATTATCATATCTATTTATGCTGATAATTTCCTGTAACAACAACTCTCTTTGAACCAGGCATTTTGGATTGTTGTGCTATATATAGCTTGAAGGTATACATATATCTCTTAAGCTAAACGAATGCTAGCTTAAAAGATCCTTTTAACTTTACCCAAATAATTGTTAAGGAACTTTTTGTAGACATAGTTGAAAGATTACCCCACCATAAAAGAAACGTTTAAATCAAATTCAACGGTTAGTTATGACAAAATGCCACACATAACACCTTATAGATTAAATTAGCAATAAATAACCTATTTTTAAATTTTTAGCAAAAAAAGACTTTGTTAGTTATTTGGTATTGAACAATTATTTTTCTTTTTTAAAAAAAATAATATATTTTTGTTCTCCTTATTTTCTCAAACATGTTCTCAAAAACTATTATTTTATCATCCCTATTATATCTCTTTTTTTTATTTTGTCAATAATTTTAAAATAGAGTTCTTTTTTTCTCCTTTTTCTATTTTCAGAATCCTTGTCATACTTGTATACGTAAAATAGAGTTCTTGGTTTGATAAGGATGTCTCTTATGATCACCTGAAAGTGTTTGGATGTAAAGTTTGTGTGCATGTTCCAAAAGATTAGAGATCGAAATTGGATGTTAAAACTATGCAGTGCATCTTCATTGGTTATGATCAAGATGAGTTTGTATATCGTTTTTATGATCCAATTGATAAGAAGCTCATTAGAAATCGTGATGTTGTGTTCTTTGAAGATCAAACCATTGAAGATATTGACAAGACTGAGAAACTAGATTCTCAGACTAATTAGAGCTTAGTTGATGTTGATTCAATTCCAATAATTGATACATGTTCTACACATGAAGGAACCTAAGATAATGATCCAGATAATGATCTGAATGTAGAACATATAAATGTTTCTACTTATGATGTTGTGGTTGATAATCAACCAACTCATAGTGAGATGACCACTTTGGATGCTCCAGAAACCTTTTGTAGAAGATCTACTAGAGTGAAGTGAAACTCAACACGTTATTCTCATGATGAGTATATTCTATTGAAAAACATGGGAGAACCTGAAGGTGATGATGAAGTCATGTTAGATACTCATAGAGATAAGTGGAAAGAACTCATCGTAGACAAGCATGAGTTTTGTAGAAGTGTAGCACGCAGGAAGTCTGTCAAGAGTTCCTCCACTTGAAGTCCATTTGGCCCCTTGGCTGGAGGTGGAGTTTGTTGGGATATTGCCCATATTCCAGTCAAAGGCCCATGTCCTAATCCTACTTTAAAAAGGATTGAAATTACTCTTTATTTGGTTTTTCCAATTCCCTTACGAAAAGTATTGGAATTGTAATCTTATTTGTAGTAGGTTTTGACTTTGTAAGTAATAGCACAAATTCTATAAATAGAGGATGGTTTTGCTAGAATAATGAATTGTTCATTGGTATTGTCTTTAAAAGATATTAGAACATAAGACAAATTTTTTTGGAGAGCTTTCAACAAAAGAGAAAAGAGAAAAAAAAAAGGTTATGTTGCTGCAGTTTTTTTCTCCGATCAGCATTGTTCAGATCGTCTTTACCGCTTAACTAACCGTTGGATCGGAATGAAATTAGGACTAAATGTTCCTGACATCTTGGTGGTTGATTCTAATGGTGGAGATCAGATTCTAAGGTCATTAAGATCCTATTTTAGGTACCCGGACAGAAGTTGGGTTTGGGTGGTATTTCTTTCTATTTATCTTTTGTTGGTGTAGCTATTGTTTGTTCTCTTTTGGCACGTGTTGTGTAGCCATTATAAGAATATTTGTAACTCTCTTATTGTTACAGTGAAGCAATTCGGATCTTGTCGATCCCGTGGTGATTGCCTTCAGTTTGAAGGGTTTTTCCACATTAAACTTGATGTTCTTTATTGTTAGATTTTTATTTTCATCTTTTTTTTCACAACAACTTTGTTGTTGTAAGGAAGAAAGGTTATAAAATTGTTGAACTTGGAAGCCTAAATCTCTATGTATTTTAGCTCAATTGAAATCGCACATCTTGAGAGTGTGAAGAATGATAAGGACGCAAAAGAACCCAATTTATCTGCAAAAGGGAATCTTCACACTCTTAGCATGAGTTGGGATGATGATTAACCACATAGATATGATTCAGAAGAAGTCAAAGTGCTTGAAGCACTCAAACCACACTCCAATCTGGGTTTTTTTAAAAGATCTATGGCTTCAGAGAAATCCGTCTCCCAGAGTGGATGAATCACTCAGTTTTGAAAAATGTTGTCGACATAGAAATTGCCGACTTCAAAAATTGCTCGTGCTTACCACCCTTTGGTGATCTATCTACCTTGTCTACAAGGTCTGGATTTAAGTAAGGGGTCTGTGGAGTATGTTGAAGAAGTGGATTCCCCAGGTTTCCATCCCTGAGAAAACTTTCTATAGGAGAATTTCCTAATCCGAAAGGATTGGTGAAAAAGGAAGGAGGAGAGCAATTCCCCGTGCTTGAACAGATGCAGATTCGCTATTTCCCTATTCCTCCGATCTTACTTCCCTCCATATTAGCAGTAACTTCAAAGCTACTTCATTCCCAGAAGAAAATATGTTCAAAAGCCTTGCAAATCTCAAATACTCTATGTACATATGAAAAACTTTAAAGAGCTGCCTATACTACCAGCCTGGCTAGTCGCAATGCTTTGCAGAGTCTGACAATTAACCATTGTGACGCATTAGAGAGTATCCCCGAGGAAGGAGTGAAAGGTTAACTTCACCCACATAGTTATTCATTACATACTGTAAGATGGTAAAATGTTTACCAGAGGGATTGCAGCACCTCACAAGATTACAATGTCCACAACTGATCAAGCGGTGTGACAAGGGAATAGGACAAGACTTGCACACATTCCTAATTTGGATATATCTTACTACGAAGTATATTATTACGTATTTGTCATTGTTTCTGTGTTTAGAGTCTTTCTGATTCCTGCCATGTAATTTTTTCTACGGTTGTTTGTTTGTGACTCTCTCATTGGATGTAATTATCTTTTTCAAACAAATCAACAATCTATTTTTATTATACACTTTCAGAATCTTTTACTTCTTATTTGTAATGGTGAGTATCTACGTTTCCTGCCATTTTTGATTTTATTTTAAAAACAAATCAATGATTTGTAAGATCCATTTGTATTATACTTGTAATTATTGGTGTAATGTTGTTGATTATAACTTACTGAATAAATATTGTGTCACATATAAAAAAAAACATAGAACTATTCATGGTTTTTTTTTATATCATATTATTATTATTATTATTATATTGTATTATATTATATATTATTATCTTATATTATCAATCATCATATGATCATATTACATTATATTAAAAGTGGGAAGATTTTTTTGTGCAAAGTTAGATTATTATTATGCCCATTGAAAAATAATATTTTATACCCTTTAAGAATTAAATTAGTCATACAACATTAATAAAAATATATTAATTAAATTTCATGGAATTAATAATATTGCTTCAATTTTTAAACAACATAATATTCTTTTATATGAAGTCTTTATAACTTAAAAAGTTATACCTTTTAAATTCCTATACCGTTAATTCATTTCTGCATCTTCTTTTTTCAGATTTTTCTTTATTAATTAATCAATCATATTCTATCATTTTTAATAAATTTCATTTATTGCGAATAATCATTACTTTGATTATATTTTTGTTGTACTTTTAAATTGTCAACATCACTATTCATTGTTTATTTTTGTTTTATTTTAGGTGTTTTTCTTCTTGGTCATATCGACACACTCTAATAATCCATATTATTTTCTTCCTTCCACAGACTTAAAATTAATTTTTATCTATGTGCTTGGACTTTGAAGCTCTTCACTGCTTGTAAAAATGATGAGGGAGATGATAAGTTAGTTATCAATTTCTCTATATTTTCACAACTTTTTACCATATAAATTATTTTAGCTATATTGTGTTGATTAATATGTCGATGTAAAGAGATTGAAGTAAGAATGCAAAAAAAAAAAAAAGGGCACAAGAAGTACATAGTAAAATATTTGCATATGAAATAGAGAATACATTGAATTCATATATTTTCAGTAATTAACATGTGAAAAGATGAATAAAGAATGATTAAATATCATTCGAACTCATCAAAAGAAGGTGTATGTATGGTAAGAAATTCGATAATTTTTCTAATAACAATTTTTTCCAACTCATTCTTATAGTTATTTCTTATATATAAGAAATGATTATAATGTGATTGATAAGTAAGATATAATAAATTGAACATTTTTATCTTGATTTCTTTAAAAAAATACCTATTATAATGTATGTATGGTATACACACACGCGCACGCGCACGCACACACACATATATATATACTAAATGAAAATATTAAAAAACATCTTATTAATTAAATATTAAATAGCCAAAGTTGAGAAGTTGAATGAACAATCATTTTGCCCTTCAATCTAAAACAATTCCTATAATAAAAAATTGGAATATCCTAACCTCAAAGTTGGATTACCAATTTATCCTTTGTCTCTATATTATAATTAAAAATCATATTAATTAAATAATAAGTGTTAGTTGTAATTCCTTTTTCTTCATGTTAATATTAATTAAACAATAAGTAGTAGTTGTAATTCTTTTCTCTGCATGTTATTTAATTTTCTGCTCCTTAAATTTTTAATTTGACAATTAGTTGAATTTCTATTTAGTGCTCCTCACAATGCTTAATTTAATTCTCCATTGGATTACTATTTTGTCTCTATATCAAATCAAAATGTCATAAAATATATGGTTATATATAAAATTGAAATTACCACTATAAATTTTCAGATGAATTAAAATTATAAACCATTTTTTCAATTTTATTTCTAGTAATATCTCAACAGTTTTATTTGTAGATTAGTATGTTTTTCAAGTTGATGATACATCATTTACTTTAAATACAATAATGTATTAAAAGAAGAATTCAGGCTTTCAGAGTGTATTTAATTTTTTTAATGTATTCTTATTAAATAATAAGCAATGGCTCCTATAAAATATTTAAAATGAAAAATTATTTAAGAATAAATAGTAACATGTAATCACTATATGATAATGGTAAATCACTTAAACTATTTCTCATTGATATGCAATTCAAAACTCAATATAGAATTGAATTGTCAGATTAATATTTGCATGTTTGCCTTTTTAATAAAGCTTTCACTAAATATATTGTTACGCCCGAGCTACCCGCAAGACGCGGACACGGAACCTAGGACCACAAGTGATTCCAAGCTAATGTTGCTGGCATGATCATGAGCATACTAAAGATAATAAACTGATACAGAAGCTAAATCATAACTTATAATGAAAAGATGGGGAATACCCATATGGTAAAGCTGAGATATATGAAAACTGATGAGTTTAATACAATAAAGTTACTAACTCAACACTAAGCTGAAACTAACTATGTCTGAAAATAGCCTCTAAACTAGACTAGAAATACTGAGACAAGTCCCAGCTAAATCTAGCAAAAACTAAAACTAGAAGACTAAATAATGAAAAGAAACTCATTACTATTGTCCTCGGAGAATGAGGACTCACAACTGAATCTGCAATCACACTGGCCTTGTCGGGATGCTATAGAACACTCATATCATGATCTTTCAATAATTCCAACTACCTTATTTGTCAGAGTTTCAACTCCTTTTGAGTAAAAAAATATTGAATACTCTTGTGGTAGGTATACAGATCAACATGGACCCTATACAAATAATGCCTCCTTATTTTTAAGGAAAATACCACGGCCGCTAACTCAAGATCATGAGTTGGATAATTCTTCCCATGCACCTTATGTTTCCTAGAGGAATAGTCTATTACTTTTCCATGTTGCATGAAAATTCACCTCAATCCCACTCGAGATGCATCACAATACGCAACGAAGCCCTTGGTACACTCCGGTGAAGTCAACACCAAAGCGGAAGTGAACCTATCCTTCAAGATTTGGAAGCTTCTTTCACATGCCTCCGACCACTCAAACTTCACTCTTTTGGGTCAAAGTATTTAAGGGAGATACAATGGATGAAAGGCCATCCACAAACCTGCTATAATAACCCACAAGACCCAAGAAACTCCTAATGTTGGTTGGAGTCAATGGCCTAGGCCAATTTTTCACCACATCGCTTTTCCTTGGATAAACCTAAACTTTCTCTTAACCTTATATCTTTCATGAACCATGAGACGAGAAATTTCCATATTATCATGTAGCATAGCCGCACAACATTCTTGTTTTAAGTCATCTGACACCCCCGACACGAAGTGACTCATTTCATCCCTAGGGTCGGAAACTAAAGAAGGAGCATACTTTGACAATTTATTAAATTTCTAAGAGTAGTCAAGTACACATACCTCCTTGACGAATGTTGATGAATTCAGCCACTTTGGCTTCCCACTTCTCCTGACGAAAGAACCTATCAATAAAAACCTTCCTGAAAATCTCCCGTGTCACCGGTCCACCTCTTAAAGGCCTATTGTCTCTCTATTGGATATACAAAGTTTGGGACAAATTTTTGAGTTGTTAAGTGGATAACTCGGACTTCTCACTAGTAGTAAACCCCATAGCATAGAGGATCTTGTAGGTTTCTTCAATGAAATCTTTTTTTTTTTTTGGTGGGGGGGGGGGGTTCTAAACTTTGGACCCATAGAAAGTAGGGGGATTCATCCGTGTGAAATCTGTCAAACGGCAGGCCATGATGCCAATATATTGGTTTGCTCGGGGTAGAACATTTAGATGAGCTTGGGACGTCATGGCTTGGGCTTGAGTAGTAGCGACTTGTGCTTGAGTAGTAATGGCTTGGGACATTTGGAGAAAGGATGCCCTTATGTCCCCATCCATCAAAGTTGGAGGATTGACCGGAGCTTGGTCATCATTTGAAACTTCTTCAACAAGAGGGACTTGATTACCTTGGGGAGGAACTCCAGCATTGGTAATCTCTTCATCAAGTCTTCGAGTGGCTGTTCTTCGGGTATTCATTGCCTATAATCATAGTAAAAGGATTAGATGATAAGGGCACATAGAGTCACGACTCTAGAGGCACGAAATTGGATTTCCAAGAAAAAGTAGAATTTCCTAAGCATCATATAGTTTCTTCTTCATAAGTGTGGAGCGCTTCATAATTATGAATAAGAATCTACATACACGTGGTTAAGTGAGACATTGAATTTAAATATATTCAACCTCATGCTCTAATACCAAGTTTGTCACATCTCGGGAACACCCCCTAGACGTAACAGGCGTCGGCGTCCTCGTCGATGACTAAGACTAACCTCGTAGCATACATAATTACATTCATAGGTTAAAATGCAAAAATTTTTAGAAAATTTTCTTCTATGTATCATGAGGTTTACATATACCTCCTGCATACACATAATATATATATTCGTATAAAGTATACATAGACCCTTCGTATAAGAAAATTACTTACTCTTTTATTTTTGTCGCGCATATACATATATAAGATATAACATAGTATTAATACCAGATGTTCCATCCCATAACCATCTAAACAATATTATAACAATTGGGCATAGCCCATACATCAATACGATAAAAGCCACATATAGTCTATACAATCTTTAGTACTCAAATGAAAGGAAATAAACATATTATCTTTAAGACTAATCAAAATCTAATGCTAGAAAGTGGCATTATCCTCGAAGTATTGAGGAACTACCCAACTTGGAGAATGAGAATCCAAGTCTTCCTTCAAAAGTCGTCACAAGCCCTTTAACGATCGGAACCTAAAATTTTGGGGAAAAGGGGAGAAAATAGGGTTAGCACATAACTTGTACTAATTATGAGACCATATGCACACAACATAAAATCATGCTAAAGAGTGACATTCAATAAAGTATGAAATTTACTTTGAAAAGCCTTATGCACACTCAAGGAACCATACCAATCAATTATACGTATTCATTAAGTCAAGACAATGTACATCACAAGATCAACCATACTATCTCTAGTCAAGCCTACATGCCTATTAACATAATTGAACACATAATCAAGACAACTCTAACATCTAGTTATTACATCAACAATTATAGATAAGAGTTCATAACATCATAACCAAAGCAAGACTATTACTCATGAACCCTCACAAAGTATACTACCTCAATGACTAAGCAAAGCCCCATAACCTTACTTAATCAAGTAAACCCAATAAGAACCATAAACAATGTCCAACTTCACATAGCATATAATTAAGAGTAACTAACATCATACTTTAGCACTAGAGACCAAATATATGTTATAAGTGAAACCAACATCATATAGTATCATCAACATGTAACATCATCATATACATATCATTTACATTTTTAAGCATGTACATGTATAAAAAAATCCTTCTAAGACTTCCTTCAAGACTAACTAGTACAATGTATAGGTAGAGTCCCATATCCCTACCTAGACTAAGCTAAACCCCTTAGGTCATACTAGTAAGATTTCATTCAATTATTTCATTTTGCCTTTTGGGAACATCTTTTCTTAACAGACATAGACCGCATGAGCTAATCTGGAATTTGATTTCATGGAACCCAACATCGAAGGAAGGCATACTACTTCACAAGTTAGTACCAAAACATTAACATAGCTTTTATTGTGGATCCACTAGCTAATATTCCTATGGGGGCAACATAGTTCAAGAACTAGGAGATGTAGTTGGGACCCTTTTTATGCTACATGCGTTATAGTGTCTAATTTTATGAGTACATTAGTGATACTACCTTCCCTATGTGGGAAGGGACACTCCTCACTCTAGTTCACTCGGTGCTTAGTTAGAGTCCCTTTTTTGAAAGTCTTTAATGCCTTTATTAATCATCATAGGTTAATGTAGGTCATATAAGGTCTATTTCTATATGACAATCATCATATATCAATAGGAATTGCGTGAGTGTTTTCCTTTCATTACAATTCATACATGTGAGGTTTGCACATTTACATAGTCACATCATTATAAGGCATAATGGTAAGTTATTACCATCCTTATAACATTTACATTTGAGCCAACAACTCACAATCCATAGTTCAATACATTTCAATTAAATATCATACCAACCCTATCAATCTTAAAATAAGATATACTTCCACAAAACATCATCAATTAATCACAGGTAATCATAGTTGAAGTAAAGAATAGAGATCACAAGACTTACCCAATCTTCTTCACAATTCGATCATCAAGGTCTTACCATCAAATCTCCAATTCAACCCAACGATTGGTATAATATCATCACAAATAGTAACCAACGTAATGATTAAGTCAATTGAATCACTACACAACAATTCATCACTAGTTCATAGCCTAAAATTAGACAGTTAGGTCAAGCTCATGATCTACTTCACAACCTAGGTCAATTACTTAAGAACTAGCGTAATTAGATTACAATGAATCACAAACTACTCATAATTGACATAATAACAGTATATATTAGTAAGTCACACCTTAACCAAGCTAATTATATCAATACTACATAATTAAATTCAAGATCACAACATAGGGTTAAGAGGAAAATATCATCTTTCCCCAAAATAGGTCAATGCATAAATAATTAGTATAATGTAACCATAATACATGTTAATATACTCATTATAAACAAAAGGAATCATAAACAAAGCAATTCACAAGATCAATTTCATATTGGAATAAAACCCACTTAGAACTAAACTTTTGAAATCAATTTGGAGGAACCCTTTGGGGAAAGAGATCCAAGAGGTGAAAGGAATCCCATACCTCACTAATTGATGAAGGTAGATGAAGAAACTTTATCATTAGAAGCCCTATAACCCACCTCTATCTTGGTCTTAAATGGGGTTTCTTTTGGGAGAGAGAAAGAAGAGAGATGGAGGAGCAATTTGGGTTTGGGAAATTATGAGGTTTCGGTTAGTTTAATTAGGTTGGGTCTTTATATCGGTCTCTATTTATCCCTAATTAATTAAATAACCATATAATTAATTAACTTTATTAACTTAAAATTGTGTTGCAAAATAGTGCCTTGATGGACGACACCACGAATAACGTCCCATATGTCAAACGACGGGCATTGTTCACGTCTGTCCTGTGCAGGCGTCATATTGGTCAGTTAGTGTTCCAAAAGGAGCATCATTCAAAATTTCTAAGTTCTTTTCTATGAATCATTGATTCCCCGTGTCGATCTAACGATGCCTCGCCGCCTGCTCACGTAGGTAGACACTACCTCTTGGCAGCTTTTATCCACCTTTGCAACGGTCCTCCTCAAGGACCCTTTGTTAGTCCTTGGCGAGTATTACCTGGATATTTCAATTATAAACTAACTCTAATACCTTTTATACAACTTACCACCAAATTTCATCATTTTCGACTCTTAAAAACTTAGTCAGATAGGCTAAGGCACGCCAGTACTTCTCGAACTAGTTTCCATACTTCATGGACGTTCCTTGACGTTTTGACTCTAAAACTTCCTAAATGACTTAAATTCATTATAATTAACCTTAAAATAGTGTTAAAACTCTTAGAATCTTATGTTAGGCTCTAAATTAGGCTTTAGATTGTTGGAGTATTACAACGGTGATCACATGTACTATTCTTATCTGTTATCGGAGGCTAATGTGTTTTTTGATCCAAGTTCTACCTATTCTTATGTTTCCGTGAGCTTTAACTATGATTCTGAGATATTATGTGATGTTCTTTATGCCCCTATACATGTTTCTATCCCGGTTGGAGAGTTAGTCATAGTCACCCATGTCTATCGTGCTTTCCCTATTTGGTTTATTAGACTTGGGGTGATTTAGTGATTTTAGATATGGCTGATTGTAATATTATATTAGGAATGACGTGGTTGTCTCCCTATTATGGTTTTCTTAATTGTAATACTAAGTCTGTGACTCTATAAATTACTGGAAAGGAAAAATTAGTGTGGGAAGGGATGTACAAACCTAAGCAAGCTATAATTATATCCTCCCTTAGGGCTTGTAAACTAGTAGAGAAATATTGTTTAGATTATTTGGCTCATGTAAGGGATGTTGAGATTGAAGCTCCATCCATTGGATCTATTCCGGTAGTTTCGAAGTTTAGTAAAGTATTCCCCGATGATTTGCCTGGCATGCCTCCAGATAGAGACATACATTTTTGTATTGATTGAGAGTCTGATTCTACTTCCATATTAATTTCTCCATATCGCATGTATCTGGTAGAATTGAGAGAGCTTAAGGCTCAAATTGAAGACCTTCTTGATAAAGGATTTATTCGTCCTAGTGCTTCCCCATGGTGTGCTCCAGCTTTGTTCTTCAAGAAGAAAGATGGTACCATGAGGATGTGTATAGATTAATAGCAAATGAATAAATTCTCCATTTGGAATAGGTACCCCTTTCTTAGGATAATGTCACGCCCAAGCCTACACCTTGGACGTAGCCGACACTCGAAGACCATTGCTGGTCCTAAGCAAACCCTTGACCGGACTTACTCAGGAGAAGACTTAAAGCATTAATACATGGATTAAAATATACTTGCTCAAATGTTGAAGGATAACTTAGAATGTTTTTAGAAATAAAACGTTTAACTTCGCCAAATTTCAACTCAAGTCTTAGTACATAATAAATTGCAATGAAAAGACAACTGACTGCTAACTGTCTATTTATGAAGCCTCTAATGACTAAAATGGATGTCGGGAAAAGACCCCCGATCATCCTAACAATTGAAAATAAAACTAAAAAACACTGAAAATGAGTCCTTTGGAATGCAAGGAGGCTCACCAACTGACTCTGAGCTGCTTACTGGATCAATGGTTCACTGGGTACTGATCCTAGTTACGTGCGTCTTCATCATAATACGATGCAGGTCAACTGGTATCAGTACATTAAATGTACGAGTATGCAAAAAATGCTAAAACAACATAGCCTTGAAATAGATTATGAAAGAAACACTTACCTTGTCTTTTCTCAACTCATGCATACTTAACTAAACTCATTTCATTATAAAGTAGTTCAAAACAAGAGCAATATAAAGAAAAAGAAAATTGTTTAAAACATGCTTTAAACTCATAGGCATAATATCTTAAAGATATAACATGTTTCCTCTCAAAGTATACTTGTGCTATGCATAAATAAAGTCCCATACCCCCATTCATACTAAGAAAAACCCCTTGAGGAACCATGCAATTGCTATTGTGGGTGTTTCTCTAACCAACAACCATCACATAAGAGCTATAGAGATGATACAACACTTTACCTCACGTTTCCAAGGACCATCCTATACATTGCCATCAGTATAGGAAGATAACTCACTAGGTGGATCCACTAGCTTAGCTTATGTGATCATCCAAAAAGTATGACCCATTAATACCCACGACGGCTACATGGTTTATTGAGACTTGAGTTAATACAAAATCGCATCCCCATATCGGTGCTCAATACTACTCCAAATAATATACTTAGCTCATATGTTTTAAAAACAACTTCTTTCTTTGGTTTGAGATAATTACTCAAAACATAGCTTTAAAGCTCACTTGGAATCGATGTTCCATTTTTCTTGCTCAAAACTCTTTTGGAAATCTCAATTTTATCTTATCTTAAATGTGAAAATATTTATAAATTCTTGGGGAATACTTAGTTCCCTAGTAGATTTTTTAGAAATGAACTCAACTCTTTACTCTTTGTTTACTTGAAACTTTTAGTCTTAAAACAAAGTTAGCATATTTGTAAAAAACCCTTGAAAACTTTGATGAACTTCACTTGACTTAAATCTTGACTCAGATTTTAACTCTTAGTTTAATTGACACTTAATTGATCCTTGAAATCTTATTATCGACTCAAGGATTATGATTTGTGTTTGGAAATACCTGATGATGTTTAGGAATAATTCCAAATAGCTGAACTTGAGAAAAGTTACAAAATCACCATCTTGGAACAAGTCCACGACGCGGGGATATTCCTAAGAAATTATTTATCAAATTAAATTTTAAGACATTGGAGTTAGAGTTCTCTCCGCGAAACGAAGAATCTTTTGTTCACCGAGGGAACAGGTCCACGTCACGGACCTGGTGCCTATTCCTTTGTCTGAATTTTTTCTCTTCATTTTCCATCCCCAATTTGCCTAAACACTATTATTTTTTCAAATTCATTTTAGATTCTTGTACCCAACATAAGTACTCAAGAACCTAACTCAAGATAACTTTAGAACACAACGTAAAGATCTCAAAAACTCCACAATTCAACCCAATTCAAGAACAACATTTAAATTCAAGAATTAATGTCAAGAACATCAACTTTCAAACTCTATTAGGGAGAATTGCGCTGAACCAAACATGTTTGGCGCGTGGGTGAACGAACCCAACGCTATGAGAGACTTACAACCTTGTAGGGATACCCCCAACGAAATTCACAAGTTATTCTTGACCAACTTGAGTATCTTGATCCTTTTTTCCTTTCTTTTTCTCTTGCGTTCTTTCTCCAAAACCCTAACCTTTCTCGAAAAGTGTAAAACTGAAAGTTTAGACCCTTAATTATATTCCCTAAAACAAATTAAAATAAAAAAGGGTAAGGAAAAGATCACTTATCTAAGTGACTCTTTCTCTTTTCTAAGTTTTTTTCTTCTGAGTGTTAAATCATAAACACCCTTTACAAATATGAATTGGACTTTCCTTATTCCAACAAGTTAAATTCTAAAGGGCATAACTCACTCATACGAACTCAGAATTGCGCAAACTCGGTGGCTTAACAGTTCGCGCGAAGATGCCCTATACTCAACAATAAGAGCAAGTGTAGAATCACTATACAACCGTCGTATACTAGTAGAATCACACGTCTATCCCACTAGTGTAACATAAACAAGCAATTACAATATTATAACACATGCATAAATATCAATATATTCTATATTATCATAAAATCAATATCACAAATTCACATGCTTCATCATATAGTTGGTCCTCTTACAAAATCTGAAGTAAAATAGTTAGCATGCTGAAATCTGGCAATTCACTACCATTTTTGATGTCGGAACGTGACAACCAATCACAGTTAGCATGACGGAACGTGGCAATCTGATCCAAGTTAGAGCGTTGGAATGTAGAAGACAATGCTAATCATACATCAATAACACATCAAGATGACACATTCAAGTCATGATTTCATAATATAAATATTCATATATATCTTTCAACTTCTATAATCAATATTGCAATATACATACATATACAAGTATCACAATAAACAAAAATAAGTGTACATCACATAATAATAAAATCACAACCATTACCTACCTCGAAACAATCTTGAAACCCTTACAACTTGATCCTTCCCTTTCTGATTCTCTGCGTTTGTTCGTGGTCTACAATAAAAAATTTATGTATCGAAATCAATAAAGAAACAGTTAATTTCCAAAAAACTCTTAATCTATGAACCCTAGTTCAAAAATCATGACCCCAACTATTTAATTATATTAGGGTTAATTCTACCATAGGATTCTTCAAGAAATCTTTCCCCATTAATATTGATCCATTCTAAAAATTGTACGAATAAAAAAATAAATTCGAGCAGTGAAAAGCATACATCTGGCTTCAAAAATGGTGGAAAATGAGTTGGAATAGCCCAGAGGTCGTCTCTTAACTAAAAAAGTCAAAAAAAAATATAAAATAAGACCGTCTAAGGGTTTTATTTACGATTATAAAACTCGTCATCCCACTATAGCGACACCCATCCAATGTAGCGGCGTCGCTGCAGCGGCACAAAGCGAACTAGTGAACTTCTATTTAAAAATTCTCAAAATTCTTAATTCATCTTCGCCTCGCATTCTACAGAGGCACCCATCCTTTTGTAGCGGAGTCGCTGCAACGGCAAAAATCCCATTGTAGTGGCACTAAGTGAGGAAGTGAGATCCTTAAAGGAATTTCACTTCTTCTTTTTTATAACATACTCTTGATTTATTATGCACACAAAGTGCCCTTAATGCTGAGATCGATTCCTAATGATCTACTTATCTAAATTCAATTTTGTAAGGTCGTACGTATTCCTAACCGAGTTATCTTACCGATTATGTAATCAAATCAACATTTACTCCAACTGATTGCTACAAGATTTCCTTACACCTTGATGACTCTAAATTCCTCCAAATATGGACAAGGCAGGGAAAATTCTAGTACTACGAAAAATATTTCCGACCCCAATTTTTCATCGTTGGTATATCTTTAACGAAGGAACACGGACGTTACACCTATTAATATTTCACTTTAAAAATAACAATAATAAAAATCACAAGTACTTATATTTGATACTGACAAATATTGAGATTATTAATAGTAGAATCACTAGGTTAAATAAATAACATTCAACTCCCTTATTAAAAAAATCTTGAACACCTTTGATAAAATTTTTGGCTCCGCCACTGTCATAAAGTTTCACAAAAGCCACAACTTTTAATAGAAGTTACAACTTTTAATATAACTCACAACTTTCCATATAAATCACAACTTTTCATAAAAGTCAGAAATATTCATAAAGGTTACAACATTTTATTTAAAGTCCCAACTTTTCATTGGAGTCGCAACATTTCATAAAAGTTACAACTTTTCATGAAAGGAGATTCCTAGTTTTGGAAATAAATAAATTAAAAGGCAAGCTTTGTTTGTGGTGGCGCCACAAATAAGAAGAAGGAGATCTTGTCAAGCGCACTGGATCTATTGTGGATGTTCCATTGGGAAAGGCTATTCTAGGGTGTGTAGTCGATGGCTTGGGAGTACCTTTTGATGGAAGGGGGGCTCTAAGCGATCATGAGTGAAGACGTGTTGAAGTAAAAGCCCCTGAGATTATTGAACACAAATCAGTGCACAAGTCTATGCAAACATGTCTAAAAGCGGTAGGTATCCTGGTTCCTATAGGTTTTGGTCAACGAGAACTTATAATTGGGGACCGACAAGCTGGAAAAATTGTTATTGCTATCGATAACATATTAAACCAAAAGCAACTGAACTTTTGTTTTGAGGAGGAAATGGATAAAATAAAAATGGTCAATATTATATGTTTTGTGTGTCAAAATATTAAATGATCTAAATGAACATTCTTTTTAATTTTTTAGAATTTTGACTGTTATAAAAAAACCATATCAACTAATTTAAATGAAATTCAATTAAAAAGATTTGATGCCTTTGTAGATAAACTACTAATAGTTGGGCAAGTTTAGGTATTAAAGAGTTGAATTTTTTTAAAAAACTAAGGAATGAGTCACTTATTAGAACCAAGATCTTAAAACTTACACGCACCAAAGGTATGTTCATTGAGAAACTAGAGGATCCATTGCAACTGAAGTTAAGTGATGGTGGTAAGAACTCATAAAATATTATTACAATTAGTATCATCTTCTACAAGTCTGTGAAGCTACATTAGTTTTTGCTGCCAAATCTTGAGTTGAGCCTCTGGGACTTTGGTAGACAAGAGGTGATTGTTCTCTTGATTTGACTTTGGCAGCTAAACCGTGTCGGTCTAGCTTGGGTATGAGTTATACTTTGATTATTTTTGTTACTTGCGTGGAAATAAATCTTGACAGTAATTTATTTGGCGGTCATACTTGTTGAAATTACTAGCCATAGATGTGAAAGTTTGTAACCACCAATGTGAAAGTTGGTAGCCACATTTGTGGAAGTAGATAGTCAAAGTTTGGTATAGGTTTGATAGAGTTAGGTAACCAATTTTTTGTTAAAATTGGATACCATATAACGTCATTAATGATGTCTACAAGTATTCAAAAAACACTATAAATAGAGTAGTAATTGAACACTTGAAGACACACCAAAATACATAAGCAATAGAGAGTAGAGGGAGTAATCCACAAATTACTTCTTAGTTTGTGAAAAAATAGTGTGCAAGTAATATTATTGTGAGGTGTAAGAAATAAAAGAGTGTTGAGTAGTAGTCTTTTGACACTACCAAATTTTTCATCAATATTATTGTATTACTTATTCGGATATTGTATAACCAAATTTAATATTTGGTGTCGTTGTTACTCTCTTCCTATTGCTATTTAGTTTGGACATTATCCTGGGTGTGATTATCATTTTGTCCAACGTGGTATCATAGCCATGACATATAATAGTCCCTTATCCTTTAAATACCCCCGTCTCACAAGAAAAAATTATGAAAAATGGTATTTATGAATGAAAGCTATTTTTGCTTTCAAGATGTTTGAGATATTGTAGACAAAGGGTATACAAAACCCGCAAATGAGGAAACTTTGACCTCAAATAAAAAGGAGGTCTTGTTAAAGACAATAAAGAAAGATCAACAGGACCTCACTCTTATCCATCAATGTTTGGATGATGGTATGTTTGAGAAGGTGGTTGATGCAACCACCTCAAAAGAAGCATGGGAGATTTTACAAAATTCTCTCCAAGGAGTTGATAGAGTAAAGAAGATAAAACTTCAAACTCTAAGGGATGATTTTGAAGTTTTAAAAATGAAAGAATCCAAATCCATTTCGGACTTTTGCTCAAGATTGATGGCTGTTGTAAATCAACTAAGAAGATACAGGGAGGAAGTAAATGATGTGCGTGCGGTAGAAAAGATCCTTCGTTATTTAACACCTAAATTTAATTATGTGGTGTGTTCTATTGAGGAGTTAAAAATCTAGACTCTATGACGGTATAACAATTGGAAGGTTCTAAACTAGCCCATGAAAAGAAAATGAAAGAGAGAAAAGAAGAATGACTAAAGCAACTACTTAAAACTCATCATCCTTAAAAGAATTTGAAGGTGAGAAAAGTTACAAAGGAAATGGACAATGGCGAGGCCGTGGAGGTCATGTAGGCCGTGGAAGAGGAAGAAGTTATACCAATCATTTCAACAATGAATATAAAGGTCACTAGTCATTAAGAGGTCATGGCTGTGGTCAACGAGGAGGTAGAGGACGTGGAACCTGTCAAGGTACAAATGAAATGAGGTATGAAAAATCTAAAGTTGAGTGTTATAATTGTAATAAAATTGTACATTATTCTTGGGAATATCGTAGTAATGTTGAAGAGAAAGTTAATATTGTTGACAACAACAAAGATGAAGATGAGTCAACACTTTTATTAACACTCAAAGAAGAAGATGATGATTGCAGCTCATAGTATCTTGACAATGGAGAAAGCAATCATATGTGTGGACACAAAGATAAATTTGCGGAGATAAAGAAGACCGTGAAAGGTAATGCGTCTTTTGGAGATACCTCAAAGATCCAAATTGAAGGGATAGGTACGATTCTGATATCCTGTAAAGATGGTTGTCATAAATTGATTACCAATGTTTATTATGTGCCAAAATTGAAAAGTAATATTTTTAGTTTAGGTCAACTTCTTGAAAAAGGATATGATATTCATATGAAAAATATGCATTATTGGTTAAGAGATTCAAGTAACAATTTAATTGCTAAAGTTCATATGGCAAATAATAGGTTGTTTCTTTCGAATCTTCAAACTACCAATGCAAAGTGTTTAAAGGCTAATGTGAAAGATGAGTCACGGTGTTGGCATTTGAGATTTGGGCACTTGAACTTTGAAGCGCTCAAATCAATGGGAGACAAGAACACGATTGATGGGATACCGTCAATCAACCATCCAAATCAATTATGTGAAGCTTGTGTTCTTGTAAAACATGCAAGGAGGAGTTTTCCAAAGGAGACTACATCAAGAACAAGTAAGACACTCCAACTTGTACACACCGATGTGTGTGGTCCAATCGATCCACATTCTTTTAGTAAAAGAAAATACTTCTTGCTCTTTATTGATGATTTCAGTAGAAAGACATGGGTATACTTCTTGAAGCAAAAATCTGAAGTTTTTGTTGCCTTTCAAAAATTTTAAAGCACTTGTATAAAAAGAAAGTGTCTATGAAATAAAAGCATTAAGGTCTAATAGAGGAGGCGAATTCATTTCAAAAGAATTTAATGACTTTTGTCAATCTCATGGAATTCGTCGCCCTCTAACGGTATCTTACTTGCATACCAAAAAGCCCAATTCATTTTATTAATGGTCATTTTTCATTCAATAGCAATAAAGTTAATTTCATTTTATTTATTTTTTTCTCTAATGAATTAATATTTATGTATTTTTCATTTAATACTCCCATATAGATAACACTTATTTTGAAACGGTCAAAATAATAATAATAATAATAATAATAATAATAATAATAATAATAGTATTTAATTGATTTTTTCTTTGTTTCCTTTTACTTTTTTTCTATTTATATAAATAAAATTATAAATAACTCACGACCCAAACCGTCTTGTTTACACCCACACTAACCATCCGGTGGAGGAACCACTGCTACAATTAAAACCTAAGCAACTAAAGTAATAACTAATTCTTTGAGGTTACAGAAACAAGTTAAATAAAATAAGGAAGAAGTTTTCATAAACTTCAACAAGGATACTAAAGAACTTACTAAATAAATAAGGAAGTAAACAACCTAGAACCTGAAAGTCAATGTATCAAAACATCTAAAGCTCAACCAAGTCTAAAACAAGAAGGGATGCAACCCCAATATAGTGAACTATACAACTAGCTAAAGCAAATGTCTAAGTCCGATAATGGTAGACATAGATTAAAGAGAATTTCATTAAAGCCTGAAAGATGTTAGGTAACTCTTGAATTCAGAACCAACAATCAGAGATCTTCTAAGCGAAATCTGTCACTAGTCGTTGGAATATTCCCTGTACTCAACATAAATATAAGGTAATGTTGTATCAGTACACAACCCACAACCACAGTGTACTGATAGGATCACGCGGCTATCCCACTAATGCAACATAACCAAGTCATAAAACATTATAATCATATGTGTGTGTGTGTGTATATATATATATATATCAACATATACAACGTTATCAACATGATAAATTAACAACACATTTCACATTTATCATAAAACCATTGGTCCTCTCATGGAACCCAAACCCAAATAGTTACCTTGCCAGAATGTGACAATTTGATTCACATTTTGTATCAAAACATGGCAACCGATCAAAATTAGTTATGCCGGATCGGTACAACCGATCCAAAACACATACCACAATCACCATCACAAGTATATCATCAAGATCATACATTTACATCGTGATTTCATGACAGACATCATTCATCTGTTTCATTTACAACAAGTGTGATCAATATTACAACATTCATACATATACAAGTATCACGATGAAGCAAGAATATACATACATTACACAAACATAAAATCACAACTATCACCTACCTCGAAACAAGCTTGAAATTCTAAGAAACTTGATCCTTCCCTTTTCGGATTTATTTTGCTTATTCTTAGTCTACAAACAATCAATATAATACGGGAATAAATTATCAATCACTAATTACTTGGATTACTAACAACTCTATGAAACCTAGATTAAATCCATGATCCCATCATCCAATTTAGGGTTGTTTCCACTATAGAATCTATATCAAAACTCTTTCACATCATTATAAACCCATTCTATTATGTTCGATGGACCGAAAAGTGGATTCGATGAGTGAAAATCTTACCTTAATCCTGAAGAATGGTGAAAAACAAGAGTCTGTTTTGGGATTCTTTACTTATCTCAAAAAGTAGAAAAGTGCATAAGGATGTCGTTTAGGGATTTATTAACGACTTTAATTCGCATCCTGCCCACCACAACAGTTGTCATCCTGCCACAGCAGTCGTGCAAAAGCAGTAGAATCCCCTGCCAGGGCGGGTTTCTTGAACCAGGGAGCTATCTCAAGAATTTCCAAAACCTCATTTCACAACACACCTTTAACCCATAACGCTTATAAAATATTCTTTATGCTAAGTTTGATTCCCGAGATCTACTCACTCACATTTGATTCTGTAAATTTGTGCGAGTTCGTTAACGAGTTATATAACTACTCATGTAATCAAAATCATAAATTGTTCACTTGATATCTACCAAATTTCCCTACACTTAAGTGACTCTGATTTTTTCCAAATCTGGATAAGGTTGGAAAAATTCAAATATTACGAAAAAAGTTTTTTCAACCCCAATTTTCCTCCGTTGGCATTTTTATAACTATGGAAACATGTCGTTCCAATAGATATCACTTTACCCATCACTCGTCCTCGAGTGACAAAACTTAGGAATGGAATAGGCTAAGGAAAGAGAGATGTAGTACCTGATTCGACGAACAAATGAGAATACTTGTCTTGCATGCACTCTCGATTTCCCAAGTAGCTTCCTCAACTGCACGATGCTACCATTGAAATTTCACAGACTTAATCTCCTTGGTGTTCAACTTACGCATATCACGATCAAGAATAGAAATCGGTTCTTCCTCATAGTGGATGTCCTTGTCTTGCACAATTGAATTCCACTTAATGATATAATCTCAATCACCATGATAGCTCTTCAATATAGACACATGAAACACTAGATGACCGTTGGATAGATTAGGGGGTAGAGCCAGTCTATACGCCACCGACCCTACACATTCTAGAATCTCAAATGGACCAATGTATCTAGGACTTATCTTTCTTACCAAAACATAGTATGAAATTTGTTGTATTAATCTAATTATAGACCTTTACAAACTTGCAAATGCTACAACCTACAATTACAAACTAAAATTAAAATAAAATAGTTCAACAAGACAAACTAAAATCAAATAACTACAATTGTGAACCCCTTACTTTAATCTTTAGGTTTTAAGTAAACAGTAAAAACTGATAAAGCAGCCTAGTGTGAAGTTGGTAGAGTATTAAAAATTCGATATAGTTATGATGTCTAATTATATATTAAATTATTTGTATCTAATAATTAGGAAGGGCAAATAAGAAATTATTACCGTCTTATAGGGACGTTATCGATTTACCCAATAATCCAATAGTAATAACAGACACTGAACCAATAACTCAATAAATTAAATTTATAAACCCATTAAATCTCATTAACCCAATAATATTTTTTTCGATTCGATTTATCGATCAGTTCGATTTTTGCACACCCCTAGACATTTGGTCATTTTCTCCCTATTCTAATTTAAAGTACTTGTATTACTTTTATAATTTTTCCCCACCTCTAATAATTCTTTTTTCTCATTAAATTAGGCTTCTCACTCTCTAATCCTTGCCTTGATAAATTTTGGTTTGCTAATATATTGTAAGTAAACTTGAAGGTTCTAATTACTTTCTCCTCTCAATACTTGCAATATGTTGACCTTTGTATGCCATAGTTGTGTCAAAACCTCTCTTATTAAAATTAAACCAATTCCCAACCAAAAAAAATGATTATCCCTCCAATTACTTCTTCATATACTTTTTTTACCCTATTTAAACATCCAATTTATATTCATTATAATGAAACGACATTGGTATATAAGACACAATGATCAAGCATCCAAACGTGTGGGTAGAACATTGGAAGGTAATGTCACTTTATCTTAAATTTTTATTCATCTTTCTGATATCAAGCTCCATGATAGACTTGATTACATTATATCGGAAGTGCTAAAGGATTTTAAAAACGAGTTTGAAGATCAACATCACAATATAGTTGAACAAACAACTCGTAAGTTGGAAATCATCATGCTGACTAGTGAGATGATTTCAAAGGTATGTGTGGTTATAGCATTAACGATTGATAAATATTCCGATGGTAGAATTTTGTTAGCATTGAAGAATCATCATCTTTGTTTGGAATGGTACCGGCTAGTAAATCATCAATAGAGTTGCTAGAGACTATTGAAACTGATGAAAGAAATAACAACGATGATTGTTTTGTATGTCTAGATGAGATAGGGAGATTAAAATGCATTTATCTAGGGATTTTTTTCTTTGTATATTTGACGAGTGAGATTGGAGGAGGGAGGGAAGAGGAGAGCGAGACTAGGGGAGGAGAGAGGCAAGCGATATTGAGAGAGGAGAGAGGTGAGCCAGAGATGGAAATAATTTATATAATTCGCATCTCGTTTGTATAATTGAGTAATATTAATTTTGGAATTATACAAATATGATAAAAACCCGAAATAATGAATTGTTACTAACATAAATATATGAACTTTAAAAAACTATACAAAATTCAAAAACTACATGTTTATACAAACTTTATAAATTTATAAACAAAAATAATGAATGTATATGGTGATAAAACTGAAAAATCAAAGGAAATTATTGTCATATACAAATACAAATCATCGTATACAACAAACGATAAATTGTTAGCTGTGAATTATACAAATGTGGCGAATTATAGAAACTCGAAGTCAACCTACATAATTAATATTTAATATTAGTCCCGAGTGATAATTATAGCAAACTATAGCTATGATAACTAATATATAAATTTCATTTCAAAAAAATTAAAGATTTCATGCACAAAATTCCAAGCAAACTTAAATTGTTTGTTGGAGAATTACAATTTGATGAACATGCCAAAACTTTGTAACATATTTGTAAATCTCCTAGAAATTATTGTGTTTTGATATGGTAAACGCAACACTATATGCGATATTGTTTCTAACTAGTCTTGTAGCATATCACTTTTCTTTCTGTTATTTTTTGAGATTAAAATTATTCGCATTTTGATTTGTATTTATAATGTATTTTTTGTCATATTAATTTGAGTAAAATTATAGTTTCCAAATATCTAAAAGACCTAATTAGGAAAACAATAACTTTATCGGCAAGTAACAAATCCTTGTCCTATTAAATATAGGTTTTCATAATTGTAAATTGTGTAGTAACAAATTCTGCCAAATATAGACTTTCGAATTGAAACTACAGTTGGTTATGGATTTGATTGTCAAATTAGTATAAATAAATCACACGACTTAGAGCTTTATTATGACATTTACTTTTAAGTTTTACAATATGGTGCCCAAAAACTATGTGTCCCATCATACGTCAATTCATCAAAGCAAAGCCAATTTTTCTAAAAAAAATAAATAGATCGGCATTTCCCCAATTGTTGATTCATATTCTTCTTCTTTATCTAACATTCACTTTAACTCTAACATTTATACGAAATTTTGGGATATACAATCAAATAATCAAACTGTACTCATGCATAGCACATCTCAAGATTCAACTGGATCGTCTCAAATTATTCTCAATCTTTCTAATATTATGCTCTTCAAGAGACTTGATCACATTATATCAAATATACTTACACATGAGTTTGAAAATCAACGTGGTTCTATATTCCATGGTACAACTCGACAATTGACAAGACTAATGACTATAATAAAATTTAATTATAAATGTCATCGTAAAGTGTTCGGGGCATGTGTTGATGTAACATTAGTGATTAATCACTTTCGTGATAGAGCTTTACATGCATCAGAAGAGTTATTCAATGGGATAGTGCCGCTTAGTAAATCATCAATACGGTTTCTAAATAAGATAGACATTGATAACAGAGATATCAATAATGAGTGTATAGTTTATCTAAGTGAAATAAACAAGGAGAGTGAAGTACTATGCATGCCTTGCTCACATATATTTCATGGAGAATGTATTATCAAGTGGTTAGAAAAAAGTCATTATTATCCTCTTTGCCGCTTTGCTATGCCAACGGAGCAATAATTAATAAATCAACACAATTTTATACTTTTGTTGGAGTATTTAAAGATTATTTATTTTATTTTTGATGTTTGTGTTTTTATCAAGATTCAAGTTTTTTTCATTTCTATTTTTCTTTTAAGTCCGTGTAATAATTCACTTAAAAAATAATAATGGAATTAATTATGAAATTTGTTTACTTACTATTGAAGATTATAAACGTACTTAAATTTGTCTTAAAATTTCGAAAAGACTATTCAAAGTAACATAATTTATTTAGGGATAGCTTATTTGGCGTCAATTGTGGAATTCTGGAAGAGATGGCTTCGTCGGCGGTGGCTGAAACCTTAACTTTGTCAATTATGCTTAGGGAATTGGGGCTAGCAGCTGTAGCTTGCTTCTTCTTCACCGATGGAAGCTTCTAGGAGCTCTTAGCTTACCAGAATCAACTTATGAACAATGTAAGCCATTCTTCATTTTTTGTTCATCTGCTATATCTGTTTTTCTGCAGAAAAATTATCTGTGCTAAAGAATGATGATTAGGAATGTATGAACCTGTGTGAGTCACTCGATTCCATCACCTGAAAATTGGAATCATCGCTCTACTCTTTGCTTTCGAATATACCATCCCATCGAAGCTGATTATACTGACTACAAAAATATAATTAAGCTTTAATTTGCATTAATTTAAAGGCTCACAACTATTCCTTGAAATGTTCATTTTCTACTCAATGTCCTATTACCAGAGCGAATCTAGGATTTGAACACTTTGGCTACACTAATCTAAGCTTAAAATAAGAACAACAAAACATGGCTTTAGTTGAATTCAAACATTGGTTCCGCGGGTATTCCTAGGTTCCTCATAAGTGCTCTGTTATTACTCCATATCCTAATTTCTCTCAGTTTTCTGAAGTTAAGGGGTGCACGTGCACCCCCAACTTTGCATGTGGGTCCAACTCTGCAGGTCAAAGAAGGGATAAATATGCATATATTTAGTCAAAGATAAAAGTGTAAAATGCACGAAAATCATTAGTGGTATTACAAGAATAATTATACATCTAGTAGAAGGACAAGAAAGAATTAAATATCGATATATTAAATAAAAATAGGAGCATAAAATACACGCAATATTTAACTATCTTTATCTCGACATAGTTAGAAGTATAGAATGTACATAGACAGAGTACTATATGTATAGTTAGAAACTCAATACACATCGGAGTCTTTAAAAAAGAAACAAATTTCCCCCATTCTTCCTCGAAATTCATTTTCTAGGTTTCATTGTAGGTAGAATAAAAAATCCTAATAGTGTCAATTCGTCCTTCCTGCCTCACTCCGTTTTACCCATGATTATATGTAATTTGTAGCTAACTATTTGGGTTTGGATTCCGTAAGAGGACCAATGATGTGATGATAAATGTGAAATGTTTTGTTGATTTATCATGTTGATAATGTTGCATATGTTGATATATATGCATATGATTATAATGTTGTATGAATTGATTGTGTTGCAGTAGTGGGATAGCCGTGTGATCCTACCAGTACACTGTGGTTGTGTACTTATACTGCATTAGCTTTTATTCTGTTGAGTACAGGGAATATTCCGACGGCTATTAACAGATTTCTCTTGGAAGACCTGTGATTGTTGAATCTGAATTCAAGGGTGAGCTAACATCTTTCAATCTTTAATGGAATTCTCTTTAATCTATGTCTACCATTTTCGGACTTAGACATTTGCTTTAGCTAGTTTTATAGTTCATTATATTGGTTTGCATCCCTTCTTGTTATAGACTTGGTTGAACTTTAGATTTTTTGGTACATTGACTAAGACTGGTCAACCGAACGGACGTACCGGTACCGTTCCGGGTCGTTTCGGTTCATCCTGTTTCGGTTGCTTGCGGGACGGGACGGGATAGTTTGAACCGGTACACGGAACGGGACGGAACCGTGATTTCATACTGATGTACCGATACCGGTTCATCCTGGTTCCGGCCCGGTCCGGTCCGATTCCGATCCGATTTACTTAATATATATTAGTTTTTTTATATTTTATATTTTATATAATTTATATTTATATTTTCTATAAATTATATTTTATATTTTATATTTTATATTTTATATTTTATACTAATAGTTGTAAATTGAAATTGTAATTTGTTATAAATTTAAATAAAGTAAATTGATATTTTTTAATTTTTGTAATTGTTCTATCCTTATTTCAATTTAATTTTTTTAAAATTACAAATTTTATTTATTTAATATTTACAAGACACAAGTTATAAATATAACTTATAAAATAAATATTAATGAATATAAGTAATAACTTATAAAATATAAACTTCAAAAGATTTAAATTTTAAAATTTTTATTAGACTTTACTTGCAAACTTAATAACAAAAAAAAAATTAATCGAATATATTTAAAATAAACTTAAGTAAAAAAATTATAGTATAAATTTAAAAACTATTAATTTATACTTAGAAAAATAAAAAAATAATTATATTTTCGTAATCCCAAAAAATATTGTCCCGTTTATCCCGTCCTGTTCCATCCCAATTCGTTCCGGTTCCATCTCAGTATATAGTGGAACGGGACGAAACCGATTATTTATCCCGATAATTCCGATCCGGTTCATCCCGGTACCGGTCAACGGGTTCCGTTCCGGTCCGGTACCGGTTCGTTCCGATCCGGTGAACCGGTTCCGGTCCGTTGACCAGTCTTAACATTGACTTTCAGTTTTTAGGTTGTTTACTTCCACATTTATTTATTTAGTTCTTTAGTATCATTGTTGAAGTTTATGAAAACTTCTTACTTAATTTATTTAATTTGTTTCCGTAACTTCAATGAACTAGTTATTACTTTAGTTGCTTAAGTTTTAGTTTTTGTAGTGGTTCTCCCACTGGAGGGTTAGTGTTGGTGTCAATCACGACGGTCTGGGTTGTGACACTTCCTCTAATATTTGCTTGTTTCTTAATGTAAGTTGTTTATAATATTATTTATATAAATAGAAAAAATTTAAAACGAAACAAAGAAAAAATCAATTAAATATTTATTATTATTATTATTATTATTATTATTTTGACAGTTTCAAAATAAGTGTTGTCTACATTATTAAATGAAAAATACACAAATATTAATTCATTAGAGGAAAAAATAAATAAAATGAAAAGAGCTTTTTGATATTTAAAGAAAAATGACCATTAATAAAATGATAAGAGCTTTTTGGTAAAACGGAAATGACCATTAATTATTTTATAACAACAATATATCTAGTCAAATGTCAAAGAACGGTTAAATATGCATATGTTAAGTTAAATATATAAGTGTAAAATGTACGCAAATCATTAATCGTATTACAACAATAATAATACATCTATACAAAGGAAGAAATATTAAATGTCTATATATCTAATAAAAAATAGGAGCACAAAATATACGTGAGATTTGACTATAGATATCCTGTCATATTTAGAAGTATAGAATATACATAGACAGAGTACTTTGTGTGAAGTTAGAAATTTCATACACATAGTAGTCTTAAAAAAGGAACAAAATTTCTTCGTTCTTCCTCGAAATTCATTTTCTAGGTTTCATTGTTAGTACAATAAAAATCCTAAAATTTTGATGTATATATATATATATATATATATATATAATTGGTCAATCTTGTCGTAAAGTTTGCCCCTTTTGTTCTTCTCAATCTTATTTCATGTTAGTGCTTTTCTATAGACTGTTTTTGCGAATTCTAACATTAGTTTTAAGTTCCCCTTTTAGTCTATTCAGGAATACTCTAAGAGAATGATATGGCTAGTTTGTGGTTCTTGACGATTTTTTTTGCAAAGTCTTGATGATATACCTGTGTAGAACCTGTTTGCTTTTCATAAAAATATAAAATTATTTTCTTAATTTCTCTAAATAGTTAACGGCTAAATTGCTTTTTCTAGATTAAACCAGAAGACTTGAAGAGTCCAAAAAGTGCCCTATAATTAAAACACTCATTAAAGGCATTCAAAAGTCCAAAAAGTGCCCTATAAAAATCATTACTTTTTCTTTACGGTTAGCGTTACGCTAAAGATACGTAGGTTTCTTAGAATGTTAAAATTTTAATACTAGTAAAATTGATGATTTGATGTTCTAAATCTAAAAAATGAAATAACTTCTTATGTTCATTTATTTTACTATTTATAATGAACATCTTTTAGTAGAAGCAATTAAAAAATATTCATTAATTTTCTTTGTAGGTTGAGCTCTATGAAACAAAAGGTAGGAATATGATGTCATGGTTGAAAAACTTTCGTGTTCAAGTGATTCTTCAGTATCACTATCATATTCATTGAAAATCTATGAAATATGACAAAAAGTCAGCTCTCGAATTTTGAAGATCCAAAAAGTACGATAAATAACTAGTTATTAAGGAAAAAATAATTAAAAAAGCTACATATCTGCATTTCTACATATTCCAAATATAGGTAGCTTCGTATTAAACAAAGAACATATGAGAGCGTATATGATCCACCAACAAAATATCAGATAGGTAAAAATATTTGATATTGGCAGGAATAAAGGAAAGTCTTGTTGGCGCTTTGTATTCTTCTCCAACAAAGAACTAAGATAAGTGAAGAAGAATATGAAGCACCAACAAAGCTTCCCTTTAATCTTGGTAGTGTCAAACAATTTTACTTGCCTAGCATTTTAATGGTGGAATCATAAAAGCTTTTATACTTTATTTGTTTGATAGGAATCTTCCCATGTTTAAGATATTTCGATATGCAGGTTTGTATTGCTTTAACTCTTTTTTTCCTTATATGGTTTATTTTTCATACTTTTTTGGTTCCTCAATGATCTGAGAGTTGACTTTGTGTTATCTTTATTAGGTTCTCGATGAAGATGGTATACAGTGATACTAAAAATCACTTGAACTTGAAATTTTGTCAGACATGACATTTGATCACCTCGAGAGAGTTAAGTTATGAATTTTATAAAAGAATGTCGAAGATGCAATTTATCAATCATTTCTTAGACAATTCTCCGGTGTTGAAAAGAATGTTGATATATCGACAATTTCTTGATATGAAACTTTTTGACACAAGATTATAATTTTTCACTAAGATATCAATTTTTTCGTGTGCATCACCTATATAAAAAATTTATTTACATAAATTTAAACTGATCTCAATCTTTTCCGTAGAAGTTTAAACTCAAAAGGAGAAAAAGATAATTACAGGTGTATAGTTTTTTGAATTTAAAAAGGTAATTTTAAATGTTTCTTTTTAATTTCTAAAAATATTATAGAATCGTCAAAATTCATCTTATCAATTCTAATCTTTCCCGACCCCACTTATATAAAAAAGCTAATTCTTTTTTCATTTGGGTTAGTTCTGATAATGATTCCGACATGAATAAAAAATAACTGATAATTTAGAGGTGTTTTAATAAATAGCTGGTGGCAATTAAAATAAAAAATTAACACCAATAGTTTTGATAAGGAAACATGACATTTTAAATGTTTTTTGGACTTTTATTAATTTAAATATACAAGAATGCTCCGATATACAAGTCATTTCTTAACATCATTAAATAAAAAATAATAATGACAATAAAGAATAAAAGATTATAATATGTTTAAATGGATCAAATGTTTTTCTATTTTATTTTACCTCAAATAATTTAATATATATTTATTTATATTTAATATACCTACATAGATAATATTTATTTAAGGACAGTTAAAATAATAATAATAATTATTGTTTGAATTCATGAAATAGAACAAAAATGTGTAGTCTTAATTTTATAATTTTATTGTGTGTTAATACCATGTTTTAAATTAGAATTTAACATTATTTTATATTCAGAGAAAATCACTTGTAGATTATGAAGCAGTCCAATGGCCAAATTTGCTTCTTTTTTTTTTTTTTTCTTCTAAAGATTAGATGTATAATTATAAATTGCTATCTTGACGTTTGAAATAATTTTTAAACAACCGTTCTATCTCGCTTAACTTTTCAACTATGCATTAATTTCTCTTACAAATTTCTGGTGTATTTGTCTCAAAATAATTATTAGGATTACTCAAAAATCGTTTATGAAAGAATAACATTCTAAGGAATGTCAACGTATTAGCTTATCGCGATTAGAGAATTTCAGTATCTATTTCAACAAGTAGCGTAAGCATGATATTTTTAAGCGACATCACTATCTATTTCAATAATAATAGTGTCAAAAGAAATTTGAAATTCAGTATTATTTATAATTTAATAGTTATTCATTTTTTCATAACTTCTCTAACATTCTATATAAAATTCTTTAGTAGAAAAATTATTTTTCACTTCCATTTAGAACTTTTCGACCTTATGTGGAAAAACTTATCTAACTTAAAATTTTAAAAATAAATATGAAAAGGACAAAAATGTAATACCCCACTACTAGAAAGACTTGGATAAGAAAGAAATCGTTTTTGAAAATAATCAAATTTGGAAAGTTTGACAAAGTCAAGCTAAGTATGAGTTTTGGGTCAACATCAAACAACCATAACTCTTAGTTCAGGATGATTTAGGTGTGTTACAAGATACCATAGGAAAGATCTTTGAATTGTCTTTCTTATGCCGCCAGTTTGCTCAATTTTGAGTTTGTCAAGTTGGGTTGTTCAAATAAGGATAGTTTATCGAATTTTAAAGGAGTATTTTGGTATTTTCATTACCCAATTAATTAAATTCGTTTTTACTAGATCATTTGTGGTCTAAACTAAGGTAGTTCAATTTACGCACTCAAAAATTTTACACTACGGTTTTAGAGGAAGGACTCAAGAGGAGAAATGTCAAGTGTTCTTGGAGATATCTTGCGGAATCAATGTCGTTTCACCAAGGGTTGATCCCTAAAGAGGTATGTGACACTTTCATAACGTTGGGTTTGTTTCCCATTCACCAATCATGTCTAGTTCAGCGAAATTCGATCTACAAAATTGAAAGTTGATGATTTTAAATTGTGTTCTTGAATATTGACTTTTGTTCTTGAGTCAAGTTGGGATTGTTGAGTTCTTGAGGAAATTATGTCGTTTTTATTTTCATTTATGAATAGATTCTTCTGTACACATACATGGTATATGAATCTAAAAAGGATTTTAAAAAAAGAACTAAATTTAGGCGAAATGGGGTTAGAAAACGAAGAAGGAACAAGTCGGAAAAATCTTGGTACCAGGTCCACGACGCGGACCTGTTCCTCAGGATTGGAAAAATTTCTCCGTGTTGCTGAGAGGTCTCAAACCCTTCTGCCTCAAAATTTGTTTCACAACCAAATATTAATATGCATCTCCGCATCGCAGACTTGCTTACAGACAGTAATTTCTTGATCGTTTCACATGTTTAACTATCTAAAAACACTTCTAAACATCTTGAGATACTCCCTATCAAAATCACAATCTTTGAATACAAAAATTCAAATTCATGGAAAGTTAGGATCCAAGTCAAGAGGAGTTCACAGAGTCTTCCAAAAGGTTTTTACAAATGTTTTGACTTTGTTTTAGGACTTGAGTTTTGAGTTGAGTAAAGAGTAAAGATTAAAGTTCATTTCTTTAAAATAGTATATTGGGACTATGCATTCCTAAAGATTAAAAGGTTTTCACATGTAAACAAGAAATGAAACTGAGATTTCCAAAAGAGACTTTGAGCTACTTTTTATTAAAGAGTAAATGTTTTCACAATTAAGCAAGAGAGGAAACACTAATTTCTAAGAGAGCGTTCGGGCTAGTTTCTGAGTAATTATCTCAAACCACAGATTTATGTTTTAAATATATGAAGTAGTATATTTTGGGAGTAGTATTAAACACGATATGGGGGAGAGTTCAGACAACTCCTATCCCCCCATAAACCTGTAGCCAAAATGGGTAGAAAATGGTCATTACTTTTTAGATGATTCCTTAGTGTTTTTAGCATAGAATAGTTGATCCACTTAGTAGTCTGGTTCTATATGCTCGGCAAGGTATAGGACGACCCTGGCAGTGTAAGGAAAAATGTTGTATCATCACAATAGCTCTTAAGTGATGGTTATCGATTAGAGAAACTTCCATAAAAGTATTTTCTATTATTATATACACAAAATTACTTGTATTTTATAGACATCCCGAGTTTATATTGTATCATTGCATACACACAGAGTTACTATTGTATTTCTAAATACAGTGAGTTGTCATCTATGTTTTAAATATTTTTCTTTAGATTGCTTTTATATTACAACTTTATACTGAAATGAGTTAAGTTCATATGAGTTGAGTTGAGACCAGATTTATTCTTTCAGTTCCCTTTTGAAGCTTATGTCTTGTTTTAGAATTTCCCTCGCATGCTCATACATTCAATGTACTAATGCCCTTGGCCTGCATCATGTTATGATGTACGTACAGTAACCAAGTTCACCATCTAACACATCATAGATTCTAGTTGAGTTTTAGAGTTTGTTGGTGAACCTCCTTACTTCAGGAGGATCCCCTTCTATTGCTTTTCAGCATTTTAGTTCATTAGTATGTCGTGAGTTTTATCCCGACATCCATCTTAGCTATTCGAGGCTTCATATACATTTAGTTAGTTCATTTCTCATAATATTGTCATTGGCTTATGTTAAAGTTAAATATCATGTAATACAATCTTATGTTAAAGTTGAATGTTATGTAATAAGTTATCTATTGAGCATTTCAATTTACCTTTTAAAGTATTTTATCATAAGTATGTCTTCCGGTAAGGATTAAGCAAGATCAAGTGTTCGCTTGGGGCCAACAATGGTTCTCGAGTGTCACTCCTGCTCCAGGATGTACGCTCGAGGATTGAATAAATATTGATAATTTCTAAATTAATGAGGATGTAAACTTAAGATGTCATAAGTTTTCTTCTTCCTTCCTCTAAAATTTACTTGTTTCTTAATATAAGTTGTTTATAATTTTATTAATATAAATAGAAAAAAAAGAAACAAAGAAAAAATCAAATAAATGTACAGTTATTGATGACATCAAATTCGCTAGTATCCTTTTTTTTTTTGACACTTGCCTTTTGCTTTTTATTTGTTTTTTAGTATATAATCATTCAATTTTCTTTTTCACAACAATATTTCAGATATTATATGAATAAAGAAGAAGACAAAGATATAAAGCTAGTAATATCATTGATGATACACTATCAAATCATAAAAATAACAGTATAAAATTATTTTGCTATATTTCATTAATTATATACTAACTGTTATTATTTTGTCAACTTCAAATTAATTGTAATCTATATAGGAATATTAAATGAAAAATACATAAATATGAATTGATTAGAAGAAAAAATAAATAAAATGAAAAGAGTTTTTTGCTATTGAACGAAAAATGACCATTAATAAAATGAAAAGAACTTTTTGGTAAAACAAGAATGTCCATTAATTATTTTACAACAACAATATATCTAGTCAAAGATCAAAGAAGGGTTAAATATGCATATATTTAGTTTAAGATAGAAGTGTTAAATGTACGTAAATCATTAGTCGTATTACAACAATAATGATACATCTAGTCAAAGTTCAAGAAAGAATTAAATGTATGTATATCTAATAAAAAATAGGAGCATAAAATATACACAAGATTTGACTATACATATCTTGTCATAGTTAGAAGTATAGAATGTACATTGACAGAGTACTATGTGTGAAGTTAGAAACTCAATACACATAGTAGTCTTAAGAATAAAAAAACAAAACTTCTCGTATTCTTCCTTGAATAACATTAGAGGTTTCATTGTTAGTACAATAAAAAATCCTAAGAGTGCCAATTCATCCTTCCTGCTCACATTTTAAAAAAACTATCAAAAAACGACGGCCAAAAGCGATGGACTGCGTCGCTTTTCGGTCAAAATCAACAGAAAAACATGCAATCACCTCTGTCGTTTTTTGGATGGAAGCTTTTCAAAAAGTGACTGACTATGTAGCTTTTTAATTATTTTTTATTATTTTTTTAACAAAAATGATGGACCCCATCACTTTATTTTAATTTTCATTTTGTTATTTCTAAAATGCAATGCAATCTATCGCTTTTCTCAAAATTTTACATTTTTAAAATCCATGAAAAGCTAAGGATAAAAGGACCTTGTCCATCACTTTTCTAGAAATTTATTTCTGAAAATCCTAGAAAAACGATGGACAAAAGGACCCTGTCCGTCGCCTTTCTGAAAATTTTATTTTTTAAATCCTGAAAAGTGATGGACAAAAGGACATTGTCCGTCGCTTTTATAGGATTCTTAAAAGATAAAATCTAAAAAAGTGATAGACAAAACCACGTTGTCCATCGCTTTTCCTACATATACAATTCAATTTAATTCTACATTATTCATCAAAATCAAACACACCCAATTTTAAACAATATAAATAAAACATAAACAACAAACTTAAAATAACATTCAAAAGTATCTAAATCATAAATTAAAGAATTATAAAGTATTTAAAAATTCATTCGTAATTTTAAAAACTTCATAAATATCCAAAGATGTAAATGAGGGAGTGGGTTCTAAATAATCATCCTCATCACTCTCGTCGACGGTGTCATCAGGAGCCGAAGTAGTAGGTCGACGAGCGAGGTTTATCACGTATTGTTTGATTTGCTGAACAGTCTCACTGATGATTTCTTCTTCAGCTACTCTTGTCCGCTCCGACTCTGTCAGTGTCGTTATAAGTTTAGCTATTTGATCCGACATAGCCTCTACCCTTATGTGTCCCCCATACAAATTTTTCTTTTCATATTTGGTTGAAAAGTTCAAGTGTCAATTGGACCGACTATTTAGATTTTCAGCGACGTACTGCTGAAAGTCATTCTGCATCTTAAATATAAAAATTGACATATATATATATATATGTATATATATATATATTATTCATATTAAATAACTTACAAAAGATCGTTTGGGGCTTTCCTCCACCCACACAATCGAATCCGACTCATTTTCTTTCTTCCTTACATGAGTCTTCTTGAAAACCTCTGGTTCAATTGGAGTGCATCCAATTTTTCCTATAAATAAAATCTACAATTTATAACGATATATATGAATGAACTAATTATTTGTTTAAACTTTGAATTAGAACTTACCATCTTTTTGCATTTATTTCAATAAACTTTACACCTCCAGTGTGCAACGAGCCATGCTTCAGAATGTCTCTAGACTTTTTAGCTTGGTCTGATATTGCCTTAATATTGTATGTGTTTCAATATAGACCCAATTCATAAAAAATGTGAGGCAATATCCAATCGGGACATTCCACACTATCCCTAACTTTCTTTAACAACACAAACATGATGGCGGATGCCTTCCTCTCAAATACGGTCGTAATGACATAATTGTGTAGTGACCGAATTCCTTCGTCATAGAAATCCCAGCAAGGAGAAAATTAGGGTCGGAAAAACTTTTTGTAGTATTTAAATTTTTCAGATTTTTGTCCAGATTTGGAGAATATTGAAATCTTTAAAGTGTAGGGAAATCAGGTAGTAATGGAGTGACTTAATTACATATTTGGTTACATGAGGTGGTAGATGTAACATTTCGCAACTAGAAAGAAATATAAAGGTGTTTGAAATCTGGAAGTAGTTACTTTTCAATAATATAAGGAAATCTAAAATTTTTTAAGTAAGTTAAAGGTGAGATTTGGTAAATTGCAAACTATCATAACTGATAGCTCAGGATGATTTAGGTGTAGCTCCAAATATGGTTGGAAAGATTTTGTAATGATCTTTTCAACTCCGCTAAATTTGCGTGATTCCAAGTTTGAATGAATGAGTTATGCCTTTCGGATGTTGGGCTATTAGATTAAGGAAACCTAATCCGGATTTGGGAAGGGCAAGTTAATCTTTTCCTTACGTAATCATATTAATTCGTTTTTAGGAATTAATTGGGGTAATACAAGACTTTGTTCAGTTTAGAAATATTTGAATTCACGCTAGGGCTTGGATAAGAGAGAAAGAAGAGAAAAGAGGAGAGAAATCAAGAATCACCAAGAACATTCGAGCTTTGCATGTGGATTTCGTCGGGGATGATGCCTACAAGATATGTGAGATCCCATAGCGTTGGATTAGTTCACCCACACGCCAACCATGTCTCTACTCAGTGAATTTAAGTCTTTGAGTGTTAAGAAAGTGAGTTCTTGAGGAACGTTATTGAAAGTTTTGTTGAATTCTTGATGGTTGTGTTGTTGAAGTTTCTTGATGATTTGATTCACGTTTCTAGTGAATTTTTGAGTTAAATGTATAGTATGTTGAGTTTACTAATGATTCTAAGTAATTGGGGGAAAGAACCATGGAAGTTTAGAGATAAAAAAAACAAGGAGAAAAGTCAGGTTTTTTTATTGATAAGGTCGCGCCTGCAAGAGAGCCACAAAAGTTCTACTAAACTTTTTCCTCTGGCGCGTCGCGCCAGCCAGAACTCCCCAACTTGATCTCTGAAGTTTGAAGGTTGGCGTCCTGTGCCTTTGGAGCGCCAGGGATGCCAGTTCTCCCCATTCTTCCTCCATGTTTTATTACTAGTACCTTAGTGATGTACCTATGTTTTATAATTGATTCCAATACTCTAAGGTACAACTAAACACGTGAAATCATCCATAAACATGAGATCATGAACCATTAATCCATAATCCAATTTTAAAAAAATTAAGATTAAAGTCAAATAAGTTATGACTCAACTTTAGAAGCGAAGAAGTAAGTCAAAGCAGAGTTCTCAAAAGTTTTCAAGAGTCTTTAGCAATGTTTTAACTTTGTTTTTAAGTCTGAAGTTTCTAGTTAAGCAAAAAGTAAAGAGTTGAATTCATTTCTCTAAAATTTATAAGGGAACTAAGTATTCCCTAAGAGTTCATAAATGTTTTCACATTTGAGCAAGAAAGGGAACATTAATTCCAATAGAGCCTTTGAACTAAGATTTGAGTAATTATCTCAAAACAAAGAAAGAAGTTGTTTTGAAAACACATGAGCTAAATTTTGTTTTGGGAGTAGTATTGAGCACCGATATGGAGATGCGAGTTTATATTAACTCATGTCTCCATAAACCATGTAGCTATCATGCGTATTAAATGATCATACTTTTTAAATGATCACTTAAGTTAAGCTGGTTGATCCACTAAGTTAAGTAGTTCTTGTTAGGTTGTGGAGCCTGATTAATATATATAATTGTTACGCGGTTAGGTTGCCAGGGGGTTATGGGGGGCGGGAGCCCCCCATCAGAAGGAGGGGTTCTGGGCAGCGCCCCGACCTAAATTTTAGGCTGTACTATTTATTCTCCATTTATTATGTGTAACCAAAAATACTCCGATTTATTAATATATATACCCCACCGCCGTGGAAGCTTACTCACGGGGTGTTACCACAAAATATTGGTTTCTCTCTTTCTCTCTCTAAATATCTTATCCCTTTCTCTTTAAAGTTCTTGTGTTCTTGATTCATCAAGTGTGTGTGTGTGAATTCGATCCTAATAGTTCTATGCAATGGTAGAGAATATGACAATTTTGGCAGTGTAGGCAAGACAATATATCACCACTTAGGCTCATAGTGGTGGTTGCCGGTTAAAGAATCTCCCACAGAAACTATGTTACTTCATTATATAAGTAAAGATGAGTTTGTTATTGCATTTTCTTAATGAACATTGTTGTTTTTTACTGTTTCACAAGCTTTATATATATATATATATATATATATAGATTGAGTTAAGTTATTCATTGAGTTGAAAAGAGACAAGGTAGGTGTTCCTTTCATATTATTTTCAAGTTTAAGTTGTGTTTAGCATTCCAACTCGCATACTCGTACATTCAATGTAGTGATGTAAGTTGGCCTTCATCATCTAATGATGCAAATACACGTGAATAGGATCAGCATCCAGCGCACCATTGATCCAGTGAGCAACTGAAAGTCAATTGGTGAGCCTCCTTACATTTCTTAGGACATCTATTATCTTTTGATTTGTAGTTTTCAGTTGTTAGGATGATTGGGGGTCCTTTCCAAACATCCTTTTTGTTTAAGACGCTTCATAGATAGATAGTATTAGTTCCTTAGTTTTATTCATTTAAGTTGTAAACGTTTAAGACACGAGTTTCCAATTTGGCTAAGTTATTACTTTAAAGATAATTTCATGAGTTATCTCTTGTGTTTAAGTATTTCGTTCAGTAAGTAAGTCAGGCCAAGGGTCCGCTCGAGGATAGCAATGACCTTCGAGTGCCTGTTCCACCCAGAGTGCAGGCTCAGGGCATGACAAACTTGGTATGAGAGCCCAGAGTTCAAGAGTCCTAGAGAGTCTATGAAGTTGTGTCTGTAGAGTCCTAGTTATTGGTGTAAAGCGCGTCACATCTATAATTAGGCGGCTGCAACACTAAGGAAGTTATCTCACTTCTTTTATACTCTATTCATGTGTTAGAGTTTGATCTCTATAAAGTTTCCCTCTAATTACTTCTTGCTAGTGTTTCAGATAACCATACCTCAACGAAGAGCAGTCAAAGGTTGTCCATCGAGGAGAAATGTTGAGATACAAGAGCAAGGGGTACATAGTGCACCAGACGTTCAACCTCAAGGAGAAGTCACCAAATGCTGAATTTTGTGAGGCAATCTGAATTTTGAGCCAAGCTATGACTAACCAAGTTGGGTAGCAAAGAGGATCTCGACAAAAAGATACTGACACTTCAAGAATTCGTGAGTTCTTGAGGATGAATCCTCCAAGTTTCAGTGGTTCAAGCACTACTGAGGATCTAGAGAACTCCATTGAGAAACTTAAAAAGGTGTTTGATGTGATGCATGCTGCTGATATTGGGAGAGTTGAGCTAGAGGCATATCAACTGAAGAATGTTGCTAAAACTTGGTTCAATTAGTTGGAAAGGGGGTAGAGCTGAGAATGCATCACCTGCGAGTTGGGCCTATTTTGAGAAAACTTTCTCGAGGCGTTTCTTTCCCTGAGAATTGAAAGAGGCTAACATATGGGAGTTTCTATCATGACCTGAGAGCACCCCCTAATTGTAACATGAATACTAAACCTCAAAGAGGTCTTATACAAGCCCTAAGAATTTCATTCATTGCATAGGCATAAAAATAGTGCAGAATTAATTTTTTTCTAAAAAAATTCAAGAATTAAAACTCATTTATTAAAATGATGGAACACTAGTCTCACCATATCCAACATAGATACGTCTCGACATCATAGGGACACGACCCTTTACAGTCGAAATACAACTATTAGAAGTCTATTACATGAGATTTAAGAAAAACTCCTAAGATAAGTGTCCTCGAATCTTTAAAGACATACCAAAGCTTGAAAATAGCAAATGTAAGTACTTCAATCTAGAAATGATCCTTTAGTTTCCACCACCTACACTTGATGAAAAAAGATGAAGAATATGATGTTTGTACAAATATACACTAAGTATGATGACCATGCAAAAACAAGCCAAAAGAATATATTCATTTGAGATAAACTTTTCATGCTATTTTGGTGAAAATATCATAAGACAAGTATGAGGAACATGTTACAAGTCAACATCCACATCTAAGAGGCTACTATAACATAAACTTGGCAGTATTCATCAAGTAACCCATTTCATCATTTTAGACCTTCTATCTAAGGTTATCGTAAGACCCACCTAATAAATACATGAAGAGGCTGCCCATACAACCTCTTAGCACACACCTAAGAGACCTTTCATTTTCAACATAATCCAATAAGTCAACATTCGTTAATATAGACATTTAAGGAGACATTCATGCATTTAGGGGACTTCACATAATAGTATTTAAAGACTTAGGGAACTCATTTTATCATCTTCAAAGCCTACTCGTTCCATAGGCATACTACTACTTACACATTGTAGAACCTATTCAATAACTAGAGTGGACATCCCACATGATGCAAATAGGCAATAAAAGACATAGACCACAAGTTAGGTATAAAATCATGTGTCATAAGACCCAACACTATGTAAGGTGTTTACTTTCCAAGGTTAGTACTTATAAGCAACCCATGTAGGCACATGGTTTAAGGGATATCCAAAGACTTTTATTGGACTCTTTGCTTTTCCTGCGAGAAGTGACACTGTCTTAACCATATCTTCTCGGTGCTTGCCTTAGTCCCCATAGAGTAGTTCATCAAAATGTATGTACTAGATAGGGCACCATCATTAGGTCTACCGACCCATAATACTTCTACCAAGAAGCGAACCATGCTAGGTCTACCGATTAAGGGTCATTGAGGATAGATCTTTGACTTTCTTAGATAAGGTTTCTACCATTTCGTACCACCATATCTAAGTCTATCATTTCACACAAGAAGGAGGAACCATCATAAGGTCTACCACTTTAAAGTTTTTCATTCACCTAGGAATCTATACTTATCGAGAAGGGGCACTATACTTAGGTCTACCAGTTCAAGACATCTTAGAAGCCTCATTAATCATTCATAGAAAGGGCACCATACTTGGTTCTACCGATTCTAGACATTGATTCATTCATTACTAAAGAAAAGGATTAAGCCTACCTAGTCAAGAGACCACATTAAACATATTTCATGAATAAGGGAACCTAAGTCTACCAATCAAGATACAACATCATATGTGGAGACCATTCACATTCTGACATCATCACTTATGAGCATTTAGAGAGTATCATATTTCAAACCACAATACCACAACACTTCATTCAAGATCTCCTTGAAATCACATAAAAAATTTCACATTCTACCTTCATATATACCTTAACATGATAATACTCCACTTCACCATATAGTTCCTTCACAACCATGATCACAATACATATACAATAAGTAAACACCTCCACAATAAGTGGATCAAACCATTCAAGAACAATTCCAATATAACAAGAGAATTAGGTCAACTTACCCTTCATCCAATCCATAATCATTATTACTCAAGTCTCCAACAATTCATCATAGAATATGTATAGATAACAATAGATATCAACAATACATATAATATAAACACAACTTCAATAATATCCAATCATAGTCACAAAACCCACTTTATAAGACAATTTTAAGAATTTAGTTGTATCATGGGTTCATAGAGTTTTTCACCTTAAAATCATAAATTAACAATCAATAAAATCATAGTTTATCAATTTAACATTTGATTCAAGAACCCATGAGTTTGATTAAGAATTGGGGTTTTTCACAATCTTTGGAAACATGAAAAGTATTTTGAGATTAACTCTGGGGTGGAAATTTCCCTAGATAAAGGATTACCATACATTAATATTGAAAGACAATGAAAATTGAAGAATAAATAACTTGAAATCTCCTCTTCTATCTTGAACTTGTTCTTGAGCTTCAATGGTGTTCTAGAGAGAACACTTTGGGAGAGAGGTTTTGATTTTGAAAAATGAATTCTTAATGGAGGTTTCATTGTTTTAACACACTTAAAATACCTTAATACACATAAATTAAATTCCCCTTTATTTCGTTATACAAAGGTGGAATTTACCAAACAACCCTTGGTTTGGTCGAATTGCACCAGTAAAATAGGTGCCACCTACGAGACGTCCACCTACGGACCATAGGTGGAGTGACGGTCCGTCCGACACTTTTTAGGTCTTGTCAGAGCTTCCTTAATGAATACCAAGACTCCACTGGCTAATATGGACCTATTCCCTTGACTTACGGGGCGTGACTTGAGTTAAGGGGCGTAGGTCATGGCCGTAACTCAAGTTATTTTGATAGCTTTTTGACCAATGTTTTGGTCCTTCTCATGGACCCTTAGGTTGGTCCTTGGAGAGTTATACCAAAATTTTTACCCCTACACATGTTCATCTAGGTACTAGGGTCTCCTTTACAAGTTTTAGATTCCAAAAACACACAAATCAAATGACAACACTATAGAACACACTAGCACTCAAGCGGCTAGTTTCTGAATGTCATGGACGTCTCTTGACAGTTCACTTCTAAAAATACCAATATAACTTGTAAATTAAATTTTAATAATTTATATGATTTTACCAACTCATGAACATACATGTGAATCTCTAGTTTATCCTATTGAACTTTAGGTCATTACATTACCGCATTTGGAATGACACTTAAAATACATAAAATTGATGACTCAAGACTAGCAGCCACAATAATTTACACAAAAATAAAGTCAATACACATATCTAGGAGGAACATCAAATCCACATAAAAGTCTAAAAACAAAACAAGAAGGTAGAAACAACATCCACAAACTCATCATGCATCAAGACTTCACATTTCTCATTTCATATTAGAGGAACTTCCTTATCCTTATTTCATCTTTCTTACTTCAATATCATTAGGCACATCATGCAATTTCTTATAAAAGAACAATCATATATATTTTCAAGGACATATTTAAGCATATTCAACATTCTAACTCATGCAATATTTAAGCAATTATCATGTATGCACATCAACATGAGGAACACATCTTTATGAAAACTCATTTTCTGTTTTAACAAGAATTCGACAAGGAGATGCATAACATAAGGAGTACACATGTAAACTCATTTTTCACACAAGACTCCAAGACATGCATCATGCTACTAGAAAGCTCTAAGTCTCAAGCTTGAATAGGAAAGAAGAAAAAGAGACAAGAACTTCAAAACTTTCAACAACTTCCCAACCAAGGCTATCATGAATCACACATAAGGATGTCATCACAAGACAAGGAATTAAAACTTACTGTCACCTTTATCCGGATTTTTGCTTCCGTGTTTTCTTAGACATCATAGAAATGAGTCTTCTTTTGATCATCAAGATCCGGGCCACTTTGAGGACCTTGCTTGGCCTCCTTTCCTCTAGTCATACGGGTAGGACAATCTCTCACCTTGTGATAATTCTTCCCGCACCCGTAGCACTCATTAGTACCGGCTAGACATTTCTGATAGTTCCTTCTACCACATGTGGTGCAAGTAGGTTTAGCAAATTGGGAATCACTATCCCTCCCTTGGCTAGACTTAGAAGCACTAGAAGAATCTTGATTTAGAGCTCTCTTTTGAAACTTAGGTTCACCTTGCTCATCGGATCTATCCCTCTTCACATCTCTACCCTCCATTTAAGATTAGAATCCTCAACGGATTGAGCATACACCATAAGCCTAGAAATTTTCATGTCATCATGGAGCGTTGTCGTAGGGCACTAATTATTCACAAGGTCGGAAACACCGGTCACAAACCTACTCATTTCATCTCTAAGGTTAGACACCAAGTATGGAGCATATTTAGACAGCAAGGTAAACTTCAAGGAGTACTCCTGCACACTCATATTACCTTGTTTAAGGTTTATAAACTCCTCAACCGGAAAGTACTTACCAAGAAACACTTTCTTAAATTTTTCCCATTCTATAGGACCCGTTCCGACAGGCCTATTATCTCTCCATTGAGTGAACCATACTTGAGAAACCTCCTTCAATTAGTAGTAAGCCAACTCTGCCTTCTTCCTATAAGAGACACCCATAGGATGTACTATTTTATAAACTTCATCCATGAATGCTTTGGGATCTTAACCACTCTAGAGACAAGAAATATAGGAGGATTAATCCTTATGAAGTCTCTCAACCTTGAACATAGGGTACTCTCATTAATTTTCATCCTAGGCCCTACATCTCTACTTGCTTGGGTCGTCATAGCTTGGGCCAGAATTGGGGAAGTCTCCCTAATTTCATGATTGGTCATGTCCAGAGAAACCACCTAAACCTCATTCTCTTAATTACCTTGGTGAGATTGTCCATCTTGGGGACCTAAAAAGGAATATCATCATAAGCAATCGCCTCTTCCACTCTCCTCATGGGTACTGCTCACGTATTCATATCCTATAAGAAAAAGAGAAGGATTTGGAAGAGACACTTATAAAAAAAACTCTAAGGCATAACTTAAAGAATATGAAAGAAGTGTACCTTCTAACGTCCTATGACCTCTTTCTCATAGATGTGTCGTGACTCATACCGATTAATAAGACTCTACTAGATGTCGCTTGCGAGACTTTGAAACAAGAGACAATTTCCAAAACATTGTGTTCTGATACCAAGTGTATCACAACTCGAGAGAACCCCCAAGTCGTAATACGGCGTACTCGACCTCGAAGAGGACTTATACAATCCCTTAGCATTTCATTCATCGTATATGCATAAAAATAATGCATAACTAAAACTTTTCTCAATAGAGTCAACAATGGAAACTAATTTATAAAATGATGGAATACTAAGCCTCAACATAGAAAACTTAGACACGTCTCAACATTATACAGACACGACCCTTTACAATTGAAAAAAACTATTAGAAGTCTATTACATGAGATTTAAGAAAACCTCCTACGACAAGTGTCCTCGAATATTTGAGGACATACCAAAGCTTGAAGATAGCAAATGCAGGTACTTCAGTCTAAAAAATATCCTTTAGCGTCCACCGCCTACACTTGGTACAAAAATGAAGAAAATGTTGTTACTACAAATTTTCACTAAGTATAATTACCAATCAAAAACATGCTAAAAGAGGACATTCATTTTAGATATAAAAATTTCATGCTATTTTGGTGAAAACATCATAAGACAAGTATGAGGATCATGGTAGAAGTAGAAATTCACATATAAGAGGATACTACAATATCAGGCATGGCCATATTAATCAATTAACCCATTTCATCATTTTAGACACTCCTTCTAAGGTTATCCTAAGACCCACCTAATTAATACATTAAGTGGCCGCCCATACAACATATTCATACACACCTAAGTATTCCTTAAAACCACCAAAGATAAAGGCATTTTATTTTCAACTCCCAATAAGTGAACATTGATTAATATAGACATTTAAAGAGACATTCATGCATTTAGGGGACTTCACCTAATACTCTTTAAAGACTTAGGGAACTCACTTTATAATCTTCAAAGCCTAATAGTTCCATGTGTAGATAGCATCCCATACTACTTCCTACACGTTGTAGAATCTATTCAATAAATAAAGTGCACATCCCACATGATGGGAATAGGTATTAACCGACATAGACCACACTATCTAGGTAAAGAATATGGTTTCATAAGACCCACACCATGGAGGTGTTCTACTTGTCAAAGGTAGAATATATAAGCAACCCATATAGGCAAATCGTTTAAGGGATATCCAAAGAGGTTCATTGGACTCTTTGCCGTTTCTGCGGGAAGAGACATTGTATTAACCATATCCACTCGGTGCTAGCATTAGTTTTCATAGAGTTTTAATTCACATTTATGTACTAAAGAGGGCACCATCACTAAGTCTACCGACCCATAGTACATCTACCAAGAAGGGCACTATTCTACATCTTCTGATTATGGTTCAATAAGGATAGATCTTTGACTTTTTAGAGAAGGTTTCTACCATTTTTGCCAACCATCTCTAAATTTGTCATTTCACATAAGAATGAGGCACCATCATAATGTCTATCGTTTCAAGGTTTTCCATTCACCTAGGGATCTGAATTCATCAAATAGGGGCACCATACTTAGGTCTACCGGTTCAAGAGATAGCCTAGAAGCCTCGTTAATCATTCATAGAAAGGGCACCATACTTAGGTTTACTAATTCTAGACATTCATTCATTTATTACTTAAGAAAAGTATACCTAATACTACCAAATCAAGAGATCACATTCAACATCTTTCATGCATCAAGAAAGGGATCCTTAAGTCTACAAATCAAGATACAACATAATATATAGAGACCCTTCACATTCTAACATCATCACTTATGAGCATTAAGAGAGGATCATACTTCAAATCACAATACAACAACACTTTATACAATATCTCTTTGATATCACATGAACACCTTCACATTATACTTTCATATATATCTTAACATTATAACACTCCAATTCACCATATAGTGCTTTTAAGGCCATGATCACAATACATATACAATAAGTAAAACCTCCACCATAATTATATCAAACCATACAAGAACAATTTCAATATAACAAGAGAATTATATTAACTCACCCTTCATTCAAGACATAATCACCATTACTCAAGTCTCCATCAATTCATCATATAATAGGTATACATAACAATAGATATGAAAAATGCAATATAATCTAAACACAATTTCAACAATATCCAATCATAGTCATAAGACCCACTTTATAAGCAAACTTTAAATATTAAGTCAAATCATGGGTTTATAGAGTTTTTAACCTTAAAAGAATCAATTAAAAATCAATATAATCATAGTTTACTAATTTAAAACGTTTGATGCAAGAACCCATGAGTTTGAGTAAGAATCAGGGTTTTCACAATATTTGGAAACTTGAAAAGTATTTTGATATTGACTCTAGGGTAGAACTTGTCCTATATAAAGTATCACCATACCTTAATAGTTGAAAGCCCAGAAAAATCGAAGAAGTAAGCACTTGAAATCTCCTCTTCTAGCTTGGCATGGCCGAATTGCACTAGTAAAACAACTATCACCTACGAGACCTCCACTTACGGACCGTAGTTAGAGTGATGGGCCGTCCTGCACTTCGTAGGCCTAGTCAGAACCTCCAAAACGGAGGTCAAACCTCCACAAGCTAAGTATGCACCTGCGCCCTTGTATTATGGGGCGTCACTTGAGTCAAGGGGCATAGGTCATAGCCGTAACTCAAGCTGTTTTGACAGTTTTTTTTCCAAAGTTTGGGTTCTCCTCAAAGACTCTTATGGTTGTCCTTGGGGGGTCTTAACAAGACGTTTTATTCCTACAAATGTTAATCTAGGTACTCGGGTCTCCTTTACAAGTTTTAGACTCCAAACAACACACCAATCCAATAACAACACTATAGCACATTAGCACTCAAACGGTTAGTTTCCGAACGTCATGGACGTTTCTCAACGTTTTACTTCTAAAATTACCAAATTAACCTCTAAAGTAATTTTTAGTCATTTATACGAGTTAACGAACTCATGAAACACATGTAAAGCTCTACTTTATCCTATTATATTTTAGGGTCATTACAATTTCTTATTCTTAAGTAGGATTCTCTATGTGTGCATGAGTATGGGTTGAAGTTCACCCAAATATCTTGTTATGGAAATGGTTATGTACATGAGGAGTAAAATGAACTTGTTTGTTGTTAGGTTGTGACGTTCATCCAACAAAGTGGGCAGGGCAACAAAGCTTATACGTGACATGGACATATCAAGGTTGATGGCTTATGTGCAGCAGCAAGTTGAGGAGGAGAAGTTAACAGATATGGAAGAGTTCAAAAATAAGAAAGCTAAGACAGGGAATAATTCCGGGCAGCAAAAAGGTAATGTGAATCGCTTGTCCTTGTTGACATCAAATTTCGGTCTGATAGTTTTAAAACTCAATACATTTCGGTCTGCTATTTTTAAAATTAATACATTTTGAGTATTTTATTTTAAATAGTTCAAAATACATGTTTTTGTCATTTTAATTAAGTTTGTTTACAATAATCTTTTTTTCTCAAAGTATTAGAATTTTTATTGATTGTTATGTTTAAATTATTTTGTCACAGCCAGACGTTCAAATATTTGTTAATTTTTTATAAAATTATTATTTCTGTTTAATTATATTTTTACATGTAATTGGTTACATTTATTACATTTTTCATATTCATTTTTTCTCTGTTACATTGTTAATATTCATTTTGATATTCTGCGCAGTCTAAAAAAATTATTTAAATTCGTATACAATTTACATACACATATACCTTATCAATCGACAATTTTGGATCACAACCTCAAGCCCATAACTTGGGCCCATAATTTTCTACTCCCTCTATATGAAATAGTTGATCCATTAGGTTTTTGGTGGTGGATAAATTTTAGGGTTTATTTTTTAGATTTTTAGGCTTCAAAATGTATTCTTTTATTGTTTGTTATTTTTTCCGGCAAGTCACCGGAGTTCTGTCGAAATCTGACGAGTCCACCACCCAAAACCCCTTTTCCTTTTTTTATTCTCCGACAGACCAACTTCCGGTCACCTTATTCTCTTATTCTTCCTCACTTCCTTTGAACCACAAGATTTCCACCACACCCAAAACCTCCCTCTATCTCACGACTGGGGACCACCAGAAACCAGCCCATTTCACCATTCTCTCTGAAATTCCACCACATTATCGAACAAAAAAATACTGCTGTGACAACCACACCAAATCCATTTCACCAACCACTAAAAATACAACCCAAGGCACTTTGTAACAACAGCTAAACGGACCAGCCCCTTCCCCCTTTCCCCTTTTTAATTTTTGTTTGGATTTGTAGGTGTATTCACCATTAACTCCGGCGAAGCGAGCACAACTGGAGCAAAGCTCAAAGTTACCAGCGAACAACAACATCAATAACTGAACAAACCAGTAAGCTCCTTCTTTGGGCAAAATAAGATGGTAATTAAATTATATTTTTCATTTTTTGTTGTCATTTCATATAATTTGTTATTCTATGTTTGTATGTTGATCTAGTCTATTTGAATCTTTTTGTTTACTATTACATATCCTATTGTTCTATAATATTAATGTGTTTGGGGGTTGTTTTCCTTTCCATTGTTTTAGCAATTTTTGTTGGAATGTTATGGATTTTAGTGGAACTAGTTCATGTGAGGATTCACCTTTATTTATTTATGTTTCTTATCACTTTGGTTAACCTTTTTTGTATGTTTGTTTTGCTGTTGTTCTTTTTAGTTTATGTTATTATTATTATTATGAGAATTTAGTGGTTAGTTGAATATGATTCATTTTTGGTTAATGTTCCCATAATAGGTATTGTGGTTAGTTATTGATGAGTTTATTCATTTTTATTTTGTTAATACTGTTTCAGTTTTTTAAAAAATAAAAAATAAAATCTGATGTATAATGTTTTGATATTTTAAGCTTATTTTTTGATTGTTTAAATGTTGTCTGTGACCAGTATAAAATTTCTGATATGATTTATGGATTCTGATGGTATTTTAGCATTTATTTTCATTGTTTTAATGATAACAAATTCTAATGTTACTCTTTTCGATTGTTGCCAGTTTGTGAGTTATAGTTATAATTTAATTATGTGTTTATTCTTACCTTATTTCATTATTTTATTTTATTTTTTGCCAACTTTATGATGTTATTTTTTCATACAACTTTGTTCTATTGTTGTTTGAGTTCTTCACTCATTTTAGTGCTAATTCTGATTATCGGTTGATTTTGTTTAATTTTTGCACCTGGCTATTTATATTTTTCATTATTTGTTTTATGCTTATTTTTAATATTTGTTCTTATATGAGTGAATTAATTTGAAAATAAGTAAAATTGGCCAATAAGAAAATTTCTCTGTCAGTTTTGGAGGCCTTCTCATCTTAAAAGATGGAAATTTAGCTTAAGTTTATATTATTTGTTTTGTTGAAACTAGCCAATGAAAAACTCTCTGTCAATTTTGGAGGCTTCGCCAATATTAACAGACAGAAATTTTTAGTTTAAGTTCATATAACTTGTTTGTTTCTTATGATATTATTTTATTTTATTACTTGTGTATATTGCATATTTATATTACTTGTATGTTATTATTATCTCCTTCTCAATTTGAAAAAATGAATTCAGCCGGGACCCACACTTGTGGATTTCGAAGGGTGCCTAACCCCTTCCCTTCGAAATAATTTGAATCCCTTACCTAGAATAAATTGGTTCAGTAGACTTTCTTTCAAGGTAATTTATTAATTGGTTTCCTAGTTTTTCCTAAAAAATGAGGTGTCGACTCCCTTTTTCCTTTAAACTCCTTTAACCCTTTTCCCTTTTACCTGTTTTAAAATTCTTTTAACTTAATTTTTTTAAAATTGAGTTACCGTTGCTCCATTTCAAAGGAGCTCAACAGAATGGCGACTTCACTGGGTATATAGATGTTCTAACCATTATGGGTTCATTTTTTCAAATTGAGGATATTATTTTTTTATTGTGTTGTTCATTATATGTTGTATTTTTTGTTTATCATTTGCATATTGTACTTGTTGACACCCAATTTTGACCCTCTCCGGTAGGAATTAATTCATGAGCTTCTTAAATTTTCCAAGCAATTTAAAATAATTAGTTTTATAAATTTTAAGAAGTATATATATATATATATATATATATATATATCTATATATATATATATATATATATATATATATATATATCTATATATATATATATATATATATATATTATATATATATATATAAGTTTGATTTATATTGAATAGTTTTGTCATTTTTATAACTTTTAGATAATTATATTTTACATAATTATGTATACCCATCTCAAAAATATTTTAATTTTAGTAAGTATCCTATTAAACTAGTTTAGTTTAAATTATGTTTTTTTTATACCACTATTTTACAATTAAAATTATTTTTTTAAAATTAGGAAGCTCGTTAATTAATTAATATTAATTCGTCTTATTTAAGATTTAACCGAATTTTGCAAATTAAATATGATTTGGCTAAATTATTAATTCACTTAGCAATATCTTACTTTAAATCCACCAAAAGATTTTAGCTTTGGGCCTTTTCTATAATCTGCACCAGCCCATATCCAATTTCTTATCTTATAATAAAAGAGGCCCATCAATATTGCTACAACAACAATTTCCAGCCCATAATAATTCTTCATTTATTCTAGGCCCACTTTTATTTTCAGACGCCCCAGGCCCAATTACATGCCCATTCCAGCCTACATTATTATTCCCAGCCCATTTCAATTAATTCCCACTCTTCTTACTTTAAGTGATCCAGCCCAATTCTCTTCAAGTTTTTTTTAGAGTCAATTTCCTCTCTTTGTTATCTCATTCTAACAGCCCAACTCCCAGGCCCAATTCTTTTCCAAACAATTTCAGCAGCCCACTTCTCATTCCATTTTTCCCCTTAGTATCCGACCCGATTCCACCTTGTTTCTTCTTCACGTTGAAGTTCCAGAAAATTGGGGAAGAAATCCAGTACGCCAACGTCTTCTTCCCCATAAATCAAGCAACAAATCATGGTCGACCGAACCCGAAAATTGTGCCAACAGTACCATCCCATCACCATCGCCGTAATTTCCAGCGAGAAGTGCCATGGAACAGTACCCTTTGTACGTCTTTTTTTTCTTCTTTTTCTCAAACTTGGATGGTTCTAGCTCCAAACGGCGCTACAGTACCATCGTTGTCCTTCTCCTCCCTTTTTCTCCCTTTTGCGGATTTTCAGAATAAAGATACAACTCCCCCATGCCTTTTACTGTTGATCTCGGAAAGGAGCAAAAAAAAAATTATTTCAAACTCTTTCTTACAAAAATCCAATGGATTTCCCACCAAAATTTTGATGTTCTTCCCTATAAATAGTTCCTGTGATCAAGGAATTTAGGAGAGGATCGGGAGTTGAGTTTTGAAGCGATAATTACTTTACACTAGAAAGTTTCAAGCGAATCTCTAAAATATAGTTTGCAGCTGGTTTTGAACTTCTTGGCTGTCTATTTGTACTTGAATCTTGTGGTCGTAGAATCATTACTCTCAAGCTCATTGCCGTCTCGAGTTCGCTGCTCCGAGAAAGGTAAATTCAATTCCTCTCTTATCTTTCAAGTTGTCCTATTTTGTTCGATGTTGTATATGTATTCAGATTATTGTGTTTTGGTAATCTCGCGTGTGTATAATATTATTGTTATGATTTTGTGGCCTTGAGTTTTTGATATACCGTGGTTTCACGGTATTATTAATACTTTTTCCTTAAATTTAGTGTGTCCAAAAGCCTTTTTGTGCAAATTTTTGTATAAGTTTCTCCTTATTTGTAGGAAATCTGTCCAAAGATGAATGCAGAGGTTTTTGAGCGAAGAAATGAAGAAGAGACCACCTACGGAGCTTGTGACGGTCTGTCATGCCTGTGACGGGCCGTAGGTGGCAAGGTAGTGCAGCTGCTGAAGGAAGATGGGGAAGTCTGACCAAGTGTGGGGTTACGAAAAGCGTGACGGACCGTCGTAGCCATGACAGTCCGCCCTTCAGGTTCGTCATGAAGATCAGAGAAGTCACCCAGTACCCATATTCCAAGAGTTCAAGTGTTTTGGAACGGAGACCCTCGACGGACCGTTGTGCTAGTAACAATCCGTCATACGTGTCGTCGAGGGTAATGAAGAGAGCAGTAGAAGAAACTTGCAAAGTATGGGACGACGGAGTCCATGACAGCCCGTCATGACCACGACGTCACGTCGCGAGGTCCGTCGACCCAACCGCGTTTTGATAGATTTCCAGCAAATAGTGTATACTATCTTATAGGCTAGTATTGATTGGTACGAGGTAATAACTTAGTCAAATATCGAATACGATGCTTAATATGAGGTAAAGATAAAGGTTAGGATAACAACACACGTAGCAGGACCAAGGTGCGAAGTGACATTTTCTAGATGCCGGACCAAGGATTTAGAAATACATAACTTATCACTTTTCATGCAAGATACTAGGAAAGAATTGTTATAGTTAGACTTATCAAGTTATGAACCTGTGGGGAACACGTAAACCCTAGTTACTTTGATTAATTGATTAAACTCCAACGTTCGAAGATGTTAGTTGTCTCCTTTTATTTCGCTAGTTATTTTCATTTATTTAGGAATAGAAACCCTTTTTTTTTTTTATCATTTTATGCTTTCCAAGGAAGTAATTGACTGAACAATAGTAGTAATAGATTGAAGTTAAGTCTAAACTATTTTCCTCGTGGGAATGATCCCAACCTCACTAGTTGGGTTATTTACTTGACACGACCGCTTTACTTCTTATTTGAGAAGTAAGTTTGAGCGTATCAAATTTTGGCACCGCTGCCGGGGAAAGTAGCTTTTAGATTAACTTAAACTTATTACTATAATTTAGTTGATATTTTCTTGATTTGACTTTGTTTTATTGTTTTTGATTCATGCAGAACCACCCTCCTTGTATGGCAAATACACGGAGAAGAAGAGATCCCTTGTTTCCCTACGATCACGAATTAGAGCGTACACCACGCAACATGAATAGAAACTTGGGAATTAATGATGATGATCCAAAACAGAACATCCCATCTCCGATTGATGTTCATGGTCAGTTATTACCCGATGCTCCGGGTGAACACCAACAGAAGGGACAAAATCCTGCTCCACGGCCCCAAGCATACTACAGAGACTATGACAACATAGCATACTCCGATGGGCCACTTGTCTTGCCTCCTCTACCACCAGGCCACACCTTCGTGGTAACTAGTAGCCTGATGCAAATGCTCACTGCCAGAGGTTTGTTTTCAGGGCTACCTTCTGAGGATCCACATGCCCATAAATCTAAGGTAAGGGCAGTGTGTAAAAGTTGTGTAGGGAGGCCTGACTTAGACTTGAATGTAATAGGGCTTAGAGTGTTTCCTCTCTCACTGACGGGAGAGGCTTCTATATGGTTAACTGAGCTCCCTTACAACTCAATTTTCACTTGGAACCAACTAAGGGATGTTTTCTTAGCACGCTACTATCCGATCTCCAAGAAACAAAACCACAAAGACAGAATGAACAACTTTGTGGAACTACCAGGAGAGTCAGTTAGTAGTTCTTGGGATAGATTCACCTCGTTCTTGAGAAGCGTCCCAAATCACCATATAGATGATGAGTCACTGAAGGAATACTTCTATCGGGGACAGGATGATAATAATAAAGCGGTGTTGGAACTATAGCAGGTGGATCTTATGGGGAGTGTCCTTATGCTGAGATTGCTGAAAAATTAGAGAAAATCTCCCGGAATAATAAAGCTTGGAGTACTAGGAAGTCAGATACCGGGAGAAATACCTTCGCAGTACAGTCCACTCACAACCTTGCCACAGATGAGATTCGTGAAGAAATGGCTTAGATGCGAACTGATCTTGGGTTGGTACTAAAACATGTCATGGGGGTGCAGAAAAGATAAATGCAGTCAACTACTTGTCAAAATACCGCCACAAAATGATGAGTGTTATTATGAGGAGGATTCCTATGCGGTAAATGAGCAGACGAGGGGTTTTCGACCAAGTGCCCAAGGCTCTAATCAGGAGATTTGGCGCCAAGGTCAAGGAAACCAAGGTCGGAACTATGGTAACTACAACCGTGAGGGTCATTATGTCCGAGATGGAAACTACAACCACGACAACAACTTCAACAGGGGTAATTGTGGTAATAGAAATGACAGGAATGGGCCCTATGTTCCTCCTCAAAATTGTGAAGTTACTCCTAGGGATGGTGGAGGTAGTATGGCGCGAGTTGAGGATGTGTTGCGTAAAATGATGAGGATGTTCGATGCTAGTGATGAGCACAATAAAGAGTTAAGGAATGATTTAGCGGGTATTGGGCAAAATATTGATACACATGCAATATCGATTAAGCAACTTGAGTTACAATTGGCCCAATTATTTGCGACTGTGAACACACGGCAACCGGGCACTCTTCCTAGCAACACTGCCCAAAATCCGAAAAATGATGGACATTGTATGGCAATCACCACTCGCGGTAGAAAGAAAACCATTGACCAACCTATGCCAACTAATGAGAAAAAGGTGACAAAAGATACTGATAATGTGGTAGATATTAATGGTGAAGTAGAGGATAACACTGCAAAAGATGTTGAAGTGCCTAAAAAGGTAACTCCCATGCCTAGGCCACCACCCCCATTTCCTCAAAGATTATTGAAAAAGATGAGGATGGTAAATATCAGCGTTTTATAACAATGTTGAAACAACTTTCTATCAATGTCCCTTTGGTAGAAGCTTTAGAACAAATGCCCGGTTACGCCAAGTTTATGAAAGATCTGGTTACAAAGAAAAGATCGGTCACTTTTGAGGATGATGATAGAATGCAGCACTGTAGTGCTATTGCTACAAGATCTCTGGTACAAAAGAAAGAAGATCCGAGTGCATTCACTATTCCTTGTACAATCGGGCTATTATATTTTGCGAAAGCATTATGTGATCTGGGGTAAAGCATAAATCTCATGCCTCTCTCGATTTACAAGAAGTTGGGTTTGGGTGACCCAAAGCCCACTGCGATGTGGCTACTGATAGCTGATCGAATAGTGAAAAGGCCTATAGGGATACTCCATGATGTGCTAGTAAAAGTGGATTCATTCATATTTCTGACAGATTTTATTATTCTTGATTGTGAAGTCGATTTTGAAGTGCCTATTATTCTGGGGAGGCCATTCCTTGCTAAAGGTAGAGCCTTAGTTGATATGGAAAAGGGGCAGATGAAATTTTTGGTTCAACAATGAGGAAATGACCTTTAACATTTGTAGGTCCATGAGGCAGAGTGGTGAGCTCCAATCGGTATCTGTTATATCCTATAACATTGGTGAGACATCTGAGACACAAATAGAAGAACGTCTAGGTGTAGAAGCATTAGCGGCAGTGATAATGAATTTTGATAGTGATTGCATTGAAGAGTATGAGTCATTAGTCGCGGCTCATGGTCGAGGTGATGTTCGATTTAAACCAAAGAAATATGAGTTAGATATGATGAATCGCGAGTCCCCACCCGTGAAACCATCTATAGAGGAGGCTCCAAAGTTAGAACTAAAAGCTCTCCCACCTCATCTCAGGTATGAATTCTTAGGAAATGGTGACACTTTGCCAGTAATCATTGCATCAAACCTTGAATTAACAACAAGTTGAGAGTTTGGTGAAAGTGCTAAAAAGGTTCAAAAGAGCTATTGGGTGGACTATTGCGGACATTATTGGGATCCCTCCTGGTATTTGCTCTCATAAAATACAACTCATGCCTGATCATAAGCCAAGTATTGAGCACCAGAAACGCTTAAATCCTCCTATGCAAGAGGTCGTGAAGAAGGAAATCATAAGTGGTTGGATGCAGGAGTAATCTATCCGATCGCCGATAGTAGTTGGGTATGCCCTGTTCAGTGTGTACCTAAAAAATAGGGAATGATTGTGGTCCCCAAAGAAAAAAATGAACTTGTTCCAATGAGACTGGTTACTGGATGGAGGGTGTGTATGGATTACCGCAAATTAAATACATGGACTGAGAAAGACCACTTTCCTATGCCCTTCATGGATCAGATGTTGGATAGACTTTCCGAAAAAGGGTGGTACTATTTTTTGATGGATATTCGGGGTATAATCAGATTTCTATTGCACCAAAAGATCAAGAGAAAACCACTTTTACTTGTCCATATGGGACCTTTGCATTCAAACGAATGTCGTTTGGGTTGTGTAATGCACCCGCCACATTTCAGAGATGTATGATGTCGATATTTTTCGACATGGTGGAAGATACTATAGAAGTTTTTATGGATGACTTTTCTGTGGTTGGTGATTCATTCGAGCGGTGTTTGAACAATTTATCTGAGGTCCTTAAGAGATGTGAAGACTGCAATTTAGTACTGAATTGGGAAAAATGTCATTTCATGGTGAAAGAAGGTATTGTTTTGGGTCATCGCATTTCAGAAAAGGGCATAGAGGTTGATCTAGCTAAAGTCGTGGTAATAGAGAGACTTCCCCCACCGATCTCTGTGAAAGGTGTGAGAAGCTTTCTTGGGCATGAAGGTTTTTATCGGAGATTTATCAAAGACTTTTCAAAGATTGCATATCCATTGTGCAAACTGCTGGAAAAAGATTGTAAATTTTGTTTTGATGAATCCGGTCTTACAGCATTCGGTGAGCTAAAATAAAAATTGGTGTCTGCACCTATCATTATTTCTCCGGATTGGAACAGTCCATTTGAGGTGATTAGCGATGCTTAGTTGGGTTGATCTTGGTGTAGTATTGGGACAAAGAAAGAACAAAATCCTTCACCCATTTACAATGCTAGTAAAGCCCTAAATGAAGCTCAGAAGAACTACACAGTGACTGAGCAAGAACTCCTTGCAGTATTCTTTGCTTTTGAGAAATTGCGCTCCTATTTGGTAGGTACTAGAGTTATAGTGCATATTGACCACTCAACATTGAGATATTTGATGTCAAAGAAGGATGCGAAACCTAGGTTGATTCGTTGGGTATTACTGCTACAAGAATTGGACTTTGAAGTGATGGATAGAAAAGGAACTGAAAATCAAGTTGCTGATCATTTGTCCCGTCTAGAGGATGAATCTATGAGAGAGTTGGGGGATAAAACTGACATTGATGATACTTTCCCTGATGAGCAAGTATTGGCTGCTTCACAAGACTTGATTCCATGGTTCGCAGATTTTGCGAACTATCTGGCTAGTGATATTGTTCCATCGGACTTGTCCTTTCATCAAAGAAAAAAGTACATGTACGATGTGAAGAAGTTCTTTTGGGATGAACCATACTTATATAGGAGTTATGCCAACGGTCTTATTCGGCATTGTGTGCCAGAATGTGAGATGTTGAGTGTGTTGGAAGCATGCCATTCCTTACCCGTTTTTGGACATCACAGCGGTATCCAAAACGCTCATAAAATATTACAATGTAGTCACTATTGGCCAAATCTTCATCAAGATGCTCATGAGTTTGCTAAAGCATGTGATCGATGCCAACGAGATGGTGGCATTTCAAGAAAGTAAGAGCTCCCTCTAAACCCTATTCTTGTGATTGAGTTATTTGATGTTTGGGTTATATGGGCCCTTTTGTAAGTTCTCATGGAATGAAGTACATTCTAGTAGCGGTTGATTATGTATCTAAATGGGTCGAATCCATCGCCCTCGCAAACAATGAAGGGAAGAGTGTCACTGCATTCTTAAAAAAAATATATTCTCTTATTTTGGCACTCAAAGGGCAATTATTAGTGATGGGGGCTCCCACTTCTGTAACAAATTGTTCAAGGGGTTATTGGAGAAATATGTGGTTCGCCATAATGTGGCCACTCCTTACCACCCTCAAACGAGTGGGAAAGTTGAAGTGTCGAATCGGGAGATCAAACAGATATTGTTAAAAAAACAGTGAACGCTAGTAGAACGGATTGGTCAAAGAGGATTGATGATGCCCTTTGGGTCTACCGGACAGCGTATAAGACTCCCATAGGTATGTCTCCATACAAACTTGTATATGGGAAAGCTTGTAATCTTCTGGTTGAGTTAGAGCATAAAGCCATGTGGGCTATGAAGAAGTTGAAAATGGATTGGAGCGAAGCTGAAGAAGAATGGTTAACTGGGTTGAATGATTTCGATGAATTTTGCCTGAAAGCTCAGCCCTATACAAACAAAAGATGAAGAATTACCATGACAAAAGAATTGAAAAAAGAAAGTTTATGGTCAGGGATTTGGTGCTTTTATTCAATTCTAGGTTGCGCTTGTTTCTGGGCAAGCTCAAGTCCAAATGGACTGGTCCGTACTTGGTTACCCAACTATTCCCTCATGGAGCAGTTGAGTTGGAAACTAAGGAGGGTGTGCAATTCAAGGTGAATGGACAACGCATACAAATCTATTTCAGGCATACTGAATCGGCGAATGAAGTGTTTGGGGCATACCATCTTGATGAAGTCTTAGTAATCAAGTGTCCTCAGTCGTGCCTCGACGTTAAATCAGGCGCTTGTTTGGAGGCAACACAATACTTGTAGTTTTTCTTTCTAGTAATGGTAGGATTTTCTACTAATGGGTTTTTAATATGCAGGCACATCACCAGGAAATTCTGCAGAAAATTACTCTGCAGCAATCACTAAAGGATACAACGACGGACCGTTTCGACTGTGACGGACCGTCGCCTGAATCCGTCGTGCCAGGTACGTCTTTCTGTTATTTTCAAACTAGGGCACACGCAACGGAACCAAAGAAGGATCGTCGCATATGAGACGGACCGTCGTCAAGGAATCATCGCATCATTAATAAGGCGTACCCGACCCGACCCGACTAAGGGTTTTAAAAAAATTCAACATTTAAAATCCCCAACCCTTCATTTCACCCTATTCCTTATCTCTTCCTCCTATTTCCCTCCCTTTTCAACTTCCAAAATCACCTCCCTCTTCAATCATTTTCCCAAAATTCTCCAAAGTCCTAAAAGTCCTCATCTACTAGTCAGAGCTGCTGCTGTGGGTGTCTTCTTGATCACCAAGTACCTTTTCCCTCTTGATTTTCTCAAATTCCTAGGTATGTGTCTAAATTTCTACTCATTTATATTGCATTTTTGTTTATCAATTAGAATTAGCATAGTTCTTGTTCATTATTTATCATATTTTGTCTGACCTAGGTTAAAAATCCTCCAAAATTGTCCTGTTAAATTCCTCGAAATAAGTGCCTTAGCATTGCTAGTTTACTAGGTATTTGGGTTAGACAAATGTAGGTCAAAACACTACCAATTCAATTTGGGTCATAGGGGATGAATTGGGCATCTCCAGTTCTGTCACTGAGTTACAGCACGATACCCCGATGACGGACCGTCGTATTCACGACGGACCATCACTGGGTCCGTTCCAACCGCCGTAACACTCCACTGTCCAATTCTTCTCCAAGTATCCACCAACGGTCACACGCGACAGACCGTTGTTCCCTCGACGGTCCGTCCTGCACAACCGTTCTGGTTGTCAGAGACCCTTTTCCTAAGGCTCTCTCTCTATTTTTCTAAGTGTCCTCAAATGGACAACTACGACGGATCGTCGTACCCTCGACGATCCGTCCTGCATGACCGTCATGACGGTCAGAGACCCCTCTACTAGGGTCTCCATATTTCTTTTAAGTGTCCTCTGACGGACACCTACGACGGACCGTCGTACCTGTGATGGTCCGTCCTGCATGACGTTTTGACGGTCAGAGACCCGTCTCCTAAGGGTCTCCATATTTGTTTTCAAGTGTCCTATGACGGACACCCACGACGGACCGTCACAGCTTTGACGGTCTGTCCCCACATACCGTCATACTTGTCAGAGACTCTACTTCAGGGTTCTCCATATGCACATAGTTTAAGTAAGACACGACGGACCCCACGACGGTCCGTCGTACTCACGACGAACAGTCACCTAGTCCGTTGTGTTTCAATGTTACTATAGCAATGTCATTTTTTTTTTATTTTTTTTTGTGGTTTTGCTTGTCTTGTTTGCTCCTTCTAGTACTAATGTTGATCCTTTACAGGTACTATCTACTATGGAACCAAAACAAGATCGAGTCTATGCACGCGGGCGATCGAAGTATGTCGCCCCGTCTGCCTGCCTGGTCATTGGCTCTGATGATGAGCGTGACCCCGAGTACGTGCCCCCAAGCACTTCCACCCCATCTCGTGCTGAACGTGCTGCCAGAGCCACACCCAAAAAGGTGGCGTCCGGCGTAGTCACTGCCTCCCAGTCTGATGAGGAGCGCACACTGACCGGCAAACCTTCTGGGTCAGCCACTAATGAAGAAGAAGCGTCTACCTCCTTAGGATTTTAGTGGTCGGAGGAAGCCTCCGGATCTGCTGAGGTTCCCACACCCGCCACCGCTGCAGCGTCGGCCTCGTCTGATGAGGCTGACAGCTCGGAATCCACACCCGCTTCACTAGCTCGTGCTCTCACCCCAGTCACTGACCAGCCCAACCGGTGGTGTGTCGATGGGAAGTTTCAAGTCTACTCTGATGCAAATTTCCTGAATGACAAAGGAGTTATGACTCGGACACTTACATTTGAGTGGCGGGTCCTCAAGGGAAGTCTCCCGACGATGCCTGAGATCCACAATCTCTTCACCGGACATCGATTGGAGTGGACAGCACGTCCGTTGGGACGTTATAATGAAGAGCTGGTCCGAGAGTTCTACGCATCCTATGTAGAGACTCTCCGATAGCAGATTGATAGGTGGGCTGCCCCCGCCAAAAAGGCCCTACTGGAGCAGGTCCAAGTACGTGGCGTTCCGATTGATATCTCCAGCTTGCTGATCGTCGGCGCTTTGCGCCCCAGGTTTTCTTCACCTACCACCTCTGTATTTAATTTTTTTATGCATTGGGGACAATTGCATGTCTTTTTGTTGGGGGTGGGGTAAATGGAAAGTGAGTGCTAGGGTGAAGTCTGAGTAGCCAAATTCACTATCCTCTTTTGGGGTTTTATTTCCGATGTTCTTTTTCCCCAAAAGACTGATTATTTTTTCTGTTGAACTGTCATGTATATATCTTGTGTACATAGTTTAATTCTGGAGCATGATGGCTAAAATGATATTCTGATAAAATGGAAAATCATGCATGACTAGGCATAGTAATTGATTAATGTGTGGATCTAAGCATGACATAAAGGTACACCACTGCATGACCCTAACTCTAAAATTCAAACTAGGTGTATGATAATGTGGTAGAGTGATGAGATGTCAAGTGAGTGTGAGGAATATTTGAAATAGCCCACTATTTGTACCGAGCTAGAACTTGCCTGGTTAGTCCTGCTAAAAGTAAGTTGTAATAGACAATTAGGGAAGGATCATAGACCAATATTCAATATAGCCCATTTTTAGCCTAAATAAAAGAAAACCAAATGAAATTTTTCCTTCTTTTATTCAAATGATTTGAGCTTAAATTAGACCTTTCTTTCTCACCCCAACTGATCTTTTTTGGGAATAATGTGTTGGCCATGGTCCCTCCTTGGACATGTGCACCTCAGCTTATGCCAAAAGCATAAGTTGAGGGTGGCTAATGTAGTAAACAACCTTTTTATGGCCCTGACCCAACTTTGGGTATTGTGTACTTTGACTCATGGAAAATCCATGAGTTGAGGGTGGCTATTATGAGGAATACTCAGGAAAGTGGGGTTGAAAGAACAAAGAGCCTACCTGACCCTGAGCCTATGTTACAAGCTAAGAAAGTCCTATCGTGATCCTAAGGGTTGTATAGCGAACTTAAAACAGTGAAAATAAGGGCAAGCTTATGGCAATAGGCATGAATGAGTGTGAATTTGTTTTGAGAGTGAGTGTTGAAAAGTAATCCTTATACTCAAAGTGAAATCATTGTGTAAAATATGAGGATTTTGTTTTGAAGTGAGGACACTAGTTGCATTACCGGAAATATTAGCACCTCGGTGAGAAATTGAAGAGGATATGTGTTAGTGCATGGTGAGTCTGTATCATGGTCTGATTCCACATAATTCAAGCCTAATAGTGATAGCATCCATAAATATGATGAGATTAATCGAGATAGATAGCCAAATGATTGCAAAGGATGAAACATGGATACTATTGTACAAAGATTGTGTATTGAGTCATAGTGCGTCACTTGAGGACAAACAACGAATTTAAGTTGAGTGGGTTGATATACCGTGGTTTCACGGTATTATTAATACTTTTTCCTTAAGTTTAGTGTGTCCAAAAGTCTTTTTGTGCTAATTTTTATATAAGTTTCTCCTTATTTTCAGGAAATCTGTCCAAAGATGAATGCGGAGGTTTTGAGCGAAGAAATGCAGAAGAGACCACCTACGGAGCTTGTGACAGTTCGCCATGCCTGTGACGGTCCGTAGGTGGCAGCGTAGTGCAGCTGCTGAAGGATGATGAGGAAGTCTGACCAAGTGTGGGGTTACGGAAAGCGTGACAGACCGTCGTAGCCATGACGGTCCGTCCTGCAGGTTCATCATGAAGATCAGAGAAGTCGCCCCAGTACCCATATTCCAAGAGTTCAAGTGTTTTGGAACGGAGACCCTCGACGTACCGTTGTTCTCGTAACGATCCGTCATACGTGTCGTCGAGGGTAATGAAGAGAGCAGCAGAAGAAACTTGAAAAGTATGGGACGACGGAGTCCACGACGGCCCGTCATGACCATGACGTCCCGTCGCGAGGTCCGTCGACCTTGCCGTGTTTTGACAGATTTCCAGCAAATAGAGTCATTGTTTAATTAGGTTTTTTTATTTATAAATAGTCGGAAAAACCTTGTTTTTGAGGTTAGACGCTGTATTATTAGTTAGGCTTTTGAATATTGTGAGACTCTTGATTATTTTGTATACTCTTTGAGAGGTTATTGATTATCTTGAGACTTTTATCATTGATTGTTGGTGACTTTTGCTGATTAATCAAGTGAACTTTCGGATTTTACTCTTTCTCATCAAAGTAAGTGCATGAATTCTTCTATCACATATCTGAATATTTTAATTATGACTATGGGTAACTAAACTCAATAACTAGGTTTATGAGAACCATAGGCTAATAATGAGGTAAAACCTAACTAAAATAACATTCTAGAATAGTGTCTTGCATGTATTGATAATTCTTTTGTTTAGAAGTCTTTTTAACGGATGGTCAACGTTAGAACTCGCCTTAATGCTACTTGCCGGACCAAGGAGGTAGATAATAGGAAAAGAATTATCAATATAGATTTAGTGTATACTATCTAATAGGATAGTATTGATTGGTACGAGGCAATAACTTAGTCAAATATCGAATATGATGCTTAATATGAGGTAAAGATAAGGGTTAGGATAGCAACACATGTAGCCGGACCAAGGTGCGAAGTGACATTTTCTAGATGCCAGACAAAGGATTTAGAAATACATAACTTATCACTTTGCAAGCAAGATACTAGTTGGGTTATTTACTTGACACGACCGCTTTACTTCTTATTTGAGAAGTAAGTTTGAGTGTATCAGTTTTCCATATAATGAAATTAGAGTATGTGAGTTTATTCCTTATTCTTGGGTATTGCAACTTAAAAGAACATATATTTCCTTCATGGTGATAAACTACTTTTTAGTTGAAAATCCCAAAAGGCATGAAACTGTTCAGTATAGCTAACCATTTGAGATTTTTTTTTCTTCAATCTGCAGAATGGATGTTCGAATTGTTTTAACCTTTATATGTGACTTGTGCACTTCTCCACATTTGTTTAAGTCAATGTTGATTTGCTACTATTTACTAAATTCAAAAAAATAATAATCTCGGAGCATGAGTTCTTTATAATATATGTTATCCCCGACTGTCTAAGCTAATGGTTCAATGTGTGTTGATATTATTGTACCAACTAATGGCTTTTGAATATCACAGTAATATTATTTTCTTATGTAGGATAATTTAGTCTAATTCTTCATCTTGTTTTCTAATTCAATTGCAATTAGGGTGGAATTATCTTGGTGTTACTATTCTTGAAATTCTCTAAGATTGACGATTTTCTCCCTTTGCTTAAAACTATAGTCTTCACTTCTTCAGGAAGTAGTAGTTTTAAGTTGTAAATTTTGCTTAGTTTAATATGTTTCCTTTATTATTTTACCCAATTTTTAGTTAAATCTTTGTCCTTGTGTTGCCAGTATTTGTAGTGTTGCTATGCCCTCAAGTGTGGTGGCCAACAAATTTGTTTGTTAGAGAATAGAAATTAGATTTTTTCATATTAGTCGAAGTAATGGTTGAATGTGTTTTACACATGATTAAAGAGGGCATTTCTTCCTTGTGTTTTCTCTTGCAGTGAGCTTATTCCAAAATCAATAAATAATATTACCATTATAAGTGATTTGATCATTGACTCATCATATTATGGTATAATTGTTTGAGTGTTTATTTGCTTAGTATTCATACAGTTAAGCATTCTAAAATTTAATGTGTTTTGACTATTGCGTTTCCGTTTAGCTATTGAGAGGCAATTGAACTTATTATTATCCTACATGCTTAATCTTTTAGTTGGTTTCATTATGATTAACAATTAATGTTTATCTCTTTTCCTCGCATGAACGTTCTGTCTGAGTCCATATTTGGGACTCCCTCTTTCCTCACATATTTGAGTTGAGCAATAAAGGTTCGATTTTGCTTTTCCTATCTCTCGAGTCAGCCCTTTGTATATTCGAAAGCAGTTACAGGTTCGGAGACACAACAAACAACTTCAAATCAGTTGATAAATGTTCAAGAGCCGGAGAAACAAGTTGTATACAACGTTTATAAACTGATATACAGGTTCATGACAGAAAATATGCAGACAAAAATGTGAAATATAGAGATGAGGTAAAATGCAGGTGTTCAAAAGTAGGAGATACAGGCAGAGAGCTGATATATACGTCAATATACACCGATATACAGTCTATGTATACAAAAGCGGGATTGGGTTAAAACTCATAAATTGCAGCGAAATTGGCCCAAGAAAAGGCCCAATTTCATTGTCTCTTTCACTCTCTTAATTATTTTGATTATGTTGACTAATTTCATTTAACTCTAACTTTAGAATTGATAATTAACTTACTTAAATCCCCAAAAGATGAATTATTTTTTATGTTGGCTTACTATATAAACATCTTTTACAATAATTTATTTTTATGTCAAGTATATGAGTAAAATTAATATCTTTAGTACAGTCAAACCTATGTTCTTAAAAGATATATATTCTTTAATGATTTTCGCTTAGCCATTTTATTAATTTAAAATATTATTTTAAGTTAGACGAATGTTTTATTCTTCCATTAATTAAAAAATGTGTTTTCATTCTTAAATTAATGAATTTGGTTTGAGTTATTATCTTTTTAAAATGATGAAAAAATAAAAAAATTTATACTTTGATTAAATTCTATTTACTTATAATAATAACAAAAAAAAAATAAAAAATAAACCTAAGTCATAGGATAACCGCTTGTTAGCGGGTACTTCAAATGCCTTAAAAACCTTCTTGAAGCATAAATAAGAACCTCTTACCCGTATTCTCTAAACTTATTAAAATTTAATCTGTTTAAATCATTTTGAATCAAGTTTTCTCAATTTCTTAAAAAATTAAGTGGCGACTTTTCTAAATATTCTTCTAAATCGTTTTATACTTAGAACATTTCAAAAAGTGATTTTTCTAAGGATAGATAAATTATGGCATAATAGAAATGGCGACTCTGCTGGGGAATTAATAGGTTCTAACCACAATAGACTTAGGTTAATTATTAATGTTTTTGGCATATGCTTATTTGTTTGCTTATATTACATGCCTAATGCCTTATTTTTATGCTTATGTGATATAAACTGTTTATCAGTTATTATTTTCATCAATTGTATATTTATATTGCTTTATAAACTGTCATTCCGTTCATATTTCTCCACTTATTGAAAATTCACACTATCACACGTACACGCGAGGTGTGCTTTGTGCACCCGCAAACTTCTTTTTAAGTTCCTAAAGTTAGGAGAGTTGGTATATGCGCGGGGTGTCCGGATCTTTTTCCACGTAACCGCGTAGCCTTCTCACTCGAGTTGTCCACTCGGGAACCTTGTGTCCAGAAAATCCAAATCTTAGAAAACATAAGATAGAGCTAAACCACCCCTCAATTTAAGTCATGCATGCATATGCCTTTGATTGATCGATCAAGGGTATCGATTCAACATTTAAGAAGTCCACCCTTACGTCAATGGGTTTCACGACCCAACGACCAACGAACATATTTTGTGCAACGTGATAATGATAGATGGATCCAAGCCTAAATTTGACATAGTAAGTTTGGATGCAAATTTGCAGATGAATTCAGTCCCTCAAGTGCCCAAAATTAGGATGGTCGAGGGTTTTCCGTACAAATTGAAAACCTGGTGGGAGAATTTGACTCCAAGTGAAAAATTATCAATTGCAAAAAGGTTGGGGTTCCTCCCTATGTTATTTAAGTTTAACCCAGACAAACATATGATTAGAGTGTTGATTCAGTTTTGGGATCAAGACCGTGTTGTGTTCACGTTCAAAGACTTTGAACTAACACCTACGTTGGAGGAAATATATTATTTTACTAGTTTGAAGTGTCGAGGAAAAGGTCAAAATATTCCTCACAGTCAATCAGGTAAGAAATTTCTTCGCTACTTAGGACTGAAAAATGAAAAGAAACTTCGATGCTTCGAACATAATTGGGTTTCTCTAGATTACTTATATGAAAGGTATGGACGCTCAAATAGTTACAAAGTGTTTAGGAAGGAATTCTCTTGCACTCTTGTTAATTGGCAAGCTAGACGCCCTATCGCATTTATTGTGGCTTTACTAGGAACTTTAGTGTTTCCACGAGAACATGGTCATATCAGCACATGCATATGTTCAGTGGCTCGTGTGCTTTTTGAAGGTGTTAATGGCGAAGAGCTCACTCTAGTTCCCATGATTTTAGCAGAAATATTTCGAGCTCTTGGGAAATGTAAGAGAGGGGAAGCAAACTTCTTTGAAGGTTGCAACTTTCTTTTACAAGTGTGGGCACTGGAACATTTTCACAAGCGTAAAAATATGGATGACATATGCTTTAGCAACGTAAATCATATTGACATTTTTTTCGACAGGACAAAAATGTTTGTATCTCCGGTTGGTACTGATGATTGGTATGAATATCTGACGTCCTGCACCAGTGACCAATTTCAGTGGAAATATCCATTACCCTCGCATTCCCTGGCATATATCATATGCAAGAGGTCCTACTATATCAAGCTTATTGGGTTAAAAGGTCTCCAACCTTATGCTCCGATGCACGTACTTCAACAATTTGGTCGAGCACAAGTAATCCCTCTTCGAGCCAACATGAGTGTTTCTGAAGTTTCCTTCGGACCAATTTTCGAAGTTCTTAGAGCCAGAGAGATACTTCATGAAATGAACAATATTCTCACGATGGATATAGGAAAGGGTCCCGAAAGAGATATTCCGAAATATCAGGTGTGGCTTCGAGAAGATCGCAACAGCATGAGTCTAGAAGGCGAACAAGGTTTTGAGGGTATTAGGACGACGATCTGGATAAGGCATTCTCATCTCGGAACGAAAGCGGTCACCCCTGAAATGTGGGCACAAATGGAAAGTATAATGCAATATTTGGATAATGCTAGAGCAGGGCCTAACAACGTGGAAGCGTCATCATCACTTCCTCCACCGGCGTGATTGATAACAACATTCAAGCTGAATCTTAGATTTTTCCTTATTTTGTGTCATTTTTATGTTGTACCATTTTATTGGTATTTAATGCTTATTTTGTCTTTGTGCTCCAAACTCGAGTTATCACAAATTAATGGCTTGGATCAATCTATCATAATCACATTATGTTTGACGTTTAGGCCTACCTTTGGCATAAAAAGGTCACAAATCTAGGACGCGATATAAATTATTTGTGTACTGCTTGATATAATTGTTGTGTGTTGCTATGTGATGTTTTGTCTAAAGCAGAATTAATTCACTATTATTTTTAGAGCACCCTAAGCATATATAAAAATTCACAACAATAAAGTCAGTCCAAATCATTCTTGAAGTGTCATTCGAGTTTCTCAGAAATATATACCCATTAACTCCAAATTTCTTAAATTTTTATTCATCCATCAGAGGAAGGTCAATTTGCTAGAATGTCCAAAAAAGACGTCAACGCACCAATCTCACCCAGTGCTTCGGTTAGTGACAGAGAAACTAAAGAGTTAATGGTCCAAAAATTTATCAAGACTAAAGAGAGGATAGTTGCAGCCAAAAAGAGACTTGCAGTACTGGACCAAACCGAATGGACGCTATGAGAGAGAATTATTGAGGTTGACATGGAAACAACCTCAGTCAAAAGAAAGATTGCAAAAATCAATCAAGAGATAATTTATATCACTAAAGCAACTGCAAGGATCCCCGAAATTGAACGAGCCATTAAAAGATAAATTTTGGGAATGCTTCTTCCATGAGAGGAAAAGGAAAAACAAAAGCAGGTTCAGATGATGAGAGCCTTGGATCGTCACCCTACTGTTGAAAGAGAAATAAAGATGTTTGGGGTAGATTTAGGTTCATGTAGCGTACCTCCTATGTTTAAGTTTATTTGTAATCAAGAAATACGTGAGACTTGAGCCCATAAAAGGGCACGTAAGAAGATCTTATCGAGCCTAGTCTCTCTATCAATTTCGGGAAGAGTAGGTTTAAGTTATCTTATATAATTTGAACTACGTCAGGGACTGATTTCCTTGGTGGATATGTAGGCAGCCTACTTAAGGCTCGGTCCCTATATTTTTTATTTTTATTCTCCATTTTAGTGAAAGATTCTGAGAATTTCATGAGTGGAACAATTTAACAGCATTCTATGCAAGTCGACCTTCCTAATTCTATCACAGAAAGATTCATTTCCATTAGAGTACTTCCGTTCACCCAAAATATTTCCGTGGATTAATCTACTTGAAGGAAAATGGCACTTATGTGTTTATTTATTTATTTATTTTTTTTGTATCAATTTATTTGCACATCTCGTTAAAAACAAAGAATAACATATGTGTCTTTTGAGTGATTTTTCTCTACAGGTAAACACTGATCCGTGTTGAAGTCAAACTGGCAGACCATCCCTACTTTACAAGATCTAAAGCAATCATACCATCCTTCCCTGATCACTCTTTGGATAAAGGCAAAATCAAAATGATTGGTACTTCTGAAGAAACGGGAATAGTCGATGTGACCATCAGAAATGCTAAACTCACTGATCAGAGTGAGTTGATCTCTCAATTAATGCAACGAATTACCGATATGCAAGAAGAGCTTCAACAAACCAAAGATTTGGCCAAACTGGCCATTGCATCGAATGAACCACCCCTTGAAACTAGAAGACCTCCTCATTTTCCATCGTTAAGTTCTCCGTTACCCAACTACTTCCCGATCCATACCACAAGACCCATCACTTCCACTCCTAATCCTCATACCATTGACTTAACTGTATCCAACGCTCCTTACGCAAACACTTCCTACCAAACACCACCAGCAATACCAAATCAGAACCAAGCACCTAACACTTATCACTCCCAAAATTTCACGCCAACCTACCAAATCCCACCCTCAGTCTCCAATAATCCACGTGTTTTGCCTAACCAACCGACATAACCTTCCGTAACATTTCAAATTCCACCAGCCTACACAAACCCTGAACCATGTCCTAGATTTCCTGTTCAACGGAGCTGGATCACTATGAAGATATAGAAAAGGAGTGGAGGCTCAGAGAAGAAAAGCGTGAACAAGAAATGAATGTCATGAAGGAGGCCATCTCTGAAGCAGTTAAAAGTGTTCAAACTTCAAGGAAAAACACAGGACTTGAGTATGATGACCTTTGCGTGCACCCTGATTTGGAAATACCCGAAGGTTAAAAAATTCCAAAATTTGAAACCTTCAATGGTATTGGCTATCTCATGGCTCACCTGCGAGCTTATTGTGACAAACTTGTGGGTATTGGAAAAAATGATGCATTAATTATGAGGTTGTTTAGTCGAAGCCTAAGTGGGGAGGCGTTAGAATGGTTCACGTCTCAATAACTCTGTCAGTGGTCTACATGGGGGCTCTAGCCAAAGATTTTTTGGAAAGATTCTAGTTTAATGTCGAAGCAGTCCCTGATAGATACTATTTGGAAAAAATCAAGCAAAAGACCACGGAGGACTATCCTGAATATGCGTGTCGTTGTGATGACTGAAAACGAAATAACCTATGCTTTTATTTGAGCTCAAGAGCCCGAGTATTATGAAAAGATGTTGCCTATGATGGGACAAAACTTTTCAGAGCTGATCAAAATGGGAGAAGCCATAGAGGATGGACTCAAATCTGGGAAGGTTACAAGTCTCACTACTTTGCAGGCCGCCAACAAATCCTCATCATCCATGGCCGCAGGATTTGCTAGGAAAAAGAAAGAGGATGTCTCGTTGTATCTTTTAGCCCAAGGTCAAGGAAACAAAGGTATTTTTGGTTTGGTTTTGCCATTGGAAACACCCACCGATTCTACACCATTAATAATTACCAACCACCTCCACAAGCTCCACTTCCAATCTACTATGCACAACAGAAATATTAACCATCACCACCTATCTACCAAAATCAACCACCAACCTACCAAAACACACCACCAAATCACCAAACCACTGTACCAGCCTACCAAAGTCCTGGATAAAACAACCCAAATACCAATAATTTACACCGCCCTAACCTAGAAAGAAAGCCTCCCAGAGTTTTCACTCCTTTGGCAAAAACACGTACCCAACTCTTTGAGCGTTTGAGAGCAGCTGGATTGATCCAACCAGTAGACACAAGGACAATTAATCCCACAACAAAGTTCATTCGAGCGGATTAATGATGCGCTTAGCATTCTGGAGGAGCAGGACATGTTACAGAAGGGTGTAACAATTTAAAACATAAGATTCAAGATCTGATCGATAATAGAGTCATCACTCTTCAGGCCCCTTCCCCCAATGTGAATTTTAACCCATTACCGAATCATGGGGAAGCGACCATCAATATGATTGAAAGTGACAAAGATTGGCTTGCTAATGGGACCGTCGGTAAAACAAATGTCCAACTCACTCATACCAACAGTGACGTCTTTTACAATAAAGGCTCATCCAGAGTTTGTTGTAATAATCGCACCTAATCAGGCATTTGCTTTGGCAAAGTAAAGAAACAACGAGCAGTCAAAAGAAAGTTCATTGTCGAGGCGGCTACATCTCAAGGGATGACACGTTCTGGAAGATGCTATGTTCCGGAAGAGTTAGATCAAGAAACACGAAGAAAGGAGAACCAAAAAAGGCCGATCACAGAAGGTGAGGCTGAAGAGTTTTGGCGAAGAATGCATCCTAAGGAGTATTCCATTGTCAAGAATTTGGAGAAAACTTGGGCTCTATTGATGAGTTCTGAGTACCATTTAAAAACATTGTTGAAGGTACTCGATGAAGCATATGTACCGACGGGAACAAGTGGTGATAATCTGGCAACTATGGTTAGTCATGTCATTGGGAGTCACCAAATCTCTTTTCGAGAAGAGGAGTTACCAATTGAGGGAATGATGCACAACCGTGCCTTGTATATAACTTTGAAATGCAGGGACAAGTGTGTAGCTCGAGTATTGATTGATAATGGTTCAGGGCTCAATATTTGCCCGTTATCAACCCTTACTCAGCTAAATCATGATGTTGAAAAAATATGTCAAAGTCACATGAATGTAAGGCCGTTTGATGGTTAGCAAAGAGAGACCATGAGGGAGGTAGACTTGTGTATTCAAATGGGGCCTACATAATTTGTCACTGAATTCCAAGTGATGGGTATATCCACAAGTTACAATATGTTGCTAGCAAGACCGTGGATCCATGCGGCCGGAGCAGTTCTATCCACATTACATCAAATCTTGAAGTTCATCTGGGAGGACCATGAAATTGTCATTCATAGTGAAGGGAGTAATTGTAGTTACCCTGGATTCTCTGTTCCCGTTATTGACGATTCATCTCAAGGTACTGACTTTCACATGGTGGAGATAATGAATGCTGCTTTTGAATATATAACACCTCAAAAACAAATGTCGTCTGTGTATAAAGTGCTTGCCATAACCATGCTAAGAAGCAATTTTGAGCCTGGACATGGGTTGGGCAAGAATTTGGATGGCATATCCGAACCTCTTCCTATCCCACTTCAAAATTTCCGCATTGGCGTTGGTTATACCCCAACAAAGGTGGAATTATTCGAAGCAGAAGAAGGAAGAAACATGGCCTTGATATACCAAATCCTATTCCAGAATTGTACCAGTTATTTGTGGCTAAAGCTTTAGAGTCCTAGAGTGATGGTCTAGTGGAAGGGATGGGACGATTGTTTGATGAAGGAGATTGTGCTGTGATCTTGGAAGAATGCACTGCGACACCCACCATCCGAGATGCCAAACCTGAAGAGATGCTACAGAATTGGGTGGCCACTCCACTTATGATTCATCGAATTGCTTGGTAGACAAAGACAAGATTTGAAGTTTTATTTTTGAAAATCGGTGTAGTTCGTACGAGGTCCGAAACACCCTTTTATGTCATGTTATTTTCATCATAATATTTAAAAAGTAAATGACTCACGTTGACATGATTCATGATCAAAGTTTGTACGCCTTTTTTTCAAATGAAAAACCTCGTTTTTTTTATCTTGCCTTTGCAAATTACTTTCTAATATATACATTTAAATTCTTTCTATCTAACATGATTGCTTTATTTTCTTTTCAGTAAAAATGAATCTAAACTTGCCAATATCATGACATGTCATGAACACGATGAACTAAGTAAAGTCAATGAACATGAATGTGAAGAATATATGTGGAAATTATGATGCCTGAACACCTTACTGACGACTTGAGGAACCTTGCAGATAATAAAAATACCAACCTGGACGAGACAGAGATAGTCAACTTAGGAGATGACGAGTCGGTTAGAGAAACCTGAGTCAGTATCCATTTGACAGCAATAGAAAAGGAAAAATTGGTCGAGCTGATCAAACAATACATCGATGTGTTTGCCTGGTCTTATGATGATATACCAGGATTAAGCACTTATATTGTTTCCCATAGGTTTCCTATCAATTCAGAGTTATGTCCGGTAAAGAAGAAAACCAGAAAGTTCAAACCTGATCTAAGTTTAAGAATAAAGGAAGAGGTCATGAACCAGATTGAATCGAAGGTTGTCGAAGTGACTAAGTATCCCACTTGGTTATCTAACATTGTTCCAGTAGTGAAGAAAGATGGAAAGATTAGGATATGCGTGGATTATCGGGATCTCAACAAAGCAAGTCCAAAAGATAATTTACCGTTGCCAAACATCCATATACTCATTGATACTTGTGCCAAACATGAGTTGCAATCTTTCGTGGATTGTTTTGTGGGATACCATCAGATCTTAATGGATGAAGAAGATGCAGACAAAACAACATTAATCACCCCTTGGGGAGTCTACCATTATCGAGTGTTGTCGTTCGGCCTCAAGAATGCTAGAGCCACTTACATGAGAGTTATGACCACCATATTCCATGATATGATCCACAAAGAAATTGAGGTGTATGTGGACGATGTCATCATAAAATCCCGCGAGAGTTCAGATCATCTGACGCACCTGGAAAAGTTCTTTGACAGGTTATGTAGGTATGATTTGAAGTTGAACCCAGCCAAATGTGCATTTGGAGTACCTGCAGGGAAGTTACTCGGTTTCATAGTTAGTAGAAGAGGTATCGAGCTTGATCCTTCCAAGATCAAGACAATTCAAGACTTGCCTCCTCCAAAGACTAAGAAGGAAGTAATGAGTTTTCTGGGGAGACTGAATTACATCAGTCGATTCATAGCCCAATCAACGGTGATCTGTGAACCCATATTCAAGTTGTTACGAAAGAATGTGCCAACCAAGTGGACCGAAGAATGTCAGAAGGCTTTTGACACTATCAAAAGTTACCTTTCAAATCCGCCAGTATTGGTGCCACCACCCGCGGGTAGTCCTTTGTTATTGTATTTATCCATCTCTGACAATGCATTTGGGTGTGTGTTAGGACAACATGATGAAACTGGAAGAAAAGAGAGAGCTATATACTACTTCAGCAAGAAGTTCACATTGTATGAGGCTCGTTATACCCTCTTAGAGAGAACTTGTTGTGCTTTGACATTGGTTACTCAAAAATTGAGACATTATCTGTCGGCTTATACAACACATCTTATTTAAAGAATGGACCCACTCAAGTACATATTTCAGAAGGCAATGCCCACAGGAAAGCTAGCAAAATGGAAAATGTTGTTGAGTGAGTTTGACATTGTATACATGACTCAGAAAGCAATCAAGGGCCAAGCCTTGGCCGATCACCTTGCTGAAAACCCAGTAGATGAAGGATATGAACCACTTAAAACATATTTCCCTGATGAAGAAGTATTGTTTGTAGGGGAAGACATATCAGAATCATATCCTGGTTGGAGAATGTTCTTTGATGGAGCAGTTAACTCTAGAGGATCAGGAATTGGAGCAGTATTGATATCTTAATCAGGACAACATTTTCCAGCAACAGCGAAGCTTAGATTTCGATGCACTAATAACATGGCTGAGTACGAAGCTTGTATTCTTGGCATCAGAATGGCTCTTGACATGAACATTCAAGAATTACTGATAATTGGTGATTCAGACTTGTTGATTCATCAAGTTCAAGGAGAATGAGACGTGAAGAATCCTAAAATCTTAGCTTACGTACAACTGGTACGGAGGTTATGTAAAAGATTTAGGAAGACCGAGTTCAGACACACCCCGAAAATACAAAATGAGTTTGATGATGCTCTCATAACCATATCCTCCATGATACACCACCCGAAAAAGAGTTACATTGACCCACTTGAGATAGATTTAAAAGAACAACCAACGCATTGTTTACATGTGAAAAGGAATCGGATGGAAATCCATGGTATATCGATGTTAAAAGGTACTTAGAAGCTGGCGAATACCCTGAAAAAGCAACAAGCAGCCAAATGAAAACAATTCGAAGAATGACAAACAACTTCTTTTTGAATGGGGAGATTCTTTATAGGAGGACTCCTGATCTGCGATCACTACGATGTGTGGATGTTGTAGAAGCCACAAAATTTCTTGAAGAAGTGCACGCTGGAGTGTGCGGGACACATATGAATGGGTTTACATTAGCAAAGAAAATCTTAAGGGCAGGATACTTCTGGATGACTATGGAAAATGATTGTGTTCGATTTGTCCAAAGATGTCATAAATGTCAGGTACATGGAGATCTGATCAAAGTACCTCATCACAAGCTCAATGCAATGAGTTCTCCTTGGCCATTTGCAGCATGGGGCATGGATGTTATTGGACCAATTGAGCCTGCTGCCTCCAATGGTCATAGGTTTATTTTGGTCGCCATTGATTATTTCACGAAGTGGGTCGAAACTTCTTCCTATAAAGCTGTGACGAAGAAAGTTGTGACTGATTTTGTTCGCAATAATTTGATGTGTCGTTTTGGATTTCCTGAGTCTCTCATCACGGACAATGGTGCAAATCTTAACAGTCACTTGATGAAAGAGATATGTGAACAATTCCAAATTATCCACCGTAATTCAACGGCATATCGTCCTCAAATGAATGGAGCTGAGGAAGCTGCCAATAAGAACATCAAGAGGATATTTAGAAAGATGATTGACAATTACAAATGTTGGCATGAAAATTTTCCTTATGCCTTGCTAGGTTATCGCACCACAATTCAAACTTCAACTGGAGAAACTCTGTATTTGTTAGTATACGGAACAGAGGTAGTGATACCGGTTGAAGTTGAGATACCGTCTTTGAGGATTATTCAGGAAGCTTGATTGAGCGATGACGAATGGGTTCGTGATCGATATGAGTATTTAACATTGATTGATGAGAAAAGAATGAGTGCCGTTTGTCACGGCCAGTTGTATAAACAGTGAATGATTCGTGCTTTCAAAAAAAAGTAAGAGTTTGAACATTTGAGATAGGTCAATTGGTGTTGAAGCGCATTTTCCCTCATCAAGAGGAATATAAAGGGAAATTTGCACCTAACTGGCAAGGACCTTATGTTGTCCACAAAGTACTGTAATGAGGAGCTTTGGTCCTAGCAGAGATAGACGGTAGAGTATGGAGAAAAAATATCAATTCAGATGCCGTCAAGAGATATTACATTTGAAGAATGTTATTTCTTTCCTTTATTTCCTTGTAATCGCAATTTGTTCGTAATGTTTGTCGCATTAATCTTTTGGACATTCCTTCTGTACTTGAACTACGTTCGACCTGAATTCTGAAAAAATGAGATACGTAGGCGGCCTATGTCGGCCTCGGTCGTTTTCTTATCAAAATTTCTTATTCATTGTAACCATCGATAGGGGAACTACGTTTGACCTAACTCCCGCCTCAACGGGATACGTAGGCGCCACAAGGGTTCGGTCATATTCCCAATAAGATTTCCAATTCCCTTCATAATGGAAACAGGGACAAAATTTTTGAGAGGATCTAAAAAATTCTACACGAAGAGTTCTTTCTTACAAACAAAGGTCAAAGATCATTTCAAAATACCCCATTAGGGTATGATTTTGAAGAAATATAAAAAAAATTGCAATATCATGACCTTTGTGATTACCATCAAATTTCTTTTAAACATTTAACAGGACATAATTTTTGAGGAAGGCCTAAAAATTCCATCAAGGGTAGTCGGAACGTCAGAGTCAACTTCAAGTAGTTCAATATGACATATTTACAAGGAGTTCTGAAATTCCAGCAAGATACCTATCATGACAGAATCCGAGACAAAGGGTTTTGTTTGTGTCGTGCATGTCGTGACAATTAATTGGCAGAGATTTTCTTTAAAACTAGTCTTTTGTCTATAGTGATTCGTAGGGTCAACCAAACTTCAAAAGATAACAAGATAAGAAGCAAGACGATTAGAAGAAATCAACACAGATCAGTGTCTAAAACTAACATTGTTTTTGTGGATGCAGGAATAAATAAGATCATCAAAGATAATTTATTTATCAACCAACTATTTCGAGAGAGCCTATCAGCAAATATTTGATTATGAGTGAAACATATCTACTTGACCAAAGAATACAACATTCATAGTCAAATCCATTGTATTCAAATTGCCGAGAGGGCCATTCATAGTCAAACTGCCGAGAGAGTCATTCATATTCAAATGCCAAGAAGGCCATTGTATTCAAATGCCGAGTGGACCATTCATATTCAAACAGCCGAGAGGTCCATTGTATTCAAGTGACGAGAGGGAAATTCATATTTAAATGCCAAGAAGGCCATGCATATTAAATTGCCGAGAGGGCCATTCATATTCAACCGCCGAGAGGGCCATTCATATTCAAATGCCAAGAAGGCCATGAATATTCAAATTGCCGAGAGGGCCATTCATATTCAAACGCCGAGAGGGCCATTCATATTCAAACTACCGAGAGGGCCATTCATATTCAAACGTCGAGATGGCCATTCATATTCAAATGCCAAGAAGGCCATGCATATTAAATTGCCGAGAAATCCATTCATATTCAAATGCCAAGAAGGCCATACATATTCAAACTGTTGAGAGGGCCATTCATATTCAAACGCCGAAGGCCATTCATATTCAAACTGCCGAGAGGGCCATTCATATTCAAACGTCGAGAGGGCCATTCATATTCAAACTGCCGACATGGACGTTCATATTAAATTGCCGAGAGGGCCATTCATATTAAAATGCCAAGAAGGCCATTGTATTCAAATGCCGAGATGGCCATTAATATTCAAACGCCGAGAGGGCCATTCATATTCAACTGCCGAGAGGGCCATTCATATTCAAATGCCAAGAAGGACATTGTATCCAAACCGCCGAGAAGACCATTCATATTCAAACTGCCGAGAGGGCCATTCATATTCAAATGATAAGAAGGCCATGCATATTCAAACAGCCAAGAAGGCCATTGCATTCAAGATGCCGAGAAGGCCATTCATATTCCAACCGCCGAGAGGGCCCTTTATACTCAAACTGCCGAGAGGGCCATCATATTCAAACGCCGAGAGGGCAATTCATATTCAAACACCGAGAGGGTCATTCATATTTAAACTGCCGAGAGGGCCATTAATATTCAAATACCAAGAAGCCCATGCATATTCAAACTTCCAAGAAGGACATTAAATTCAAGACGTCGAGAGGGCCATTCATATTCCAACCGCTTAGAGGGCCATTCATATTGAAACTGCCGAGAGGGCCATCACATTTAAACGCCAAGAGGGCCATTCATATTCAAACTGCCGAGAGGGCCATTCATATTCAAATGCGAAGAGGGCCATTCATATTCAAACTGCCGAGAGGGCCATTCATATTCAAATGCCAAGAAGGTCATTGTATTCAAGCGCCGAGAGGGTCATCATATTTAAACGCCGAGAGGGCCATTCATATTCAAACTGCCGAGAGGGCCATTTATATTAATTCCCACTCTTCTTACTTTCAGTGATCCAGCCCAATTCTCTACAAGTTTTTTTAGAGTCAATTTCCTCTCTTTGTTATCTCATTCCAGCAGCCCAACTCCTCCCAGGCTCAATTCTTTTCCAAACTATTTCAGCAGCCCACTTCTCATTCCATTTTCCCCCTTAGTACCCGACCCGATTCCACCTTGTTTCTTCTTCACGTTGAAATTCCAGAAAATTGGGGAAGAAATCCAGTACGCCAACGTCTTCTTCCCCATATATCAAGCAACAAATCATGATCGACCGAACCTGAAAATCGGTGAACAGTACCATCCCATCACCATCGCCTGTATTTCCAGCGAGAAGTGGCATTAAACAATACCCTTTGTACGTCTTATTCTTTTCCTCAAACTCGGATGGTTCTAGCTCCAAACGGCGCCTACAGTACCATCGTCGTCCTTCTCCTCCCTTTTCTCACTTTTGCGGATTTTCAGAATGAAGATACAAATCCCCCATGCCTTTTACTGTTGATCTTGGAAAGAAGCAAAAAAAAAATAATTTCAAATTCTTTCTTTCAAAATTTCCCACCAAAATTTCAATGTTCTTCCCCTATAAATAGTTTCCGTGCTCAAGGAATTTGGGAGAGGCTCGGGAGTTGAGTTTTGAAGCGATAATTACTTTACACTACAAAGTTTCAAGCGAATCTCTAAAATATAGTTTACAACTGGTTTTAAACTTCTTGGCTGTCTATTTGTACTTGAATCTTGTGGTAGAAGAATCATTGCTCTCAAGATCATTGCCGTCTCGAGTTCGCTGCTCCGAGAAAGGTAATTTCAATTCCTCTCTTATCTTTCAAGCTGTCCTGTTTTGTTCGATTTTGTATATATATTCAGATTATTGTATTTTTGTAATCTCGCGTGTGCATAATATTATTGTTCTGATTTTGTGGCCATGAGTTTTCCATATAATGAAATTAGAGTATGTGAGTTTATTCCTTATTCTTGGGTATTGCAACTTAAATGAACATATATTTCCTCCATGGTGATAAACTACTTTTTAGTTGGAAATCCCAAAAGGCATGAAACTATTCATTATAGCTAACCCATTTGAGAATTTTTTTTCTTCAATCTGTAGAATGGATGTTCGAATTGTTTTAACATCTATATGTGACTTGTGCACTTCTCCACATTTGTTTAAGTCAATATTGATTTTCTACTATTTACTAAATTCGAAAAAATAATAATCTCGGAGCATGAGTCCTTAATAATATATGCTATCCCCGACTGTCTAAGCTAATGGTTCAATGTGTGTTGATATTATTGTACCAACTAATGACTTTTGAATATCACAGTAATATTATTTTCTAATGTAGGATAATTTCGTCTAATTCTTCATCTTGATTTCTAATTCAATTGCAAATAGGGTGGAATTATCTTGGTGTTACTATTGTTGAAATTCTCTAAGATTGACGATTTTCTCCCTTTGCTTAAAACTATAATCTTCACTTCTTCAGGAAGTAGTAGTTTTAAGTTGTACATTTTTCTTAGTTGAATATGTTGCCTTTATTATTTTAACCAATTTTTAGTTAAATCTCTGTCCTTGTGTTTCCAGTATTTGCAATGTTGCTATGCCCTCAAGTGTGGCGGCCAACAAATTTGTTTGATAGAGAATAGAAAGATTAGATTTTTGCATATTAGTCGAAGTAATGGTTGAATGTGTTTTACACATGATTAATGAGGACATTTCTTCCTTGTGTTTTCTCTTCCAGTGAGCTTATTCTCAAATCAATAAGTATTATTACCATTATAAGTAATTTGATCATTGACTCATCATATTATGGTATAATTGTTTGAATGTTTATTTGCTTATTATTCATACCGTTAAACATTATAAAATTAAATGTGTTTTGACTATTGCGTTTCCGTTTAGCTATTGAGAGGCAATTGAACTTATTATTATCGTACATGCTTAATCATTTTAGTTGGTTTCATTATGATTAACAACTAATGTTTATCTCTTTTCCTCGCATGAACGTTCGGTCCGAGTCCATATTTGGGACTCCCTCTTTCCTCGCATATTTGAGTTGAGCAATAAAGGCTCGATTTTCGCTTTGCCTATCTCTCGAGTCTTCCCTCTATATATTCGGAAGCAGTTACAGGTTCTGGAGACACAACAAACAGCTGCAAATCAGTTGATAAATGTTCAAAAGCCTAAGAAACAAGTTGTATACATGATGTATACAACATTTATAAACTGATATACAGGTTCATGGCAGCAAATATGCAGACACAAATGTGAAATATAGAGATGAGGTAAAATGCAGGTGTTCGGACGCAGGAGATACACGCGGAAAGTTGATATATACGTCAATATACACCGATGTACAGTCTGTTTATACAAAAGCGGGATTGGTTTAAAACCCAAAACTTGCAGCGAAATTGGCCCAAGAAAGGGACCAATTTCATTGTCTCTTTCACTTTCTTAATTATTTTGATTATGTTGACTAATTTCAATTAACTCTAACTTTAGAATTGATAATTAATTTACTTAAATCCCCAAAAGATGAATTATTTTTTTATGTTGGCTTACTATATAAACATATTTTACAATATTTTATTTTTATGTCAAGTATATGAGTAAAATTAAATCTTTAGTTAAGTCAAACCTATGTTCTTAAAAGATATATATTCTTTAATGATTTTTGCTTAGCCATTTTATTATTTTAAAATATTATTTTAAGTTAGGTGAATCTTTTATTCTTTCATTAATTAAAAAATGAGTTTTCATTCTTAAATTAATGAATTTTGTTTGAGTTATTATCTTTTTAAAATGATGAAACAATAAAAATAATTTAGTTTGGTTAAATTCTATTTACTTATAATAATAATAAATAAAAAAAAACTAAGTCATAGGATAACCGCATGTTAGCGGGTGCTTCAAATGCCTTAAAAACCTTCTTGAAACATAAATAGGAACCTCTTACCCGTTTTCTCTAAATTTATTAAGATTTAATCTGTTAAAACCTTTTTAAATCAAGTTTTCTTAATTTCTTATAAAAATTAAGTGACGACTCTTTCTAAATATTTTTCTAAATCTTTTTATACTTAGAACATTTCAAAAAGTTACTTTTCTAAGGATAGATAAATTATGGCATAATAGTACTTAGTATTCATTCATTATTTATTGTATATTGTCATTGCATTAATGACATTTTTCAACATATATGTATAGTATATTAAAGACTGATTTTGCAGAACCCTAGGCCGGACTTTTCTATACTCTACCATTTTTCAAAATGATCAGCAATTTATTGGTTCGTCATGCGTCCAATGGTTGTCGTGAGTTACACTCTAAGTTGTCCCCTTGAGCTCCCTTTCATTCAAAATCACGCTTGGTCAACTAGTTTTAGAGCATTCATAATCTCAATTCATTCTGTATTCGAGTTACAATCTGTTGGAACTACGTTTGACATTAGATTCTGCTTTACGAACGTGGAGTTGAGGCCATTTAAGGGATACGTAAGCTTCATCTTTCCCGTAAGCTTTCGAAATTTTTAAAACAAAAACTGGACAAAATTTTTGTGGAAGTCTCCAAAAATTTTACAATGAAAACAATTGTTAAATACCAGAGGTTTGTTAAAGCTGAAACAGGGGCAAAATTTTTAAGGAATGTCCTCAAAATTTTCACCAAGCTTGTACACAGACTACAGAATTTATTAAGTCTCACTCCGAGTTATTTTGTATATCATTCATTAATTTTTGTACATGATGTCATATTCATTGTATATTTTTTATTTTTATTTATCGTATAAACACTAAAAATAATGTTTCATTGACTTTTTTTAAAGCTAGGTGTTCTACCCTTCAATGTGACTCATTTATTTTTTTTACTTTTTTTATTTTTTCTTTAATAATAATAAAAATTATTAGTTTGGGTGGTCCGCCCTTTAATGTGACTCATTAATTATTAATTTTATTTTTGTTAGTTTTTGTTAAATTTGGTAATCCGCCCTTTGATGTGACTTATTATTTCTTATTTTATTTTTTTTACTTTTTGTTAAATTTAGGTGGTCCGCCCTTAAATGTGACTCACTAATTTTTTTATCCTTGTAAAATTTTCTTTCAATAGTAAATAAAATATTTTTGTTAAATTTGGGTTGCCCTCCTTTCATTGTGGCTCGTTCATTTTTCTTCCCATTATTTTCTTTTCAAAAATTCATTTGTTTTATATATATTTTATGTTATATTTGGAAGAACTACGCAGACCTGATTCTCATCAATGAGATACATAGACAATCCTTATTGGGTTCGATATTCTTTATTCAAAAGATTTTTTTTTAGTTTTTATTCTTTTAACGTTTATACTTTGTAAATTACTTTTGACTTGGTTGGTGCGAACACAGTTCAAGTGTGAATGTTAAAAATAATTAGTATAATTGAGAAGATTAACTTCTTGGTAAACCATAGATTCTTTAGGTAGCTCCCATTGATACTTTCATTACACTTATAAATTCTCTTGCATAAACTCAAGATTAGAACAAAACTAGATTCATTGTTGTGCATTATGTGGAAAGTTTTGAATTAAATTCAATTGTTTTGCATTGTTGATGTCGAATTTGGCCTAAATATAGTTGAGGCAAATTACTGAGTAATGTTTTGATTTGAAAAATGATTGTAGGCCTTCTTTGACCCATTTTATCCTTTCAAAGCCTACCAAATGACATAAATCCTTAGTGTGTTCTACTTTGAGCCTTAAGCCTTTTCTTTGGACAAGAACATCTTAGCCTATACCTTTTCTGAGTACTTACACGCAGTATTCTCTTTTTGTCAAACTTTCTTGAGCGCACTAATGACGTGCAAGTTACAAAAGAAGATTCAAAGTTCAAATTTGTTAAATACAAAAGTTATCAAAGTCCCTGAAAGTCAAGAAAACAAAGAATGACTTCAAAAGAATGAAAAAAAAGAAAAGTATAAAATTTCCTACAAATTCAAGCAAGCAGAATTTCAAGAAAAGAATAAAAACACTCCAAACAAAAGGGAGAAAATTCAAAAAAGGAAAAACTCAGAGAAACAAAGTTTAGTAAAAAGTGCAAAAGGAAGGGACAACAAAGATAATCAAAAGCGAAAAGTGTAACAAATGTTGAAAGCATCTATTTAGTGCAATGCTCAAAAACGTAATAAGTCACTTTTATCCCAAATAACTATCCTACCCGTCCCTAATCCTACATTACAATCTATTAACAATCCCTACATGATTTCAATTCAAATGTTCTCACGTTAGTGGAGATTTACATGAAGGTCAAGCATATGGTATCACAACTGCATGCGTTGAACATTATTTTGAGTGTGAGTGTGTTTTTTCATATGATCCCAAATCAAAACATTTAAATGTGCGCAAATTAAAAATTTCTTTCTTGTGAGGTCACTTGAAACATGATGTTAGGTCTAGTTCAAAGACTTTGTATGAAGCAAGATGAACAAATCTTGTCGTTACTTAAGTACATTTGAGGTACCACTTGAATCTATAGGAATTCCTCGAAATCAATCTGTAATGACTTGAAAGGTCATTTTTGTATTTTTTATTTTCCCCAATAGCGTGAGACAATAGATTTGGTCAAATTTTTTTCTTTTTCTCTCTTTGAATAATAATTTAACATAGTTAAATATCACTTAACATATTTCAAAATATATGGGTGGAGTGGTATAGGACACTTGATAAAATTGGAACAATACTTAAAATATTGGCATGGCCTCTGGTTAAGGATGACACATACAAATTGAGTTACATAGCTGGATTCAAAATTCAAGTTTTTCATGGTGAGTTTAGGTTTGTGGTTGTGTGATTTGACAAGGTATGAATTGGTAAGGTGAGAATGATAAATCACATTGGGTATAAAGCATTGGGAAGACTTTAAAAAAAATTGAGTAGTAAATTGGTTACTTTTGATTGTTATACCAAAGGAATGGTTTTAGTTAAAGTTTTTATTTAGAGGATAAGGTAAAAATGTCATGGGTTGTTGGACAAAGAATAAGATTTGTAAGTGAGTTAGCAAAAATAAATAAATAAATAAATAAACGAATAAAATTTTGATGTATTGAAGAGTTCAAGGTATTATAAATTTATGTAATGGGAAAAAATTAAGAAAAGTGAAGGAATAAGACCTCTCGTATAAGCCCTTGGTTTGTAGTTGGAGAATTTATTGATTTTTTGTATCTATGATTTTAGATATGATTGTGAAATATGAAAAAGTAAAGACTTACTAGGAATTATCATCACCTTTTCTAAAGATTGTTTTTTGTTTGGGTGACAAGTAATGATGTGGGGAAGATTATATGTGGTTATGTCGAGCTAGACTGTTCAATTTATGATAGGTAACTTATTAATGTTCAATGGTGTTGACCTACAATTTTACATGATTAATGGGGATTTCGAGGAAATTTAAACTACTTTATTGATGGGATGATACAAGCTGTCATGATGTGTTACATAGGCATTTGATAGTGAGTAGGGGTTATGAGCTTATAGTATACCAAATTATTGGAGCGAACAAGAATTTCTTAAGTGCTTGTATGATGTATATGATGGTTGTGAATGTTAGTTTAAATTTGAACATCTGAAAATCTTAGATTTTGATGTAATTCTTGTATTGATTAGTTATCTTCTTAACATGCAATTTTAAATTGCCATACCAAGACAATTACTTTAGCTATGCCTGGAATTCCTATAGTAGAATGGAGAGGTTCTCTTAGTCACCCTCCTAAGGGTGTGATATCATTTTTAAGGCTCATCAGTTAGTAACAGAGAGGATGTTTGGCTTACTTGGCACACATTCGAGATACTAGTGTTGAGACTCCTATGCTTGAGTATTATTCCAGTGGTGAGTGAATTTTCAGAGGTATTCCCGACCGGTTTTCCAGTTCTTCTACCAGATCGTGATATTGATATTTGTATTCATGTTGAGCCAGGCACTCAGCCTATTTCCATTCCTCTTTATCGTATGGCACAACCTGTATTGAAAGATTTGAAGGAGCAGTTGCAGAATTTGTTAAGCAAAGGTTTTATTAGACAGAGTGTATCTCCTAGGGGTGCTCCAGTGTTATTTGTGAAGAAGAAAGATGGATCTTTGCGTATGTGTATTGACTATCGACAGTTGAACGAGGTAACCATCAAAAATAAATACCCAATACCTCATATTTATGACTTATTTAATAAATTGCAGGGTGCTTCAGTTTTCTCCAAGATTGATTTGAGATCAAGCTATCATCAGTTGAAGATTAGTGCGGAGGATATCCCTAAGACAACTTTTCGAAAACGTTATGGCCATTATGAGTTTTTGGTGATGTCTTTTGGATTGACTAATGCCCCTAAAACTTTTATGGACTTGATGAATGGAGTATTCAGACCGTATTTGGATTCCTTTGTTGTTGTATTCAATGATGATATATTGATATACTCACACAGTAAGGAGGAACATGAGCATCATTTGAGGATTGTGCTTGGTATTCTAAAGGAGAAAAAGCTTTATGCAAAGTTTTCAAAGTGTGAGTTTTGGCTTAGTTCTGTAGCATTCTTCGAACATGTAGTGTCTAAGGATGGTATCATGGTGGATCCTAAGAAGATTTAGGCATCTAGAGATTGGGTCAGACCTGCTTCAGTTACTGAGATTCGCAGTTTCTTAGGCCTTGCACATTATTATCGGTGATTCGTTAAGGTTTTCTCATCCATTGCATCTCCATTAACTAGATTGACACAAAAGGAAGTGACTTTTTAGTGGTCTGACGAGTGTGAGGTTAGTTTCCAAATGCTCAAGACTTTATTAACTACTGCTCTGATTTTGACTCTACCGATGGAGGGATGACTCAGAGGATGCCCATACCTTAGTTGAAGTGGGAGACTATTGATATGGACTTTGTGGTAGGATTGCCACGCACCTTGGGTAAGTTCGATGCTATATGGGTCATTGTGGATCGACTGACTAAGTCTGCACACTTTGTACTAGTTTAGACTACCTGTAACCTAGAGAAGTTAGCCAATATTTATATTCGGGGGATAGTTCGGTTGCATGGGGTTCCTATATCTATTATTTCATATCGTGGCACCCAATTTACATCTCATTTCTGGTGGTCTATGTAGAAAAAGTTAGGCACTCGGGTGGATCTCAGTACAACCTTTCACCCTCAAACTGGTGGTCAGTCTGAGCGGACTATTTAGTTTCTTGAGGACATGTTGCGGGCGTGTGTGACTGAGTTTAGTGGTCAGTGGGATCAGTTCTTTTCTTTAGCGGAGTTTGCTTACAATCATAGTTATCATTCGATCATTAAGATGGCACAATTTGGGGCTCTGTATGGTAGCAGATCTCGATCTCCAATTGGTTGGTTCGATGAATTTGTGGTTAGACCATGGGGTACAGATTTGTTGAGGGATTCCTTAGACAAGGTCAAGTTGATCCAAGATAGACTTCTCATGGATCATAGTAGACAAAAGAGTTATGCAGATCGAAAGGTTAGTGATTTAGAGTTTATGGTGGGAGAGAGGGTTTTATTGAAGGTTTCACCCATGAAGGGTGTGATGAGGTTTCGAAATAAGGGCAAGTTGAGCAAAAAGTGTATTGGTCCTTTCCAGATTATGGAGTGTATTTGTGATGTGGCATATCAGTTGGCTTTGCCTTCTGGGTTGTCACGTGTCCATCCTGTATTTCATATTTCATTGATGAAGAAGTATCATCAGGGTGGTTCTCATTTTATTCAGTGGGATTCAGTGTTACTTGATCACAATTTGACTTTTGAGAAAGTGTCGATAACCATTTTGAATAGGAAAATTTGGAAGCTATGACCCAAGGAGATTGCTTTAGTAAAGGTTCAATGGAAACATCGTCCAGTGAAGGAGGCTACATGGGAGACAAAGTCAGACATGAGGAATAAATATCCTCATCTTTTTTACTGTTAAGGTTAGATCTTATCTTTTCCTATTCAAGGACGAAAAGTTGTTCAATTGGTAGGTGATGTAATGACCCGTTAGGTCGTTTTGAGAACTAGGACTACTTTGACTCTTTTCAAAAAATTTAAAGGGGGTAGTTTAACTATTTGGTAACTACGAGTACCTAATTGATGGAAATTTTCTTAAATAAGTAATAAGATAATAGGTTAGAGGGGTTTCACGGTTCATAAACTTTTGTTTAGAAAAGGAAGATAACAAGAAACCAGCGTGTAAATAAAAAATTTGGTGGCGGACTTATACGAAAGGAGACCACTAAAGATTGGTAACATTCCGAAGCTTTGCGAAAAGGAAAGAAAAATCTTGAAGATTGATGAAACGAGTTTAGCATTTAAGGTATCAATGCCGGACATTTAGTACTATAGAAGACGGATTGTAATTTGACAATTGCTAAAGCATATAGGCATTTAGTTGTTATATTATTGACTTGAACTCCTTGTGTGATTGTGTTTTCTTTATTTCACCCGTATAGCTTTGATAATTGAGGTGATTATGTATTATATTGATATTGATTGATTGAGATGCATCATCATCCCCTTATATTGAAATAATATTGTGCAGATGCATAGACATAGGGCTGAGTATAAGTTGGACACGTGGAGATAATCTGTGCTGGGGATGGTGAGATGTTAAGATTGTAATTTGGGCACGTGGAGACCGTCCGTGCGGAAATTGTTTGATATATTATGATAGTGCATTGAGATCGTTCGCACAGACATGTGGAGATCGTCTGTGTAGGTATATGAACTTCGCGAGTCCCCCATGAGTCATGAGCTCTTGAAATATTTCCGAGGAGTATCATGTACATACGGTTGAGTGAGTACTGGGTATTTTGAGACATTTTATTACATGGTATCATATTTCATTGCATTTCATCACAACATTCATTCTTGATGATTATGTGTTTTGTTTTGTGATTGAAAGTACTTGATGTTTTATTACCTTTATTGATGATACTTAAATAGTAAGTGTAATTTATATTTATACTTATATAATTTAAGAATTTTTTTTTCTTATATAAACTCCCATCACTACTTCTTCGTTGTCGGTCAATTCTTGTTTGTCAAAGGGGAAGACCTACTGAGTCGAATGACAGACAAAATCACTTTCTTGTTTGCAGGAATAATACTATTGTTGTATTTAGCTGCAATACTAAATATGAGTATTTATAACCAGCACTTTATATAAAGACCTAAGTTATCAGTAGCCTCTTAAAATTGTTTGCATAATTCATTTATACACCTTAACTAGGACGTATACCTATTAAACACCTCTACCCTCTAGAATTTGAACCATTTGTATACTTTATGCAGATGTGACATAACAAGTGTGATGCACACTTTGTAAGCACGTAAAATAGTAATTTTAACATTTTCCTTTTTTTTTTTCAATTTGTTCTTTTTTTATTTTTTTATTTTTCAATTATTTATGTTTTTCTCTCAATATGTTTTTAAAAAATACCAATCTTGTCTCTTTGCACATAACTCCTGTCATTTCTGCAGCCATTTCGTGAAAACAATTCGATGTCTGTTTTTTCTTATATAAATTTCCATCTTTTTGTTCGTAATTTTATTTAATTTATTTTCTTATCATTATATTATTAATTTTTGCAATGTAAAAAGACTTCCATTTTTTTCAAAAAATAAAGATCACTATTCGGCGGTTCTTTGACGGAAAAAATGAAGATATAAAGCTACATCATCTTCGCTAAAAAAATGGGGACCAACATCCGTATGTTTTTTAATAAAAAAAATGAAATTCATTATTCAAATATATTCTCTCTCCGTCGTCACCTATCCATACACACAAGCCCTTACCCATACCCCTTCTCCCCCATTGATCAAAGCAAAAATAAAAAAATAGTAAAAAGGCAAAATCAAAATAAATTAAGAACAAATCTTTTTAAAAACATTTTCAATATAATTGGAAATAAAAATTAAGACATAAATAAAAAAAAATAATGTTCATTATGGACAACTAAAATAGTGAAAAAGGGTGAGTATTAGGAAAAGGAAGAAAGGGACATCAGGGGTGGGATGCAATGGGGGTGGGTAAGAGGTGTATAATAATTTTTTTTAAAAATAAGTTAGAAAACTTCAATTTTTAAATTTTTACTTATTTCTATTAAGAAATTATATTTATAGTTCTGTTAAATTGAAATGTCACGTGTCTTTATTTGATTCGCTATCTGGACACATCATATGCATGTGTATTACACGCACTTACTTTTTTTACCCAGTGTCAGAAAAATGTTCAATTGGTATTTATTTTTTAATATTGAAGAGTCTAATAGGACATGGGGTCTTTAAAGGTGTCTAAATGAATTATGGTAACAACTTTAAGGGGCCACACATGACTTCAGCCATATATTAATGTTTCTAAAGGCTTTAGTGTTTCTAGATGCACTGACATTAACTCAATTGCTGCTAAATACTTGTTATTAACCAGTACTTAAAAGGTTAGTCAAAACAGAAACAGAAATAAGATGAAGTAGAAAGAAAACAAAATAATATGAGTCCACAAAAAACTACTATGTCTCCTCAAGAAATGTAATCCCCTCACTATATCCGAGGTTACAGATTAATTTCTTCCAAGATAAAATGAATTAATCTTGTTAATGAAATAGTGGTACCTAAAACTTCTTTAACTTAATTAAACTTAAGAACAACAACAATTCACAAAGTCTCAGTCGATCGACAATTTAATTTTGAGAGACAGTATATTCATAGAAGAAAAAAATTTTCAGTGTTTGAAAAACAGAAAAATTACTTCTTTTATAGCTATTTTCAGCAACAAAGGTGTCTGTTCGAAGAAATCTGTTCAAACCCTTTTTATCCAGAAAGTTGCGTCTTTTGGAAAAAATAAAATCTTTTAGGAAAATGTGTGTGTTAGGAAAGTAACGACATATCGTAAAGAGTAATGACTTTTCAAAATGTTAGTGTTACACGCGAATTAATTCTGTTAATTAATTTATTAACTAATTTCCTGAATTAATTTATAAAATATAAGATTAACAGTATTTATTTGATTAATGAAATAGATTAAATAAATTTTGTCCAAAAAATTTATCAATAAATCACATCATTTTCCAAATCCAAAGCGGATGTCGAGGCCAAGCAAGTGAGCGAGAACGGCGCGAGGGGCACCTTCTTCTTATTTCTTTAAGAAGCAAAGGAAGTGTTTCCTTATATACGGACAATAATTTCCCTTTATTTTGCCGATATGGGAGAAATGACTTTTCATTTGCACTTTGCAAATGACTTTTCATTTTCCCTCCAAATTGGTTGCTTCACTTTTCCATATTCTCTCGTTTCTTTTTCCATTCACACTTTGCTAAACCCAACAATCCCCTACATGAATGGGGAATGACTATTGTTAAAACATATGCATGAAAAACTTGTGTGTAAGGATTAATCGCATCTGGATAAGTAGATTTCCCTTTAAACCTTCGGTAGTGAACATATATCGGATATACTCGGTCAATCCATAGATTTGATATCTTTGATACGTCGTGCTATTGTGTATAACAAGACAACATAAAATACACAATCAACCCATGAACTGTTCTTAGTTCTCATTGTTTTGTTCGTTTTAACCATGAACGCATCTCGATTAGTAAGTCTTTAGAGAAATGGCCTTACTAGATTCTGTTTGAAGCGGCTTACAAATCACACTCACATTGGTGGTTTACTAATGTGTTATCCTGTAGATACACCATTTGATATACCTTGTATCAAACTTAGAAACCATTAAAAAGTCGTTATGCCTTTATCCTTGTTACTGAACATTGTCATCATGAGAATGAACCATAAAATAATTTTCAATGACTTTGTTTTATCTCTTTGAACCTAGATCTTGGGATCTCCAGTATTCTAGGTAGAGTTACTGCCACGATGACTTGTTCTCTTCCATAGTCCCATTCCCTTCAATGATTTCTCAACTCCCTCTCTTGTTAGTACTTTTGTATGTGAATCCGACACATTACCCTTTGACTACATATAGTCAATTCTGATAGTACCACTAGAGATTAATTGTCTTAAAGATTTATATCTTCGTCTTATTAAACAAGTATAAATCTTCGTCTTATTAAACAAGACTTTCCATTATACATAATGCTTTCAACCCTTCCTATTGCAACTTGACTATCACATTGTATGCATATATGGGTCATTACTTTGGCCAAAATAGAATATCTTCTAAGAAATTACGTAATCATTTATCTTGTTTTCCTACTTTGTCTAAGTCGATGAATTCAGACTCCATCGTGGAGCGAGCTATACATGTTTTTTTTGGATGATTTCCAAGATAATTCTTCTCCAAAAATAGTAAAAATATATCCACTTGTGGATTTTGTTTCAGTTTACCCTGTAATCCAATTTGCTTCCCTATATCCTTCAAGAACTGTTGGATATTAGTTGTAATTCAAAGCATAGTTTTGAGTGTCATCTAAGTATCCCAAAACTATCTTCATTGCCAACCAATGATTTTAATTGGGATAACTTGTGTATCAATTCAGTTTACTAATAGCGCAAGCTATGTCTGATCGTGTACAATTCATGGCATACATCAAACTTCCCAACACTCTAGCATAGTCCAATTCAGATGGAGTTTCACCTTTATTCTTTTCAACATGAAGGTTCACATCAATTGAAGTCTTTGACCTTTTGAAATTCAAATATTTGATTTTTTCAAGGACCTTTGGAATATAATTAATTTGAGACAATGCTAGACGATTAGGAGTTTTGAGAATTTTAATTCCCAATATCACATCAGCAACTCCTCGATCTTTCATATCAAACTCACTAGCGAGCATACGCTTAGTAGCTTTTATATTGACAATGTCCTTGCTCATTATCAACATTTTATCCGCATATAGGCATACAATGACTTCTTGATTTGTATTATATTTAATGTAAACATATTTATCTCATTCATTGATCTTAAATACATTTGACAACATGTTTTGATCAAACTTTGCATGTCATTGCTTCAGTGCTTCTTTTAGTCTACAAAGTGACTAAAAAAGTTTATAAACTTTTTTTTCTTTATCAAGAACTACAAAACCCTCAGGCTGTTCCATGTAAATTTCTTCTTCCACCTCTCTATTTAATAAGACAGTTTTCACATCCATTTGATGGATTACAAGACCATATATTTCAGCTAAGACAATTAACATCCTAATTTATGTAATCCTAGTTTTTGTGAGTATGTGTCAAAATAATCAAGACCTTTTTTTTTGTGTAAACCCTTTGACAACAAGTTTTGCTTTATATTTTTCAATAATTCCATCATCTTTCATCTTCCTTTTAAAGATCCATTTTGAACTCAAGGGTTTGTTTCTAGAGGAAGATCAACCAACTCCCAAGTATAATTGCTTAGGATTAATTCAATTTCACTCTTGACAGCCTCCTTCCAATAAGTTGAGTCGCTAGACTACATTGATTCCTTTAGTGTTTGAGGCTCATTTTAAAGAAGCAATGTTACATAATCGTATCCAAATGAAGTAGTTGTCCTTTGACGTTTACTACGCTTTGGGATCTCTTCATTACTTTCATTTTCTTTTGGTTCTTCTCAGGGTTGTTTAGACCCCCACTAGATGACTGAAGTCTAGTTTTATATCGATAGATATGTTCAAAAAAAATTCAACACTACTTCATTCCATTACCGTATTGTCATGAATATCCGAACGTTAGGACTTATGAACAAAAATCGACATGCCTTACTGTTTGTGGCATATCCAATAAATACACAATTCACAGTCTTAGGCCCTATTTTTACCTTCTTAGGTATAGGAACTTGGACATTGGCTCGCCACCCCCACACTTTTAAATATTTCAAGTTGTGTTTTCTACTTTTCCATTTCTCATATGGAATAACATGTGTCTTTTAGTTAATCACTCTACTGAGTATTCGATTTGCAGCAAGGATAGCTTCCCCCCACAAGTTCTATGGTAAATATGAACTTATAAGTAATGCACTCATTATTTCTTTTAAAGTTCAATTTTTCCTCTCTACAATCCCATTATATTGAGGAGTATACGGAGTAGTAGTTTGATGAATTATTCAATTTTCTAAACATATTTCTTCAAATGGAGATTCATATTCTCAACCTCTATAACTTCAAATCATTTTTATCTTTTTATACAATTGATTTTAAACTCAGGTTTTATATTGCCTAAATACATCTATTATTTAATCCTTACCATCTAGAAAATAGACATAGAAATATCTAATGCAATCGTCAATAAAAGTAATGGAATACTTTTTCCCACCATGTTAACGTGTTGACTCTATGTCACAAATATCAGTGTGAATCAGTTCTAAAGGATTTGAATTCCTTTCAAAAGATTTAAAAGGATGTTTAGCATGCTTAGATTTAACGCAAATTCGTCATTTTGATTTATTGCACTCAAATTTTGGCAAAACATTTAAGTTAAAAAGTTTTCGCAAGGTTTTGTTATTAACGTGTCTCAAACATTCATGCCATTAACGTTTAGACTCAAGCAAGTAAGAAGAAGCAAAATCTTTATTCATATCAATTGCAATTATATTGAGTTTGAAAAGGCAATCACTGAGGTAGTCTTTTCCTATATACATATCATTCTTATTTACAACTACTTATTTGAAACAAACAGACATTTAAATCCATTCTTAGTAGAACTGGAATTGAAACTGAATTCTTTCTCTATTCAAGAACATACGAGACCCTGTTCAAAGTCCCAACCTTGCCTGATGGCATCTTTAATAGGATCTTGCCAGTTCCTTCAACCTTTGCAACAACGGAGTGTGCCATAAAAAACTTCTCATCTATATGTTCTTTAGTATATGATTAAAATAATTCTTTGTTGGCACAAACATGGTATGAGGAACCAGAATCCATCCACCATTCTTTTGGATTTCTAACCAAGTTACATTCTGAAAGCATTGCACAGAGATCGCCCATTTCTCCTTTGGATTCAGCCAGGTTTGTTTGATTCTTCTTTTTCATGTCCTTCTTAGGACCCCGACATTCAGTAGCCCTATGGCCATGTTTTTTCACAATTGAAGCAACTTCTATTGAATTTCTTCTTAGGAGGATTGCTTTTTTGGACCAGATGTTTTCTATCATTTCTTTAATTTTGTGGGATCTTCTTCAACAATATTTACTCCAGATATTGCTGAGTTACCATGTGAACTCTTTTCTTCATCCCTATTATATTCTTCTGTTCTAAACCTTACAATGAGATCTTCAACAGTCCTCTCCTTGCGTTTTTGTTTCAAGTATTTTTTGAAGTCCTTCCACAACGTAGGTAACTTTTCAATAATGACAGCCACTTTAAAGACATCATTCACCATCAATCGTACATTAAAGATTATGTGAGTATTAAGGAAAAACTTAATATTTCTAATATAGGCATTAAATAAATTTATACATTCGGCAAGGAGATCATGAACTATGATATGCAGTTCTTGAACTTGGGTGACGACGGTCTTAATATGTTCATCTTACAATCAAGAAACTTTAATAAAATTAACTTCTTCATTTTGGCATCATATGTTTTGTACTTCTTTTCCAAAGCATCCTAGAGTTATTTTGAGGTTTTGACATTGATGTACACATTGTATAGATCATCTTGCAAGCCACTCAGAATATAATTTTTACACTAAAAATCTGAGTGTGTCCATATTCTGTTACCAAGAATTGTTCTTCAAGTGGAGTATCATCAGAGATAATAGGAACATTCTCATTAATGAACCACTACAGACTCAACATAGTGAGATAGAAGAAAAACTTTTGCTGCCATCTCTTCAAGTCGACTCCAAAAAACATTGCAGGATTCTTAGTCGGTGCTAAGGCATCATTTGAACGATTGTGTGAACCGATGTTGTTGCAGCACTTACTGTTGCAACACTCATTGTTCCAACATTGAATTAACTTAAAGTCATTTATTTGTCACAAATCCCAGATAATTTTAGTATTTGAAACTCTAATAGTAAAAAAAAACTAAATAGAATTGTTTCTAATTTAAGAATATTTTTTATCTTCATTGAATTGTAATTGAATGAATTTAAAAAATTCAAGTAGAGTAGAAAACCATACAAGTTTTAATATTCAAAAAACTCATATACCGAAGCTTATTTAGTTTCTTAAAATTGTTATTAACTTGTACCTATAAGGTTAGTAAAAAAAGAAACAGAAATAAGATGAATTAGACAAAATAAAATAATCTGAGTCCAGAGAAACTATAGTCTCCTTAAGAAATTTAATCCCCTCACTCTACCCGAGGTTACGAATTAATTTCTCCCAAGATAAAACAGATTAAACCTGTTAAAGAAATAGTGTTATCTCAAAATTCTTTAACTTCACCGAACATAAGAAGAGCAACAAGTCATACAGACTCAGTCGATCGACACTTTGGTTTTGAGAGAAAATATATGCCCTAAAGGAAAATATTTCTGTATTTGAAAAAATGAAAAATGACTTCCTTTATAGCCATTTTCAGCAAGAAACATGTGTATTCGGACAAATCTGTTCAGACCCATTTTATCTAGAAAGTTGCATCTTTTGGAAAAAATAACAAGGTTTCGGAAAATGTGTATGTTGGGGAATTATTGACATTTCGTAAAGTAACGACTTTTTTGAATGTTACTGTTACACACGACGTAATTCTCTTAATTGTCTTGAATTAATTTATAAGAGATAAGATTAACATGATTTATTTGATTAAAAAATTGATTAAATAAATTTTGTTCAAAAAATTTATCAATAATCCCAAGCCCAAGCCTATGTCGATGCCGAGCGAGCTACGATGACAGCGCGAGGGTTCACCTTCTTTTTAACTCTTTAATAAGTAAATGAAGTATTTCCTTATATAAGGGCAACAATTTCCCTTTCTTTTGCCGATATGGGACAAATGACTTTTCATTTAGACTTCGCAATTGACTTTCATTTTCCCTCCAAATTGTCTCCCTCACTTTTCCATATTCTCTTTTTTCTTTTACCATTCGCACTTTACTAAACCCAACAATATTTTCGCAACATTAATAAATATTTTCACTAAAAGAAAATTTATTTCCAGTGAATGTTTTTTTTTGTTGTAGTGTCAGTGGTCGTCTAAGACAAAACTTCAACTCTCTTCGGACCAACAAAAAGGGACCTAATATCTCTCATCTATTCTTTGGAGATGACACTATTGTGATCCTTAAGACTCAATTTCCTTGCTTGAACTGTAGAACTAATTAGAAGGAGTTGAGTGCTGAAGTTGCAGATCCAATTCGATTCTTAATAATAGGTGGAATAAATCATAAGAGTCTCTCAGGAATGGTCACTGCGACCCCCTTTGTGAGGAAATACCCTTCTCTCAAAGTTATTCGGATATATTGCAGAGTTCCTTAGATAAAATTTTCTTGCTCAGAGTCGTTCAAACTTTTTTTTTTAGAATATGGCATGGGTTAATTCAGCACTTCAGTGCCTGGTGAAGAAGCTTGTGGTGGAATTTTTACATACCATGATGGTAATATGGATATAATCTCCCATTCTTACTTTGGCATCTGCAATATGATAGAAACAAACTTCTTGATTATCACAAACGTTGTAACTGACAACGCTAAAGTCAGTATTTCCAAATCAAACATTGTTATAGAGAAGCTAATGTACAACTGACTGCCTTGCTAATTTTGGTTCATAGTATACAAGATTAGGTTCTTTGAAATAAGATTGCTATTAGTATAATAAGTATTTCTGATAGTAAAGTTTAGTTAGCTGTGGTAACTGCCGCATAATTCCCCAGCAAATGCATACGCCTGAAAAACATAAAAAAAATTACTTCATGAAGAAAAAACTAGTTTGGTAATTAATGCAAGACATATTTAAACTACACCACTTAATGCTTCAGGCACTAAGTTCTAGTAGTAATCGTCTTTCTCAATCTGTCATTATCACCTTGAACATGATATCTATCAGGTCGGAAAGTTCGAGAAGGTTGTTTTACTTGAAGATCTATTCCGCTATCCTAAATTGAACCTCCACGTTTAACGTGGTACAAATATGAAAATGTCCACTGCAATAGTATCGCAAAAGTTAGAGAGCTTGATCACTAGATTTCACTACCAAACTGTTTTACAAAATTTTCATATGTCAAATTAACCTGCCAGAGCAACATAAAACAAATCCAAATAAGCTATCAGGTGCATACAAATTTTAAGGCAAATTTACTGATACACTTTTATCCATTCCCACCATGCTTAATGGTAAACACTCGTAGTGACATGGAATTTGAAGCAGAGATGTCATGCTGCATTGACAAGACATTCTGACACAACAAACATGGAAATGAAAAATGCATTGAATTTTGATCCCTCATCATCACACTAGCATGTGAATCTCCGTCTCAAGTACCATGCTTCCGAGTATTTCAGGAAAAATTTGTAAATTCGAGTAGAACTGTAGAGTAATATATTTAGGGAAATGATGCACAGAGATGGAAACCTCTTAAGAAATTTACAATTAGTTAATATTATTTCATAGAGATATTTGATAAATCCCAGGGACTGGTGAATCTCTTCAAGATTGTTCGCAGACCTACCTTGTATTTGTGCAAGAGGTTGTTTCCACGACATGAACGCGTGACCTCCCAACCAAATGGAAACAATTTCACTAGTTACTCTAAATTCCACCCACGCGCGCGCGCACACACACACCATGGATGTGGATGAAAAGAAATAGTTTTCTTTACTTTAAAGGAATGAAACCAACTTACATACTTTCATTAATAACTTTCATATTAACATGCTTTGAAAGTCTAAAAGAACATATCTTCACAAATTGATAACATGTAGAAAAAAATAGAGTTACACTAAAATACTCGGTAGCTTGTATACAATTATTATCGTATTTGATCCTTAGATTTGGAAGCTGCCACTTATCAAAATTATAGGTGCAGCAGATTCTGATTAATGGAGATATAGGCAGGGTATGTTAATTCTGTTTCCTGCTTTGATTGGCTTGATCTGTAATAGTGAAAATCTCTTTGGTTAGGAAAAGATAATCGATACATACTGATTTTTGTCACCATATTTACACGACGCACATTATCTTTCAAAAACATTTAATAAAATTAACTTATGAGCATCTCTTTCCTAAGATTTTTTTTAGATAAGACAAGTCTGAACCGACCTCATGATTCTTCCTTTCTAGCAAGGCTAACTTCTACATTTGCCAACATCAATCAGCATACAACTAAATCTACATAATAATTGGGGTTCGATTTGTTACATCAAATATACCGCTAATAGAAATGATCCTATAACATTTATATCGTCTTATTAGTTACCTAGGTTAAACATTATGTCATACCTTCTATTTTATGATTATTTCTTCCATTTAACTAGTCTCAAATGATCCTATAACATTCATATCGTCTTAAATAAAGATGAATTTAAATTCATCTATGATAATTAGGGCATGTGTTTAGGGGAGTCAAATGAGTGTGTAGAGTCGAATTTGGTGGGGGCAAAATAAAATGTGTTGAATAAAAAAAAAGATTTGGTTATTAATCCGCTTAAATGTTACTAATTGAGGTTAAACGAATTGAGTCAAAATGGGCTAAACAATTGTCAATGGGTAGGACAAGCCGCTCAACACTTATGTTTCTCAAGCCAAGATTTTATATGGGCTGAATTAGACTAAACAAAATGAGTTGAGTTAATAAATGACGCTAACGAGTATATTTAGAATATCAGGGCTGTTCGGACTTAGAAAATTCGAATCAGTCTAGCCTATTACAAAATGGACATATATAGTAGAAAGGCTTAGAACTGTAAGAGATGGACATAAGTATGGTGGAACGAGGCTTCTTATGGAACAATCAAAGTGAACAGTGAACATTGATGGGAGTTTCTCAAAAAAAATGAGAAAAGATAGTATATGTGGAATTGTTAGAGATAGTCAAGGTGATTTAATGTAACAGTAGCAATATCGCTAAATAAAGTTATTCAACAGAGTTTGGAGTGAAATGGTGTGGACTCAATGCACAACCGACATGGTGACAAAGGACGATTCTTTCTACCTGATCCTTTTCCAGTTTGTGGACAAAATCATTAACTACAAGAAGAGGGCTAGAATCCAAATCACTCACCGCTAGAGAGAAGGAAACAAAGTAGAACATTTTATTGTTGCCTTTTTCATTCTAAGGAAACAAGTAGACATTACTGTGCCAAAAAAAACAAATACTAGTAGCGCCTGCTATACTCAAACATGGACGAACAACAACCTACAAATCATAGAGACAAGACAAGTTGGTAGAAAAGAAAAGGAGGAGGAGTTAGAGGTTTGTCTGATATAAGTCAACACAGACTACAAGTTAAATATGTTTTGACAAAAAACTAAAAACAAATGTATAGCATTAAAATCGCGGGAGAAGCTAGCCACGTCATTAAACTTTTACGTATTAAGTAACAAATTAGAATCCTCAACTACTATATAATGACTCACAACCAAATTATAATACCAACACTTAAATTATTGAATTACAATGGAAACTAGTGAAATAACATGTTACTGAAGAATAGAGATAAGAATTGAGGATTAGAAGGTTTGACTTTAGAAATTGTTAAGAATTCATCACCATCTTAGAAAGCTTAGACATGCTAGAGAAGTACCTAGAATATTAAAAGTTGTAAACAAATGACAGGATGTATCTAGAATGATTGTTCCTAAGAGAAAGTGTAGATATTTTGTGGAATTATGTAGTTGGAGGAACACTCTATAGTAGAATCGTACATCTCACCACCTATAAATAAATGTGGTCATTTGAGTTGTAGAAAGTAAAGAAAGAAAGTAAGAAAGCTAGTAAGGAGTGTGTGCACAAGACAAGAATGGGTGCTCAACCTAGACCCCAAGTAAATATATTTTTCGGATGTCTAATTCGTGAGACTTTTCGTGACTTAGACCTAGGCCCAAAAACTTGGCTAGCGTATGGGCTATATGTGTTCACAACATATACTTCTATACACACTTGGATACTGTTTATATACAATTCCATCTACACATGGATACTATTTCTATACTACTCCACTAGATTAAACTAGAAAAATCAGGAAGGCATGATATTGTAACATAACAAAGAACAAAAACAATGATCAGAGAAAACCAAACAGAATAAAAATGGAAAAAAACCCAATAAATGAGAAGTGTCAAATAAGTGTATCATTATAAATGACAATTGCGACAACACATATCTCATAGTCTTGAGATTTTCAAAAGAAAGAAAGAAAGGAATGCATCATCTTTGAAACCATCAATTGTATAAGTTTCAAAATCTTCAAAACAAACCAATAAACAACATGAAATTAAACAATCATAAACAAGAGCAACCAAATTTTGCTTTGATTTTTAAAATTATGCTGCTCAAAAGGAAATGAATAGAAGCTACTACCTACATTTGTTGCTTCTGGGAGGTTGGATAATTATGACTACTATTAATATTTCAAATGTCACTGTCAAAATTGAAAAATTTTCTGCATTTGCAGTACTGTCCCTATCCGAGGAGAGGAGACCACTAGGACTTATGATGATACTTGAGGGAAAAATGGGAACTTTTGTTGCATCACCTCCCTTGACATACAAGTGACCGTTGGTAACTCTATGGGTGCATATACTAAAAATGCTCCCATACTATCAATGCTTGTCTCTTGGAGAACTAACATTTCCTTTTGCATACAAGGTAGCATATACATTACAATAATTATAAAATATTAGTGGAAGTACTAAAAGAGATAACGTGAAAAAGATTTTTAATTTATCAAAATATGTAATTTAAATGTGTGTGTGTCTTTATTGTTAACTGACTAAAAGTCAAACGTAAAATTGGACCATATAAAAAATCTTTTGATTCAATAATCAAAGATTAAGGATGAAAAAATACAAGTTAGAAACATTGTTATTTCTACATATGAAAAAATAAGAATCCAATCATAAATAATATTATTTGTTTCTTGAAAAATGTCATTATTACTGCATAATTTAAGTGTTGAGATTTATGCAATATAGATGATTAATAAAGAATGGATAATGTTAATTTTATGAGAAAATACAGTGGAAATAAATATTTTATTAATCGAAGAATCAACGAGTTTGATTTGAAAAAGGAGACTAGAGGCAAGGAGTTTTTATTGAAGAAAGAATCTCAGTTAAAGTAGAACTCTTCAAATTAATACTTAATTGAAGTGTGGAAGTTCGACTAAAATACAAAAAAATCAATGAATGAAATTTGAAGAAGAAGTCCAAAGAAGCTAGGAGTTTGAATTGAAGAAGGAATCTTATTTGAAGTAGAATTCTAAGTCAATATGTAGTTAGAAGTAAACAATGACTCTATGAAGAATTTTGCTTAAATAGAAGTGAAGTCATCTAGAATATTTTTTCAGAATAAACACACACACAACACACACACACACACACACAAAACACACACACTTGTGAACATACCTTTTTAGATGGTTTTATTTTAGCAAAACTTTTATATTATCAATGAAAACGTCCTTTAAGTGATGAAAGATTTGCGATATATCCTTATCTTAACTTATAAATTAAAACTTGAAAAGATAGTAAGTAAATAAAAAGGAAGATACAACTAAACCTCATTTAAAATAATGCCTAGTAGGGGATATTGAACCCATGAAAAAATTATATCTCTTAGACATCTTTTGAAGTATAAGAATCCATATTTTATCTCCGTATGTTTAACGATAACACAACCAATCTCTAATGATACAATGTACTTGATTTTGGTCATATACTTTAACATGATCCACCCAAGTAACCTGCAAGTGTAAAAATAATCAAGAAAACAGAATCAAATTGGAAAATATTTAGGAAGATATGTTGAAAATTCGTGTTTTGGTAGCAGCTGACATTATAAGGCAAGGGATGAGTAGGACCATATGAGGAGAAAAATATTAATCCTCACTCATTAAGATTCAAACATATGGGACATGATCACCATAGTATGAGTCATGTGAGTGCTCCTGCACTATACGAAAGACTTTTTGGCGGTAGGGTTGGGGGGTATTGAGGCAGATTAAAAAAACAGTTGTTGATTACTCTATGTTTAATGATAAATAGTAAAGTTATGAACTCAAGATAGTAAAAAAACAAGACTGAGTTGATAAGGGGATTTTAGGCACTGTTGAAGTGGAGTTCAACATTGTTACATGAAAAATAGTGATAGATCTGATGACTCCTAACATGTTAAGAATGATTATTGAATATAACATAATCCTAAAATATAACTTATAAGTTTGTTGGAGATTTCCAAGGCTATAAAAAGACAAAAGAAATAATTTTCTAAACTAATATGGAGAGACTCAAAAAAACCCATGAAGCACGTCTCAACGCTGATCATTGGGAGCAAGAATTATCAACATAACATGAGAATCCCAAAATAGGATTAACTGAGAATAAAGATAGTTTGATTCTTATATATTATTATAAGAAATGTGGACATCACAAGATAGGTACCGATAAATATTTACCTCTTGTAGCATACTCTTCGGAAACTAAGTTTCATATAAAAGTGATATGGATGTTACATGTTTGAGTTGTAGAAATAATCTCATCCACAAGTGCAAGACAAGAATACATATAAAGACCCTAGTAATTTGGATCTCCTATATAGACGGAGCTTAAGGATTATACTTTTCCTATTATATGAATAGTGATATTAATAGAGATATGAAATGATTCATACCATACTTTGGCCATTAACCATATCTTTAATTGCACAACCAGAAGTTAACTTCCAAGGATAAGAATGTACACCACTTTGAATCTCATTGAATATATTATAAGAAACATCCATCATAATCCACGTTTTTTGATAAAATTGTCTACAACAATGTAAGAAATACATGTTTTTGGATCAAATTGTCTACAACAACGTAAGAAAAATCTCCAGCTTCCACTAGAGGAGATAAAATATGAAACTTTTCGTACATTTTTATTCAAGAACCAACAAAAAATTAGATCATTTTTATGAAATAGTTGTAATATTTATTTATCCTTATGGAAGAAGATCTAAAATATGCATCAGTATCTTACCAATTGTATAGAGTCTCCCCAAGTCCCAGAATCAAGAACTTCAACAGTCCTAGCTTTTGTGACTATAGTAGAAAACAAGTACATCCATTTAACCTACATATACAAATTAATAACATTTAAGTATATGATTAATTATAGGACAATGACAATAATAACTATTTCTCAAAATAAGTACTCATTTGTCCATGTCCCTCACTCCATCTAAACACATCCTAATCAATATTGTGTGGGATAAAATATAAATTAAAATCATATCAGACTACTAAAAATAGACAATTTATTGAATTCATGGCAATGTGTTAGATTCAAATAAAAAATGAAAATATATTTGATCTTTCACATGCTCGAGGTCAAAATTCATGATCCTAACATGGTATGATTACATATCAAAAGTAGTTAGTTTTAACTGAACTCTCAAATAGTACCTACTTTCCAAAAATCAATTCAAAATCAAGTGCCTAGCACACACACAATCTATATATAGGCTTAAATCCTAGTACTGATATGTTCTAAATCAATACATCATTCTAGGGTTAACGCATGTAATAAAACATGTGTGCTGAAAAATTATTACATGAAAGAGTTCAAGAAACTTACTAGATCAAGAAAATTATGGATCAACTCACTTGCAGTCATTGACACAACTTCATAATCCTTTGATGATTCAATTAGAGTAGCCGATGATTGTTAATAAGGTCGATTTGGATTTTGAAATGTTCTTTCATAACTCTGATGATGAACAGAGCACCTCCCTTCACTTGATGAATCTACCCAAATTGGATAATTTCTTTTCCAAAGTTCAACCATTTCATTCACAGAAGCCACAACAATCTCAAAATATTATTAGTATTTATTTAATGTGCTTGAACATTATTATAAGTATTATTTTCCTAACCAAAGGGAGGAGGATATCCAATAGTTGATTTTCATTGTGCCATATTTGAAACCATCACAAAAGGACTTTAAGGAACACTTGAGATGAATTTTGATACTCTTTCCTACTGCAAAAAATTTATTAAGTTAATTTACTTATAATAATATGAATATATTTTTATAATAAGCATGATTTGAGAACATAAAAGGATAGGAATACATAATTAAGTTTTTATAAATATATATAACTTAAATTCTTTTCATTCAACTTGATTTTTCTTGTCAAGAGCGGGTGCAACTTGCAACTCATAAGCATGGGGAATAAATGAATTCAAGATCTTAACTTGATGGGTTAAGACTTTTTAGGTATTTAACACTTTTTTGGTTGGGATGGGTAGGGGGATTTTCACCTAATTTTTCAGTATCTATATTAGGACATCCACAAATTTGGATTAACATCATCTAAGGGGTAGATGTCACAACCCTTTTTTAGTTCGCATATAAATCTTAATTCATTGTATTTATACAATTATGGATATAGATACAACATTTTAAAACAAAATCTAGTGATGTTTTTCATGTATTTGTGCTTTGTGTAAAATTATGGTATTCAAATGAACTCGGTGCCTATAATTTGCATCCACCTTAATAGATATCTTAAGGGTGGAATATATACATATATGTGTAAAAATTAACTAAAACTTTTAAAAAAAACGTAGGGTACCCAAGCGCTTTTTAAGCCAACTCAGTTCTCTTATTCATCAGTTCAATGCACTAGTCGTAAATCTAACCCCCTTGATTTCAAAATTCAAAGCATAACATTAAGATTGGTTCTAAATGGCTTAAATCCCGGATTGATCAATTGAGTTAAACCACAAATCTGCATGTCTTTTATTATACATAACTGAGCAACAATAGAAATTTAACATAACATATAGATAACGAAGTAAGTGTACAACTTATCATTATGCTAAATTTTTGAAAATTTAGAAACAAAGGAATCAAAAGTGCACATTCCAATTAACTGTAGGTTTAGGTGATGAGCAAGACATTACTATATCAAAATGAGAATTTTATAATAATAGAAGGACGAAATTAAGCCTTTTTTAAAAAAAAAAAAATTGTGAACATTATTTTCTGCTTCCACCTTTGTCTAAAATTTTAAATTGTCACTCTGATTTTGAAAAAACTACACTTTCTTCCTCATATGAAATATATATTTTGAAGAATGTTTACATAGGTGAATAAATTAGTCCATGAGAATTTAATTTACCAAATTTGAACGTGTTTTTCTAGCATATTTCATCCGAGTAAATTTGGGCAGACATCAAGGTATAACATGATTAAAATTTGTTTCATATAAACTAAATATTTAACTCAAAATAATTCATAAATTAAGTTTAGAAAATGTATATATTAAACAATATCATACCTAGTGTAAATCACAAAAATGGTGCCTGAAAGGATAAAGTATACACATATCCTACAACTACCACACAGGTACAAAAGTCATTTCCGATAGACCCCCGTCTCAAAAAAAAAATATAGACAAATACATTATAGGGAAAAAAATACAAAATAGAGAGAGTCTTCTCAATTCTGCAGATAACCTATCAAATCATCCTAAACAATAGTCATAATAAGACAAAACAATAATAGAACCGTAAAATTCCATAACTAATAACCAAACTAATAGTACGGCTATTAGTGTAGAATTATAAATTACAACTCAAAAATCTAACAAACCTCTTATCCTAATATGTGTTCTTCATAAACTCCTATCAAAGGCCTCAACATTATAACACATATAACACCAAAAATTACAATGCTCTATGAGTGCTTCAACTTCCCCAGTACAATGTCCTTGTCCCTCTCTTTGTTCAAGAGTTTGTGGAAGTAAGATTGCACCTCCATATGATGAGTGTCTACTTAATGAATGCATCTTCAACTTGACAGTTGTTTATTTTACTAAGTAATTTCTTGATCCCTGCAAGGAGTTGATACAAGTGCAATAAACCCATAAACTACCAAGTAAGATCCTAATTTTAAATTTAATAATATTTATAATTTTTTGTTCTTGGTTGTTTGGTTTTGTTAGCTGAAACATCTGAAATATTGTTCTATAGTGACTGCTCCTCTTTGTGCTTCTAATTTGTAATTGGAATATATTAAGATGCCTACTTATTCTTATTCCTCACACCACCAAAGTAATACAACTTATACTCATCCATATACTATGCCTTAGATCCTACCCATATGGTCTTCTAGATAAAAGCTATCTTCCTCTTCTTGAGAATCCTCAATAACTATGGAATTCCTCATCAAAAACCATACTCTTAGGTTGGAAATGATAAATTTAGTTTTTAATAAAAATTATTTAGTATGGTAATTTCACCAAAAAATGAGAAAAAACTGTAATAAAAAAATTTGGTTAGAAATAGAAAAATCGGTTATGGTCTATTTTAAGCCCAACACAAATAATTTATTAATTGGTCATTTGTTTATACAAATAATTTTGACAAGCCTGGACATAGTTCAATCCATCCATGTAATATGGTTAGATTTCCTCCATTCATAAAATAATATAGAAAACAAATTAAAATCATTATTTCATAGTTGCAACACCAAATTTTGTTTGACTTTAAATTCTCAAAATCCTTGGGAAGTTATGGAACTTTCTTGATAGTTTATGTACTTTGAATAATTTAACATGATTCTACAATTTGTTTTATTTAGAAACAAATTAATCAACTTGGAGGATGGATGATAAAATAATTTTAATGAAAAGAAGCTTCTTTAGTGAAATTTATATATTAGTGAGGCAAAGAACATACTTTCAAATATATTGATCAATTCAAAGAGGCAAAAAAAAAGACTGATTTAGGAAAATTATATTGTAATTAAAAAGGTCAATCCTAAATAATTGAATTGATTGTACAAGGAGGAAAATATAAAAATTAAAGTAGAAGTAAATAACCTAATTTATAAGACGAAGAAATTGTTGTATTTATCAACACATTCTAACAACTTAACCCAATTTAGAGAAATACTTTAACAAGAGATTCACTGGCCTTGTCATACACCAATCTTACCTTTATAATCACTTTTCCTTTATTTTTGAAAAAATAAATTTAAGAGATAATAATATGTTGTTTTGCTAAAGAAAAACAATAACAACATATCTTCAATTATGTATAGTTGAATTTATAGAAAAAGAACTAAATAATTAGAATTACCTTTATTTGCGTCCTTTCGTTTTGAAACCAAATCCTGACCTGCTTAGATTCAAGCTCAGCTTCCCTAGCCAATCGATTTTGTTGATTTTCACTTGGAAGCGGACATTTCTCGAAGAATCTTCATTGAAAATTCAGGAATTTTTTTTATTGATCATTTATTTAAAAAATAAACCTAAAAAGTTAAAAAAAAAGAGAAAGAAATATGTCATAAAACGCATGGTGGATTGGCAGTAGGAACATAAATCAACATCTCAAGTTTGAGCATTGGAACTAAAGCCTCCTTCTTAAGAAACGTTTTACCATAAAATCATACTTAATTCCCCACTTGAATTTTGATTAGTCGAGCCTAGATTAAGTACCATATACTCCTTAATACTTAACTAGAGGCCTCATTCTGAGTTATGGAACAAGATTTGTCACATTCTGTAGAGAGTAGTTTATCCATTATTGTGAGACTTTCTAATGTGAATCTGAACTAACCTTTCTAAAGTGGAACTTTTGAATGCAAATCTATATAGTCAAACTATAGTGAATTTTTTTAAGCGATCTGGATTAGTTGAGCCGTTAAAAGACTTTTTTAGATGCAAATCTATATCAATTGATCCTCCAAAGGAGTATCGCACATGAAGAGAAAGAGACTTTTTTGTGAAAAAATAAGAATGAAATAAGATAAACTCGTCTATTTGTACTATTTTTTGTACTGAATAATCAAGAATAAACCGATCATTGATAAAGTTTTATATAAACACTAGATTAATCATCTGAATAAGCTATTTCAAAGCCATATTGGCAAATCAATAAACAAAATTAAATTGAAATCAAAAGTACATATCTTCTATTAAATTTGAATGGCCATATTGAGAGCAAGAGAAAAACCAACACCAGAAAATTATAAAAATTAAATATAAATTAATACACAAAAAACACATAGAAAAAATAAGTTATTTTATTGCTAATGATTTTTTAATTTATCACTCATGGATTTTAAGAAAATAAGATCATCTCTTTAAACAATTTTTTTTTTAAATATATTTGAAAGATATAGTTCTTTTAAAAAAACTTACCTTACACTTCAAGTCTTTGGATTTGTTCCATACTGTGTATGCTATGACTTTTAAATCCTCTATGCGAATTTGATGATTCTTCATTAGGATTTTCCGCAGAATCTGTCTTTTTGTATGCTAATTTATGCTTGATAAAACAAATTTACAAAAGAAATACAAAAAATCAAGTGTTAATCTATTTGATTTATTATGTAGACAGTTAATTTCTATAAGAAATTGCTGAAATAGAACAAAGAGAAAAAATGTATATAAGAGAGAAATTTTTACATTCCTTTTGATTGATGAGTAAAGATAAAGAAAAAGAAATATAAGTGTTCTATTTATATAGTGGAAACTAAGTTGATTGTACATGCGAAGACATAGATAAGAAATGTGTTGTGTTTGTTTTTCTCTCATAAAACATTATGTTTGAGATTAGTACATATTTTTGTTATTTATACATTGAAAAATGACAAGTATACCGTCTGTCATACTTTTGAACGTTGGCGTCCCTACCGTTCAAAAACTAGATCATATATACCCTTTGTAGTAACTGACATAGACGTATTATAATCTTATCTTATCCACCAATCCGATATTTTTTAAATATCGTATCGACTAATAAGATGGTGCAACATGTTGTTATTTAGTATTCCGTTAGAGTGAAGGTTATATATGCTATAGTTTTTGGACGTTCGAGACACCAATGACAAAAAAGTATGACGCAGAGTGTCTGCATATTATTTAAGTCAGTTCAGGGGTATATTTATCTTTTTCCCTTTTTATATATTGTCTATTTTAATAGGACATATTTATAACTTCTTTTCCATCAAAAGCTCATAATTATTTTTTCTAATAGTAAAATCACTATTTTTCAAACCATATTTTAATATTTAATCTAATAAGTACCAAACACGATCAAAAGAAGATAAAATTGATACGACCCAAAAATAATTAGGGTTAAAGGGCATTATACACCTTATAATTTTGCAATTTATAGTCAAAATACCGGTCATTTCAAAAGGGGCTCACATACTCCTATCATTATACAAATGACTCAAATATACCATCTTTGTCTAATAGAAGTGAAAAACTTAATTCAAATTAATATTATTTTTAAAATTTTTATCAAAAAAATTAAATATATGTAGGTACATTTGATATTTTTGCAAAATTAAGTTGTATATTTGATCATTTTCATGCATGAGTTCTTTTTTCTTTCCTTCTTCAATGGCATGACCCTAAATTGGACGTGATGACACTCATCTATTTCAACCAAAAAAGTAAGCCTCAAACCCAACAACACGAATAAAAGCGGAAAGTAGAACAAGGATAACATAAGAATGAAAAACATAGTCATTCTAACATATGTCAAAACATGGTTGTCACGTGTACAAGCCACTAATATTATGCACAATTGAAAGATAAGTGTAAGTGTCAATGTATTTATCTATGGAATAGAGTAAAACATGAAATAAGAGACAAGAGGGCTCATAGGGATTACATGAAACTAACTCTCAAAGTCCTTTAGAAGCCTTAGAAATTGAAGAAGAGCAATCACACTAATAGGTTGCTTGTTGAGTATTTTTTGGTTTAATACTCACCCCTTACTTCTATACTTGTAGGTTCTGAGCTCCTAAAGTGAGTACTTCCTTCATCCCAACTAAAGTGTCTGGACTAGAAACTGCATAAAATCAGCTCAAAAGACTTGGAAATCACAGGCCAACAATCATAGTTCGGTAACAAAAATTTATCAAGTATACCCAGGTTTTCTTAACCTAATTTTATATTATATTTTTTCATTAAAATATTTTGATTTGATGTTCTTACTTCTTTAGGTTTGTGTATATCAAATCTTCTCTAGCTTGTACTCATAGCAATATCACTACAACAAAAATAACTTTTAGTGATAATAAATATGCACATCAAAAAAGTATGCAAACCTTGTTGAGATGACCTGGGGAGAGGTTAAACGAGCTAACCAAATGGACGTGAGTTAAAGAGCCGATGGTCTTTTTGACTTTTTAAATTAATCCCTCTAAATTCTTGCATTTGTTCTTTTCCTTCCGTTCATCCACCTTTCTTTATTAATTTTGTACTTTATTTTGAATAAATCAATATAGTTTATCATAATTGCATCTTATTTCCATCATTCCCTGTCCCCCCTATGCATCATCTTTATTGGTTCTTCGTCCACTCTTTGCTATTTTACATTACTCCATAAGTTTCTTGAATCCATGTTCTTAGAGTTCTAGTTATCATTCATGATTGGGTTGTTGTAATTGCTAGATTGCTTCAATTACTCCATTAAATATTTCTCTTAGATTCGACTCAATCCACTTCAGGAAGCACAATCCGCTAAACAAAGGTGGAGTGAGATTCTTTTGTAAGGCCATCCACTATCTTATTACTTCCACGGAGCCTGTTCGAGCTTTTATTCGTTGTACCTAGACCCTAGGATTATAAATCATCTCAAAGTTGTAGGGATGCATACTATTTTTGAGGAGAAACAGTTTTTCATGGATGGTGTGATGGATAGATATCTTGAGATTTTGTGAGACCTTATAAAGTTTCGTAAATCTGTGCAGTTCACAAAGCCCATCACCAGTATGTTTCACTAAGGTGAGGGAATTTTATAATGTGTATACACAACTGTTACCAAGAGGTAAGAAAAAAATGGTTTAGCTTGACCCTATTGAAGTTGGTGAAGTTCGAGGTAGTAAAGTGAAGTTAGCGAAACTTACATTAATAATGCATTGGACTACACCATGCGAATTTTTCACAAGTTGGCTAATAATCTTGAAAATACATTAGATGGGTTGAGGGGTTGGCTTTGCCCATTGTTGAGGGAGACTACAACTCCTTATATTAAGGGGGGAATGAGAATTAAAGAAAAGTACATACACATCACTATGCGATATTGGTTTGGATTTATACGTAGCTCATTGATTCCATCTTAGAACGAGTCTATCCTTCGCCATCCAAAAGATGATCTGTTAGGGTCGATCATCGCTAAAGAGAGGCTAAATATTTTTTCAATCATTGATCTAGAGAAAGCCATGACGGATAAGAAGAACATTGATATTAATGCGCCAAAATGTAGGTGTTTATTTTGTGTACAAGAAGGGTATAGATATCACCCCAACATCAGCCTGTGATTTTCGTTGAATTGAAGTGGAGTACCTTTAAGATAAGGCCTAGCGGAAGACGACAACACTGGTGAATAACTTCCTGGTTGTTTATGTAGATATTTGGAGGTTGACTCTATGCCTCCCACTTCTTTGTATATGCCTTAAGTACTCCTACTATTTCTACTCTCTCTCACCCTCCATTGATTCAAGATGTTGTGTTATAGATTAGTAACCTTGCATACTGTACATCTGAGAGAGACAGTCGGTTTAAGGCACATGTTCCCACCATGATTGACCGGGCTATAAAGACTTCCTTGTACCCCTTTGGAATAAGATACGGGGTGCATAGGAAATTACTATAGGTGTATGATAAATGTATTTATGGATTATATGCGCGGATAAAAGATTTGACAAGTGATGTGGATGAATCAAAATCCATTGATATTTCATGTTTGTGGACTGATTCTGGTGTCCCCAAGGGCACCACATAGATGTTCTTGTGATCAGTATTGAAGAGCCTCGACTTACCCATGATTCAGAGACCTTCGAGGTTGAGCAGGAGAGGTTATATTCTAAGGAATAGACGAGACTATAGCCCAGACAGTTAATCCAAATGCAGAGTTGAAGAACCTTTAGAATGCGATTGTGCAGATTACTACTGAGGTGTCCCTTTATGACACTTCTTTGATTGTCTCTAAAGGGTCCAAGCCCACTAAAGAGCCCATTACACCTACCTTGGGGGATGAGCAAGGAATTTATGCCCTAAATGAGGCGTCACCTATTTACCAGACCTCTCTTCTTTACTACATGACAAGGAACCCTCTTACTCTCTTTATAATTTTCTACTTAATTTTGTGGCTTAGAGGACAATGTTAATTTTTTTTTTGGTGGAGTAGAAAGAGTTTTATTTGGTTGGGTTGTAATTTTGATACATACTTTGATTTTTTCGTATTGCTTGGATTATAATTATAACTTGATGGTAGTTAACTTCTCATTTGATTTGATGGTACAATTGCTTTTGTTTCGGTTTAGTTGTTTTGGTTCTCATGCTTGTCTAAATTTTGAATATCGATTGTGCACAACTGTGTCGTCTCAAAAAGTGCTCTTATGGAGATGTGTGTTGGTGGATAACTTAACTTGTTTATATTGAGTTGTGTAATCCTTGCATGAATTTTGGGCATCTTACGTTGACTAGTTAGATATCTATTCATGTAATTTTGTAATGATCCTTGCAAGCCAGCTAGGGTGGTAGTGTCACGATCCAAGTTAAGAACGTGACCGTCGTTAAAGCAGAAAATCTCAAAGTAAGTCGTACAAGAATTCTACAACATAACGAGCAAAGTTTCATTTGTATTTAGGCCTATCCTAAATTTTCTTGTTCAAAAATTCACAACACAACTAATATAAACTATAAACCACAACATAAAGGTCTACTCCATTTATATTTTTCTTGTAATTAGTAGAAGCATTTCAAAATCAAATAGAACATTTAAATCTTATGAAATCATATCATTTTAATGTTAAACAATCACATGTCAAAATACTATTTCTAAAATAAGTGTAAAACCTTTTTAATAAAAATAATCTTATCTTGTAATAATGAGATCATCTGAAATAATCTTTTCAGTATCATATCAGTAAAAGACTTGTCCCACATGTTAGAGAATAAAGAAAGAAGAAATAGTGTACAAGAAGATAAAGGAAGAGTTCTGGAGAACCTTCATATTATATTCTGATATTTGTATAGAAAATACACATGACACTTTAAATAGGAATTAAGACTCAACCACCTAAAATAAACATGATCCACAAACTTAACCACAACCTTATCCACTAAGCTAAATATTAGCAACTACCAGGAGACATGCTTTGAATCAACTAGAACTTCTAATATCAAATCCAGGTTTACTCCCTAGACGTAACTGGCATGGTCGTCCTTTTTAAGGACTAAGACTATCCTCTTATTTTCATATCATTAGATTCATAGATTGAAAAAAGAAGAAAAATTTAAAACTTTCATTATCACTACTTGGAGGTTTACATAGACCTCTACGTACAAATAATATATAATTATATCGAGTATACATAGACCCTTCATATAGGAAGGTTACATAGCCTTTTGCTTTTATTGCACATACATATATAATAATATAGAAATAGTCTCAATGATTGTCTCATCTTATACCATCTAATTGGATATCAAATATGGGCATAGCCCTTACATCAATTCAACAAGACCATGTATAGGTCATACGAAAGTACAATATTCAAAAAACAAGCAAAAGAATGATAGATTGAATTAGCTCATAACAAAATCCAAAGCTAGAGGATGGCATATACCTCGAAAGTTGAGGACCTACCCCACTTGGATGAAAGGAAGAACTTAAGCCTTCAATAATGTTGCCTCCCAAATTCCTCAACAACCTAAATCTAAAATGTTTGGGAAACATGAAAGAAAATGGGGTTAGAACTCCACATGTAGTAAGTATGAGATCTTATGCACATAGACATGCAAAACATGCTAAAAGGGACTTTTTGTAAAAACATGTCATTTTTACCCCTTTATGGACTTAATGCAAAGTCAAGTAAGTCGTATCAATCAACCAACATGCTTGCAATCATATGAGTAATAATTATACCAACATACTTGAAAGCATGATTTACTACAACCCTAACATCAAATAATATCACAAGAATGAATAAGAGTTAAAAATATCATAATAAGCAAGACATCTACTCACAAGTCCTTATCAAGTGAACAAGTGCAATGACCAAGCAAAGCCCCATAACCTTACTCAATCAAGTATCCTCAACAAGAAAACATGACCATTGTCCAACTTTTCATATTGTGGCATTTAGGATTGCATTTCGTCGTATATTATCATTATAATCCAAGGCATATTCATAAATAAACGAATCAACATATAGTATCAACAATGTGCCATGGTCACCATATACACATCATATGTTATCATAACATAAACATATAAGAACCTCCTCCTAACACTCCCTCCAAGGCTAACTAGTGCAATGTCTAAGTAGAGTCCCATACCCCTACCTAGACTAAGCTAGACCCCTTATATTATCCATGTTACAGTTCAAATCATTTTATTCATTTTACCTTTTCGGAACAGCTTGCCCTAAACGACATAGACAACATGTGCTAGTGTGGAATCCGTGTCATAAAAACCTACACCGAAAGAAGGCTGACTACATGCCAATGTAGTACCAAAACATGAAACATAGAAACTACATGGATCCACTAGCTAGTATTCCTATGGAGGAAACATAGTTAATAACTAGGAGATTTAGTTGTGACCCTCTTTATGCGTCAAGCATTATAGTCTCCAATCTCAAGAGGAATGTAGTGTTCCTACCTTCACTATGTGGCAAAGGACACTTCTTTATCTAGTTCACTCATTTCTAAGCTAGAGTCCCTTTTTGAAATGTCTTTAAGAATTTCATTATCAATCATAACTTAATTTAAGCCATAGGGTCTACCCCTTGTATATCATCATCATTAATAGCTCAATAAGAATTGTATGAGTATAAGTCTTTTCATCACAAATCATATAAGTGAGCTTACCACTTTAGTATTTCATAGCATATTAAGGCACAATGATAGTTTTCACAATCCTTATAGCACATACACCTTAATCAACCTCAAAACAAAGTCAAGACATTTCAATTCAACGTCGTACCACCCTATAATCCTTGTATAAGGCATACTCCAATATAAGATCATGACTTAACAACAATTAATCACAATTGGAACTAAAGATAGAGATTCTAAATCTTACCAAGTCTTCCTCGTAGTGTATCATCAAGGTCTTACCATCAACCTATAACTCAAACCAACTTGAGTTGTTACATCGTCACACAATGATAACCAATAAGATAACAAGGCCAATTGCACCTCTATAACACAATTAATCTTTAGGTCACAACTTGAGACAAGGCACATAGGCTAATTTTACATTATAATTCATAAACCTGAATCACATCTCAAGAACTAGCATTATAGGCCTATAAATCATGTTAATTTAATCATAATATTTCCATAGGATAGTAATCTAATCAACAGCCAACTCAATTGAATGATCGCAATACAATATAGGTCAAGATCACTACCTAGGGTTAGGGATAGAGGATCCTACTCTTCAATTTATACCAAACCATCATTAATTATACTATAAACAAGTTGAATTACATATTAATCTACACAATATGACCCTAAGAATTCATTAACAACTCAATCCATAACTCCAATTTCGTAATTGAATGAAACCCATAACAACTTTTTGAAATCTATTTTGAAGAAACCCTTTGAGGAAAATATCTCAAAGGTGAATAGAACCTATATCTTAATGTTTCTCAACAATTTGATGAAGAATCCACCCTTTTCCAGCCCCCAATTCACTTTTCAAGCTAAGCTTCTATGGAGTGTTCCAATTAGAGAGAGAAGGATGAGGGTTTATTTGAGAGATGTGTTTTAATTAATGAGGGTTGTGAGTATTTATAGTAGGACTTAATCAACTTAACTAGTCTACCTTTAATACCTAACTAAATCCTAAACCACTTAATTAATTAAATTTACTTAATTTAAAACGTGCAGGAATTTGTAGACCCTATCGACGAGACCTCGATCGAAGGACCGTTGGTCCATCGATAGTCCGTATTGAACATTCGTAAGTTCGATCAGAGACTAGTGCAGGCGAGGGTTTTCTTCATTTTACTAAGTTTGGGACGACGTTGGCATCAACTCCCCGTCGATCCACACACGAACCGTATCCTTCACCTTTGCACTCCGATTATGATTCCAGAGATTGTTCAGGTGAAGTGACCTTCTCCACCAGCCTATGTGTGGGACGACGGTGGCATCGACGCCCCATCGATTTACACATGGTCTGTCGTTTGTCCCGTCGATGCACACTGCCAGGCAGTGCTGCATCAAACTGCAGGGGTCCTCCTCAATGGTTCTGACTCCTAAAACATAGTCAAGTAGGGTAAGGTACACAATAATCCGTTTGAACAAACTTCTCGGATATTTTGGATGTTTTGGTTCTTAAATCTCCTAAACGACCTATATTAATTAAAAATAGACTTAGAAACAGTTTTTAGACTTTATGAAACATATGTTAGGCTTTACAATGAGTCTTGGATTTACAAAGTGTTACATTATCTCCCCCCTCCCTCTAGGAACATTCGTCCCCGAATGACAGTAAAATTCTTTTGAAGGAAAGAATAGACCTAAGACTAGCAGCCCAACCGATTCACAATATCCAATCATCATAAAGAATGTCATTTCAACGAGGCAAATATCAAAACTCATATTACCACACATAAGGCTTAAAGCACTTTATAATGAGGCATTTCCTTCTCACAACACTTATGAGCTCAACATACATTACATGAGTCAATTAGCACAAAGTTCAACTTAACAACATTCTACCTACCATTTCATGAAGACTCACCATTTCAAAATGCACAACATAACTGAAAAAAAGCAAAAAGAAATATTTCAAGTTTTTAATTGCAATACTACAGTAACTTCGCCGTAAGTTCTTTCAAAAATGCATAATGTACAAAACTTTACCTAAAAATCAAGAAACTTCAATTCATAGTCATATTTATATTATTAAAAAGAATGATTAACCTTAATTCTCAAAAAGATGAAGTTAAAGGTACTTGTCTAATGGTGGTGCATTAGACAAGTAGTTAACTACATTTATCTTTTCTGGACCCCTAGTGATATGTTTTAATTCCAACCCAAGCTCTTTTCTCATCAGATCCTCACTTCACAATCTCATATGTGGCTGGGTTGTGAGTGGATTGTACTGCGAAGGTATTTCTCTCACTATCTGACTTCTTAGTACTCAAAGTTTTATTATTCCGGGAGATTTTCTCTTACTTTTTTGCAATATTTGCATAAGGACACTCCCCATAAGAAACACCTGCTATAGTATCCAACATCACTTTATTATTATCATCCTGTCCTCGATAGAAGTATTCCTTCAGTGGCTTATCATCTATACGGTGATTTGGAACGCTTCTCATAAACGAGGTGAATCTATCCGAAGAACTACTAACTGACTCTCCTGGAAGTGCCACAAAGTTGTTCACTTTGTCTTTGTGGTTTAGTTTCTTGGAGACCGGAAACGTCCCTTAGTTGGTTCCAAGTGAAAATTGAGTTATAAGGGATCTCAATGAACCAAATAGAATCCTCTCCCGTCCGTGAGAGAGGAAACACTCTTATCCCTATTACATCGAAGTCCAATTCAGGACTCCGTACACAGCTTTTACACACTTCCCTTACCTTAGCTATATGGGAATGTTGATCCTCAAAAGGTAGCCCTGAAAACAAAGCTCTGCCAGTGAGAATTTGCATCAGTCTACTAGTTACCACAAAGGTGTGGGCCGGTGGTAGAGGGGGCAAGACAAGAGGTCCATCCTAGTCTTTTATATTTTCATAGCCTCTGCAGTATTCTTTGGACTGTGGAGCGGGATTTTGTCCCCTCTGTTTGTTTTCACCCGGAGCATCAGGAAAAAACTGACCATGAACATCAACCGAAGCTGGGATGTTCTTGTTTGGATCTTCATTATTAATACCCAAGTTTGGATTCATCTTGTGTAGTGTACGCTCTCATTCGTGATCGTAGGGAAACAAGGGTTCTCTTCCTCTTTGTGTATTTGGCATACAAGGAAGATAGTTCTGCAAGAATAAAAAAAAACAATAATCAAAGTAAAATCAAGAAAAAATCGACTAAACTATAGTAATATGTTTAAGTTAATCTAAAAGCTACTTTACCCGGCAGCGGCGCCAAAATTTGATATGCTCAAACCTACTTCTCAAATAAGAAGTAAAGAAATCGCATCAAGTAAAGAACCCAACTAAAGGGTTAGGATCGTTCCCATGACAAAAATTGTTCAGACTTAACTTCAGTCTATTATTACTACTGTTTAGTCAATTATTTCCATGGAAAACAAAGACAATAAAAGGGGGATTTTTCTTTCTAAATGATTGAAAATAATTATCTAAATCAAAGTAGACAACTAACACATTCAAACGTTGGAGTTTAATCAATTAATTAAAGTAACTACGGTTTATGTGTTCCCCACAGGTTCCTAATTTGATAATTCTAACTATAACAATTCTTTCCTAGTATCTTGCATTCATAATGATAAGTTATGTATTTCTAAACCGTTGGTCTGGCATCTAGAAAATTTCACTCCGCACCTTGGTCCGGCTATGTGTGTTTCTATACTTACCCTTACCTTTACCTCATATTAAGCATTGTATTTTATATTGGACTAAGTTATTACCTCGTACCAATCAAATTAGCCTATTAGATAGTATACACTAAATCTATGTTGATAATTCATTCTTATTATCTACCGCCTTGGTCCGGCAAGTAGCATTAAAGAGAGTTCTAAAGTTGATCGTCCGTTAAAAAGACTTCTAAGCGAAAGAATTATCAATACATGCAAGACACTATTCTAGAATTGTTATTTTAGTAAGGTTTTACCTCATTATTCGCCTATGGTTACTACAACCCTAGTTATGAAGGTTAGTTACCCATAGTCATAATCACAATATTCATATATACGATATAAGAATTCTTGCACTTACGTCATTATTCGCCTTTGGTTCCCACAACCCTAGTTATGAAATTTAGTTACCCATAGTCATAATCACAATATTCATATATACGATATAAGAATTCTTGCACTTACTTCTAATGAGAAAGAATAAAATCCATAAAGTTACTTGATTAATCGACAAAATCACCAAGAATCAACTCCGGAGAAAAGTATGACAATCCAAAGTGTAATAAGCAAAATAATCTCGTCACAAAGAATATAACATAAAATTGTCTAATAACCAAGAGTCTAACCCCAAAAATGAGGTTTTTCAAACTATTTATAAAAAAACAAAAACCTAATCAAAGAAGGACTCAATTTGTTGGAAATCTGTCAAAACACGGCTGGGTCGATGGACCTCACGACGGGTCAACGTGGTCACGATGGGCCGGCATGGATTTCATCCTCCCATACTTCCAAATTCTGCTACTGCTCTCTTCATTACCCTCGACGGCAGGTATGACAGATCGTCACAGGAAAAATGGTCCGTCAAGGGTCTAAGTTCCATAAGACTTAAACTCTTGGACTTTGGGTATTGGGACTACTTTTCTGATCTTCACAACGAACCAGTAGGACGGACCGTCATGGCTACGACGGTCCGTCACGCAGTCCGTAACTGCACACTTGGTCAAAATTCCCTATATTCCTTTAACATCTTCACTACGTGGACACCTACAGACCGTCACAGGCACGACGGACCGTCACAAGCTTCATAGGTGGTAACTTTTCTGCATTTCTTGCTCAAAAGCTTCAACTTTCATCTTTAGACAGATTTTTCTGTAAATAAAGAGAAACTTACATAAAGATTAATACAAAAAGGCTTTTGGACACACACTAAACTTAAGGAAAAAGGATTAGAAATACCGTGAAACCACGGTATATTTGTTTCATATAGGCATAAGATATCATCTTCCCATGCTACATAAGCAGACACCCTAAACCCACTCGGTATGCGTCATAATTCACTACAAAACCCTTTGTACTCTCTTGTAAGGTCAAGACCGAGCTAAAATAAACCTATCTTTCAACAATTGGAAACCTTCTCACATGCCTCCGACCAATCAAACTTTTTACTCTGTTGGGTCAAAGTAGTCAAAGGAAACTCAATGGACGTGAAAGCATCCACGAATCTTTGATAGTAACCCCAAAACCCAAGAAAGAGTCGTAATGTCTGTCAGACTCAATGTTTTAGGCAAGTTTTTCACTGCTTTCGTTTCCTTGGGTCTACCTCAACTCCCTCGCTAAAGATAATGTTCCCAAGAAAAGTCACTGATCTTAGAAGAAACTCAGACTTACTATATTTGACATACAATTGATGTTCTTTAAGGTCTTGCAACACTACCGTCAAATGACCCATACCATCCGCATTCTTCGAATATACCAAGATAATATCAATAAACACAATGACGGATGAATCTAGGTAATCTCAAAACACCCAATTCATTAGTCCCATAAACGCCACCGGAGCATTAGTGAGACCAAAATACATTACGAAGAACTCATAGTACCCATTCCTAGTATGAAAGGCCGTCTTTGGTACATCCTCACCTCTCACCCTAAGTTAGTGATACCTCGACCTCGAATCTATCTCTGAAAAGTAACTCGCCCCTTGGATTTGATCAAACAAACAATGAATCCAAGGAAGAGGATAATTATTCTTGATAGTAAATTTGTTGAGTCGTCGGTAGTCTACACACATTCTCAAAGACTCATCTTTCTTTTTGACAAATAACAGCGGAGCACCCCATGGAGATATATTAGGCCTTATAAAGACTTTGTCATGTAAATCCTTGAGTGTAGCCTCCAATTCGGCCAGAGCTATCCAATATGGAGGGATTGAAATAAGATTTGTTTTCGATAGCAAATCGGTAACAAAAACAATTTCCCGTTCTAGAGCAATATCGAGAAGGTCATTGGGAAAAACCTCCGGAAATTCACTCACTACGGGGACCGGCTAAAGAGGATAAATTTTGAAACCCAAATCTTGGACTCCTACTTTGTGATAAAGATAACCCTTTGAGACCATTTTACATGCTTTTAGAAAAGATATGATGTGACTTCTAGGAACAGAATTCCCACCCTTCCTCTCAACAACGGGTTCATTTGGGAAATTAAACCTCACAACTATTGTCGTACAATTAATAGTAGCAAAACTATCATGTAACCAATCCATAGCAAAAATGATATCAAAATAAAGAATATCTAGTTCAACTAGATCTATTATAGAAACTATATTGGGCAATCAAATAGGACAATTTCGATATAGTCTTTTAGTAATAGCCGACTCTCCCACCGGAGTAGACACTAGAAAAGGCTCATGCAAAATATCGGGTAAAGTATAAAATTTTTTAGCTACTAGAGGTGTAACAAATGATAACGTAGAGTCGGGAACATGTAAGGTATATACATAACGAGATAAAAAATTCAACATACCGGTTACCACATCGGTAGAGGTCTCTTGCTTACCTTTAGAGAGGAGAGCATAGAAGCGGTTCTTCTTTGGAATATCACTAGAACCACTTGCGTAAGTTTGGAAACTACCCTTTTCTTGACACTTCAAGTTTAGAAAATCTCTCATTTTGTGACAACTCTTGACACAACTAAAGCAAGTATCCGTCCGCTTAAGGCAATCACCATAGTTCTTTATACCACACTTTCCAGAAGTTGGCTTCTCATTTGGTGAATTAGTACCTTTCCCCTTATTCAATTTAGGGTTAGACACCCTATCACAACTAGATCCCTTGAATTCGGAAGGAACTTGATTAGAAACCCGCTTCTTAAATTTAGGGTTGTCTTATATCTCAAGCCTGTTCTTTGAACAACCTCAATCAAAGGACCTTGTCCTCTTTGCATCTCTACTTTTTCTCTTAGATCTTGCCGACTATACCGTCTTGCATAAATCATAAGACTTGAAATGTTCATGTTGTCATGCAGTATGGCTGATTGGCACTCCTTTTGTAAGTCCTCTGACATCCCCGTCATAAAAGGCTCATTTAGTCTCTAGGATCGGAGATCAAAGAAGGAGCATATTTGGACAACTTAATGAATTCCAAACAGTACTCATGGATACTCTTCCCCCCTTGAAAAAGATTGATGAATTCCATCACTTTCTCCTCCCTTATGTCTCTAGGGAATAACCGATCTAGAAAAGCAACCTTAAATATCTCCTAAGTCACAGGACCACCTCTCAACGACCTATTATTCCTCCATTGCACATACCATGTTTGAGCCACATGCTTGAGTTGATATGAGGCCAAATCGACCTTCTCACTTGAAGACACCCTCACAACATATATTACCTTGTAGACCTCATCGAGGAATTCTTAGGGTTCTTCATCAAACTTAGACCCATGAAAGGTAGGAGGGTTCATCCATGTGAAGTCCTTAGACGGGAAGCATAATAGTGACTTGTTGGTGAGAATGAGGACCAACATCCCGTTTGGCTTGAGCCTTCATATCGTGCGCTTGAACCATCGCATCTTGTGCTTGAGTAGTCATGGGTGGATCCATTTGAGCAAGAATATCCCTCATCTCCACCTCCGTCACAGGTGGAGGTTTAATTGGGGCTTGATCGACATTAGCAATTTTGTCAAGTGGAGGGCTTGGTCATCATGGGGAGGAGCTCGCATTATAAACTTTTTCCTTAAGTCTTTGATCAGCATTCCATCGAGTGTTCATGCTTCCTATAAGATCAACAACAGGATTAGATGCAAAATCATACCATAAGTATACTCTATTGGCATGATATAAGATTTCCAAGAAAGAGAGTGATTTCTAAGCATCGTATAGGTTTCTACTCAAAAGTGTGGTTCGCTTCATAATTATGAATAAAAACCTACAGAGACGTGGTAGAGAGAGACATAACTTAATGATATTCAACCTCATGCTCTTATACCAAGTTTTTCACATCTGGGTTTACACCCTAGACGTAACCAGTGTCGTCGTCCTTTTTAAGGACTAAGACTAGCCTCTTAGTTTCATGTCATTACATTCATTGGTTGAAAAATAAGGAAAAATTTTAAAATTTCATTATCACTACTTGGAGGTTTACATAGACCTCTACATACACATAATTTATATTCATATCGAGTATACATAGACCCTTCATACAGGAAGGTTATGTAGCCTCTACTTTTATTGAACATACATATATAAGAATATTAAATAGTCTCGATGATTGTCTCATCTCATATCATCTAAACAAAAATAATAATATGGGGATAGCCCTCACATCAATTCAACAAGACAATGTATAGGTCATACGAAAGTACAATATTCAACTAACAAGGAAAGGAATGATAGAGTCAATAAGCTCATAACAAAATCCTAAGCTAGAGGATGGAATTGCCCTCAAAAGTTGAAACCTACCCCCCTTGGATGAAAGGAAGAATCCAAGCCATCAACAACGTCACCTCCCCAACTACTAAACGACCGCAACCTAAAATGTTTGGGAAAAAGGGAAGAAAATGGGGTTAGTACTCCACATGTACTAAGTATGAGAACTTATGCACATACACAAGCAAAACATGTTAAAAGGGACTTTTTATCAAAACATGTCATTTTACCCCTTTAGGGACTTAATACAAAGTCAAGTAAGTCATATTAATCAATAATAATGCTCTCTATCATACGAGTAATAATTATCCCAACATACTTGAAAGCATGATTTAATACAACCCTAAAATCAAGGAATAATATCACGAGAATGAATAAGAGTTAAACACATCATAATAAGCAAGACAACTACTCACAAGTGCTTATAAGGTCAACAAGTGCAATGACCAAGCAAATTCCCATAATCTTACTCAATCAAGTATCCTCAACAAGAAAACATACCCAATGTCCAAATTTCCGTGTCATGAAATTTAGGCTTGTAATTAATCGTATATTATCATTATAATCTAAGACATATTCATAAATGAACTAATTAAGATATAGAATGAACAATGTGTCATGGTCAGCATAACATCATATATTATCATTATATAAACATAAAGAACCTCCTCCTAAGACTCCCCTCAAGGCTAACTAAAGCAATGTCTAGGTAATGTCCCAGACCCCTACCTAGACTAAGCTAGACCCCTTAGGTTATCCAAGTAAGGGTTCAAATCCTTTAATTCATTTTACCTTTTCGGATATCTTGCACTAACCTACATAGACCACATGAGCTAATGTAAAATCCGGAGTCATAAAAACCTACACCGAAAGAAGGAGGACTATTTGCCAAGTAGTACCAAAACATGAAACATATCAACTATGTGGATCAACTAGCTAGTATTCCTATGGAGGCAACATAGTTCAATAACTAGGAGATTTAATGGTGACCCTCTTTATACGCCAGGCATTATAGTCTCCAAACTCAACAATAATGTAGTGTTCCTACCTTCCCTATGTGGCAAAGGACACTTCTTTGTCTAGTTCACTAGGTTCTAAGCTAGAGTCTCTTTTAGAAATGTCAATAAGCCTTTAATTATCAATCATAACTTAATTTAAGCCATTGGGTCTACCCCTTGTATAATCATCATTATAAATATCTCAATAAGAATTGTATGAGTATAATTCCATTCATAACAATTCATATAAGTAAGGTTACCAGTTTAGCATTTCATAACATATTAAGGCACATTGATAGTTTTCACCATCCTTATAGAACATACACCTTACTAAACCTCACACAAAAGTAAAGACATTTCAATTCAATATTATGACCATATAAAGCTAGTATAAGGCATACTCCAATGTAATATCATGACTTAACAACAATTTATATCAATTGGAAGTAAAGATAGAGATTTTAAAACTTACCAACTCTTCCTAATAGTCTATCATCAAGGTCTTACCATCAATCATAACTCAAACCAACTTGGGGAGTAATATCATCACACAAGGATAACCAATAAGATAACAAGGCCAATTGCACCTCTATAAAACAATTCATCTTTAGGTCACTACTTGAGACAAGGTACATAGGCTAATTTCACATTATAGTTTATAACCCTAAATAACATCCCAAGAATTAGCATTATAGGCCTATAAGTCGTAGTAATTTAATAATAATAATGCAATAGGATAGTAATCTAATCAACAATCAACTCAATTGAATGATCACAACACAATATAGGTCAAGATCGTTACCTACAGTTAGGGATAGAGGATCATACTCTTCAATTTACACCAAATCATCAACAATTACCATAAAAAACTTGAATTACATGTTAATCTACTAAATAAAAGCCTAATAATTCATTAATAACTCAATCCATAACTCCAATTTCAAATTGGATGAAACCGAAAGGAAAACTCAACTTTTGAAATATATTTGAAGGAACCTTTGAGAAAAAAATATCGAAGGTGAATAAAACCCATACCTTAATGTTTCTCAACAATTGGATGAATAATCCATCCTTTCCCAGACCCTAATTCACCTTCCAAGGTAAGATTCTATGGAATCTTCCAATTAGAGAGAGAATGAATAGAGAAGGAAGAGGGTTTATTTGAAAGATGTGTTCTGATTAATGAGGGTTGATGTTATTTATAGTAGGACTTAATCACCTTAATTAGTCTACTTTTACTCCCCAACTAACCCCTAAACCACATAATTAATTAATTGAACTTAATTTAAAACATGCAGGAATTTGTAGGCCTCATCGATGAGACCTCGATTGGCAGATCGTTGATCCATCGACGGTCCATGCTACACATCCATAAGTTTAGTTAGAGACTGGTGCAGGTGAGGATCTTCTCAATTTTTCTATGTTTGGGATGATGGTGGCATCGACTCCCCGTCGATCCACACAAGGACCTTAGCCTGCACCTCTGCACTCTGTCGATGATTCTAGAGACTGTGCAGGTGAAGAGATTTTCATAACAATCCTAAGTGTGGGATGATAATGTCATCGACTCTCCGTCGATCCACACACGGGTCGTTGTTTGTCCTGTCAATGCATACTGCCACGTAGTGCTGCATCAAAATGCAGGGGTCCTCCTCAAGGGCCCTTGATTGGTCCTTGGGGAGTCATACCCAGACGTTTCGACCATGGAACAACTCAAACACCCATCAATTACTTTCCCACTAATGTTCGTACAATTCTGACTCCTAAAACTTAGTCATGTAGGGTAAAGCACACTACCATCCCTTTGAACCAATTTCCAAGATGTTTTGGTTCTTAAATCTCCTAAATGACCTATATTCATTTTCATTAAAAATAGACTTAGAAACAGTGTTTAGACTTTATGACACCTATGTTAGGCCTCGAGTCTTGGATTTTCAAGGTGTTACATCCCCCCCCCAGGAACATTCATACCCGAATGAAACTAAAATTCTTTTGAAGGAAAGAATAGACCAAAGAATAGCAACCCAACTACTCAACAACATCAAATAAACATAAAGAATGTCATTTCAACAAGGCAAATATCAAAACTCATATTACCACACATAAGGCTCAAAACACTTTGTCATGAGGCATTTCCTTCTCACAACACTTACGAGCTCAACATAAATTACATGAGTTTATTAGCACAGAGTTCAACTTAACAACATGATACCTATACTATAGTAACTTTACTGTACGTTCTTTCAAAAATGCACAATGTGCAAAAATTCACCTAAAAATCAAGAAACATCAATTCCTAGTAATATTTGTTTTATTAAAAAGAATTATTAACCTTAATTTTCAAGAATATGAGGGTAACGGGACTTCATATCCTCCTCGGCCTCCCATATTGCACCCACAAATAGATGATTTTTTCCATAACACCTTTATGGAAACCACTTCTTTATTCCTCAACTTCTTGACTTGCCAATTAAGAATTTTAACCAGAATTTCCTCATAGGAGAGGTTATTGTTGACACCAAGACCCTATATAGGAAGAATGGACACAGGATCACCAATACATTTTTTCAATATAGATACATGAAAAATCAGATGAACTGAAGCCAATTCACAAAGAAGTTTCAATACATATGCAACCTTACCAACCCTTTACAAGATTTCATAGGGACCCACATAAGGAGGACTGAATTTCCCTTTATTACCAAATCTAACTACCCCTTTCATTGATGAAATTTTCAAACACCTTATCACTTTCTTTGAATTCCAAATCGATTCTCCTATGATCAGCATAAGACTTTCGCCGACTATAGGCCATTTGCAACCGCTTCCTTATGATATGGACCTTTTCCAAAGTCTTATAAATTAACTCTGGACAAAGATGTGATGGCTCACCCACTTCAAACCATCCTATAGGAGACCTACACCTCCGACAATAAAAGGCTTCATAGGGAGCCATGGACATAAAAATGAAAACTATTATTGTAGGAAAACTCCACCAAATGTAAGTGTCTATCCCAACTTCCTTTAAAATCAATGATGCACGACCTAAGCATATCTTCAAGGGTTTGTGTCGTACGCTACGCTGGACTATCCATTTTGATGATTAAAACAGATGTTGAACTTCACCGTAGTACCTAACCCTTTTTGTCATGACCTCCAAAATCTAAATGTGAATTTTGTACCCCGATCCGATATGATGGATAACGGAGTGCCACTGCGGCACACAACCTCATCTAGGAAGATTCTTGTGTAATCCTCCGCCGAATATGAAGACACGACGGAAATAAAGTGAGCAGACTTAGTCAATCGATCCAGTACCACCCATATGGAATCATAGGACTTTTGGGTCCGAGGTAAACCAACTACAAAGTCCATATTGATGTCTTCCCACTTCAAAGTAGGAATTTTTATCTCTTGTAGTAAGCTACCCGGCTTTAGGTGTTCAGCCTTTACTTGATGTCAATTAGGACACTTAGCGACAAACTCTACTATGTCCGTTTTTAGACCTTCCCACAAATATATCTCCCTTAGGTCATGGTACATTTTATCGACACTAGGATGAATTGAGTAGCGGACCCATGTGATTCTTCTAGGATCCGATCGTCAACACATCTACATCGGGAACACATAATCTCCCTTGGTACCTTAACACACAATCCCCCCAAGGAGAATATTCATTAACTTGTCGAAGAATCGACTCTTTCAACTTCATTAAGGCTAAATCAAGGTGTTGTTTGGACTTCATCCCAACCACTAAAGATGACTCGGAGTTATGATGAACTATAACACCCTCATCCGGAGAAATCTCCAACCTCAACCCCAACCTTTCCAACCTATGTACTTCCCTTACTAGGTCCTTTTTGGCTTCTCAAGATAAAATACACTACCCATAGTCATCCAACTTAGGGCATCCACAACTATATTAGCCTTGTCAGGGTGATAAAGGATACTTATATCATAATCTTTCAACAACTAAAGCCACCTTATTTGTTGAATATTCAACTACTTTTCGGTTAACACATATTGGAGACTCTTATGATCGGTAAAAACATCAACATGAAGGCATCTAAATTTTAAAAGAAAACACCACGTCCGCTAATTCAAGGTATTGAGTGGGGTAGTTTCTCTCATGTACCTTTAGTTGCCTAAAGGCATAATCTATTACCTTCCCGTGTTCATAAGCACACACCCAAACCCACTCGGTATGCGTCACAATTCACCACAAACCCTTTGTACCCTCTGGTAAGGTCAAACAAGAGTAAAAGTAAGCCTATCTTTTAACAATTGGAATCTCTTCTCACATATCTCCGACCACTCTAACTTCTTACTCTTTTGGGTCAAAGTAGTCAAAAGAGACCCAATGGACACGAATTATCCATGAATCTACGATAGTAACCCGCTAAAATTAAGAAGCTTCTAATGTAACACCTCGTAGCCAAAACAGACAAAAGATTAGTTTTTAGAAAAATTGCAGGTTCTACCAATGGTGGCATCGACGGACTGTAGACTGAAACACGGTCCGTCCTGTACAAGCGTCGATGGGATCAAAAACCCCAAAAATTCCAGCCTAGAAAAAATGGTTAAGTCTTGGACGACGGATGGACTTATAGTCCTATGTCAAATGACGCTCCGTAGTCCGTGACCGTCGATCAAGACTCCTTTTAACCACTCTCTGACAGGAGCTATGGATGACAAGCATGGTTCGTAGGTGGACCTACGGTCCATAGGTCTAACCGCAGGTGTAAAATTAGCAGCCAGTTAAGGGGAAATGAATTTGGGTCAACATAAAATGATCATAACTCTTAGAAGAAAATGAATTAGGTCTTCCATGACCTTTACCCACAGATAGATAATTGAATCATTTTTCCATAGCCACCGATCTTGTTAAAATCATACCTCCGAGAAAAAAGTTATGCACATTTTAGTAAAGTCCTGTCGAATAGGCCCTCACGACAGACCCAACGACGGGGCGTCGGGCGCACGACAAATAATCAATCCTGGCCATCGTGAGGCCCGACAACAACCTTTCCAGGGGTCTTTTTACGCGTTTTCACTCTAAATCATCAAATTTTAGTTAGTTTAATTCTAGAAACATAATTTTAAAACATATCCAAGTCAAATCATTAAATTAAAACTTAGAAAATTAGAAGCAAGAGAGGAGAAAAAACCTCAAGAACCCTAGTTCAAGAACACCACAAGCTCCAGCAGTTCCAGCCCCGAAACTTTAGTATTTTTTGTGGTTTCATCATAAGGTATGTGGGTTTCACTAGTGGGTTCCTTTCACCCATTAGGTCCCTAGTTTTCAGTGAGGCTATAGATTCTCTTGTCATGATTAAACCTAGGGTTTGTAGAAGTTTGATATAACTTAATGAATTTATTAAATAGATGATCCAAATCAGATTATCATCTTATTACTCAGATTATCACATGAATTTGAGAACCGTAGCTTTGTATTTGTTTATTTCTTGAATTACAAATACTAGGTCATATATTTCAGACACTTCAGATATACATGCCTCAGTTAGAAATACATAATTACGAGATTAATTGTTGCATTCTCAGTTTGCATGTTTAGTTTTAATCTATACACTATTTACAAAAATTCAGATATAATCAGTTAATTTACAAAATTCATTTGGAGTAGCATAATACCGAGTTGGACTAGGGTTTACCGTAGTCCCCTCTGAGGGCAATAAGTTTAGTGATCACACCATCATGCCTTTATACCTTTGGGACTGTATGTTGGGTCCTCTCGACAGGGCGTATACATCGGACTCCACTTCAACAGATTCAGTGGTGAGTCCTCATTTTCCGAGGACAATAGTCATGAGTTTCATTTTAGTTTTTAGTCATTTAGTTTCTTTTTTTTCTAGATTTAGATGGGTATTGTCCGATTATTTTGTAGTCTAGTTTAGAGGCTATATTCAGACATAGTTAGATTCATCTTAGTATTGAGTTAATATTTTTTTCGTATTAAACTCATTATTTCAAATATCTCAGTTATAGAATATGGGTATTCCCCATATTTTAATTTTAAGTATGATTAGGTTCCACAACAGTTTATTATCTTTAGTATGCTCATTATCATGCAAACAGGGTTAGCTTGGGATCACACTACGTTTCGTGTCCGCGTCTCGGGGGTAGCTTGGGGCGTGAAAAAATTTGGTATCAGAGCACTAGGTTCAAGAGTCCTAGGATGTCTGAAAAAGCCGCACTAAGTAGAGTCCTTTTTATGGGTGTGAAGTTCACGACATCTAATGAGAAGGACGCTATAAAGTGTTTTAGGAAAAACATCACGTTCTTATTACTCTTATCGTGTGTAAGATATGATCTAATTCCATTCTAACTTGACGTTAAGCGTTTAAGATTATGCCTTCTCGTAGAGATTAGGCATGGAATGCTAATGCACGTAATGCTAACACAGTTCCTCTAGTACAAGAAAAGGAAGTTCAAATTCAGAGTTTTAGAAAGACAATTCTGCTTTTGGTCAACAGTATGACCAACTAGAACAATCAGCAGGTTCTAGTTCCTACTAATAGAATTGATCGATCAATGCCAACTAGAGTTTTTGATTTTGTTAGGATGAATCCGTCTAAGTTATTAGGGTCGCATGTTGGTATTGATGAAGTCAAGAAAATATTTTGTGTGATGTCAGTAACTGGTAGTGATAGGTGATATTTGCATCCTATATACTCAAGGATGTGACTCACATATGCTTCACTTAGTGGAAAGACAACATATATGACTTTGCCTTTTGTAACTCAATGTAGCAGTCCAATTCAATGTCAATTAAGAAACTCTCTCAAAAATTTTCTAAGTATCTAATCTACTCGAAGACCTAGCTTTATCCAGATGGGTATACAAAAATTGCCCTGTCACAATCTCTCAAAAATTCACCTCAGCAGATCTAGTAAGTTAGAAATGGTAGACTTCGATGTCATTCTAGGCATAGATTGGTTACACTCATGTTATGATTCAGTCGATTGTAGAACTAGGATTATTCATTTTTAGTTTCCAGATGAACCAATCTTTAAATGGAAGGGTAGTAGATTAGCGCTTATGGGTCAATTTATTCCTTACCTTAATGCCATAAAGATGATATCTAAGGGATATCTCTATCATCTAGTTTGGGTTAAGTATTTTAGCCTTGAAACCCCATCTCTTAAGTCATTTCCAGTAGTTTGTGAATTTCCAGAAGTATTTCAAAAAGATATTCTTGGGGTTCCTCCCGAAATAGAAATCGACTTTGGAATTCATCTCCTTCCAGATATTGAGCCTATTTATATTCCACCTTACATAATGGATCTAGTCGAGTTTATGGAATTGAAAGAGTAGTTGAAAGACCTTCTAGATAAGGTTTTAATCAGACCTAGTTTTTCACCATGGGGTGCACCACTATTGTTCGTAAAAAAGAAAGATGGTTCTCTCAGAATGCGCATTGACTATACACAGTTGAACAAGATCACAATCAAGAATAAGTATCCCATCCCCAGGATTGATGACTTGTTTCACCACTTTCAGGGTGCTAGTCATTTCTCAAAGATAGACCTCAGATCAGGTTATCAAAATATCAGAGTCATAGTTAGTGACATTCTAAAAAAGCCTTCAAAACTCGATATGGTCATTATGAATTTGTAGTTATGTCGTTTGGACTAACCAATGTTCCTGCAGCTTCCATGGATTTGATGAACAGAGTGCTCAAACAGTACTTAGACTTCTTCGTTATCATCTTCATTGATGATATCCTCATTTACTCTAGGAGTGAGGAAGAGCATGCAAGTTATTTGAGAGTTTTTCTGCAAACTCCGAAAGATCGCCATTTATTCTCTAAGTTTAGTAAATGTGAGTTTTGGTTGCAATCTATTGCTTTCCTTGGTCACATTGTATCTAGCGAAGGGATCCGCGTAGATTCACAGAAGATAGAAAAAGTGAAACAATGTCCCAGACTTACCTCTTCTATAGATATCAGAACTTTCTTAGGTCTAGGAGGTTATTACAGAAGGTTCGTGGAGGTATTTCATCAATATCCTCACCATTGACTAGGTTGACTAAGAAGATTGTCAAGTTTCAATGGTCATATGATTGTGAGAAAAGCTTAGCAGAATTTAAAACTAGATTGACTACACCTCCTATCTTGACTCTACTAGAGGGTTTAGATGGTTATGTGATATATTGAGATGCATCAAGAGTTGTCATTGGTTGTGTGTTTATGCTAAGAGATAAGGTTATATCTTATGCCTCAATAAAGCTTAAGGTCCATGCGAAGAAGTATCAAACTCATTACCTCGAGCTTGCAGCAGTGGTGTTTGCACTCAATATATGGAGAGAGTACTTGTGTGGTGTTCATGTATATGTGTTCACTAATCATAAGAGTCTTCAGTATGTGTTCATTAATAAAGAGTTGAATTTTCACCAGAGGATATGTCTTGAGTTCCTTAAGGATTATAATATAAGTGTGCAATTATCATCCTGGAAAGGCGAATGTAGTGGTCGATACTCTTAGTAGATTATCTATGGTTAGTGTAGCACATGTTGAGGAAAAAAGAAAGGATCTAGTGAAGGATGTTAACAGGCTTGCTCGCTTGGAAGTTCACCTTATGAGCATATCAGACAGCGGTGAAATAGTTCAGAATTGGGCAGAATCGTCTTTGGTAGTGTAGGTTAAGGAAAAGCAAGAGAGTGATCCGATCTTGCTTGAACTAAAGGGTGCACTCATCAATCAGAGAGTGGAGGGTTTCTCATAAGAGGGAGATGGTGTAGTTCACTACCAAGGTAGATTGTGTGTTCCTGATGTGGGAGAGTTAAGGCTGCACATTCTTGCATAAACTAATAACCAGGTATTCTATTCATCTAGGTGCCACTAAGATGTCCTGCGATCTGTGGGAAGTGTATTGGTGGAATAACATGAACAGGGATATAACAGACTTTGTTAGTAAGTGCCCCAATTTCTAGCAAGTCAAGGTAGAACATCAGAAACAAGGAGGTATGACTCAAGAGATCGATATTCCTACTTTGAGGTGGGATGTGATCAATATGGATTTCATCATAGGGTTGCCTCGTACTCGCAGAAAGCATGACTCAATTTAGGTGATAGTTTATAGGATGACTAAGTCTTCTCGCTTTTTGGTGGTCAAGACTACATATTCGGCAGAGCACTATGCCAAGCTTTACCTTACTAAAATTGAGAGGTTTCATGGGGTTCCTTTGTCTATCATCTTAGATAGAGGACCTCAGTTTACCTCTCATTTCTGGAAGTCATTTCAAAAAGGTCTTGGTACTCAAGTTAACCTTAGTACAACATTTCATCCGCAGACGGATGGGCAGGCAGAGCGTACCATTCAGACCTTAGAGGATATGTTGAGACCTTGTTTGATCGATTTCAAAGGTAGTTGGGATGATCACCTTCCTCTTATTGAGTTTGCCTACAATAATAACTACCATTCAGCATTCAGATGGCCCCTTATGAGGCTCTATATGGCGTACATGTAGATCTTCTTTGGTTGGTTTGATGTAGGTGAAGAAACTTTGATAGGTCCAGATTCAGTCCTTTATGCATGGAGAAAGTGCAACTCATTAGAGAAAGACTTAAGACAACCCAAAGTCGTCAGAAATCTTATGCAGATGTAAGGATAAAGGAACTAGAGTTCCAAGTTGATGATTGGGTTTTTCTGAAAGTCTCACCTATAAAAGGGATGATGATATTTGGAAAGAAAGGGAAGCCCAGTCCAATATATATAGGACCTTGCAAGATTTTGAAAAGGATTGGCAATGTGGTATATGAGTTAGAGTTGCCAGCAAAATTAGCAGCAGTGCATCTAGTCTTCCACATATTACTCTTGAAGAAGTAAGTGGGTGACCCAGCCTCTATAATCACATTAGAGAGTGTGGCCGTGAATGATAGTCTTTATTATAAGGATGTATCAGTTGAGATTATTGACCGTCAAGTTAGAAAGTTGAGAAACAAAGAAGTCGCTTTAGTCAAGGTTTTGTGGAGGAGTCAGTCCATAGATGGAGCTACTTGGGAAGAAAACATCAATGAAAGCCATGTATCCATGCGTAAATTCAGTTTTAGAATCATGTTCCCTTAGTTTATACTTTCATTTTTAGTGTAATTGCATGTACTCAACTCAATTATGTCAAAACTTAGTTCTCAGTGTTTCGCAGTGGGGTTTGCATCTCTTTCCCTCTATTTTAGCTAGTTTAGTCTTCATTCGAGGACGAATGTTGCCAATGGGGACATAATGTAACACCCCGTAGACAAAACAGATCAAAGATTAGTTTTTTCAGAAAAATATGCAGGTGCTACCAACGGTTGCATTGACAGACCGTAGACTGAAGTACAGTCTGTTCTGCACAACCCTCGACGGGATCAGAAACTCCCAAAAATTTCAGCCTAGAAAAATTGGTAAAGTCTTGGACGAAGGACGGACTTACAATCCGTAGGTCAAACGACGGTCCGTAGTCCGTGACCGACTATCAAGAATCCCTTCAACCACTCTCTTATAAGAGATATTGATGACTAGCATGGTTCGTAGGATGACCTACGGTCTGTAGGTGGAAAATTTCCAGCCAGTTAAGGGGAAATGTTGTTGGATCAACATACAGTGATCATCACTCTTAGCACAAAAATGAATTAGGTCTTCGATGACCTACTCACAGATAGATAATTTAATTATCTTTCCATAGCCACAGACCTTGCTAAAGTCAGTCCTCCGAGTAAAAATTTATGCCCATTTTAGTAAAGGCATGTCGAATAGGACCTACGACGGGGCATCGGGCGCACGACGGACCGTTTGTCCTGGCCGTCATGAGGCCCGATACCAACCTTCCCAGGGGGTCTTTTTGACTTTTGCCACTGCGTTTAAACCCTAAGTTTAGTCGTTGTAACCATAAATCATCAGATTTTAGTTAGTTTAAGTTTAGAAACATAATTAAAACATATCCAAGTCAAATCATTAAATCAAAACTTAGAAAATTAGAAGCAAGGGAGGAGAAGAAAGTTCAAGAACCCTAGCTAAAGAACACCACAAGCTCCAGCAGTTCAAGCCCCGAAACATAAGTATTTTTCCATGGATTTTATCACCAAGTATCTGGGATTTTAATAGTGGGTTCCTTTCACCCATTAGGTCACTAGTTTCAAGTTAGATTCTTGATGGTCTTGTCATGATTAAACCTAGGATTTCTAGAACTTTGATATAACTTCATGAATTTATTAAATATATGTTCAAAATTAGATTATCATGTTATTACTTAGATTATCGCATGAATTTCATAACCCTATATTTTTATTTGTTTAGTTCTTTAATTACTCCTGCTAGGTATTATATTTCAGACACTTCATATATACATACCTCAGTAGTTAATGCATAATTACCATATTGATTATTGCATTCTTAGTTTTCATGTTCAGTTTTGAGCTATCCAGTATTTACATAAATTTATATTTAATCAGTTAATTTACAGAATTTGTTCGGAGTAGCATAATACCGAGTTGGACTAGTGTTTAGCGTACCCAAAAGTCCCAGAACTACAAGCCAAGTAGGTTGTAAGTCCCCTATGTGGGCAATCAGTTTAGAGATCACTCCAGCATGCCTTTATGACTTTTACAGGGTAAATTGGGTCCTCTCGGTGGGGCGTATACATCGGACTCCAAGTTTAGCTCATGTGGTTTTATTATCAATTATTAGTAGCTCGCAAAGTTCAGTCAGGCTCTCTGCATTGACCATTTATCAGTATATTCAGTATTTAGTTTCAGCATGTTATAAATTAGTCATTGCATCTAGTTAGCTCAGAAATTAGCACATTACGTTCAGATTATTATACTTGTTTTTGTTCTTGTTAAGTTATGTTTTATTTCAGTTGTACTCTATTCTACATGCTCAGTACCTTTCAAGTACTGACGCATACGTGGCTACATCTTCTCGTTTTGTAGGTTCAGCTTCTCAACATACAGATCACTGATTGATCGATTTTCTAATCTCTAGTTGAGCAGATTCAGTGGTGAGTCCTTATTCTCCGAGGACAACAGTCATGAGTTTCATTTTAGTCATTAGTCATTTAGTTTCTGTTTTTGCTAGATTTAGCTATGGCTTGTCCAAGCATTTCTAGTCTAGTTTAGAGGCTATTTTGAGACATAGTTAGATTCAGCTCAGTATTGAGTAAATATTTATTTTGTATTAAACTAATTGTTTCAACTATCTCAGTTATAAAATATGGGTATTCCCCATCTTCTCATTTTAAGTATTATTTAGCTTCCGCAGCAGTTTATTATCTTTAGTATGCTCATGATCATGCCACCTGGGTTAGCTTGGGATCACTTGTGGTCCTAGGGTCTGTGTCGGCCTCTCAGGGGTAGCTTGGGGCGTGACACCTAATGTCTGTCTTAGTCAATGGTCTAACCCAGTTTTTCACCACTTCCATTTTCCTTGGGTCTACCTCAACTCCCTCACTAGAGATGATGTGCCTAAAAAAAGTCACCGACCTCAACTAATACTCACACTTACTATATTTCGCATACAGTTGATGTTCTTTAAGCGTTTGCAACACTACCCTCAAATGACATAAACAAAATGATGAATGCATCTAGGTAATTTTCAAATACCATATTCATTAGGTCCATAAATGCCGCCGGAGCAATAACGAGACCAAAAGACATTACAAAGAACTCATAGTGCCCATACCTAGTACGAAAGTCTATCTTTCAGACATCCTCACCTCTCAACCTAAGTTAATGATACCCTGAACTCAAATATATCTTTGAAAAGTAACTCGCCCCTTGTAGTTTATCAAACAAATCATCAATCCGAGGAAGAGGATACTTATTGTTAATGTAACATTTTTAAGTTGACGGTAGTCTATACACATTCTCAAAGACCTATATTTTTTTTGACAAATAACACCGTGGAACCCCATTTAGATATACTAGGCCTTTTAAATACTTTGTCAAGTAAATCTTTGAGTTGACCCTTCAACTCCTCCAATTCTGTTGGAGCCATACGATATGGAGGGATTGAAATGGGTTTTTTTTTGTAGCAAATCGATATCAAAATCAATTTCACATTCAGGAGGAATACAGTAAGGTTATTGGGAAAAACCTCCGAAAATTCACTCACTACAGGGACCGACTCAATAGGAGGAATTTCGAAAACCAAATCATGGACTCGTACTATGTGATAAAGACAACCCTTTGAGATAATTTTACATGCTTTTAGACAAGATATGATGCAACCTCTAGGAATAAAATTCCCACCCTTCAACTCAACAATGTGTTCATTTTGGAAATTAATCCTCACAACTATTGTCCTACAATCAATAGTTGCAAAACTATCATGGAACTAATCCATTCCCAAAACAATATCAAAATCAAGAATATCTAGTTCAACTTGATGTACATTAGAAACTCTATTGGGCAATAAAATAGGAAAAATTCGTTAGACTTTTTTAGCAACAACCAAGTCTCCCACCGAAGTAGACACTAAAAAAGGCTCATGCAAAATATCGGGTAAAGTATCAAACATTTTATCTACTAAGGTGTAACAAATGATAAAGTAGCGCCAGGATCAATTAAGGCATATACATCACGAGAGAAAACTTTCAACATACCGATCATCACATCCGGAGAGGTCTCTTGTTCACCCCTAGAGAGGAGAACATAGAAGTGGTTCTTCTTTGGAGCATCACTAAAACCATTTGCTTGATCTTGTCCACTACCCTTGTCTTGAGTCTTCAATTTTGGACAATATCTCATTTCGTGACCACTCTTGCCACAATTAAAGCAATTATCTATCCCTCTAAGGTAATCACCATTGTGCTTTTTGCCACACTTTCCTCAAGTTTGCTTCTTATTTGGTGATTTAGTACCTTTCCCCTTCTTGAATTTAGGGTTAGACACCCTATCACCACTGGCTCTTGGAAATTTGTAAGGGACTTAATTAGAAACCCGCTTCTTAAATTTAGGCTTTTCTTTTATCTGAAGCCTATTATTTCTACATCCAACATCAAAGGACCTTGCCCTCTTAGCATATCAACTTTTTCGTTTAGATCTTGCCTGATCTACCTTCTTGCATAATCCATAAGACGGGAAATGTTCATGTTGTCATGTAGCATGGCCGATTGGAACTCCTCTTATAAGTCCTCCAATACCCCCATCATAAAACGACTCATTTAGTCTCTAGGATCAGAGACAAAAGAAGGATCATATTTTGACAACTTAATGAATTCCAAAGAATACTCATGGAAACTCTTCCCACTTGACGAAGATTGATAAACTCTGTCACTTTCTCCTCCCTCATCTGTCTACGGAAGAACCGATCTAGAAAAGCCACCTTAAAGATCTCCCAAGTTACAGAAGCTTCCCTCAATGGTCTAATATCCCTCCATTGAACATACCATGTTTGAGTCACACCCTTGAGTTGATATGAGTCAAACCCAACCTTCTTACTTGAAGACACCCATATAGCATATAGTACCTTATAGAGCTCATCGAGGAATTATTGAGGGTCTTTATAAAACTTTGACCCATAAAAAGTAGGAGGGTTCATCCTAGTTAAGTCCCTTAGACAGGAAGCCATTGTAGTGACTTGTTGATGAGTATGGGGAGCAACATCCCGATTGGCTTGAGCCGTCATAGCTTAGGCTTGAACCGTCACGGCTTGTTCTTGAGTAGTCATGGATTGAGCCACTTGAGAAAGAATGTCTCTAATCTCTGCCTCTGTCATATGTGGAGGGTTAACTGGGGCTTGATCAACATTAGCTTTTTCCTCAAGTGGAGGGACTTGGCCATCATGGGGAAGGGCTCTCGCATTAGCGACTTCATCCTTAAGTCTTCGAGTCGCATTCCTTTATTTCTTTGAGTGTTCATGCAACTTATAAGCACAATAATAGGATTAGATGCAAAGGCAAACCATCAATATACATTATTGGTACGATATAATATTTCTAAGAAAGAGTGATTCCTAAGAACCATATAGGTTTCTACTCATAAGTGTGGAGATCTTCACAATTATGAATACAAACCTATATAGACGTGGTAGAGAGTGAGAGAGACATAACTCAACTATATTAAACGTCATGCTCTGATACAAACTTTGTCACATCTGGGTTTACCCCCTAGACGTAACCGGCGTCGTCTTCCTTTTTAAGGACTAAGACTAGCCTCTTAGTTTCATGTGATTACATTCATATGTTGAAAAATGCAGAAAAAATTAAAACTTTCATTATCATTACTTGGAGGTTTACATAGACCTATATATACACATAATATATATTTACATCGAGTATACATAGACCCTTCATATAGGAAGGTTGCATAGTCTTCTACTTTTATTGCATACACATATATAAGAATATAGAAATAGTCTCAATGATTGTCTCATCCCATACCATCTAAACGGATATCACTAAATGGTCATAGCCCTTACATCAATTCAACAAGACCATGTATAGGTCATACGAAAGCACAATATTCAAATAAAAACGAAAGGAATAATAGAGTCAATAAGCTCAAAAAAAAATCAACGATTGAGAATGAAATTACCCTCAAAAGTTGAAGATCTACCTCACTTGGATGAAAAGAAGAATCAAAGCCTTCAATAATGTCGCCTCCCAAACTCCTCAACGATCAGAACCTAAAATGTTTGGGAAAAGGGGGGAAAATAGGGGTAGTACTGCAAATGTGCTAAGTATGAGATCTTATGAACATACACAAACACAACATGCTAAAAGGGACTTTTTATCAAAACATGTCATTTTACCCCTGTATGGACTTAATGCAAAGTTAAGTAAGTCATATCAATCAACCAACATGCTTGCTATCATAAGAGTAATACTTATCCCAACATTCTTGAAACCATGATTTACTACAACCCTAACATCAACGAATAATATAACCATAATGAATAAGAGTTAAACACATCGTAATAAGCAAGAAAACTAATAACAAGTTCTTGTCAAGTCAGCAAGTGCAATGACCAAGCAAAGCCCCATAACCTTACTCAATCAAGTATCCTCAACAAGAAAAAATGACCAATGTCCAACTTTACATATCATGGCATTTAGGCTTGCATTTCATCGTATACTATCATAATAATCAAACGCCTATTCAAAAATGAACTAATGAACATATAGTATCAACAATGTCTCATGGTCATCATACACACATCATATATTATCATAACATAAACATATATGAACCTCCTACTAAAACTCCCCTCAAGCCTAACTAGTGCAATGTCTTGGTAGCGTCTCATACCCCTACCTAGACTAAGCTAGACCCCTTAGTTTATCAAAGTTAGGGTTCAAATCCTTTAATTCTTTTTGTATTTTGGGAACATCTTTCCCTAACCGACATAGATCACATGAGCTAGTGTGGAATCCGGTGTCATAAAACCCTACACCAAAAAACGGCAGACTAGTTGCCAAGGTAGTACCAAAATATGAAACATAACAACTACGTGAATCCACTAGATAGTATTCTATGAGGGCAACATAGTTCAAGAACTAGGAGATTTAGTTGGGACCCTCCTTATGCGTCAGGCATTATAGTCTCCAATATAAAGAGTAATGTAGTGTTCCTACCTTCCCTATGTGCGAAAGGACACTTCTTTATCTAGTTCACTCGGTGCTAAGCTAGAGTCCTTTTTTGAAATATCTTTACGCCTTCAATTATCAATCATAACTTAATTTAGGTCATACGGTCTACCCCTTGTATAATCATCATCATCAAAAGCTCAATAAGAATTGTATGAGTATAAGTCCTTTAACCACAATTCATATAAGTGAGGTTAATACTTTAGTATTCCATAACATATTAAGGCACATTGATAGTTTTCACCATCCTTATATCACATACACCTTAATCAACCTCACAACATAGTCATGACATTTCAATTCAACATCATATCACCCTATAATCCTAGTATAAGGCATACTCCAATGTAATATCATGACTTAACAACAATTAATCATAATTGGAAGTAAAGATAGAGATTGTATGACTTACCAAGTCTTCCTCATAGTCTATCATCAAGGTCATACCATAAACCCATAAATCCACCCAACTTGGGGATAAACATCATCACACAATGATAACCAATTAGATAACAAGGCCTATTACACCTCTATAAGAAAATTCATATTTAGGTCACAACTTGAGACAAAGTACATAGGCTAATTTCATATAATAATTCATAATCCTATTCACATATCAAAAAGTAGAATTATAGGCCTATAACTCATCATAATTTAATCATAATAACGTTATAGGATAGTAATCTAATCAACAACAAACTCAATAGAATTATCACAATAAAATATAGGTCAAGATAACTACCTAAGGTTAGGTATAGAGGATCATACTATTCAATTTAGACCAAACCATCAATAATTACCATAAACAAGTTGAATTATATGTTAATCTACAAAATAATCCTAATAATTCATTAACAACTCAATCAATAACTCCAATTTCGTAATTAAATGAAACCCATAGGAAAACTCACTTTTTGAAATATATTTTGAAGGAACCCTTTGAGTAAAAAATCTATAAGGTGAATAGAACCCATACCTTAATCTTTCTCAACAATTTGATGAATATTCAATCCTTTCCTATCCCCCAATTAACCATCCAAGCTAAGCTTCTATGGAGTCTTCCAATTGGAGAGAGAATGAAAAGGGACGGAAGAGGGTTTATTTAAGAGTTGTGTTTTGATTAAAGAGGGTTGAGGGTATTTATAGTAGGACTTAATAAACTTAATTGTTGTCCTTTTAATCCCCAACTAACCTCTAAACAATTTAATAAATTAAATGAACTTAATTTAAAATGTGCAGGAATTTGCAAACCCCATCGACGAGACCTCGATCGACGAATCATTTGTCCAACAACGGTCCGTACTGCACATTTGTAAGTTTGGTAAGAGTCTGGTGAAGGCGAGGCTTTTTTGCATTTTTTTATGTGTGGGACGACAGTGGCATCCACGCACCGTGGATCCACACACAGATCGTACCCTGCACCTCTGCAATCCGTCGATGATTCCAGAGACTGTGCAGGTGAAGGTACCTTCTCCACAAGCCTAATTGTGGGAAGACGGTGGCATCGATTCCCCATCGATCCACACACGGGATGTCATTTTTCTCGTCGATGCACACTGCTAGGTACTGCAGTATCAAAATTTAAGAGTCCTCCTAAAGGGACTTTGATTTGTTCTTGGGGAGTTGCACCCAGACGTTTCAACCATGGAACAACTCAAACACCCATTAGTTACCTTCCCACCAACGTTCGTGCAATTCCAACTCCTTAAACCTAATCAAGTTGGCTAAGGCATACTATCATCCCTTTGAACAAACTTCCAGGACATTTTGGATGTTTTAACTCTTAAATATCCTTAATGACCTATATTCATTAAAAATAAGACTTAGAAATAGTGTTTAGACTTTATGAAACCTATGTTATGCTTTCTATAAGTCTTTGATTTTCGAGGTGTTACATAAAAAAGGTGTTACTCTGCCAACTAAATAGGAATCTCTAATTACGTTTGAATAAAGGAGAAAGTGAAAATTGAGAACAAAAAATGGCTATTAATATAGAATATACCACATATCAATGACTAATACTTAACTACCTAAGAGAAACATCACCCACTAACTTAACCATAACCTCATCCACTAAGCTAAATATAGCAACTAACAAGAGATATGTTTTGAGTCAACTAGGACTTCTAACATATTTGTTGCTCTGCCAACTAAATAGGAACCTCTAATTACATTTGAATGAAGGAGAAAATGACAATTAAGAACAAAAAATGGCTACCAATAGAGCATCTACCACATCTCAACAACTAATTCCCATCTTTGATATCTTTGATGGGAATAAATATCAATTATGTACAACAAAGATGAATAACTTGTTCAAGTCTCAAGAATAGTGGGATTTGGTGGAGAAGGGTTATGCTGAGGAAGATGAAGCACAAAGATTTCGCGAGAACAAAAAGGGCTACAAGACTCTGTTTTACATCCAGTAAGTGATGCATGACTCAATTTTTTCAAGATTTGTTGTTGCTGAAACCTCTAAACATGCATTGGATATTCTAGAAAAAAGAATTCCATGGATTGACAAAGGTAATGAACGTTAAACTCCAGTCACTATGACTGGATTTCAAAAATTCATCCATGAAAAGTAGTGAATTTGTGCATGGTTACTTATCTAGGGTGAGTTGAATTGGTAATCATATCAAGGCATATGGTGAAAAAATTACAGATAAAACTATAGTTTCTAAAGTATTGAGAAGTCCCAATAAAAGATTTGATCATGTCGTATTTTCAATTGAGGAAACCCATGATTTGTCTAATTATAGTTTTGATGAATTGATGATTTCATTGCAAGATCATGAGGATAAAGTGAATGCTTCTCGAGAAAAGGGTGAAGAGAATGCCTTATCAAATATAGAAGTCTTTTTTCAAAGACAAAACAGATTTTTCAAATGGCAGAGGTGGTAGAGGTAGTTCCTGTTGATAAGGTCGTGGTAGAGGACATGCTCAGTTTTCTGGTGAGCACCGTAATTAAAGAGTAATATCCAGTGCCGCTATTGCAAAAAAAATGGGGCACAAGGAAGATGATTGATGAACAAAACAGAAGGATGAACAACAACATTCCAATTTCACTAAGCAACAAGAAGATAACGGTAATTTGTTCATGGCTCAATTCTCAATAGATGTACAGATAATGTATGGATAATTGATAGTGGTTGTTCGAACCACATGTCATGTAGAAGGTCACTCTTCAAAGAACTTGATGAATCAAAGAAGTTAGAAGTTCGTCTTTGAAATAACAAGGCAATGATAGACTACGGGAAAGGCACAATGACTCTAAAAACATCTCATGGTAATGTGAAAATTCTTCTTGATGTGCAATATGTTCCTTGTTTGGACCATAACTTATTGGGTGTTGGGCAACTAATGAATTGTGGATAATTTGTTTTGTTTGATGACAACTCCTGTAGAATTCAAGATAAAAATCCAGGACACAAAATTGTTGACATTCGAATGACTCAAAGTAGAATGTTTCCTCTTGAAGCTTCTAATGGTAAAAGTTTTGTGTTAATTACCAAATGCAATATGGAATCTAATTTATGGCATTTGTGGTATGTTCACTTCAATGTAAAGGGATTATAATTATTATTTCATAGATATAATGTTCTTTGATTGCCTAGAATTGATGCTCTTGAATTTTGTGAAGGATGTGTGTATCGGAAACAAAATAGAAATTCCTTTCCTATAGGTATGTCTTGGATAGCATCGTTTTGTTTTGAATTGGTGCATGTTGATCTATGTGTTCATATGAGTGTTGATTCTTTAGGTTAAAGTCGATGTTTTTTATTTTTACGGATGATTATAGTCGAATGAGTTGGGATATTTCTTGAAATTAAAAAAAGAAACATTTATGAATTTCAAGAAATATAAGCCTTTTGTTGATAGACAAAGTGTTTTTAGAATTCAGACTCTTCAAACAAATAGAGGTGGTGAATTTGTATTAAATGAATTCAACACCTATTGCAGGGAAAATGGTATTCACCGAGCGCTCACAACACCACATACTCTGGAGCATAATGGTGTTGTCGAGTGCAAGAATTGGATGGTTAGTGGAATGGGTAAAAGTATGATGCAAGCTAGAGGTGTACCAAAATATTTCTGGGCTGTAGTTGTTGCTACTGCTGTCTACATGCTAAACATTTCAACCACCAAGGTTGTTCTTAATCAAATCCCATATGAACAATAGAAAGGTAACAAAACTGAGGTAATCCACTTATGTATCTTTGGATGTATAGCTTATTCTTTGTTTAATTCCCAAGATAGATATAAGCTTGATGAAAAATCAATGAAACTTATCTTTGTTGGACATAGCACGCAATCCAAAGCTTATAATTTATATAATCCACTGAGTGGAAAAATTATGGTCAACGAAAATGTTATGTTTAATGAAGATGGTAGCTGGAACATTGATTATAAGAATGTTAGTTCAAATATTAAACTTTTACCTACTGATGAAGCTTTTCAGGAAGAAATTACAGTAGTTTCTGCAGGTTTTTAAAAGGTGTGAGTGGAAAATGAGGAGTTAAGACTTTTATGAAAGGTTGCGGTTTTTATGAAGAGTTATGATGTTCATGAAAAGTTGCGACTTTTATAAAAAGTTGTGACTTTTGGAAAGGTTATGACCATTCTGGAAGGTTGTTACTTCTCCAAAGGTTTGTGACCTTTCGAGTAAGACACAATAAGAACCTTTTCGCACTACCCTTTATTTTTGATAAATTGAGGGATTTTCTCTCATTTTAAAATATATAGACTAGAATTTCTTGACTTCTTCTTCTACTACCAAATCTAGTATTCTAAGTGTACTTTACTGTCATTGAGTGGCTCACTGACGACAGTGTTTTAGGTATCTATACACTGGTGATTGAGATCATTCTATCCTGGGAGGACATATTCCAAATCAAACCTCGGATACTAGAGGGGAATAATTTCCTTAAGGGGACACTGTGCATTCTGTTGGCTTGATCTTCTTTTTGTTTTTCCAAACATTGGTATGGTGTTATAGAGTTTAGATCTTTGAATTAAATTTTTATTCTTCACTGGTTCATTAAACTTTGGCAACTTCGTGTTTCTACAATGTTTGTTGGAATTAGTAAGATTCTTTAAACACATATTAACAACAATTCTTCTTTAACAAAAATATTTTCTATACTTTTATAATTTATTTCTGATCTAGTTTCTCTACTACTTTTATTTTTCTAGTTGTGGAAATGTTCTTAAACTTTGTTTTGTCTTATCAAGTTCTTCAAAGTTTTGTTCTATGTATCTTAGGAATACAAGATGAACAAAAATCTTAAGAGAATTAGTATACTGTTAGTATTTTTTGTATTCTACTGATTGAGAGAATCTGATCATGGAAGTAGAAGATAAATGCATTACTTCTTCATAATTCGTTTCTTTATTTTGCAAGGTTGAAGTGAGTTCCAATTAATGATTACCAGGTAACCTTTTTATTATTTTGTCTAAGGAGGAAAATAGTTTTTAAGAGTTATCATCTTTGTTTTTTTATCATGTGTATCCTTGGAAAAAATCTACAAATCATATGTTGTGGATTGAATTTTACTTGGCAAATATTGTTACCTTTAAAATTCTTTAGTTTGCAAAAATAAGAGATGCTTATTTTTTTTGATAAAATAGTATGTTAAAATGTTACAGTTTGAAGACTATTTGATAAGAACACATTTCTATGTGATAAAAAAAATGTTTAATTCTGGTTGGAGACTAAAAAAAGAAAAATTTCTAGTTTTGTACTCCTTGTGAATTTGATTATGTCATATTGTTGTGGATTAAAAACTGTTGTACTTTCCTACTCTGAATAAATTAGACTAAATTCGTGGATTACTTTTGACTTTCGATAAATTTCATTGTTATATCGAAACATTCTAAATACTAAATGGTATTTGTGATAGAGGAAAAAGACCAGTGACTTAGACTTGGTGATTTTGTGCCTCTATGTAAGGAACTTTTAAACTATGTAAAAATTCTCAAAGAGAAATGAAACTCTAAAATTCTTTAGTAGAATAATAGTTTCAAAATAGGTTACACACTACGAATGACATTTTGATAATCTGAGAAAGTATGTGGAAAAACTATTTTCAAATACTTTAAAAATATATTTGAGATCACATTTTAAATGTGGGAGTTTTTGCTTATGATAAAGATAAAATTAGAATTGGTGTCTAATTTAATTTTTTAGCAAAATATGTGAAATTCAATGATACTTTTGTCTTATGTTATACCCAAAAAATTATTGGAGTACATTTGATATTGTGGTGGTTGAGTTTCTTTATTACTAGTATATGATGTGACTAGTATGAACCTACCAAAATATATTTATACTTGTTCAAAATAATTGTCTCTTAAAATTGATTTACAATGACATTTGTGATATGACTCAATATTATTTTGTGGTTGAAAAAAGTATCTCGTTACATTTATTGACAATTGCATGAGAAACGATTATGTCTATTTGCTGAACGGTAAGGATGAAGCAATAAACACGTGTAGACAATATAGTATTGAAGTTAAAATCGGTTGGGAAAAAAGATAATAAGTGATAGGGATGGAGAGTATAAATCTCATTTTGCAGAAATGTGTTTAAAAAGTGGAATTATCCAAAAAATAGTTGCCCTGTTCATCTCAATCTAATAAAGAAACTAAACGTTGAAAGAAATGATGGATGCATTATTTATAAGTTCGGGTTTACCATAAAACTTGTGTGAAGGAACAATCCTTACTACAAAAGGGAACAACAAAACGTTGCCTTTTTAGAAAGAAAACAATTTTGTTTGTTCAAGACACAATCTATTCCATATGAGAAATGGAAACGAATGAAATCGAACGTGAAATATTTCAAAGTGTGGGGGTGTCTATCAAAATTCCATGTTACTATTCTTAAAATCATAAATAGGACTAAAAATTGTGGACTGTAAACATAGACTTGAATAGTCTAGTGAAAGGTGTAAACAACCTTGGGAAGAACAAGAGGAGAATGTACTTAACAAAGAGATTCTGAGGCGTAGTAAATGTCAAAAGATATCTACTTCATTTTAATACAAATTTGTCCATCTCTTGTATCTTTTGTAGACTGATCCTTTTAGAGAGAAGGTTTCAATAGTGAGATTGGTTCAATCTTGAGCAATCCTATTTGACGTTGATTGATCTTCCTTCAATAAATAAACCTTCGGGATAAAACTTAATCCTCAAAAGGAAAAGGAAAGTCGATAGAACTGTTTACAAATAAAGCAAGACTTTTTGTCAAATGTGTTACCCAAAAACAAGTTCTTCATCTTTTCGACACATACTGTTTTAGACAAAAACAAGTTCTTGATCTTTTCGACACATACTCGTCAATTACTACAATGAAATTCATTTGGATGTTAATTGTGTTAATTTGGTATATGACCTCCAAATTCTGCAACTGGATGTGAAAACAACTCTCTTAAACAGAGTTGGAGGAAGAAATTTACATGGAATATCTCGAGGGTTTTGTGGTTTCTGGTAAATAAAAGAATGTGTGTGAACTTTCAAGTCACATTATGGACTATAATAAGCACCCAAACAATTACATATGAAATTTGACCAACCTATGTCGATAAATGGATTTAAGAATGATGGAAGTGATAAATGTATTCACATTAAAATCACAAGGTCATTGTTTGTTTGTATATTAGTGATATGTTAATTATCAATAGAGACAATAATGACATAGATGCTACTAAACATATGCTAGAAAGCAAGTTTGGAATGAAAAATCTTAGAGTTGCTGATGCGATCTTAGGTATAAGAATCCTTAAAACTCCATAATGTTTAGCATTTAGACGGTCTCATGGCAGTGAAAAGGTACTTGACTAATTCAAATATTTGGATAACAATATTTTCAAGTCTCCAATAAATGTGAGCTTTGCATTTCAAAAGAGTGAAAGTGAAAGTGACTGACAATTGGATTGTGCTAAAGTATTGGGAAGTATGATGTATATCATGAAGTGTGCACGATCAAAATTAACATTTATTATTAATACACTGGGTCGGTTGACAAGTGATCCCAATCAAAATCATTTGATGGAAATAAAAAGAGTTTTGGACTACTTAAAAAATACCTAAAATTAAGCCTTGCATTAAAAAAAATTTCAGCAGTATTGAAAAGCTACAGTAATGCAAATTTGATCACCAGACAAATGAAGTAAAATCCACGAGTGCATATATATTTATTCTTGGTAGAGGAGCAGTCTCTTGGAAATATTTCAAAAGAGACATGTATCACTAGGTCTATAATGATCTTTGAGCTAGGTGCTCAAAATAAGGTCGATGAATATGTTGAAAGACTCCGGAATTAATTGATATATATTCTTATTTGACCCAAACCATTGACATTCGTATGCATACACTTTGATAGTCAAGATGACATAGGTAGCGCAAGAAGCATGATGTATAACAGAAAGTCTCGTCTTATAGCACATAGACATGATACCATTAGAAAACTACTCTTTAGTGGAATTATCAAAATTGACTATATAAAGTCAAAGGATAATATGTCAAATCCACTTATAAAGAGGTCTAACAAAAGAGAGAGCTTACAAATCATCTAAGGGAGTGGATTTACGGCTTAGGACAAGTAATCATGGCGGTAACTCTATGTAGAAGACTCGAGATCCCAAGAGGTAAATTCAAGGAGAAAAGAAGTTGTTATTGACGTTCCAACATTGTCAACAAACTCAATCCATTCATGATGAAGACAATGCTCAGGGACAATGATACAACATTAAAGCTTGCTAATGATTTAATAAAGCTTAATGATTTTAATAATTTACTATGTTTGGCAGAGTTAACCAAATAGTGTATCTACGTGATAACACGGTTAGAAATTACCTGTGTGAGTTTGAAGTGTAAGACACTTCAAAGAGGATGATTGTAAAAAGTTCATCTCTCTATACACTCATGAAACCAGGAGGTGTTCATTGTTCAAATTAACACAATTGTAAGAACAATAAATTGTAAAGGGTTAATTGTGTGACATATTGTTGTTTAGGTATACACCACAGCTCGACAGATCAAAGATATTGCTTCTACCAATTGAATGAGTATATCCCACATATGTTCACTACAAAATGTCCAAGGCGAAACCTACTTATCCAGATGCAATTAATTCTTGATTGTAAAGTACAAATACTTTTTCGCTTCTTTGTCTTGGAGTTATTCCCTTTTATTGCGGGGGATTGTTGGGTCTTAAAACGTGTGAATAGAAAATGATGAATTGCGACTTTTATGAAAAGGTGCGACTTTTATGAAAGATTGCGATTTTTATGAAAAGTTATGACTTTCATGACAAGTTGGCGATTTTTATAAAAAGTTGTGAACTTTATGAAAGACATAATACATAAATATACCCTTTAACTTGGCTTCAAACTACATTTATGTCCTTCAACTTTGAGTGTGCAAAAGTAGACACTTAAACATTTTATAAAGTTGAACAAATAGACACATGTCCTACATGTTATCCTACATATAATTTTTTATCCTACGTGTATTTTGCCATGTAGAACTCATTTGTTTATTTATTTAAAAGTTGGATAGTCAAAGTATCTGTTTGAGCATTATGAAAGTTGGAGGTCATACTTAAAATTTCAAGCCATGTTTAGGGTATAATATGTTTATTATGCCTTTACTAAAAGTTGAGACTTTATGAAAGGTGATGACCTTTCTGCAAGATTGTGACTTTTCTAATTGTTTGTGACCTTTCAAGTAAGGCACATTAAGAAAATTTTTGCACTACCCCTTGTTTTCTATAAATTGAGAGTATTCTCTCATTTTAAAAAGATATAGAATATAGAATTTCTTGACTTCTTCTACTAATACAAAATCTAATATTCTTATTGTACTTTACTATCATTGAGTAGCTCGCTGACACCATCGTTTTTGGTATCAATACAATGATGATTGAGATTATTCTATCCTGGAAGGACATATTCAAAATCAAACATCAGATACTAAAGGGGAATAATTTCATTAAGGAGACACTATGTATTCAGTTGGCATTATCTTCTTTTTATTTTTCCAAATTCTGGTATGGTGTTACTGATTTTTGATCTGTGAATTAATTTTTGTTCTTCACTGGTTCATTAAACTTTTGTAACTTCGTGTTTCTACAATGTTTTTTGGAATTAGTAAGATTCTTTAAACATATATTAACAATTCTTCTTTAAGAAAAATGTTTTGTATACTTTTATAATATGTTTATGATCTAGTTTCTCTAATATTTTTATTTTTCTACTTGTGAAAATGTTATTATCAAGTTCTTCAATGTTTTGTTCTAAGTATCTTAAGAATACAATATGATCTAAAGTTTTTGTTCCAGGGAATGCATCCGGCTCTTCTCCAACAAGTAGCACCGTGATACTCATCAATCAAGAACCTCTGCTCCAGCAAGAGATCACAGCTTAACCCACTAAGGAACTGGCAGAAGTTCTTGTTCAAGTGATTCTTCGGGCGAGACTCCACTAGCAAAATTCAGATCGTTAATGGAGATTTATGAAAATTTTTATTTTTCTTTGTATGTTATTAAACCCAGTTCAAGCATGGAAAAATGCAATGTTAAAAGACATGCAAGCAATTGAGCAGAATATATCAAACATGGGAATTGCTGAATCTACCAGAAGGAAAGGAACCCATTGGACTCAGTGGGTGCTTAAAATCAAGTGTCACCTAGATGGGAGCATACAACATTAAAAATCAAGGCTTGCAGCTAAAGGATATGCACAACATCAAGGTATTGATTATGATGGGACATTTTAACCTGTCGCTCGCTTTGAAAATTTGAGAATACTCTTATCTTTAACTGCTAAAATAAGCCGTCCTATTTATCACTTTGATGTTAAATTTTCATTCTTAAATGGGGAATTGAAAGAGGAAGTTTAAGTTTCCGAACTTGAGGGTTTACGTTTTTGTGGCAATTACAACAAAGTATACAAGCTCAAGAAGGCTCTTTATGGTCTAATACAAGTGCCACGGTCATGGTGCAACAAAATGGAATCGCATTTCCTAAGGAATAGATTTGAAAGGAGCAATAGTGAGCCTATGTTGTATGTAAAGAAACAAGGTACAAGTTATTTTTTGGTAGTTTGTCTCTACGTGGATGACATTATATATATGGGGCCGGTCAAATGAAACTTTATTTTCTGAATTTAAATCTTCCATGATGAAGGAGTTTAAAATGTCAAATTTAGGTGTTTTGCAATACTTTCTTGGTCTTCAAGTGAAACAGGTAGAAGATGGTATTTTTGTTTCACAAACGAAGTATGCAAAAGACCTCTTGTTCAAGTTCGGTATGCATAATTTTATAGCGGCTGCCACGCCCGTTAATGTAAATGAAAATTTTCACCTTAAAGATGGAACAGATCTCGCTAATCTTAGTCACTACAGAATCTTGATTGTATGTTTGAACTACCTAACACATACTACGCCATGTTATTATGTTTTATGTTAGTATTGTTGTCTTGGTATATGCATAATCCTACAAAGGAACATCTTGGTGCTTCCAAAAGAGTTTTGTGTTATGTTGCTGGGACATTTGACTTCGAAATTTGATACTCCAAAGATGGAGATTTCAGCTTGAGTAATAGTGATTGGGAAGCCAGGGCAGGAACTATAGATATCATAAAGAGTACTTCTGGAAATGTGTTAAATTTTGAATCTGGAGCGAACTCCTGGAGCTCAAAGAAGCAGGATGTTGTTGCATTATACTCATCAGAAGCAGAATATATTGTTGTAACTTCAGCAGCCTGTCAAGCCGTATGGTTACGAAGAATGTTAGTTTATGTTTCTATCGGCAAGAGGGTGAGATAGAAATATTCCGCGATATCAAAGAACCAATTGAAATGACAAAGAATCCGGATTTTCACAGAAGAACAAAGCACATAGACATTCGTAATCATTTCATTCATGACCACACAATAAGAGGTGATATAGATTTGAAGATTTGCGATACAAGGGATCAAACTGCAGATGTTATCACCAAGGAACTCCCACAAGCCAAGCATGATCAGTTTCGAAAGAAACATGGAGTTTGTAATTTTTAATCAAGGGGGGTGTTAATTATTGATTCAACACCACATGCAAGCACAAAATATTCGGTAACACATTTACTTTATAAATCATGTGAAAATCATGCATGTTATAATACATCAATTGTGGTAAGTTTTCTACTCACAATATTCATGTTGAAATACCAAACTTATTACTTCAAGTAATTTGTACAACTTTCATTCTATCATCTATATTTATGTAATATAAATCTCGTGTTAAATCTCCTTGATAGAGCTATTTCATAACTAATTTACAACACCAAATCCCCAAGGTTACATTTCACCCTCATTCGTCAACTCATATTGATTAACTAGTCTATCAATTGTTGAATTTCCACCAACAAAGAGGCATAATTTTATATTTCTGTTTGAAACTTTATATAACTAATTCACTATTAAGAAATCAAAATATAAATCACCAGTTAGCCAAAGAGTATGTTAGGGTAGATTAAATATCTTCCTTTGTTCATAGGTATTCTCATATTGAAATCAGTTGAAATTCATATTCAAATTATCAATGTCACATTAAGTCAACCCCTGATAATACATGATAGGCATGTGAATGAACTTAAATAAAATACTTAGAAATCCATATTTATAACTGCACAGGTTCAGTTCTTTATTTTTCTTTCTTGTGATGACTATCTTCGTGCTCCTTCATACTTATAACTGAACATGTTTTATCGTCATGAAACCCCCTTTTTAAAAAATATATTTGCACGTGAGATGAGTGAATTTTTTAAAAGTTAACTATTTTTTTCGAACCTATGTTAGTATGACCACTTTGTGAGTTGTGTGATTCATTTTTCCCAACTTGTGACTGCACCTTTTTGTTGATAAAGAATATAAACATTCAATCCCAACCACTCTCAATTGTTATACCTCTTTTTTACCCAAAAAATTCTTAAAGCATTGAGGCGTAACCATTTGGTAACTTAGGCCAAAGTGAATGTGTAGATGAAGTTCGCATGGTTAATATATACCGTGTCAATGGAATATGATAAACAACTGTGGCAAAAGCCATCTACAACCGAATATTTAAACACATCGAGAATCATTTCTTCCTTTCAGATGTTAGATTAGAAGTGAAAGCATTTGTTCTAGTCAAGATACAATACAAAATACTAAATCAAATCATCAACACTAAGCGTCAAAGTTGGCAATGTTTCTGAATGCATTAGTAGAATAAAAGCTTGAGTAAAAGGAGGTTTAATTATTCTGAATGATGTGGATCATATGAGAAAATTAGAATCCTTAACAAGAGATAAAAGCTGGTTTGGTTTTGATAGTTTAATTGTTATTACAACCCATGATGAACATTTGATATGCCGGCTTAGAGGAAATGAGAGATAAAAAGCCAAACTTTTAAATCACGATCAACAACTTTTCTTGTCATACTTTAACAGTCTTTCTCCACCACAAGAATATGTTGAGCTTGTATAAAATAAAATCAAATATTCAGGTGGGCTGTCATGATCTATTATGAGGTCACATTTGCAAGGGAGATCCATAGAAGAATGGAGATACGAATTCAGATAAACTAAGAGAAGTTCCTCATCGTTATATTCAAAAGATTCTCAAGATAAGCTATAATGGATTTCATTTTGATGCTCAGAGTATTTTCCTTGATATCGTGTGCGCCTTCCATGGATTTTTTGAGGATAAAGTTACAAAATCATAATTGTGTGTGGTTTTTATTCCAAAAGTACAATTACAATCTTAGTCTAAAGGATCTTGCTCCAAAGTGATTGTCGTTATTTGGTGATGCATGATCTTGTGCGGGCAGTGGCGGAGCCACAATATTCTTCAAGGGGGTTCGACGTATCATATATTATTAAAAGTGGAAAGCACCAAAATACAAAGTTGAATTACCTTTTTACCCCTATACTAAATTAAAATATTTTAAAGTATTTATATTAACTAATTATTAAATACTAATCTAACAGAAAAATTAATTTTTTAATCATGATTTATGAGTTACACCTCCTCCAATATGACTATTAATCATTTTCAATTTTCTAAGCATCAAGATATTTTTTAGTTTTCTAACATATACCTAATTATATTAAATTGAATATTGCAACAAATGCATAGAATATCATTAGTTAGAAATATTAATGGCTAACTTCATTAAATCTATTTATATCTTAGTATATTATCATTTCTTTACTTTTTGCCCTCTGTATTTTTGTTAGATACATTTTATTTGTTTTACTTTAATATTTCTTTTTTCTTGATTTGGTTTTGCTTATTATTAATTCTTATTTATTTTTCTCATGTTTCAGATTTTTATCTTACGATTTGGATTCTTCACTTCTCATTGACATCATCATATAAGAAATAAGTATGATGTTCGTTTCACAAAAATATAATGTAATTTGTAAGAAAATAGTGATATGTATGACAATTTTTTACTAGGATAAATGATATCGACTTTAGATTCATACAAAATTATCATTTCTTTGAGTGGATTCTTTTTTGAAAATGTATACCCAATATTTTTAAATAAGATATTTTAAATATTTCAACCATTTATATCAAGTTTCTTATTTGTGAGCATAGCTCGATTATGTTATAGTCCGTAATATGATTTATATCTGAATAAGTTAATTAATATTTTCCGGTCAAATTTACATATGAAGGAACTCATAATCTTGAACCAAACAAAGAAATTTTTCAAATTTACATACGAAGGAACTCATAATCTTGAATCACAGAAATAAAGTTTTACGTGCTATTAAATTTCTATATATCGATTAAATATTCTAATACTACTAATTATTAACTATCTCTATCGAAAATAAGAACTATTTTGAAAAGTGTATCCCATGGCATGACATTGACAATAATACATTATCCACCTTAAATAAACATACGTTGATAAATATTTGTACAACATGAAATACAATTTTTATTCGGCAACAACTTCTTGATATACATGTATATATAGAAATGAGGTTACAATTTCTTATACAGGATACAAACTGTAAGATGTATAAAACACTTGCAAAAATAATCAACGTTTCTTATGTCACATAGAAACTTTTTGTTAGTGGAAGTATTATAAAAAAAATGGTATGTTGTACTAAATATAAGATATATTAGAACTATATAATAAAAATATCACATATATAGACCAATTCAATTGATTGTATATAACTACAAAAAATTATACTTCTCTTTCAAAATTTAATCAAATCTTTTAGTAGCAGCTATATCATTTAATTTTTTTGTACTAATTAACACAGGACACACGTGCAATGTACGTACCTAGAAACTAGTTAAGTAATAAACACGTGAGATGGAAAAGAAAAATATTAATCTTAACTCGCTAAATTGAACTTGTCTTGTTATACTGCATTTAGGTTCTTCTAACTTTTTACCCTGCTACATCAAGTTTATTTTTCAATGTCTTGTACCTTTTTATTCTTAAAATTTACCTGTGTTCTATTTTACATTTTTTTATTAAAAAAATACTAAGTTAGTTGCCTCTCAATCATATGTTATTATTAAAATCACCAAGATCTTCAAAAGGGGGTTAAAATGGACATATTCTAGAAATAAATAAATGACATCAATATTTTTCTAGTTCATTTAATTCAATTAACTAGGTTAGTCATTTGTAAAAAAATAAAACAAATAATCAATAAATCAAATTAGATTAGTTTAATTTTCATCTCCTTAGAATAAAATTGAAAAAGTACAATGAAATTAAAGAAAGAAAATTTAATTAAATAGATTTTGTTAAAAAAATAACAAAAATTTCATATTTCTTCGTTCGGTTAAATTTAATTTACTTTATTTTATATAAATATTTTTTAAACTAAATTTAAAATTTAAGTAAAATTCATCATCTCTTCAACTTTGTACATAGAAAGAGCACTTGTGAAAAACTATAAAATCATATATATATATATATATATATATATATATATATATATATATATATATATATATATATAGATATATAATATATTTATTTAAAAGAGAACATTAGGCCCGCCTATTTGGCATCACTACAAACAAGGATTTACTTTTAACTTAATTATTTTCAAAATTAGTCTTTTCTTTAATGAAAAGTTGTGACTTTTATGAGAAGTTGCGACTTTTAAATAAGTTCTGACTTTTTATGAAAAGTTGTGACTTTTAAGAAGAATTGCGACTTATATGAAGAGTTGCAAATTTTTTGAACAGTTGTGACTTTAATGAAGAGTTGCAAATTTTATGAAGAGTTGTGACTTATATGAAGGGTTGCAAGTTTTATGAAAAATTGTTACTTTTATGAATGATTGTGACTTGTCCAAAGTGTTGTGACCTTTCCGATAAGACACAATAAACATTCATTCAAGCTACCCTTTGTAGTCTATAAATAGAGGGATTTCCTCTAATTTTAAAATAACGAAAATTCATGTACTTTGTTCATGTTGAGTGGCTCACTGACACCATTGTTTTTCTATCAACACATTGGTGAATAGAATTGTTTTATCTTGAGAGGATATACTCCTTTAAACTTCGGGTACTAGAATGAAATTTTTTTGTTAAGGGGACAATGTCCAATAAGTGGGCTCGATTTTTTCCTTTATGTTTCATTAAATATTACAGATCCTGTTATGCTTTTTACAATAATTAATTTATGCTTAAATTATTTCTTTTTGTTTTTTAGTACATGTTTTAAACTTTTATGTTTATGTTTATTCTTTTGATCATTGTTTTAAAGTAAAAACATGTTAATCAAGATTTTGATGTAATTATTAGACTATTCGTGTAAGTTATATAAAAATTCTTAAAGTTCAAAAATAAATGAGTTTGATTTTAATAGAGTTTTAGTGGCTAAATGATTCATGGGATGTCTAAGAAAGAACTTTGAGTGTTCAAAAGATATGGTGGTTCCACACTACCTTGGTTTTTTATTTATTCAATTTTCTATCTTATCGAGTCATTTAATTGATTAGTGACCTCCAAAAAATAAAGTAATGTTGTGGGAAGGTATGTATTGTACTCCACCTCAATCAAACGTTTGGGTTTTAAATGTTGGGTAGGAGTCAATGAATTACCCCTCAAAGTAGAATAAATCTACATTAATCAAATGTTAAAGAAACAATTATTTTCTTATAAATTGTAGATTGAAAGTCCTCCAAATGATAATGTTTTTACTATATTGATTGAAACATAAACAACAAAATATTTCTTTTGGCTATCAAAGTAACGTCATCGAGTGCATCTGATTTTGAATAAGGGGAATGAAAAGACCTCATTTAATAAAAAATTTAAATGTCTACATAAAAACATGACTCAATATTAACAAGAAAATTATATCATCAAACATATAATTTGATAAATCATGTAAAAGATAAAAATAATCAAATATAAAGATCAATGCGGCTGAAAACTACAAGTGCTCAGATCAGATAATGGGACTGAGTCCACTTCAGATCAGTTCAAAAAACTATTGTAAAGTTGCTGGAATAGAGCATCAACTCACTACTCCATATACTCCTCAGCAAAATGGAGTAGCGTACGGAAGATTACGACAATTAAGGAAATATCATGGTGTATATTGGATGAGAAAGAGCTTCCCAAGGAGTTATGGGCAGAGGCAGCTAATACTGCTATATTTTTGTTGAATAGGCTGCCTACAAAGGTAGTGACTGGTCAAACACCTTTTGAAGCATGGAATGCTTAAAAACCTTTGCAAAAAAATCTCAATATTTTTGGTTGCTTATGCTTTTCTAACATACCTTCGCTGAAAAGGGATAAACTTGACAAGAAGGTAGAACCTAGAATTTAATTTGCTATAGCTTGCAATCAAAAGCTTAAAGAATTTTCCAACCTGAAACTTGAAAAATTTGGTATAAGAGATGTGGAATTTTTAGAACAAAAGCAACTGGATTCGGATGGAGAAAAACAAGAAAGAAAAGCTAATGAGTTGCACAATTTTGAGGAATGACTTGATCATCCTCCCATTTAAGGAAATAGATCACTTTCAAGTATCTATCAAAGATGAAATGCAGTCGTATTTGAACATGCTGGATATGCAGAAGCTGATAGGATGTTTGATGTATCTTACAGCAACAAGACCACATATATTGTATGATCTAAGTGTTCTATCCCGATTCTTGAATTCTCCTAGTGAATTGCATATACAAGCTGCAAAAAGAGTACTCAGATATATCACAGGCACAATGGACTATGATATGAAAAGTACTTCAGGGTACGGTTTTATTTTTGGTGCTGGATACCTTTCTTGTTGTTCCAAAAAACAAGAGATTGTTGCTCAATTAATTGCAGCAGCTGAATTCATTGTTGCTACAACACCAGTCAATCAAGCTTTATGGATAAAGAAAATCTTATGCGATCTTGGGTTAGAGATGAAGGAAAGATCTAAAATATGTGTGGGCAATAAAGCTTCCACTGCTATTTCTCACAATCCATTTTTTTTATAGAAAGACCATGCATTTCGATGTGAAGCTATACTTTCTGAGAGAAGTACAAGGTATGGTTTAGCCAATCTTATATATTGCAGAACGAAAGAGCAGCTGACAGATATTTTTATAAAAGCTCTTTCGGCAAGCAAATTTGAGTTCTTGGGAAAAGAACATGGAATTTGCAGCTCTTTATGCAAGGAGAAGTGTTTAATTCTACCTCATGAGTTGTTAGTTGATGTTGAGTTGCCATGATGACATTGATGATGATGTGTTTTTTATTTTCTAAACAAAATATTTCAGTTTTAGTTTTTTAGTTTTATGTTTTCTACTCTTCTAGCATGTTGAGTTGTTGATACACTTAGTGCCTCGTTTTTATTTTCAATTACTGAGTTATCTACTACAGAATGTTAGGAGTTCCTCCTATTCAAACATTTATTCTATCAACTTATTATTATATCTCTATTTTCTTTTTTTATTTTATGTTTTTTCATTATCTGGTAACACCAACAATTTCGTTGTACAACAACACAAATTTCTTGAGGTTTGACTAGTCTACTCTGTTTTACAAAGTCATGAGTTGATTCCATGTGAATTGTTTCTCTTCCTATATCCCGCACCCAAGGGCGGATAAATGTGCAATCTAGGGGGTTCACTCGAACCCCCTATGTTGAAAAAATAAACTATATATGTAAGGTCAATTTCTCGTTTTATTAGTATATTAATCAAAATGAACACCTAAATATTAGAGAGAAGGATCGCATAATGAATAAGGGGTTCAAGTTACACCAGGAGTGGCCGAGTTTGATTCTCACTATGTGCACATTTTTTTCACCTTTTTGTTGCTTTAAAAGGGTGAGAAGTTTTGGGCCTAGATTCCAAAACAAATGAAAAGTCTTCATCGGTTCAATGTGAAGCTTTATACTTTTTATTTTTTACTATTCTCTTTTCTCAATTTGTCTTTATTTAAATTTATTACTCACACTCTTTGTAATTTTTCCTTTATTCTTTTACAATGTAGTCTACCTGCGGACATAACTTTTGAACAACTTTACCAATGATCGATTAAAGTTAAAGTTCCCAATCAATGAATGAGGCCAGCCTCAAATAATGTATATAATTAAATGAATGATACCAAAGGTGTTAGGATAGGATAATCAAGCGGTTAGCTAGACTTAAGTAGTGACACTAGGTCATTCTTGATCAATATACAATGAACCCGATGAAAGTCTTAAACTACATTCCAGGTATAGCTGCTGTTTACACTAGCTCATGAATGTATGAAGTGAAGTACGTATGAATGAATGAAGCAGAGTCTGTGTTTTCTAAAGAAGGCTCCCTAGTTGAGGTCCAATATGTTGAGCCCTCATTATTGGGAAGTCTTGATGTCAAGTCCATGATTCCAAAGTTTCATGGCATATAAACGAATGATGTGAAAGATGTAATGTGTTATAAGCAATATCATATGTGCTATGTACAAGATGTTATGTACTATGAGCAATATGATACGTACGATGATGCATGTAACTCTCATAGCTTGACTTTTCTTATCCAATTTGGCAAGTCCACTGACTTTAACTTACACAAATCATGTTGTTAGGAAAGAGCACAGGTGGACGTTAGAGCTTACAGTACGACGTTGCAGCTATTCGGACATGGATCTTACATCCGGACTTGGTAGGCCCTCATGCTTTCGAGGATGTCTATTGTTATTATCTATCTTAGATGTATGGCTTATCTAGTGGAGCATGTTCCACTAGTGTTTCATTTCCGTTTGATTTTGAACTTTGTATTTGTGCCATTTTTGTAAGAATAGGTTTAATGAAATTATGAACTACTTCTTTCATTTGATTATCTCTATATTAGATGGTTGATTTGTGAACCCCTATGATGTTAAGTATAATATGTTTCAGATGAAATAAGAAAACAAAAAGTTCAAATTTTCCGGTAAAATTAACCAAGATAAAGTAAGTATGACATATGTAAGCTTCTCTGCGACCTCAGAAAGGTCAACGATGCCGATCTCGTCTAGGGTCTAGATTATGGTCGTGAAAATTCTCCATAGGGGGTAATTGTGTTATGAGGTACGAATGGAGATTGTGTTTTTCCAAGGTAGATTGGTTGATGGACGAATCCTTGAGAAAGACATGGGTCTCGCTACTCCATTCATCCGGGTTTGACAAAAATGTACTATGACCTTATGGAAATATTTTAATGGAAAGGTTTGACAAAGGACATAGTGGAATTTGTTTCTAAGTGTCCAAATTTCCAACAGGTAAAGGTCGAAAATCAAAAGATGGGTGGCTTACTACAACAAATCCAAGTTCCTCTTGGAAGCGGGAAGACATCAATATAGATTTTGTAGTGGGTTTTCCTCGGACTTAAAATCAATATGACTCTATATGGGTGGTTGTAGATATGTTGACCAAGTCCTTTCATTTTATTCCCGTCACGTCTACTTATTCGAAGGAAGATTTGCTTAGATCTTCGTAGATGAAATTGTGTGTCACCATGGTATTCCATTATCCATCATATCATATCAGAGTGCACAATTCACATCTAGTTTTGGAGTTCATTCAAAGAAAAGTTGGGTACTAAGGTGAAGTTGAGTACCACTTTTCATCCCCAAATGGATGGTCAAACGGAACGCTCTATTCAAACACTTGAGGATATTCTTAGGGCTTGTATTATTTATTTAAAGGGGAATTCGTATAAGCATTTGCGTTTTGTGGAGTTTGCTTATAATATTAGTTTTCATTCATCCATCTCCATTATTCCCTATGAAGCTTGTATGGTAGGAGGTGTAAGTATCCTATTGGGTGGTTTGAAGTGGGTGAGCCTTCTCTTCATGGCCCCGATTTGATTTATAAGACTTTGGAGAAAGTTCAAATCATAAGAAACCGGTTTCAAATGGCCTATTGTTGGTAAAAGTGTTATGCCAATCATAGTAGAAGGGATTTGGAAGTTGAAGATGGTGATAAGGTGTATTTGAAAATTGCACCAATGAAGGGAATGGGTAGATTTGGAAAGAAGGGGAAGTTGAGTCCTCGTTATGTGGGCCCTATGAAATCTTGCAAAGAACGTAAGGTTCTCTATGAATTGAAAATTCCCAATAAATTGGCTACGGTTCATCCGGTTTTCCATGTTTCCATACTTACAAAGTGTATTGGTGATCCCGAGTCTATTTTCCTATTTAGGGTTTGGTGTGAAGGATATTCTCTTATGAGGAAGTCGCGGTTAAAATTCTTTATAGGGAAGTCGAGAAAATGAGGAATAAAGAGGTGGCTTCCGTAAAGGTGTTATCGAAAAATCACCTTGTTGAGGTGCAACATGGGAGGCTGAGGCCGACATGAAGTACCATTACTCTAATCTATTTGATAATTAACGATAGCAGTTCTTACTTAAAAAGAAATGAATGACTAAAAATAAAGTTGCTTTGATTTTTAGCGATGTTTTGTAAAATGTGCATTTTTAATAGCTTTATAGTGACTTACATTGAAGTTGTGCACTTGAACTTGAAATTATGCTCTTTGGTTTGTTTGAGTTATGTTGTGCATTTTGATATGGTGATTCTTTATGATATGATATGTAGCATATTTTTTGGGCGGAAATTTGGCATAATTGACTAATGTAAAGTATGTTGAGATCATGTTGTTGTTTTGAGAAGGAAATTCCTCATCATGTGATATTTGAGACTTGTGTGTAGTAATTGAAGTTTTGAATTGCCTTGTCCCTTTAGATATGGATGATGTAGTTATATATTGTTGTTGGTTGGGCTGAAAGTCTTGCTTCTATTTCTTCCTTCAAAAGAAATTTTGTGTCATTCGTGACAAATGTTCCTAGGGGTTGGGGGGAGGGAGGATGATGTAACATTTCAAAAATCCAAGACATGTCTTAAAGCCTAACATAAGTTTCATGAGGTCTAGACACAATTGTAATAGATTTTAATGAAAATGGGTTATTTAGGAAGTTTAGAAACCAAAACTTCCAAGGACGTCCAAAAATTAGTTCAAAGAGGTACTAGCATAGCTTTTAGGAGTCAGAAATCCAAGAAAATTGGTGGAAGGGTGGATAAAATGTGTATAAGTATATTCATAGTGGAAACATCAGGGTAATACACCCCAAGGACAAATGAAGGGCCCTTGAGGAGGACCCTTGCACGTTGGAGTCAACGCTGCCTGGGCAGTGTGCACCTACGAGAGGCCATCGACAATTCATGTGTTGATCGATGGGGCTTCGTTTCCAACTTTCGACCAACACCTAGAAAAATTGTTAGATCCGTCGCCTGCATGATATACCGTGGTTTCCTGGTATTATTAATACTTTTTCCTTAAGTTTAGTGTGTCCAAAATCCTTTTTATGCTAATTCTTATATAAGTTTCTCCTTATTTGCAGGAAATCTGTCCAAAGATGAATGTGGAGGTTTTTGAGCGAAGAAATGCAGAAGAGACCACCTACGGAGCTTATGACGGTCGGTCATGCCTGTGACGGTCTGTAGGTTGCAGCGTAGTGCAGTTGCTGAATGAAGATGGGGAAGTCTGACCAAGTGTGGGGTTACGTAAAGCGTGACGAACCGTCGTAGCCATTACCGGTCCGTCCTGGAGGTTCGTCATGAAGATCAGAGAAGTAGGCCAAGTACCCATATTCCAAGTGTTCAAGTGTTTTGGAACGGAGACCCTCGACAGACCGTTTTGCTCGTAACGATCCGTCATACCTGTGGTCGAGGGTAATGAAGAGAGCAGCAGAAGAAACTTGCAAAGTATGGGAAGACGGAGACCACGACGGCCCGTCATGACCACGACGTACCATCGCGAGGTTAGTTGACCAACCGCGTTTTGACAGATTTCCAGCAAATAGAGTCCTTGTTAAATTAGGTTTTTATTTTTGTATAAATAGTTTGAAAAACATCATTTTTGGGGATAGGCTCTGGATTATTAGTTAGACTCTGGATTATTAGTTAGACTCAGGATTATTAGTTATACTATGGATTATTAGTTAGCCTTTTGAATATTGTGAGACTCTTGATTATTTTGTAGACTCTTTGAGAGTTTATTGATTATCTTGAGACTTTTATCATTGATTGTTGGTGACTTTTGCTGATTAATCAAGTGAACTTTCGGATTTTACACTTTATCATCAAAGTAAGTGCATGAATTCTCATATCACATATTTGAATATTGTAATTATGACTATGGGTAACTAAACTCCATAACTAGGGTTGTGGGAACCATAGGCTAATAATGAGGTAAACCCTAACTAAAATTACAATTCTAGAATAGTGTCTTGCATTTATTGATAATTCTTTTGTTTAGAAGTCTTTTTAACGTATGGACAACGTTAGAACTCGCCTTAATGCGACTTCCCGGAACAAGGAGGTAGATAATAGGAAAAGAATTATCAACATCGATTTAATGTATACTATCTAATAGGCTAGTATTGATTGGTACGAGGTAATAACTTAGTCAAATATCGAATACGATGCTTTAATATGAGGTAAAGATAAGGGTTAGGATAGCAACACACATAGCCGGACCAAGGTGCGGAGTGACATTTTCTAGATGCCGGACCAAGGATTTAGAAATACATAACTTATCACTTTGCATGCAAGATACTACAAAAAAATTGTTATAGTTAGACTTATCAAGTTATGAACCTGTGGGGAACACGTAAACCTAGTTACTTTGATTAATTGATTAAACTCCAACGTTCGAAGCTGTTAGTTGTCTCCTTTTATTTCGCGAGTTATTTTCAATTATTTAGGAATAGAAACCCCCCTTTTTATCATTTTATCCTTTCCAAGGAAGTAATTGACTTAACAATAGTAATAATAAATTGAAGTTAAGTCTAAACTATTTTCCTCGTGGGAACAATCCCAACCTCACTAGTTGGGTTATTTACTTGACACGACCTCTTTACTTTTTATTTGAGAAGTAAGTTTTAGCGTATCAAATTTTGGCGCCGCTGCCGGGGAAAGTAGCTTTTAGATTAACTTAAAATTATTACAATAGTTTAGTTGATATTTTCTTGATTTTACTTTGTTTTATTATTTTTGATTCATGCAGAACCACCCTCCTTGTATGCCAAATACACGGAGAGGAAGAGAACCCTTGTTTCCCTACAATCACGAATTAGAGCGTACACTACGCAACATGAATAGAAACTTGGGAATTAATGATGATGATCCAAACCAGACCATTCCAGCTTCGGTTGATGTTCATGGTCAGTTGTTACCCGATGCTCAGGGTGAACACCAACAGAGGGGACAAAATCCCACTCCACCGCCCCAAGCATACTACAGAGGCTATGACAACATAGTAGACTCCGATGAGACACTTGTGTTGCCTAATCTACCACCAGGACACACCTTCGTGGTAACTAGTAGCCTGATGCAAATGCTCACTGCCAGAGGTTTGTTTTCAGGACTACATTCTGAGGATTTACATGCCCATATAGCTAAGGTAAGGGCAGTGTGTAAAAGCTGTGTAGCGAGGCCTGACTTAGAATTTGATGTAATAGGGCTTAGAGTGTTTCCACTCTCACTGATGGGAGAGGCTGCTATATGGTTCACTAAGATCCCTTACAACTCAATTTTCACTTGGAACCAACTAAGGGATGTTTTCTTAGAACTCTACTATCCGGTCTCCAAGAAACTAAATGATAAGGACAGAGTGAACAACTTTGTGGCACTACCAGGAGAGTCAGTTAGTAGTTCTTGGGACAGATTCACCTCGTTCTTGAGAAGCGTCCCAAATCACCGTATAGATGATGAGTCATTGAAGGAATACTTCTATCGGGGACAAGATGATAATAATAAAGCGGTTGTTGGACACTATAGCAGGTGGATCTTGTGGGGAGTGTCCTTATGCTGAGATTGCTGAAAAATTAGAGAAAATCTCCCGGAATAATAAAGCTTGAAGTACTAGGAAGTCAGATACCGGGAGAAATACCTTCGCAGTACAGTCAACTCAAAACCCAGTCATAGATGAGATTCGTGAAGAAATGGCTCAGATGAGAATTGAGCTTGGGTATGTACTAAAACATGTCACGGGGGGTGCATAAAAGATAAATGTAGTTAACTACTTGCCTAAACCACCACCTCCTAATGATGAATGATATTATGCGGAGGACTCCTATGCAGTAAATGAGCAGACGGGAGGTTTCGACCGAGCGCCCAAGGCTCAAATCAGGATAATTGGCGCCAAGGTCAAGGGAACCAAGGTCGGAACTATTGTAACTACAACCGTGAAGCTCATTGTGTCCATGATGGAAACTACAACCGCGACAACAACTTCAACGGGGGTAACTATGGTAATAGAAATGACAGGAATGGGCCCTATGTTCCTCCTCAAAATCGTGAAGTTACTCCTAGGGATGCTGGAGATAGTATGGCGCGAGTTGAGGATATGTTGCACAAAATAATTAGGAGGTTCGATGCTAGTGATAAGCACATTAAAGAGTTAAGGTGTGATTTAGCAGGTATTGGGCAAAAAGTCGATACATATGAAATATCGATTAAGCAGATCGAGTTGCAAATGGCCCAATCATCTGCGACAGTGAACACACGACAAGCGGGCACTCTTCCTAGCAACACTGTCCAAAATCAAAAAATGATGCGCAATGTATGGCAATCACTAGTCAGGGCGGTAAGCACCTATGTCGTCTAATGACTAAAAGGTGAGAAAGCATGATGATAAGTGGTAAAGGGTAGTGGTGAAGCAGAAGAGAGCATTGGAAAAGATGAAGAAGTACCTATGAAGGTTATTCCCATGCCTAGACCACCACCACCCTTCCCTCACAGATTAGTGAAAAATACCGAGGATGGTAAATATTGGCGTTTTATAACAATGCTGAAGCAGCTTTCTATCAGTGTCCCTTTGGTAGAAGCTCTTGAACAAATGCTCGGTTATGCCATGTTTATGAAAGATCTGGTTACAAAGAAAAGATCAGTCACTTTCGAGGATGATGATAGACTGCAGCATTGTAGTGCTATTGCTACAAGATCTCTCGTACAAAAGAAAGAAGATCCGGGTGCGTTCACTATTCCTTGTACAGTCGGGTCATTACATTTTGCGAAAGCATTATGTGATCTGGGGGCAAGCATAAATCTAAAGCCCCTCACGATTTACAAGAAGTTGGGTTTGGGTGACCCAAAACCCACTGCAATGCGGCTACTTATGGCTGATCGAACAGTGAAAAGGCCAATAGGGATACTCCATGATGTGCTAGTAAAAGTGGAGTCATTCATATTTTCGGCAGATTTTGTTATTCTTGATTGTGAATTCGATTTTGAAGTGCCTATTATTCTTGGGAGGCTATTCCTTGCTACACGTAGAGCCTTAGTTGATATGGAAAAGGGGCAGATGAAATTTTGATTGAACAATGAAGAAGCGACCTTCAATGTTTGTAGGACCATGAGGCAGAGTGGTGAGCTCCAATCGGTATCCGCCATATCTAACAAAGAAAAGATGAAGAAGGAGAATGAACATAAAAGTGCACAACAAGAGTTTATGGTTGGGGATTTGGTGCTTTTAGACAGTTCTGTGTTGCCTTGTCTTCCGGGCAAGCTCAAGTCCAAATGGACTGGCCCTTACTTGATCACCCAAGTATTCCCTCATGGAGCAGTTGAGTAAAAAACCAAGGAGGGAGTGGTTTAAGGAGAATAGAGAACGAAAAGAACTCTATTTTGGGCATACTACATCAGTGAATGAAGTGATAGAGGCATACCATATTGATTAAGGCTGAGTAATCAAGTGTCCTCAGTCCTGCCGCGACGTTAAATCAGGCGCGTGTTGGGAGGCAACCCAACACTTATAGTTTTTATTTCTAGTAATGTTAGCATTTTCTACTAATGGGTTTTTAATTTGCAAGCACATCACCAGGAAATTCTGCAGAAAATTACTCTGGAGCAGTCACTGACGGATACAGCGACGGACCGTTTCAACTGTAATGGACCGTCGCATGAATCCATCGTGCGAGGTATGTATTTCTGTTATTTTCAAACTAGGCCACACGCGACAAAACCAACGACGGATCATCACATATGAGACGGACCGTCGTCGAGGAATCATCGCATCATTAATGAGGCGTACCCGACCCGACCCGACTCGGCTGGGGGTTTTTAAAATAATTCAACATTTAAAAACCCCAACCCTTCATTTCACCCCATTCCTTCACTCTTCCTCCTATTTCCCTCCCTTTTAAACTTCCAAAATCATCTCCCTCTTCAATCATTTTCCCCAAATTCTCCAAAGTCCTAAACGTCCTCATCTACTAGTCGGAGCTGCTGCTGTGGGTGTCTTCTTGATCACCAAATACCTTTTCCCTCTTGTTTTTCTGAAATTCTCAGGTTTGTGTGTCTAATTTCTACTCATTTATATTGCATTTTTGTTTATCAATTAGAATTAGCCTAATTCTTGTTCATTTTTATCAAATTTTGTCTAACCTAGGTTAAAAAATCCTCCAAAATTGTCGTGCTAAAACCCTAGAAATAAGTTCCTAAGCATTGCTAGTTTACTAGGTATTTGGGTTAGACAAATGTAGGTCAAAACACTAGCAATTTGATTTGGGTCATAGGGGATGAATGGGGAATCCCCAGTTCTGTCACTGAGTTACAGAACGAGACCCCGATGACGGACCGTCGTATTCACAACGGACCGTCACTGGGTCCGTTCCAACTGCCCTAACACTCCACTGTCCAATTCTTCTGCAAGTGTCCACCAACGGCCACACACAACGGACTGTTGTTCCCTCGACGGTCCGTCCTGCACAACCATTCTGGTTGTCAGAGACCCTTTTCCTAAGGGTCTCTCTCTATTTTTCTAAGTGTCCTCAAACGGACAACTACGACGGATCGTCGTACCCTCGACGATCCGTCATTACGGTTAGAGACCCCTCTCCTAGGGTCTCCATATTTCTTTCAAGTGTTCTCTGGCGGACACCTACGACGGACTGTTGTATCTATGACGGTCCATCCTGCATGACCGTTTCGATGGTCAGAGACCCCTCTCCTAAGGGTCTCCATATTTTTTCAAGTGTCCTATGACGGACACCTACGACGGACCGTCATACCTGTGACGGTCCATCCTGCACAAACCGTCATACTTTCAGAGACTCTCCTTCAGGGTTATCCATATAAACATAGTCTAAGTAAGACACGACTGACCCCATGACGGTCCGTCGTACTCACGATGAACCGTCACCTGGTCCGTTGTGTTTCACTGTTACTATAGCAATGTCATTTTATTCTAATTTTTTTTGCTTCGCTTGTCTTGTTTGCTCGTTCTAGTACTAATATTGATCCTTTACAGGTACTATCTACTATGGAAACAAAACAAGATCGAGTTTATGCAAGCAGGCGATCGAAGTCTGTCGCCCCGTCTGCCCTCTTGGTCATTGGCTCTGATGATGAGCGTGACCCCGAGAACGTGCCCCCAGGCACTTACACCCCATCCCGTGCTGCACATGCTGCCATAGCCAAACTTAAAAAACTTAGGGTCCGGCGTAGTCACCGCCACCCAGTCTTATGAGGAGCGCACACTGACCGGAACACCTTCTGGGTCAGCCACTAATGAAGAACGAGCGTCTGGCTCCTTAGGAGTTTCGTGGTCGAAGGAACCTCCGGATTTTCTGAGGTTCCCGCACCCACCACCGCTGCAGCGTCAGCCTCGTCTGATGAGGCTGACAGTTTGGAATCCACACCCACTTCACCAGCTCGTACTTTCACCCCGGTCACCGACCATCCCAACTGGTGGTGTTTCGATGGGCAGTTTGAAGTCTACTCCAATGCAAAGTTCCCGAATGACAAGAGATTTATGACTCAGACACTTACATTGGAGCGGTGGGTCCTCAGGGGAAGTCTCCCGACGATGCCTGAGATCCACAATCTCTTCGCAAGACATCGACTGGAGTGGATAGCACGTCTGTTGGGACGTTATAGTGAAGAGCTGGTCCGAGAGTTTTACGCATCTGATGAAGCTTCCCCCGCCAAACATGCCCTACTGGAGCAGGTCCGAGTACGTGGTGCTATATCCCGGTTTCTATACGGCGAGACTGTTGATGCTAATCAGACCCCTCTCACTGCCGAGTTTGACTACCGATGGAAAATTTTCAAAGACGGCCAATTTCTGCGTGAGCCATCGCTGAGAGAGACCACCAAGAGATGGATGGCCCTTCACTTGTCCGTCTATGGAGAGGGTGCCTACTGGATGACAGAGCCGAAGGGGGCCAACCTGACTTTCACGGTGAAGTTTTTGTGGTTGATTGTCCGCCACTGCCTTTTCCCCACAGCCGCTGATAATATCATCACATGGGATCAAGTAGTACTGATGGCGGCGATGATAGCCGGGTTCGAGGTGGATTTTGCGTGGCTTCTACAGGCGTTCATGCACGAGAGGGATTTTAAAGTCACAACTACGTACCCTTTCCCGTACATGATATTTTCTCAATGCAGGTCTGCCGGTTTGCCTATATGGCACATTGATCAACTCAAGACCCCGCTGGGCACAGTTGATATCGGCGTCATTAGAGATGAGGCCAATGAGTTGGCTCGACGCAGAAGGCCCCGTCAAGAGCTGCCTCCACTTGGTGACAATCTGGCTGATATGGTAGCACAGGCCCGCACGGCTACACAGGTGGCTTCCACTGACACTACCCTGGTCGAGTCTATCTCAGGTAGTAGCACCGTCCTGAGCTCCTCTCGCTCAGCCCCTTTACCCATTCTGGTCCCACTTGCTAGGGTCAATAAATTAGAGGCACAAATGGCCACACTTCTGCATCACATCCAACCTTGGATGCAGAATTCTATTCTTAAGACAGAAGAGCGCTTGGAGCAGAGAATGGTCCAGCACACAGAGCGGAAGATCACTAAGGTTCATCAGCGCTTGGACGCTTTTGAGTTGCGGATGCTAGCCCATCCAGCCCCTCCGGTGGATGTGTCGACCCATTCAAACTGCGGTCAATAGTCTTCGCGCAGATATCGACATAATCTTAGAGGCTAGGGTGCCTGAGTCAGAGGCCCCTTCTGTAGAGCCTGCTGAAAACACAGTGTTGGCGGCCCTATTCGCCACTTCAGAGATTTCACCACCACCCCTCGAGAGAAATACAAGAGGCGTAGGGGTCGAGAGGAGGATGAGGCGCGAGCACGGAAGAAGGAGGGCCGTGAGATGGAGGCTGCAAGGAGAGCCTCGTTTGCTAAGGAGGAGGCACGCCAGAAGAGAGCAGGAGAGTTACTTGCTGGGGCATCTAGCTCTAGAACATTGGAGATGGAGGGAGGTACTGCTGATAGTGTTGTTGTTGCTGAGGACACCACTGAGGGTGTCCAGATTATAGAGGTAGTGGGTTCCAGGGAACCGGACCCACCAGCTTGTTAATCGTTGGCGCTTTGCGCCCCAGGTTTTCTTCACCTACCACCCTTGTATTTAAATTTTTTTATGCATTAGGAACAATTTCATGTCTTTTTTGGGGGGGTGGGGTAAATGGAAAGTGAGTGCTAGGGTGAAGTCTGAGTAGCCCAATTCACTATCCTCTTTTGGGGTTTTCTTGCCTGTGTTCTTTTTCCCCAAAAGACTGATTATTTTATTATGTTGAACCGGCATGTCTATATCTTGTGTAGATAGTTTAATTTTGGACCATGATGGCTAAAATAATCCTAATAAAATGGAAAATCATGCATGACTAAGCATAGTAATTGATAAATCTTTCTCTAAGCATGACATAGAGGTACACCACTGCATGACCCTAAGTCTTAAATTCGAACTAGGTGTCTGATAATCTGGTAGAGTGATGAGATGTCAAGTGAATGTGAGGAAATTTGAATAGCCCACTATTTGTACAGAGCTAGAACTTGCCTGGTTAGTCTTGCTAAAAGTAAGCTGTAATAGACAATTAGGAAAAGATCATAGGCCATTATTCAATGTAGCCCATTTTTAGCCTAAATAAAAGAAAACCAAATGAAAATTTATCTTTCTTTGATCCAAATGATTTGAGCTTAAATTATACCTTTCTTTCTCACCCCAACTGATCTTTTCTGGAAATAATGTGTTGGCCCTGGTCCCTTTTTGAACATGCAGACCTCAGCTTATGCCAAAAGCATAAGTTTAGGGTGGCTAATGTAGTAAACAACCTTTTTATGGCCCTGACCCAACTTTAGGTATTGTGTACTTTGACTCATGGCAAAGCCATGACTTGAGGGTGGCTATTATGAGGAATACTCTGGAAAGTAGGGTTGAAAGAACAAAAGTAAAGTGACTCAAAAATTAGTTAAAACAAAAGTAAAAAATAAAAAAACAACATACAAGCAAGAAAAGAAGAGAGTCGCTTACACAAATGAAAAAAAAAGGGCTGAAAGAATGTGGGAAACTGGGCAAAATAAAATGATAGAAAATGGTATGTAGCTTATATGTCAAGAAGGGCATAAAGTCAATTAAGTATACCTAAATATACCCTACCTGACCCTGAGCCTATGTTACAAGCTAAGAAAGTCCTATCGTGATCCTAAGGATTGTATAGCGAACTTAAAGAAGTGAAAATAAGAGCAAGCTTGTGGCAATAGGTATGAATGAGTGTGAATTTGTTCTGACAGTGACTGTTAAAAAGTAATCCTTATACTCAAACTGAAATCATTGTGTAAAAAATGAGAATTTAGTTTTGTAGTGAGGACACTAGTTGCATTACCGGAAATATTAGCACCTCGATGAGAAATTGAAGAGTATAGGTGTTAGTGCATGGTGAGTCTGTGTCATGGTCTGATTCCACATAATTCAAGCCTAATAGTGATATCATGCTTCAATATGATGAGATTAATCGAGATTGATAGTCAAATGATTGCAAAGGATGAAACATGGATACTATTGTACAAAGATTGTGTATTGAGTCATAGTGCTTCTCTTGAGGACAAACAACGAATTTAAGTTGAGGGTTTTGATATATCGTGGTTTCACGGTATTATTAATACTTTTTCCTTAATTTTAGTGTGTCCAAAAGCCTTTTTATGCTAATTCTTATATAAGTACTCCTTATTTGCAGGAAATCTATCCAAAGATGAATGCAGAGGTTTTTGAGCGAAGAAATGCAGAAGAGACCACCTACGGAGCTTGTGACGGTCCGTCATGCCTGTGACGGTCCATAGGTGGCAGCGTAGTTCAGCTGATGAAGGAAGATGGGGAAGTTAGACCAAGTGTGGGGTTACGGAAAGCGTGACGGTCCGTCGTATCCATGTTGGTCCGTCCTGCAGGTTCGTCATGAAGATCAGAGAAGTAGCCCCAGCACCCATATTCCAAGAGTTCACGTTTTTTGTAACGGAGACCCTCGACGGACCGTTGTGCTCGTAACGACCCCTCATACCTGTCGTCGAGGGTAACGAAGAGAGCAGCAGAAGAAACTTGAAAAGTATGGGACGACGGAGTCCATGACTGCCCGTCATGACCACGACGTCTTGTCGCGAGGTCCTCCGAGCCAACCGCGTTTTGACAGATTTCCAGCAAATAGAGTCCTTGTTTAATTAGGTTTTATTTTTTAGAAATAGTTCGAAAAACCTTGTTTTTAAGGTTATACTCGTGATTATTAGTTAGACTCTGGATTATTAGTAAGACTCGGGATTATTAGTTACACTCTGGATTATTAGTTAGCCTTTAGAATATTGTGAGACTCTTGATTATTTTGTAGACTCTTTGAGAGATTATTGATTTCTTGATACTTTTATCATTGATTGTTGGTGACTTTTTCTGATTAATCAAGTGAACTTTTGATTTTACTCTTTCTCATCAAAGTAAGTGCATGAGTTCTTATATCAAATATTTGAATATTGTAATTATGACTATGGGCAACTAAACTCCATAACTAGGGTTGTGGGAACCATAGGCTAATAATGAGGTAAAACCTAACTGAAATAACAATTCTAGAATAGTATCTTGCATGTATTGATAATTCTTTCATTTAGAAGTCTTTTTAACGGATGGCCAACGTTAGAAACTCGCCTTAATTCTACTTGCCAGAACAAGGAGGTAGATAATAGGAAAAGAATTATCAACATAGATTTAGTTTATACTATCTAATAAGATAGTATTGATTGGTACGAGGTAATAACTTAGTCAAATATCGAATACGATGCTTAATATGAGGTAAAGATAAGGGTTAGGATAGCAACACACGTAGCCGGACCAAGGTGCGGAGTGACATTTCCTAGATGTCGTACCAAGATTTAGAAATACATACCTTATCTCTTTGCATTAAATATACTAGGAAAGAATTGTTATAATTAGACTTATCAAGTTATGAACCTGTGGAGAACACGTAAACCCTAGTTACTTTGATTAATTGATTAAACTCCAACGTTCGAAGCTGTTAGGTGTCTCCTTTTATTTCGCTAGTTATTTTCATTTTTTTAGGAATAGAAACCCCTTTTTTTTTATCATTTTATGCATTCCAAGGAAGTAATTGACCGAACAATAGTAGTAATAGATTGAAGTTAAGTCTAAACTATTTTCCTCGTGGTAACTATCCCAACCTCACTAGTTGGGTTATTTACTTGACACGACCGCTTTACTTCTTATTTGAGATGTAAGTTTGAGCGTATCAATGAACAAGTCTCTGAAAAGAACCATGGATGTGCAGCACGGAGGAGGGATGGTCCGTCGACTGACCCACGATCCGTCGATCGTGGTATCGTCGGTGGCACTGCAATTTTCTGCACATTTTTTAATCAAGTTCAAATTAATTAATTAAATGTTTAGGTCATTATTTATTATATTAGGGAAGCCTAATTAAGTTAATTAACCCTCCATATAAAGACGCCAACCCCATTAGTCTAATTACACCTCTCAAAACAAAACTCTCTTCCTTCTCTCTTCTTTCTCTATATTGGAAGACACAATTGAAGACAAGTTAGGGGGAGATTTTGGGAGATGTAAAGGAATGATTTCACCATCAATTCTTAATCAAACATTGAGGTATGAGATATAATTCACCTTTTAAACCTCTTTCCTAAAAGGGTTCCTTCAAAGTATTTTCAAAAGTTGAATTTTCACGTGGGTTCTTCTCAATCTCGAAAATCCTGTTATGAATGGATTTGTTTATGGTTTATTTTTGATAATATAAATAGATTAAAAAGTATTCTAACTTAATTATGATATACCTTTATGTTTTGGTCTAGTTTATAGATAATGACCCTTAACCCTTAACCCTAGGTTTGATCTTGATATGAATTAGGTTGTATTTGATTCAATTGACTTGGTTATTGGTTTAATTACTATTAGATGATTTTGTTATGCTAATCGTAAATGTATTAGGGTGAATTGTAATCTTTCATACTAGTTCTTGATAAGTGTCTAGGTTGTTAAGTAAGGTGTGAATTGACCTAAGTATCTTCTCTTAAGCAATGATCTAGTATTTAATTGTGATGTAGTTATTCTGTAATCCTTTTTATCATGTTGGTTATTGAATTATGATGATGTTATTAACTAATTCGGTTTAATTAAGAGTTGATGGTAAGACCTTGGTGATGAATTATAATACCTATTCTTTACTTAAATTAAAGATTAAGTGTGGTTGAATCATGATGCTTTATAAGAGTATGCATTGTATTAGGATTGATAGGGTTGGTATCATGTTTAATTGAAATGTTTTGACTATGGTTTTGAGGTTGGTTAAGATGTGAATGTTACAAGGATGGCAATGCTTACCAATGTGACTTATTATGAAGTGATATGTAATGTGTTAACCTAACTTATATGAATTTTAATAAAAGGAGTTATACTCATGCAATTATTATTGATTTATTGATGATGATGATTATATAAGCTAAGGGGTAGAACCTATAACCTAAACTAAGCTATGATTGATAATGAATGCTTAAAGATATTTTAAAAAGGGACTCTAGCTTAGTAACGAGTGAACTAGATTGAGGAGTGTCCCTTCCCACATAGGAAAGGTAGGATCACTAATGTACTCTTGATACTGGAGACTACAATACATGTAGCATAAAAAGGGTCCCAATTATATCTCCTAGTCCTTGAACTAGTTTGCCCCCATAGGAATACTAGCTAGTGGATCAACGTAGTTGCTATGTTTTAAGTTTTTGTACTACTTTGGCAAGTAATACTTCTTCCTTAGATGTAGGGTTTTATGACACCGTATTCCACATTATCTCATGTGGTCTATGTCAGTTAGGGAAATATGTTCCCAAAAGGTACAATAAACTAAAGGATTGAACTCTAACTAAGACGACCTAAGGGGCATAGCTTAGTCTAAGTAGTGGAATGGGACTCTGCTTAAGCATTGCACTAGTTAGACTTGAAGGGAGTATTAGGAGGATGTTCTTATGTGTAATTAGTCTTATGACGGTATATGTTATGTATATGATGAACTTGGACATTGTTGATACCCTATGTTAATTAGTTCACGTATAAGTACATGTTGGTTTATATTGTCTAAGTAAGATGATATGTACTCCTAAATTCCATGTTATATGAAGTAGGGTGTTAGTCATGATTCTTATTGGGTTAGATTATTGAGTGAGGTTATGGGGTTTTGCTTGGGCATTTCACTTGTTGACTTGATAAGGGTCATGGGTAATTGACTTGCTTTGTTTATGATGAAGTGTACTCTTACTCATGCTTATTGTTAATATCGCTTGTTGATAGAGTTACTTGAATATGTATCTACTTATATGACATGTATGACTTACTTGAAATAGACTTGATGATGTTATTCTTGTTATGAACATGCTTATGACTTAATGAATATGCATTTTTGGTTGGAATGGTCTTGTTGAATGTGCATGAAGGTTTCAAATTAAAAACACAACTTTATGAAATGTCTTCTTTCTTAGCATTTTTTCATATGTGTGTGCATATGGTCTCATACTTAATACAAGTAGCGTACTAACCCCATTTCTTCCTTTTCCCCTAATATTTTTTGTTCTGGTCGTTGAGGTGATTTAGAGACGACTTCAACAAGGCTTGGATATGTTGATCAATCAAGTAGGGTGGTCGTCATATTTCGAGGGTGATGCCACTATCTAGCTAATGGAATTTGCTTTGTATTTAAATACTTCTATGGTTCGTTCCATCCATTTTAGTATGAAACATTTTATGGCCCATGTGAGGCATTCTTACTTTGATGTATAAGATTATGCTGAAGTTCTTACACTACTATTATTATATGGTTATGAGAAGATACATTTATTATGACTATTGTATCTATGTTATGTTTTATATACTTATGTGCAATAAAAGTTGAAGGCTATGTAATCTTCCTATAAGAAGGGTCTATGTATACTCGATACGGATATTTATTATGTGTATGTAGAGGTCGATGTAAACCTCTAATTAAAAGTAATGAAAACTTTTAAATTTTTCTGCATTTTTGACCAATAAATGCAATGATTTAAACTAAGAGGCTAGTCTTAGTCCTCAACGAGGACACCAACGCCGGTTGCGTCTAGGGGGTAAACCCGGATGTGAAACACTTAGACATAAAAATTTAGCCTCAAACCTATAAAACAACTTATATGTTCAAAAATGGTTCCTAGTGGACACAAAATGCATACGTGGGAAAAATGTGTATTTCACAGTCCTTAAGCGCATGAAACCATTGGAAATGATTTTTTTTTTATTTTGAACTGAAAAATATAATTAATAAATAATATTTTATTTTAAAAAAATAAAATAAAAATCATCTTCTCCCAGCATCCCTCTCTGCAACTACTCCCATTTGTACACACATCCCACCCCCTCTATCTTCTCTCCCATCTCCTCAAATTCTTCTCGTATTTTTTCCTTTTTTTTATATATAAATCTAATTAAAGTCTCAAATATTTCGCCATTCGGAGAATTTTTTTTTTTTTAATAACAATAATATTCCTGTGAAGCAGTCAATCATTTTTTATGTAAAAGTTTGTTTTTTTATAGTTTTTATAAATAAATATTCGTGAAAAGAAGATAAAAAGATAAAGATAGAAGGTTTTGATAAATCAGAATGAAAGGTGAATGAGGAATTAGCTTAGATTTACATAATGGTGTATTGACTCTGGTGGAAGGGATAAAATTTAATAAAGAAAAAAAGGATGGACGCTATGGTTGACTAGCGTTGAGATGCAGTTGCGCCAGTGAAAAGGGAATTGAGAAGAAGAAGCATGGGCGGCTGGCCAGTGCGGTGGGGGTGGATTAATTCAACTTTTTGTTTTCTTGAATTACTTTTTGATTATTTGAATAGATTTTTTTACAAAATTAATCCAATTTCCATGTGTCATCGCTTCTTCTGTCCATTTTCTATGTTTGATCGTTTTAAATGCACACATATTTCTCTTTTATTTGACGATCATTTTGTGTTAAATAGGCATAACTTTGTTAAGGTTCAAGTGTTCAATAGGTACAAACTTATATGGAGGTGTCTAAGTGAAATATGCAGACAACTTCAAGGGGACGCACATGAATTAAGCCAAATTTGCTTCTGTATCATAAAAGGAACTTAGAATTGAGGCCACCAGTAAGATAAAATTCTCTTAATAACATCAACTCATGTTGTTAATGGTAATGTACTCAAATAGATAGTTAATAGGAGAATACATCAAGACAACCAGGCTATTATTTTTAATTTTATGGAATAATTGTGTGTAATATGCATTTTGTTCTTATTGGTTTACGTTCTCTAAACTAATTTTTGTTGTAACGGCTATCGACGTGGGAGGAGAGGTTGTAGAGGTGGGATCTAATGTAAAAACTTTCAAGGCCGGTGACAAGGTTGTGGCTATGGTCAATGTTTTGGTTAATACAATTCTTCTTAAATGCTTTTTTTCGTTACATCTCTTTTACATTTTGGATGTTCTCATGGTTTACATTCGTTTTCCATGTATGTTGTTTTGTTTTTTTTCTGCTTTGCTGCCTATCCCCTCATTCAAACCCTCCTCCCCATGGGCCTATGGTAGTATTCGAACTAACTTGAATACTAACTATTAATTTGAAGTGGAATCTTAACTTTGTAGAATTCTGTCATTTATGATTGATGGATCTTCATGAGCTTTATTTCGGAATGGAGGTGGATTGGCTTAATATTTGGTGGCTAATGAGAGTTTGACTGTAACAAGACCAGCTGAAGTATTATATGCAGAAGGTGCAGATCTTGTTATTGCAGGTCTTACAACTCTTCGGGCCGTTGTCAATCCTGCTAAGGTTAAGCTCAATGGAACTAGATCCCCGGAAGAACATTCTAGTTACGACTGCCACAGATGGTTTTGGTCACTATGTTGTTCAATTGGCAAAACTTGGTAACACCTACATTACTACCACATGTGGAGCCTGGAATATTGATTTTGTGATGAGCTTAGGAGCAGATGAGTTTCTTGATTACAAAACCCCAAAGGGAGCAGATCTGAGGAGTCCATCAGGCCAAAAATATGATTTTCTCATTCACTGCGCAACATGAATCCCTTGGTCTACCTTTGAGCCTAATTTAAGTTCGAGCAGAAAGGTCATTGATATATCTCCTGGAATTAGTACCATGTGGACCTTTGCAATAAATAAGTTGACCTTCTTAATGAAGTAGTTGGTTCCACTTCGTTTAATTTCTAAGAAGGAGACCCTGTAATTGATTGTTGGGCTTGTGAAGGAAGGGAAACTTAAAACACTGATTCACTCTAAATTTCCTCTGAGCAAGGCCGAAGGTTCTTTGATCAAGAGTTTTGATTGACATGCGAAGGGGAAGATTATCATGGAGCCATAAACTAGGCGTGTGCATAACAATCATTTAAAATCTACTCTACTATAATAAATATCATTTACCTTTTATGCTTATGCAGTTTGTTATCTGGATTTTCCCTTTCTTAATTTCTTTCAATTTTGTTTTGTTTGTATTTTTACAGTTATTCAGTTGAATTGAAATTATTTATATCTAAGGGAAAAATGACTAATATACCCGAACTATCTAAATGGTATTCAAATACCTCTGTTATGTAGCCTCAGACATTCCTCTACTAAATAATATACCTCTGATGGGAGGGGTATTCTATATGTTTAAAAGGTACCGAGCACCAAATATGTTTCATCTAGTGTTTATATTAATCTTTAATTTAGGAATAATGTATTTGTTTAGCAGAACTACCAACACTACTTGATCCTATTGATGATAAAATTGATTTTCTTGCAAGATCCATTTGTGTTCATCTAGTGTTGACCCTTAGCTTTAAATTTTGAAATAAAATATTCGTTAAACATAAGTACCAACACTAATTGATTCTATGGATGACAAAATTAATTTTTTTGCAAGATTGATTTGTGTCCATTTAGTATTGACACTTAGCTTTAAATCTAAACTAGTTAAAGTTTAAGAGTTGTCAAGTTATTTAATTAAGTTAAATTAAATAATGTGATTTTTTTGATGGATTCAATTGGAATTAAGTAAAAATTAAACTAGTTAAAGTTAACATGTGTAACGACATGATTCCGTCGTTATGGAAAACTCCATGACGAAAGATTTGGGGCAAGAAAACTCTTTGACATTACCCAACTTAGTCCAGATTTGAGAGAAATCAGATTCAGTAAGGTGTAGGGACAATCTAGTACTGAATAAGATATATAATTATGAGTTTTATTACATGAATGAATAACTATGACGATAGGAACCCGTAGAACTTTACACAATAAAATTTTGACGAATACTACTCCACAAATGATCTTTTTGTGAATTGGTTTTAGGTTTTGAGATGTGAAACTCTTAGGAGGTAATTAGATTTCATAAGAAGGGAATGTGAGACAAGTACCCCTAGTAATTCGACGTTTCACTTACTACTCTACCTTTATTTACCCAAATCTTTCCTAGTTGATCACTCAGGGACGAGTGATGTGTAAATTGGTATCTATTGTAACCACCCGATTCCGTCGTTATGGATAAGTCAATGAAGAAAGAATTGGGGCAAAAAAAATCTTTTTAGTAACTTGGAATTGCCCATCCTAGTCCAGATTTGGAAGAAATAAGATTTATTAAGGTATAGGGAAAATATAGTAATGAATAAGAGATATAATTATAAATTTTATTACATGAGTGGATAGCTAAGACGATAAGGGACCCTTAGCACTTTATGAAATAAAATTTGAACGAATAGAACTCTTTGAAATGATCTTTAAATGAATGGGTACAATCTGTCCGCACTGAGGCCTCTGGAGTGAGATTCAGGCCGCAAGTGCAGCACCGTTGTAGTGGGATGGGTCCGCTGGAGCGGTCCAGACGCGTTTTAAGGTCGCTTATAAACCTTAAAATGACTATACTTTCTATTTTTGGACTATTATGGCTAAGAAGGCGACCGGAACAAGTTGTTAACATTTTCACCATTTTGAGACTAAAGGTAAGGTCTTAACTCCCCAAATATATTTGTAATTAGTAGAACCTATTTTCTTGGGTTATGATCGATGGGGGAAATATTTTGATCTAAGAATTATTGCGATAAATCTCTAATTTGGGTATTATGTTCTTGGGTTTGGTCTATGATTATTGAGATGTTATAATATGAAAAATAAGACCTTTGATTTCTTATCCTTGCATATATTAATTCTTGTAAACCTAGAATAAGCGGAAAAAAAGGGAATTCAAACTTGGATTCGAGGTAGGTGATGGTTTTGATTTTATTATTGTGTGATATATACTTAATTGCTTCATTGTGATACCTGTATATATATGCATGTTGCAATATTGATCATAGATGTTGAAAAGGGATATATAGATATCAATACCATGAAATCATGATTGAATGGGTGATATTGATGCGTTATTGTAATGTGTGATTGGGATCAACTGCCATGTTTCGGCACACTATCTTGGATTGTATTGCTACTTTCCAACATGCTAACTTGGATCGATTGTCATATTCCAGCATAAAAATAGGATTTGATCGCCTTATTTCGGCATGTAAAAAATTTTACTTTTGTTTCCATGAGAGGAACTACTATGTGATAAATCATGCGAATTGTGATTTTTATTCTTATGATAGTATTGAATATGTTGATATTTATGCATTTGTTATAATATTGTAATTGCTTGTTTATGTTATACTAGTGGCATAGCCACATGATCCTATAATTACACAGTGATTATGTACTTATTTTACACTTGCTTTTATTTTGTTGAGTATTGGGCATCTTCATATGACTGTTGATAGACCTCGCTTTGGAGATCCATGATCATTTTGAATTCAAGGGTGAGCTAGTTCTTCCACACTGCCTTGAATTCTCTTTGTTTAAGTTCACTATTTCTGGCACAGACTATTGGTTAAGTTTTTGTTAGTTTTGGGGTTGTACCCCTTTTTCTTAGACTTGTTTTTATTAGAGTTTTGGTACAATGAATTTTAGGTTGTAGGCGTAGTTTTCACATTGTTTTAGTTTATTTAACTTGCTTATCTAACTTTAACACATTAGTTTTAGATTATTTGCTTTAGTTCATTGGTAGTAGTGGTTCTCTCACCCGAGGGTTATGGTTGATGCCAATAACGATGCTTTGGTTCGTGATAAAAAAAATTTAAGTTGTTTAAATAATTAAAAAAAAATACATGATTTAGTTGGTGGATTTAGTTATTGGAATTAAGTCAATACTAAACTAGTTAAAGTTTAAAAGTTATTAAGTTGTTTACATAAGTTAAAATAAATAATGTGGTTTAGTCAGTGGATTTAATGATTGGAATTAATTAAAAACTCATTCAATATCCATAGTTTTTGTATATGGATCATCGTTTGTGGATGTATAATATGCATTATGAAACTAATGCTGGTCTGAACTTGAGTTTATTGACAGCGTTAAAAGTCTTATTCAAGAATAATAAATTGGTTAGGTGTTCTTGTAGTGCATCTAAGTGATTAATTTTTTTTAATCTGATAGAGTTATGGTTTGTGACGTAATAAATTTAAGCCTAGAAATTTTGTATGGATTGATCATGGAGAAAGTGATGGATTGGATAGTACACTTTATAATTCGATGCCTGTGGATGTATACAATATGGTTATACCACATGGTCAAATTTGGGTTGAACAAGTTAGGATTGAACACGATAGGGTTAATGAAATGATCAGCAATATTTTTGGGGTTCAAGGTGGGATGAAACCAGAACAATATTTCGATGAAACTCCTACTGAATAAGCAAGAGACTACTATGCTCAATTAGAAGAGTCTAGTCGTCCACTGTGTGAAGGGAGTCCGCTTTCTGCCTTGTCAGTTGCGGCTATATTAATGAATATTAAATCACATTAGAATGCTCCTTATGTGGCATGGACTCAATGATTTATCTTTTGGGTGAACTAGTTAATTCGGACTTTAACATACCAAAAGCTGTCCAAGTTAGGATTGACATATTATAGAAAATATTGTTGTGTTAATGGTTGTAAGTTGTTTATAAGACTCATAGTGAATTATAAAATTGTACGTTTTGTTGACATGCTCGTTATAAGAGAGGATTCTAGTTGGAAAAATGGTCCTAGTTCAGGAGAAGCATTATTTACCTCTCATTCCTAAGTTAAGAGGTTGTATACATCGATGAGGTATGCCCTATATATGAGATGACAACGTCAATATAGATGGTTGTTAGGTGTCTTGTCTCAACCATCTGATGGTGAAACATAGAAATATTTTGATGATGTACGTCTTGATATTACCAGTGAACCAAGAACTGTTAGTTTTGGTGTTGTTTTCAAATGACTTTACACCATTCTTGAAGGAAGGTTTGCTTATTCATATCGGTCGTATTTCTTACTTCGTATAATCTTTATCCTAAAATGTGCATGATCAATCCCTAGATCTTTCTAAATTGTCTAATTCCAGGTCCCTGTAATTTTAAAATTTTGATTGATGTCCATCTACAACCAATGATAGATGAGCTCAAATAATTGCGATTTCGAGGCATTTTGACTTATTATATATCAACTAAGAAGAATTTTGTTATGCGTGCTTCTTTAATGTGGACTATTAGTGATTTTCCAGGATACGAGATGTTGTCTGGTCGGATGACACTTGGAAAGCTAGTGATACACTAAAATTTACTTCTCAAAACGAAGTAAAAGCGGTCAAATCGAGTAAAGAACCCAACTAGTGAGGTTGGATTCGTTCCCACGACGACAATGGTTTAGACTAAACTTTATTATACTATTACTTCTATTTAGTCAATTATTTTTCAAAAACAAATAACAAAAAGGGGTTTTGATTAATGAAAGCAATTATGTAAGTTAAAGTAAACAAGTGACAGGTTCAAGTATTGGAGTTTATTCAAGTAATTAGAGTAACTAGGGAGCAACTGTTCTCCACAGGCTCCTAACTCGGTAATTCTAGATATAACAATCCTTTCCTAGTATCTTGCATGCAAAGTAATAAGTTAGGTATCTCGAAATTCATGGTCCTCCATCTAGAGAATATCACCCCGCACCTTGGTCCGTCTATGTTTGTTGCTTTACTAAACCTTATCTTTACCTCATATTAAGCATTATATTTGATATTCGACTAAATTGTTACTTCGTACCAACCGACATTAGCCTATTAGATAGTATACACTAAATCTATGTTTATAATTCTTTTCCTATTACATACCTCCTTGGTCAGGCAAGTATCAATAAGGAGAGTTCTAACGTTTGCCACCCTTTAAAAAGACTTCTAAGCGAAAGAATTAGCAATACATGCAAGAAACTATTCTAGAATTATTATTTTAGCTAGATTTTACCTTTTTATTTACCCATTGTTCTCACAACCCTAGTTATGGAGTTTAGTTAACCTTGCTAATAATCTCACAATTCATATTGATAATATAATAATTCATGCACTTACTTTGATGAGAATGATGAAAATCGAAAAATTTACTTGAATAAATCACCAAACACCAATAATTGATTGCGGAAAAATAATACCAAAACCCCAAAATCAAGAGATCAATACTTAGACAATAAAACACAAAAATATCCAAAAGTCTAACCCCAAAAACGAGGTCTTTCGAACTACTTATAATAAAAAATACCTAATAAAAGAGGGACATCTATTTAAGAAAAAAATCTGCCCAAAAAGAGTCTGAGTCGACGACCCTCGTGATGGACCATCGTGGCTTCCGTCATTCCATACATAGCACAAATCTCTTCTTCTTTCTTCATCAACTCTATGTTACCCTCGATAAATAGTGTGACATACCATTTCAAGCATGACGGTACGTCGACGAGCTTCGTTCCACGGCACATAGAATCTCCTGAAGTTGGGTACTAGGACTACTCTCTCTTAGCCTTGACGAATGTGCAGGACGGACCGTTGTGGCTATGATGGTCCGTCGTGAGCTTCCGTATTCCCACACTTGGTCAGAATTACCCAACTTCCTTCAGTAGCCATTATATTCTCTCGACGGTTGACCTCTAAGGACCATCACTATTACGACAGACCATCGTGAGGTCCGCAGGAGGTCACTTCTGCAATTTTTCAACTCAAAATCTTTGCGTTCTCCTTTAGACAGATTTCCAGGAGATAAATAGGAAACTACATCACAAATTAATACAAAAAGGCTTTAGAGACACACTAAACTTAACAACAGACATTTAAAATACCGTGAAACCATGGTTCATCAACATCCTCAAATTAAATTTGTTTTTTGTCCTCAAGCGACGCACTATGACTCACAACAAAATCTTTTTACAAGAGTATCCGTCTTTTAGCTTTCGCAATCATTTGTCTATCAATCCTTATTATTATCATTATTTTCATGCATGCTATCACTATTAGGCTTGAATTATTTGGATAAAACCATGACACAAAGTCACCACAACTTGACACTTATCCTCTTCGATCTCTCACCTAGGTGCTAATTTTTCCGGTATTACAACTATAGTCCTCACTTCGAAATAACATCCTCGTTTTCACATAATGATTTCAGTTTGATAATAAGGATTACTTTTCAACACTCTCTCTAAGAACAACTTCACAACTCATTTATAGATATTGCCATAGTCTTGCCCTTATTTTCACTACTTTAAGTTCACCATAACAACTGTGAGGATCACAATAGGACTTTCTTAGCTTTTAACATAGCCTCAGGGTCAGGTAGGGTATATTTAGGTATATTTTAGTTAATTTTTTCCCTCCTTTACACATCGGTTAAGCGTTCTACCTTTTCATCATTTTATTCCGCCCTTTTCCTTATATTCTTATATTCTTTCACCTTGCTATTTTCCCATCTTTCTTTTTTGTGTAAGTGTCTCTTTTCTTTTCTTGCTTGTATTTATTATTATAATTAATAATTTTCTTTTTATTTCACTTTTCTGGAGTAACTTTTCTTTTGTTATTTCTCTCTCATTGTTCTTTCAATCCTACTTTCCGGAGTATTCCTCATAATAGCCACCCTCAACTCATGGCTTTGACATGAGTCAAAGTACAAAATACCCAAAGTTGGGTCAGGGACAAGACATGGTTATTTTCTGCATTATCCACCCTCAACTTATGCTTTTGGCATAAGTTGTGGTTCACATGTCCAAGGAGGGACAAAGGCCAACACGTTGTTCCCAAAAAGATCAGTTAGGTGAAAAAGAAAGATCTATTTTAAGATCAAATCATTTTGGATCAAAAAGGAATAAATTTCATTCTTTCTTCTGTTATTTAGGCTAAAGATTTTCTATATTGAACAAGGGCCTATGATCGTTTCCTAATTGTCTTGTACGGCTTACTTTTAGCAGGACTAACCAGGCAAGTTCTACCTCAGCACAAATAGTAGAATATTCAAATTTTTCTCACACTCACTTGACATCTCATTACTCTACTAGATTATTAGACATCTAGTTCGAGTCTTAGATTTAGGGTCATGCAGTAGTGTATCTCTATGTCATGCTTAGAGTCACACATTTATCAATTACTATGCCTAGTCATACATCATTTTTATTACATCATGACATGTTTTAGCCATAATGCTTCAGTTATACTATGTACACAAGATATAGACATACAGGTTCAACAATAAAAATAATCAGTCTCTTGGGGAAAAAAATATCACAGGCAAAAAAAATCCAAAAAAGGATCGTGAGTTGGGCTACTCAGACTCACCCTAGTAGTCACTCTCCATTTACCCCACCCCCAACAAAAAGATATGCAATTGTCCTCAATGCATAAAAGAATCAAATATAATAGAGTGGTAGGTCAATAAAACCCGAAACGCAAAGCACCGTCGATCAACAAGCTGGTGGGTCTGATGTCCAAGAACCCACTCCCTCTTTTGTCCGGAAAACATCAATAGTGTCCTCAGAATAAACAGCACCCTCAGTAGTGCCTCTCTCAACAATCACACTACCATCAGTAGTGCTCTTCTCTTCCTCAACAACTCTAGAGCTAGAAGCCGCAACAGCCAACTCAATAGCCCTCAACTGAGGGTCCTCTTCATAAGCAATCGAAGCTCTCCTCGTAGCCTCCAACTCTCGACGCTCCTTCTTCTGTGCCGTAACCTCATCCTCAGTCCGACCTCTGGACTACTTTGCATGCTCTTGTGGTGGAGGTGGTGGCACTGCAGCAGTGGAGAATAAGGCCACCAAAACATAATCATCGGCAGGATCTACAGAAGGGGCCTCAAACTCAGGTACCCGAGACTCTAGAATAATGTCCAGGTCCGCTCTCATACTCTCTACAGCATCCTGAAGGGTCGACACGTCCACTGGAGGAGATGACCGGGCTATCACACGTAACTCAAAAGAGTCCGGGTGCTGATGAACCTCCATGATCTTCCTCTCCGTGTGCTGGGCCATCTTCCGCTCTATGCACTCCTCCGCCTAAACAATAGACCTCTGCATCTAAGATTGGATGTGATGTAGAAGAGTGGCCATTTGGGCCTCAAGATTCTGGACCCTAGTGAGTGGGACTAGAGTGGAGAAGGGCGTCGAGCGAAAGTAGTTTGAAATGGTGTTACCATCCGGGATAGACTCGACCTAGGTGGTATAAATAGGCTCAGATGTAGCCTGGGTAGCCGCTTGGTCTTGCTATACTGTATCCGCCAGGTTCTCACAAAGCGGAGGTACCTCCAGGCGGGGCCCTATATGTGGAGCAAACTTATTTGCCTCATCCCTGATAAGGTCTATATCAACTGTGCCCCGCAGGCTCTTGATCTGATCTAATTTCCAAATGGAAATACCTGCGTACCTGCACAACGCAAATACCATGCACGGAAATGGGTATGTAGTAGTAACCTTGAAGGCCTTTTCGTGTATCACCTCCTGCAGAATCCAAGAGAAGTCCACCTCGATCCCAACTATCATCGCCGTCATCATAACTGCGCGATCCTATGTGACAATACTGTCTACATCAGAAGGGGAAAGGTAGTGGAGAACTATCAACAACAAAAACTTGGCCGTGAAGGTCAGGTTATCCTTCTTAATGGCTCCCTTCGGCTCGAGTACTTAATCAGCAGCCTCTCCAGCAACGGACAAATACAGGGAAATCTACCTTTTAGTGGTATCATTAAACTTTGGCTCGAGCAGGAACTTTCTATCTTTAACCGGTTTCCATCGGTAGTCGAACTCGACAGTGAGAGAAGTCCGGTTGGCATCAACAGTATCTCCATATAGATACCGATGGATGGCAGGCAAGGAGATGTCTACCCGTTTGTCCCGGACTAGGATGTGCTCTAGCGGGTACTGTTTGGTAGGGGCAACCCGCATGTCTATCTAGGATCGGAGAGTCTCCACATACGAGGCGTATAACTCTCTAAGAAATTCCTCATTTTATTGGCCCACATCATGAGCCGTCCATTCTAGCCGGTGCCTACTGAAGAGGGCATGGAATGCCGGCATAGTGGGGAGAATCCCCGTAAGAACCTGTCTCTCTAGTGTAAGGGTCTGAGTCATAACCCCTTTACTATTCGGCAGCTTGGCATCTGTGTACACCTGAAACTGCCCCTCAACACACCATTGGTTGGGCAGGTTGTCAACTGGGGCGGGGACTCCAGTCAGTGGTGCCGGAGTGGAATAAGCACTATTGGCCTCATTAGACAAGGCATACTGGGATGCAGTGGCTGGAGCATAAGCTTCCTCACACTCGTAGACTTTTTCTAAACCCGATACTTCCTCAGAACCGAAAGCATCGCTGGAGTGTGTAGCAGACCTTGAAGGCGTGCCGGTTAGTATCTGCTCCTCTTCAGACTGGGAGGCAGTGACTACCCTAAGTTCCACCTTTGTGGGGGTGGCTCTTGTTTGTGTTATGTGCAGCCTATGCAGGAGTGATAGTGCCTAGGGGCGCGTATTCAGGGTCACGCTCATTGTTCGAGCCAGTAACCAGTCGGGCATATAGAGCGATGGACTTTGAGCGCCCTCGTGCCTACCCGAGATCCATATTTGGTGTCATAAGTGTTAGAACCTGAAAAGAACAATAATTAGTTCTAGTAGAACCAAACAAGACATGCAAATCAGAAAACAAAAACGTAAAACCAAAACTTAAATGGTATTGTTGTAGTTTCTGTGTTGGATGACGGACCAGTTGAAGGTCCGTTGTGATCATGATGGAACGTGATAACGGTCTGTCATGAAATACTTAAAATTTATTGGATACTCTCAGAAAGAAAGTCTTTGACAATCATGATGGTTGTACAGGATGGACCGTCGAGAGCATGATGATTCTTCAGAGAGGTGTGTCGTTGGACACTTAAAAATTTTTTGAGACCCTTAGGAATAGGGTCTCTAACAACCATGACGGTTTTGCAGGACGGACCATCGAGATCACGACGATCCATCGTAGAGGTCCGTTGTTGGACACTTAGAAAATATTTTGAGACCCTTACGAATAGGGTCTCTGAAAACTATGACGGTTGTGCAGGACGGATGTCGAGGGAACGATGGTCCGTCATAGATGTCCGTCGTTGGACACTTGGTGAAAGTTTTGAGACCCTTAGGAATAGGGTCTCTTACAACCATGACGATTGCACAGGACGAACCGTCGAGGGCCCGGTGGTCCATTGTAGAGGTCATCGATGGACACTTAGAGAAACTAAATGGGAATTGGTGGTACGGACCCCACGATAGTCCATCGAGGGAACGACGGTCCGTCCAAGGGGTCTCGTTTTGTCCTTCAGTGACAGAACTGGGGATGCCTCAATCATCCCCTAAAATTCTAATCGAAAGACTACTTTTCAACCCACAATTTCTAACCCAATTACCCAGCATACTACCAATCCTAAGGAAATAATTTCTAAAGTTTCAGCATGCAAATTTGGAGAACTATCAACCTAGGTCAGAAAAAATAATCAGAAACATACACCCCCAATTGATTTAGTTAACACAACACCCCCATTATGTTTACTATATGAAGGGTCTTAAGGAATGTAGGATTAATAGGGTGATTTTGTAGCATGCAATAGGGGTCAACATTCGAAGATCCAATATTTAGAATTAAGCATGTAGAATGGGAAAACAAGAAATAAATGTAGATGATTTAGATATCAGAACCTCATAACTGATATTTGGAGGAGATGAAAATAAAGTAAGGCACACAACTCTGGTGATTAACAGAAGAACAGTTGACTCCGACCGGCAGATTACTTGAACAAGCAGGGACATTGGAAGAGGTAAGAATAGGGGAATTTTGGAATGGATGGGGAATATGATGTTTTGGGGAGAGAAAAAAGTGTTAGGGAGTTTTAGAGGGAGTAAATGGGGGAACTGAGGGAAAGAAATGGTTAGAGTTAAGAGATGGGTAGTTTAAAGGTTTAAAAACATTTAACATTCGCCTGTTGGGTCATGTTGGGTTTATGGGTATTGATGCGACGAGGCCCCGTCGACGGTCCGTCCAGATATGACGGTCCGTCATGGGGTCCTTCATGGGTGCCTTAATTTAGAAAAAATGGAAAAACTTACCTGGGCATGACGGATGCTTGCGATGGTCCATCGCAGGTGTGACAGTCCGTCGATGGGTCCGTCAATGAGTTTGCAGACCAATTTTCTGGTGATGTGCTACCTGAAAATTTAACACCCATAAAGCTATTTTTTTTTGTATTTTCTGGACATTTTTTTTGACATGGACCCTAAACTACGCTCTAGACAACCCCTTTATCAAAAAAAAGGAAAAGCAGCGAAAAAGCAACTATTACTATAAAGTCATAAAAAATATAGTTGGCTTAGAGGATACATATCGGGTTGCCTCCCAACCAGCGCTTGATTTAACGTCGCGGCACGATGGAGGACACTTGATTACTCACACTTCATCAAGATTGTATGCCTCGATCACTTCAATCGCCATTTCAGCATGCCCTAGATAGATTTTGATTAGTTGTTCGTTCACCTTAAACAGCACACCCTCCTTGTTTCAAACTTAATCGCTCCGTGAGGGAATAGTTGGGTCATCAAGTAAGGGCCCGTTCATTTGGACTTGAGTTTGCCCGAAAACAAGCGTAACCTAGAATTAAATAAAAGCACCAAATCCCCAACCATAAAATCATGTTTCTCAATCTTTTGTTCATGGTACTTATTCATATTTTATTTGTAGAGGGATGTACTTTTATAAGCTTTTATGTGAAATTGATCGAGCTCATTCAACCAATTTAATCTCTGTTCTGCAGCCTCATTCCAATCCATTTTCAACTTCTTCATTTTCCACATGGCTTTATGCTCTAATTCGATCGTTAACTGACAAGCCATCCCATATAAAAGTTGGTATGGAGACAACCCTATGGGAGTCTTGTATGATGTTCGGTAGGCCCAAATAGAGTCAGCAAGTCTCCTTGACCAATCGGTTCTACTAGCGTTCACCGTTTTTGACAAAATTTGCTTAATGTCCCTATTTGACACATCAACTTGCCCACTAGTTTGAGGATGGTATGAAATGGCCACATTATGGAGGAACCCAAATCTCTCCAATGTTCCCTTAAACAATTTGTTGTAGATGTGGTATCCCCCATCACTAATAATAGCCTTTGGGGTGCCAAATCAGGAAAATATATTCTTTTTCGAAAACGCGGTGACACTCTTCCCTTCATTATTTGCGAGTGCGATATCTTCTACGCATTTATACACATAATCAACCACTACTAAAATGTACTTAATCCCATGAGAACTCACAGAAGGGCATATAAAGTCAATACCCCACACATCAAATAACTCAATCACAAGAATGGGATTTAAGGGGAGCTCTTGCTTTCTTGAAATGCCGCCATATCTTCGACATCTATCACATTCCTTGGCGAACTCATGAGTATCTTGCTGAATAGTTGGCCAATAGTAGACACATTGTAAGATCTTGTGAGCGGTCCAGATACAACAATGATGTCCACCTACGGATGAAGAAGGGCATGCCTCCAAAACACTCAACATCTCAACTTCTGGCACACAACGCTGAATAAACCCATCGGCACAACTCCTAGACAAGTAGGTCTCATCCCAAAAGAACTTTTTCACATCATACATGAACTTTTTCCTTTGATGAAAGGACAAGTCCGGTGGGATGATATCGCTATCAAGATAACTCGCAAAATCTGTGAACCATGGAATCAAGTCTTGAGAGGAGACCAATACACGCTCATTGGGGAAAGTATAATCAATTTGAGTTATATCCCCATCTCTCTCATTGCTTCATCTTCTCAACGGGACAAGTGATCAGCAACTTGATTTTTGATCACATTCCTATCAATCACCTCAAAATCAAATTCTTGCAATAGTAATACCCAAATAATCAACCTCGGTTTCACATCCTTCTTTGCCATAAAATATCTCAGAGCAGAATGATCAGTATGCACTATAACCCTAGTGCCAAGCAAATATGAGCAAAGTTTCTCAAAAGCAAAGAATACTACAAAGAGCTCTTGCTCAGTCACGGTGTAGTTTTTTTGAGCTTCATTTAGGGTTTTACTAGCATAGTAAATGGGTTGAAGGATTTTGTCTCTTCTTTTCCCCAATGCCACACCAAGAGCAACCCCACTAGCATCACACATTACCTCAAATGGCTTGCTCCCATCTAACGAAATATTGACAGGTGCAGACACTAAATTTTCTTTCAACTCACCAAAATAAAATATACACTCTTTCTCAAGCAACTTGCACAAAGGATGCGCAATTCTTGAAAAATCCTTGATGAACCTCTTGTAAAAACCTGCATGCCCAAGAAAGCATATCATACCTTTGACATAGATAGGTGGGGGAAGTCTCTCTATTACCACGACTTTAGCTTGATCAACCTCTATACCCTTCTATGAAATACGATGACCCAATACAATACCCTCTTTTACCATGAAGTGACATTTTTTTCAATTTAGTACTACATTGCAGTATTCACACCACTTAAGAACCTTAGACAAATGACTCAAACACCGCTCAAAGGAGTCACAAACCATAGAAAAATCATCCATAAACACCTCAATAGTGTCCTCCACCATATCGGAAAATATCATCATACATCTCTGAAAGGTGGTGGGTGCATTACAACCCAAACGGCATTCTCTTGAACGCAAAGGTCCCATATGGACATGTAAAGGTGTTTTTATCTTGATCTTCCGGTGCAATAGAAATCTGATTATACCCCAAATAACCATCAAGAAAAAAGTATCACCCCTTTCCAGCAAGTCTATCCAACATCTGATCCATAAAGGGCATAGGAAAATGGTTTTTTTGGTCCATGCATTTAATTTCCGGTAACCCATACACACCCTCCAACCAGTCACCGGTCTCATTCGAACAAGCTCATTTTTCTCATTGGGGACCACATCATTCCCCCTTTCTTAGGTACACACTAATAGAGCATACCCAACAATTATCAGCGATTGGATATATCACTCCGGCATCCAACAACTTAATAGTTTCTTCTTCACTACCTCTTGCATAGGTCGATTTTGACGTCATTGATGCTCAATACTTGGCTTAAGATTGGGCATGAGTTGGATTTTTTGAGAACAAGTACCGGGAGGGATCCCACTAATATCTGCAATAGTCCACCAATAGCTCTTTTGAACCTTTTTAACACTTTCACCCAACTCTCAACTTGATGCATATTCAAATCTGATGCAATAATAACTGGGAAAGTGTCATCTTTTCCTAAGAATACATACCTTAGATGAGGTGATAGAGGCTTAAGTTCTAATTTTGGATCCTCCTGAATAGACGGTTTCGCGAGTGGAGATTCATGATGTTGCATATCTAACTCAAATTTCTTTCATTTAAAACGAACATTACCTCGATTAAGTACCGCAACCAATGACCCATATTCTTGAATGCGATCACAACCAAAATTCATGATTACTGCCGCCAACGCTTTTACACCAAGACGCTCTTCAATTTGTACCTCAGATGACTCTTCAACACTGCAGGATATAGCAGATAACGGTTGGATCTCACCAATCTCCCTCATGGACCTACAAATGTTGAACGTCACTTCTTTTTTGTTCAACCGAAATTTCATCTGCCCCTTTTCCATATCAACCAAGGCTCTACCCGTAGCAAGGAATGGTCTCCCAAGAATGATAGGCACCTCAAAGTCGGTCTCCCAATCAAGAATCAAAAAATCGACTGGAAATATGAATGACTCCACTTTTACTAGCACATCGTGGAGTATACCAATGGGCCTTTTTACCATTCGATCGGCCATCAAGAGCCACATCGCAATGGTCTTTGGGTTACCCAAACCCAACTTCTTGTAAATTGATAGGGACATGACATTTATACTTGCCCCAAGATCACAAATGCTTTCGCAAAATGTAATAACCCGATTGTACAAAGAATAGTGAAAGCACCCGAATCTTCTTTCTTTTGCACTAGAGATCTTGTAGCAATGGCACTACAGTGCTGCATTCTATCATCATCCTCAAAAGTGACTGATCTTCTTTCTAACCAAATCTCTAATGAACTTGTCATAATCGAAAATTCGTTCAAGAGCTTCCACAAAAAGGACATTGATAGAAAGTTGTTTAAACATCACTATAAAACACCGATATTTACCATCCTCAGTATTTTTTACTAACCTTTGTGGGAAAGGAGGTGGTATTTTAGGCATGGGGGTCACCTTTTGGGGCACCTCAACATCTTTTACCGTTTTATCTTCTAACTCACCACTAACCTCCACCACTGTATCATCATCTCTTATCACCTTTTGTACACCATAAGGATTGGGTGGATCAATGTTTTCTTACCGCCCCGAGTAGTGATTGCAATACAATGCCCATTATTTTTTGAATTTTGGACAGTGTTGCTACAAAGATTTTCCAGTTTCCATGTGTTCACAATTGCAGACAATTGGGCCATTTGCAACTCAAGATGCTTAATTGAGATTGCATGTGTATCAACATTCTTCCCTATACCTGCTAAGTCATTCCTTAACTCTTTAGTGTACTCATCACTAGCATCGAACCTCCTCATCATTTTCTGCATCATATCCTCAATTTGCTCCATACTACCTTCACTATCCCTAGGAGCAACTTCACAATTTTAAGGTTGAAAATACGGTCCACTCCTATCATTTCTTTTACCATAGTTACCCCGGTTGAAGTTGTTATCACAGTTGTAATTGTCATCTCCGACATAATGACCCTCAAAGTTATAATTACCCTAGTTCGTACCTTGGTTTCCTTGACCTTGGTGCCAATTCTCCTAATTGGATCCATGGGAGTTCTATTGGAAACCCCCCGTCTAATCATTCACTGATTAGGATTCCTCCTCATAGTAATATTCATCATTTGGCAGTGGTGGTTTAGACAAGTAGTTCACCTTATTTACCTTTTCTGCACCCCCAGCAACATGTTTCAACACCAACTGAAGCTCAGTTCTCATTTGAGTCATCTCCTCATGAAGATCATCTGCAACTGAGTTGTTTGTGGATTGTACTGCAAAGGTGTTTCTCCCAGTATTTGACTTCCTAGTAATCCAAGATTTATTATTTTGGGAGAGTTTCTCTAACTTTTCACCAATCTCGGCATAAGGACACTCCCCATAAGAACCTCCCGCTATTGTATCCAATACCGCTTTGTTATTATCATCTTGCCCCCGATAGAAATAATCTCTCAGAAACTCATCATCTATGCGGTGATTTGGGACACTTTGCAAGAATGAAATAACCCTATCCCAAGAACTGCTAACTGACTCTCCCGGTAGTGCTACAAAGTTGTTCACTCTGTCTTTGTGGTTTAGTTTCTTAGACACCAGGTAGAAGCGTGTTAAGAAAACATCCCTCAGTTGATTTCAAGTGAAGATTGAGTTATAGCGGAGCTCAGTAACCAGATAGCAACCTCTCCCATTAGTGAGAGAAAAAAAATCTTAGCCCGATTACATCCATATTTAAATCGGGCCTCCCTACACAACTTTTTCACACTGCCCTTACCTTTGCGATGTGGGTATGTGGATCCTCAAAAGGTATCCCCGAAAACAAACCTCTGGCAGTGAGCATTTGCATCAGACTACTAGTTACCACAAAAGTGTAGTCGTGTTGTAGAGGGGGAAAGACGAGTGGCCCATTAGAGTCTGCAACATTTTCATAGCCCTTATAGTACTCTTGAGGGCATGGAGCGGGAGGTTATCTACGTATTTCACCTTCCCCACGAATATCAGGTAATACAGGGTCACGAGCGTCGACCAATGGTGGCATTTTTGGGTCGACCTCATAACCTTGGATGCCTAAGTTCTGATTCATTCTTCTAAAAGTATGATCTAATTCGGGGTCAAGTTCAATTACGAGTATTCCTTTACTCCGTGTGTTTTGCATGTAAGGAAGTTAGACCTGCAGGAGACAAAAGAATAAGAAAATGAAAGATTATTAAAATATTGACTAAACTTCGGTAAAATTTTATACTCTCAAATTTACTTCTCGAAATCGAGTAAAAGTGGTCGCACTAAGTAAAGAACCTAACTAGTGAGGTTGGGATCATTCCCACGTGGAAAATGGTTCAAACTTAACTTTATTCTATTATTACTTCTATTCAGTCAATTATTTTCCGAAAACAAATAAAAAAGGGGGTTTGATTGATAAAAGCAATTAGTTAAATAAAAGTAAACAATTGACAGGTTCAAGTATTGGATTTTAATCAAGTAATGAAAGTAACTACGGCGTAAGTGTTCCCCACATGCTCCTAACTCGGTAATTCTAGCTATAAAAATCCTTTCCTAGTATCTTGCATGCAAAGTGATAATTTAGGTATCTCTAAATCCTTTGTCAGGCATCTAGAGAATCTAACTCCGCACCTTGATCCTGCTACGTGTGTTTCTTTACTAAACCTTATCTTTACCTCATATTAAGCATCATATTTGATATTTGAATAAGTTGTTACTTCATACGAACCGACAGTAGCCAATTAGATAGTATACACTAAATCTATCTTGATAATTCTTTTCCTCTTATCTAACTACCTGGTCTGGCAAGTAGCAATAAGGTAAAATCTAATGTTGGCCACCCGTTAAAAAGACTTCTAAGCAAAAGAATTAGCAATACATGCAAGACACTATTCTAGAATTGTTATTTTTGCTAGATTTTACCTTTTTATTTATCCATGGTTCCCACAACCCTAGTTATTGAGTTTAGTTACTCATGCTAATACTCACACAATTCATATTGATAATATAAGAATTCATGCACTTACTTTGATGAGAATGAACAAAATCTAGAAATTCACTTGAATAAATCACCAAACACAAATAATTGATTTCAGAAAAATAATATCAAATCTCAAAAATCAAGAGATCAATACATAGACAATAAAACTCAAAAATATCCAAAAGTCTAACCCCAAAAATGAGGTTTTCTGAACTATTTATAATAAAACAAGACCTAATAAAAGAGGGAAATATATTTAAGAAAAAATCTGCCAAAAATGTGTCTGAGTCGATGACCCTCATGACGGATCATCTTGACTGTGGCGGACCTTCATGGCTTCTGTCGTTCCATACTTAGCACAAATCTCTTCTACTTTCTTCATCAACACTCTATTACCCTCGACGAATAGGTGTGACGGACCGTTTCAAGCATGACGATCCGTCGAGGGTCTTCGTTCCACAATATTTAAAATCCCCTGAAGTTAGGTATTGGGACTACTCTTTGTTAGCCATGATGAATATGCATGACGGACCGTCGTGGTTACGACGGTCTGTCGTGAGCTTCCGTAGTAACACACTTGGTCAGAATTCCCAAACTTCTTTCAACAGCCATTATATTCTCACGACGGTTGACCCCTACTGACCGTCACAGTCACGACAACCATCGTGGGGTCCGTAGGTGGTCACTTTTGCAATTTCAGCTCAAAATCTCTGAGTTCTCCTTTGGACAGATTTCCTGGAAATAAATAGTAAACTACATACAAAAAGGTCTTAGACACACACTAAACTTAAGGAAAAGACATTGAAAATACCGTGAAACCACGGTACATCAGCTAGCATGCCAGTATTGCATGGAAAATAGTAAGGGATTCACTTTAAAGCATGATATAAAAAATATATGGTTTGATTTTCATCGCCACTTCATGACAATGGACCATGAGTTTAGAAATATGAAAAATGTATTTCTGTTGAAAGTGAACCCCTACCTTTATTGCTCATAAGGCATCAAATTTGGAGAGAGTTTACCTTCTAGACTTCCTTGATATGGTGTTGAACATAATTTCACCAAACAAAGAATATTTTGAGAGTTGACATATTGGAAGGAAAATTTGCTGGGATATAATCAAGATGTGGTACACATTGAAAAAAAATATTTTGATAATTTTTATAACACAATGATGAATGTTGAGGGTAAGATAAAAGACAATGGAAAAGCCAAAATAAACTTAAAGAAATATTGTAGGATAAAAGATTTATGGTTGTAAGAATTACCTAATGGTCAAATAATTAAGCCCAAAGCCAGTTTTTCATGAGAAACGTGAAAGTTTAGTGGGTTAAAAATTTGAGGATGACGGAGGGTTATGCTTCAAATTTAGGAAAGCGCGTAGATATGAATGAAGGAAAATTGATAGGTATAGAAGTTATGATTGTAATTTGTTCATGGAAATTTTAATTTATATCGCTTTTAGCTATTTACCATAAAGGACAAGGAAACCAATCAAAGAGGTATGTGTTTTTAAAGACTTGTGTTCTAAAAAGTTGTTGGAGAATAGTTTAGACATGATGAAGGAAAATAATGTTTTTATACTTCAAGTTGGACAAGATATTTTTCATGTGGTTTATTAGATGTGATGGAGTATCTTCCAGTTCACCTTATTCAAGAAGCCCGACTCAAAGGTCCGGTGCAAACAAGATGGATGCATCTATTTGAGAGGTAGTCATTTTTAATATTCACTAACTTATATATATTCGTCAAGTTTTTCATTAACAATATATACACATATACATGTAGAAAAATTAGAAGATCCAAGCAAACAACTAAGTAAATGCAAAATATCGAAGGATTATTCGTTCAAGGTCATATTGAGAGAGAAACTGGTGAATTTTATTCTTATTACTTTAGTGATAGTGTGTCATGTAGGAGAAACGGGCCTAATCACAATGATGAAGATAATATTAATCCTTCATTTCCATCGATACAAGTTTTTAATCAAAATGGTTGAGGATCTAAAAAGCGTGGAAATATAGGCTTTATTGATATGAAAATGCAATCAGCTGTGACACATAATTTGCTTAATTGTCCAGAGATTCAACCATATGTCAAGTAAATGTCAAGAATATGTTATCAAATTACATACTAATAATTGTGCATTAACTAACAAAATACTTGAATGTAAAAAGATCATCTTGTTCGTAACATGGGCTAATAAAGCCATCTATACAAAAAATTTGAAATGACTATACAACTATGTAAGTGTGCAATTACTAATTATTTAATAATATATTTATGTTATACTAAAATATATTACTTGAAATAGCAATCATAAAGGTTACGATGAATATTAATACTCAAGAATCCACTATTTGCAATTAGTGAAAGAAGTAGCACTTGGACCGGAATCTCAAGTACTGAGAATGAACAAGAATTGTGTCAATGAGTTTAAGTTTCAAACTAAAGAAGTTTCTAGGAACAAGAAAGCAAATAAGAGCGGTGCATGCATACAAGGTGATGTTGGTAGTACTTGCCAAACTATTGAATATTATAGTGTCATTCATGAGATTACTGAAGTGAGGTATTTAGGTTGGCCTATGAAAAATATTATATTGTTTCAGTGTGAGTGGTTTGACGATCACATAGAAGAACAAAGGTGGACAATCAACATAATATCATTGAAGTTAAGCACACTAGGAAATACAGAAGTTATGATCCTTTTATCATTGAACAAAATGCTAAAAAGTTTATTACACTCGATATCCATTGCGTAGAGACAAAGCTGATTGGTGGGTTGTTATAAAAAGTAAGCATGTTGGAAGAGTAGAAATTTACAATGTCTTAGATGTAGCATGTTAGAAGAATTTAAATTTACAATATCTTAGATGTGGCGTATCAAAGTGATGTTTCAATTGTTCAACAACAAGTTGATGTTGAATTGGAAACCACATTACAACATCTTCAACACATATTAGAAGAAATATCTTATGATAAGATACTGAATGTTGAGGAAGAATATCTCAGAATGAAGAAAATGAATCATTTGATGACAAAGTATAGGACAATATTCAAACAATTGAAGAGGAAGAATGGGAGAATGATGTAATTTAAGCAAGAGAGGAGGAATAGTGTAGAATGAAACCTAGCTAGTCTATATATATATATATATATATATGTGTGTGTGTGTGTGTGTGTGTGTGTGTGTTAAGAGAACATACTACCACTGCCAATTCATAATCATGAGTTGGATAATTTATCTCATGTACTTTTAATTAGCGCGACAAATAGGCTAGCACATACTTATCTTGCATTAACACAACACCTAACTATGAACTAGAAACATCACAATAAACTATAAAATCCTTACCTTCCATCGGTAATACTACGATAGGTATGGTAGTCAAGAGACCTTTGAGCTTTTGAAAACTCTCTTCACATTTTTCTGTCAATTCAAATGGTATTTTCTTTGTTAGTCAAATTAGTTAAGTGAGTGGGAATAGAAGCAAAAATTCTTCACAAATCAACGGTAGTAGCTACAGAGCCCCACAAAGCTCCTAACTTCCGTCACAAAGCTAAGTTGAACCCATTGGAATGGACTAGGAAAATATATCCCTTATCGAGAAGCTCTTGTATTTGTGCCTTAAGCTCTCTCAATTTTACCGGAGACATGCGATATGGAGGGATAAAAATGGGATGGGTACCAGACTCTAAGTCACTACAAAAATCTATCTCTATCCGGAGGCATAAAGGCAAGTCATTAGGAAATACATTGCTAAATTCAGACACCACCGAAATAGACTCAATCGATGGAGGCCTCAACCTCAACATGAACATGCGTCAGATGACCCAAATAAGCCAAAAAAACCTTGCTCTAGCAATTTACTAGCCCACATTGAGGATATAATCTTATCTTGATTAGGCTTGTACACCCCTTCCTACTCTAATCTTTAACTTCCCAGAATTTCTAGAGTCACGAACTTTTTTACAGTTAATCACAACATAATAGAGGAACAACCAAGTCATGCAAAGATAATATCAAAATCAGCCATATCCAAAATCACCAAATCAGCCCAAGTCTGAAAACCCATAGACAAAACAGGACAAACATGATAGAAATGGGTGACTATGACTGACTATCCAACTGGAGTAGAAACATTGATAGGGCCCACCAAGTACATCACAAATCATATCAAACTTGGATGCAAAACTCATGGACAATAAGAGTTTGCGGAACCTGCATCAAACAACACATTATCCATCTTTTCACAAACAAGAATAGTACTTGTGAATAGTGCGTTAGACGCCTATCCATGATTCTTTCCCAGAAAATCATAACATTGATCCCTATCATCTTTACGAGCTACTTCCCTGCCAGGTTGAACATTACCTCTGACTGTGTTACCATTACAATTTCCTCTACCTCCACGACCTCTCTCATTACCTTCCTTTACCACCTTGTGGACACCCTCAACCATTATTTACCATTCCTCGCGTGTACCACTGCTATGGACTGCTACTGCACCAAATCTAACACACTTGGATAGGGACAATCTCTCCTCATATGTCCTAGTTCTCCACAGTTATATCAAATACAATCACAATATGGTCTGTCGTCCATCATAGGCACAACAATTTGACTATCTTGAAATCATAAGATGGAGTTCCCGAATAGTTACCTATACATGGAGGCATAGCGGACTGAATTGGTTTGGCTACTAGCGTTGGCCTTCCGAATATCCTAGCATAAAACCTTGAAAATTTCCTTCATTCTTGGGTATTTTTGTCGACGCCTTGTATTGACAGTCGCGCCTAGCCCCCTCCACCTTCTTAACATAGTCTGTCACTTTATTAAAGCTCTTTCATGCAGAAGTTATATGAAAAAATAACACTTCCACCTCAAAATTAAAGCCACTAATAAACAACTTGATTCTCTCCTCCTCCTTAGTGAGCATATGCGCAACATATCTAGATAAAACGTACAACTTGGACTCATCAGTAGCCACAGAGATATCACCTTTCTTTAAGACCATAAACTCATCCTTTTTTTGATCCCTCGATGTTCTAGGAATATATTTCCCTATGAAAAAAGCATGAAATTGAGTTGAAGTAAGTGGAGGTAAAGTAGGAGACTTACATTCCATGTAAGCCCTCCACCATTGCTTGCCTCACCTTGAAGTTGGAAGGACATAAACTCAAACCCATGTTGGTGAGGAATACCTAATTTATACAACCTCTCATAACAATCTATGATAAACTCATAAGCATCTTCAATCTCAGAACAAAGAAATACCTGTGGCTTAAGATTTAAAAATTTAGTAAACATGTCATGCTCGTTCCCTATCATAATCGAACAGAATAAAGAATGGAAGAAAGAAATATTACCTCTAGTTTCTCCCGACTTGGGTGTAGTGCCAGCAACAGGGGGATCAGCATGAGCTTGAGCAGATGGAAGAATTCCCCGAATAGACTATCCCTTCAAGATTTACATGATCTCTAGAGCTAACATTGATTCCAAAGGAGCAACAACTTCATTTCCAGCTGGCACCCGTCCCTCTTGACCAATCTCCTCAACCTCCTCAAATTCCTTATTCTCATCCATATGTCCATGTTATGCATGAGGGTTCTCTTTAAACATTACATTCTCCAAAGGTACCTCATATATCGCGGGTGCTACTTTCCCATGACCTCTATCATTAGCTCTTCCTTTAAATCTGCCTCGACTACAAACTCTTATTGAACGTTCCTCAACTGAAGCATTGACAGGAGCTACAAGACGAACACCAATTAATCTTGTGTTAGCCATATTAGTACAAAAGATCAAAGGAGGTTATATACCAATTCAACTCTACATATACCAATTGGAATCAACTTATAGCACGAAGGAGACAAGAGAACATATTGAGATATCCTGAAATCCTATAGCCTCTCAAAGAAAAGTAAAGACATCCCCCTACCATTGCACAAGACTCTATTAGAATGATTTTGGTACATTGAGATCAACAAACCTAGGCTCTAATACAAACCTTGTCACGGCCTTGATTGTCGTGATTAGTACTCACCATAACTTTTCGGTGGGGGAACCACCACTACCTTCCAACTAAAGCAAATAATCTAAAAACTAAGATATTTAAGTTATGGAAGCAAGTTAAATAAACTAAGTAAGTGATTTCCATAAACCTTAACAACGATTCTAAAGAACTAACTAAATAATTGTTGAAGATAAACCTAGATCTGAAAATCAATGTACCAAAACTACTACAAAATAACAAGTCTTAACAGGGAGGGTAACAACCCCACTTACTAAACTAATCACTAACTAAACAAATGTCTAAGTCTAGAAACAGTTGAAGGAAAACTCCATGGTAGCCCAAAAGATTTTCCTCACCCTTAAAGTCGATGTGATAATCTCGACTATCCTAAGTGAGGTCTATGGATAGTCTCTTGAAGATGCCCTGTACTTAACAATATAAGACCAAGTGTAGAATCAGAACTATAATGTACTAGTAGGATCACGCGGTTATCCTACTAGTGTGACATAAATAAGTCAAACATCATTATAATCATATGCATAATATATCATAATGTGCAATATTATCAACATGCACGTCAACATACAATTATCACATGTCATTACTCCTCTCACGCAACCCAAACTAAAATAGTTAGGTTGCAGGAACGTGGCAATCTGATCTCATAGTTATGTCGGAATGTTGCAACCCAATCTAAATTTTGTGCCTAAACGTGGAAACCTGATCCAAATTAAGTTTTCAAAACATAGAAATCCAATTCCCATATAGATACCACAGTCGCAATCACAAATCATCAAGATCATACATTTAGATCATGATTTCATGACTACAATCACTCAACTATTTCATTTAGAGAAAGTGTGATCAATATTGCAACTTTTATACATATACAAGTATCATAATAAAGAAAGAACAAACAAACATCATACATCATAAAATCATAACCATCACCTACCATAAAACAAACTAGAAACCTTAAGAAACTTGATGCTTCCCTTTCAGATTTGTTTCTCTTGTTCTTGGTCTACAAACAGTTAATAATATTGGAAAATCAATAAATAATAACTAATTACCCGAATTAATAACAAAGCTCATAGCCCTTGATCATAGCCATGATCTCTACTATCTATATTAGGATTGTTTCCACCATAAAATATACCAAAAACCCTTTTCCATCTATATTGAACTATTATATTACGTTCAATGGATTGAAAAATGAAACCGGGGAGTTAAAAACTTATCTCTAACCTCAAGATTGTGGAAAATGAGTTAGAGTTAAACTTATCTCTACCCTCAAGATTTGTGGAAAAGGAATTTGAGTTTCCTAGGGGTCGTTCCTTAGCTCTAAAAGTCAAAAAGTGCCAAATAAGTTGTTTAAGGATTTTATTAACGATATACTTCACGCCTGTTCCGGTACAACGACACTCATCCTACTATAGCGGCTTCTCCACAACGGCCTAAAATAGCCCTACAACCGCATTTTCAAAATCGTAATCCCTCCCCAAAAATCTATGATTTGAAGTCCCGTCTCGTCCGCCACAACGGCCACTATCCCTCTACAACGGCCCACCACAATAACAAGGAGCCAGCTACAATGGCACCAAACAAAACAGAGAACTCGTTCACACAATTCTAAAGTCTCAATTCACAACACACCTCCATTTCACTAAACTAAGAAAAAACACTTTATGTTGAGGCCGATTTCCGAATCTTTTCTCACTCAAATTTAATTTCATAAAATTGTACAGGTATGTTAACGAGTGATCTAATGTCGCGCCCCAAGACTACACCATCAGTGGAATTGACATTCGAAGACCATTTCAAGCCTCGAGATGACCCTTGGCCTGACTTACTTATCTAATGAAAGACTTAAACACAAGTGATAACTCATGAAAATAACATAAATGTAATAACTTAGACAAAGTGGAAACTCGTGTCTTAAACATATACAACTGAGATGTATAAGAGTAAAAAACTAATACTATATGTCTTTGAAGCCTCTTAAACAAAAAGAAATGTTGACAAAATGACCCTCAATCGTCCTAAATTCAAAAAACTAGAAAACAAGAGATAAAAGATGTCCTCCAAAATTAAGGAGGCTCACCAACTGACTCTGAGATGCTTATTGGAACGCGGATGCCGATCCTGATTGTATCTACATCAATAAGATGATGCAGGAAACCTCACATCAGTACATTGAATGTAAGAATTTTCGAGTTGGAATGTTAAACACAACTTAAGATTGAAATAAGACACATTCAATATATATATATATATATACACATATTATATATATATATACATACATATATATATATATAGATATATAGATAATATATAGATATCGATATATCTATATATATATATATATTAGATATATATATATATCTATATATATATCTATATATATATATATATTATATATCTAGATATATATATATATATATATATAGATAGCTTGCAAATAGTAAAAAACTTAGTTCATTAAAGAAAATGCATTAACAAACTCATGTTTACTCATTTAATGAAGTAACATAGTTTTTGTGGTAGATTCTCTAAATGACAACCACCACTATGAGCCTAAGTGGTGATACAACGTCTTGCCAACAATGGCAGAACTTTCCTATACATTTTTGTCGCATCGAACTACCTAATTTAGTGGATCCACTTGCTTAACTTAAGTGATAACCTAAAAAGTATGATTCTTCAATAACCATGATGGTTACATGGTTTATGGAGACTCGAGTTAATATTGAAATTGCATCTCCATATTGGTGCTCAATACTAATCCAAAAAATATACTTAGCTCATGTTTTATAAAATAACTTCTTTCTTTGTTGTGAGATGATTACCCAGATATTTGCTTAAAGGCTCTTCTGGAATCGATGTTTCTTTTCTTGCTCAAATATAAAAATATTTATGAACTCTTAGGGAATACTTATTTCCGTTATAACTTTTTAAGAAATTAATAAACTCTCTTCTCTTTGCATGACTTGAAACTTGAGTCTTAAAAACAATGTTAAAACATTGATAAATACTCTCAAAAACTTTTAAGAACTTTGCTTTGACTTGTTTCTTAACTACTGTACTTCACTCTTAACTCGTTGACTTCGACCTTAACTTTCCTTGAATATGATTATGGATTAAAAGTTCATGATCTCATGTTTATGGATGATTTCATGATTTTTAGATGTACCTTATAGTGTTGGAATCAACTAGAAACATAGTTAGATTACTAAGGAACTAATAAGAAAAGATGGGGAGAAGAATGGGAAGAACTGACATCCCTGGTCCTCTGAGAGGTGTGGGGCGCCAGCTCTTAAAACTTTAGAGAGAAATTTTTGGAGATACAGCTGGCGTGATGTGCTAGAAGAGAAAGTTCATAGGAACTTTTGTGGCACTCTGGAAGGCGCGGCGCCCTTATCCTTGACCAAAGAACCCCTGACTTTTCTCATTTATTTTTCATATATAAACCCTCTAAACTTCAATGTCTATTTCACCAAACACTTAGAATAATTAGTAAAATCAACATACTATACATTTAACTCAAAGATTCACCCCAAAACATGAATCAAATCATCAAGAAACTTCAACAACACAACCATCGATAATTCAATGAAATTTTCAACAATGTTCCTCAAGAACACACTTTCTCAACATTCAAAATTTTATGAATTGAAACATGGTTGGCGCGTGGGTGAACTAACCTTCTTTTTATGGGATATCACATACATTTTAGGGATCACCCCTGATGAAATCCCCAGGCAAAGATTGAACATTCTTGGCGATTCTTAATTTCTCTTTTTTTTTGTCTTCTTTTCTCTCTTATCCAAGACCTAGCGTGAATTCTAGTTTTTCTAAATTGAAAAAGTCTTGTTTTACCCCAATAAATAACTAAAAATGAATTAATGTAACAAGGTAAGGAAAAGACTAACTTGACTTTTCTAAATCTAGATTAGGCTTTCGTTAATCGAACAACCCAATTTCGGAAAGGCATAATTCATTCATGGAAACTCAAAATCACGCAAACTTGGCGGTGGAATTATCTATAAAACCATATCTCAAAATACACCTAAACTCATCTGAAGATAGAAGTTATAATCATTTGAAGTTTTCAAAACTCACTTTTAACTTATTTAACAATATCAAATTTCAAAAAGTAACTATTTCCATATTTAGAACTCTTTTCTAGTTCATTCTAGTTGCGAGTTGTTACAATATATCCCCCTTGGGAAAATTCTTTATCGAATTAGATTACTCTTACAAAACTTAAGGGAGCAACATCAAGTTCAAACACCCATAAGAAAATTCAACCAAACAACATGATTATTCTAAATTTAGACAATACTAAAAAGAAAATTAGTACCTTAATATGCATTTTCTACGGATTCATAGAGATATGGATATATCTTCTTCATGTCCTCTTTATCTTCTCAAGTAGATTCGTTCCTCCAAAGGACCTTGATTGATGCTACGTTTTTTGTTCTTAACTTTGGAACTTGACAATCTAGAATTTGCACCCGAATCCCTCAGAAGACAAGTTATCTTTGATTCCAATATTTTCAATTGGAATGATGAATTAAGGATCACCCATGAACTTCTCCAACATGGAGACATGAAACACCAGATAAACCGTTGCTAACTCTCGTGGTAGCTCTAACTCATAAGCTATTTTGCCAATCCTCTTGGAAATTCTATAAGGGCCAACATAGCGAGGGCTAAGTTTCCCCTTCTTACCGAACATCATAACACCCTAAATGGGTGAAACTTTTATGTAAACCCAATTATCTACCTTAAACTCTAACTCCCTCCTCCTAACATTACTATAGGATTTATGACAAGTCTGTGCCATTTCAGCCCTTCTTTAATCACTATCACGTTCTCCATAGCTTGGTGAACTAAATTTGGTCTTATAAAATTGCTTCACCTACACAAAGCATCCAATAGGAGATCTGCATCTTCTCCCATAAAGAGCTTCATAAGGAGACATTTGGATGCTAGAGTGATAACTATTGTTGTAAACAAACTTAATGAGTGATGGGTGATCATCCCGATTCCCATTGAAACCAATAACTCAAGCTCTCAACATATCTTCTAATGTATGAATAGTACGCTCTGCTTTTCCATCAAGGGATGAAAACCAGTACTTAGTTCACCTTTGAATCCGAGCCTTTCTGAAAAGATTTTCAAAATTGTATAGTAAATTGTGCACCTCTATCTGAAATAATTGAGACCGAAACCCCATAAAGTATAACCACCTCTTGAATATACAATTTAGCATAGTCTTCTTCCGAATGGGTAGTCTTTGCTAGCAAAAATTGGTTTGAATTATTCATTGTGTCGACAATCCGCAAATAGAATCATGTTATCTTTAAGAACTTGGTAAACCTATGATGAAATCCATATTAATCATGTCCCACTTCAATTCCGTAAGTTCTATGATTGAGCCAACACTCGAAACCTTTGGTTCTCTACTTTAACTTGTTGGCAATTCGGTCACTTTGAAACATATTCGGAATTGCCTTTCTTCATAAAATTCCACCAATATATCTCTCTCAAATCACAATACATCTTTGTGGAACCCGGATGACTTGAATATATGGAGCTATGAGCTTCCTCCATGATCCTCTATTGATGTCCATCTACCAATTGCACACACAATCTACCTTGATATCTCAATACATTATCTCCTTCTTGTGCCTAAGCTAATACTTTTTACTTATGAACATTTGCCTTCAATTCTAGCAAAATGGGATCTTGGTCTTACTTTTATTTCACTTCTGACGCTAAGGATTATTCATCCCCATTCGTCACCATTATTCCTTTTTATTTTTAATCTACAAGTCCGACTCCCAAGCGTTCAAGCCCGTGAAAATTTTTCTAACTCTCTTTTTTTCCTTAATATGGGTAGTGCTGCCCATAGACAACTTGCTTAAAGCATCAAAAACCACATTGTCCTTACTTTGGTGGTAAAGAGTACTCATGTCATAATCTTTGAGTAATTCTAACCACCGTCTCTCTATGAGATTAAGCTCCATCTAGGTGAACACATACTGCAAGCTCTTATGATCAATAAATGTATCAACATGAACACCATACAAATAATGACGTCATATCTTCAAAGTGAATACTACTTTGGACAACTCTAAGTCATGGATTGGGTAATACAACTTATGGACTTTCAACTGTCTAGAGGAATAAGCTATAACCTTTCCGTTATGCATTAACACACAACCCAAACCAACACTTGATGCATTACAATACTCCACAAAACCTTGAGTATCTTCTGGTAGGGTCAAAACTAGGGCAGTAGTCAACCTCTTTTTCAATTTTTGAAAGTTTTTCTTACAAGATTCAGACCATTGAAGCTTAACAGTATTCTGATTCAATTTGGTTAAACGAGACAAAATGAATGAAAACCCTCTACGAACCTTCCATAGTAGCCAACCAAACAAAAGAAACTCCTAACATCAGTTGAAGACGTGGGTCTAGGCCAACTCTGAATTGCTTCTATCTTTTAGGTATCAAATCTAATTCTATCACCAGAAACTGTGGCCCAAGAATGCCACAGACTCAAACCAAAAATCACATTTTGAAAACTTAGCATATAAGTTCTTATGTTTCAATTCTATAGGACTATCTTTGTGTGACTAGCATGATCTTCTTCATTCCTTGATTGGATTATTTTATCATCAATGAAAATGATAACAAATATATATTATGTTAGGATAACTCATAATGAGCATAACAGATCCTGAATGTTGTATTCGTAATATCACACTCTCTTACTTTCAACTGATCGTAGCCTGATTTGAGGTCAATTTTTTGAGAAACAAGATGCACTTTAAAGGTGGTATAAAACATCATCAATCCTTTAAGAGGATACTTATTGTTGATGGTAACATTGTTTAATTGACGGTAGTCTATACACATCCTAAGGCAACCATATTTCTTTCTCACAAACAAAAACAGAGTGCCCCAAGGTGAAACACTTGATCGAATGAAGACCTTATCGAACTTATCTTTAAATTGTTTTTTTTTCAACTTTGCTGGTGCCATTCTATGTGGCAGAATAGAGATAGGACGAGTATCTGGAATGATGTGTATCCGAAGTCTATTTCTCTCTCAGAGTAACTCTGTGTATATCATCAGGAAAGAATTTTTGAAACTCTTTTATCGTAGGAACTTACTGAATGGGAGGTACCTCAGCACTTGAGTCATTAAGTTGGACTAAGTGATACATACAACCCTTTGAAACTAACTTTCTCTCCTTAAGGAATGAAATGAGACGATCCTAAGGCACGACTGAACTACTACTCCACTCTACAACATGCTCATTAAAAATTTGAAACTTGAAAACTCGAGTTCTACAATCTACTGATGCATGACAGACATGAAGTCAACCTATACCTAGAAGGACATCGAAATCTATCATGTCTAACTCAACTAAATCATCCGTGGTTTTCTTGTGATAGATGAAAATAATATAATCATGATAGACTCTTTTTGCTATAAGGGATTTCCCAACAGGTGTAGGAACACGAAAGGGTTCACAAAGTTTCTCAGCGATAATATCAAAACTTATTTGCAACATAAGCGATTACAAAACATAAACTTTCTCCTGGTTCCATCAAAGCATAAGAATAAAAAATAAAGACTTTGATCATAATAATGACAACATACAGGGAGATCTCTTTCTCTTGGCGACTAGTGAACGCATAGAGACGGTTTTCTCCTCTACTGGCACTGGAAGTAGCTCCTCTAGATGCATCACTGTCTGGTGAAGCGACTGATGAAAATTGTGCTCTATAACTTGAATTTCTACTACCTTGCTTGTCCTTAAAGTACTCTTTCATGAAATGAACCTCTTGCCCACACTTGAAACAACCTATCTGACCATAACAACATTTATCTGGGTGGGTTCTACAATACTTAGCACATGCAGTAGCCCAACTACCTCCTTGTGCCACACTACTTTGGGATTGTGCTGGTTAAGCTCTAAATTCTGCGAATTTTGGCCATTGTACCCACCTTAGTTTCTGGGTGTAGGTACATAACCAGATGATGGTGCAGACCATTTTTGCTTATGAAAGGACTGTTGACATCCTTTGAAATAGTGCAATTTTGAGGTGACTCAATTTTAAAAAAAAATAAGTTAAAACAATTTTAAAACGGGTAAAAGGGAAAAGGGTTAAAGGGGTTTGAAGGGAAAAGGGAGTCGACAACTAATTTTTTTGAAAAAACAAGAAAGCCAATTAATAAATTACCTTAGAAGAAAGTCTACGAAATCAATTTATTCTAGGTAAGGGGTTCAAATTATTTCGAACGGAAGGAGTTAGGCACCCTTCGAAATCCACAAGTGTGGATCTGGGCTGAATTAATTTTTGCAAATTAAGGAGGAGATAATAATAACATACAAGTAATATAAATATGCAATATAAACAAGTAACAAATTAAAATAATATCATAAGAAATGGCCTAAGGTTTGCCTAACGTCAATATTTACATAATACTGAATAAAAATATAATTCGAGTTCTTCGAATATCTTCTATAGGAAGCAACTATGTGTACTTGTAAAGGCACTTACTAAAATTGTAGTAACAAATAAATATGAGTAAAAATGAATAAATTAAATAATAACTTAAAAATAAACATTCGTCTTATTAACATGTAAGGCCTTGGAAATCGATGGTAATTTCATCATCGGTAAATTTTAACAAATAAAAATATAAATATAAACTAAATTTCTGTCTTTTAACATTAGGGAAGCCTCTAAAACCGACGGATAGTTTTTCATTGGAGATTTAACAATTTTAACAAACAAGTTATATAAACTTAAACTAAATATTTCTGTCTTTTAATATTGGTGAGGCCTCCAAAATCGACACAGAGTTTTTTCACTGGCCAGTTTCAACAAAACAAATAATATAAACTTAAGCAAAATTTTCGTCTTTTAAGATGGGGTGGACTACTAAATTGACAGAGAGATTTTCTTATTGGCCAATTTTACTTATTTTCAAATTAATTCACTCATATAAGAACAAATATTAAAATAAGCATAAAAAAATTAATGAAAAAAATAAATAGCCGGGTGCAAAAATTAAACAAAATCAACCGACAATCACAATTAGCACTAAAATGAGTGAAGAACTCAAACAACAATAGAACAAAGTTGTATGAAAAAATAACATCAAAAATTTGGCGGAAAAATAAATTAAAATAATGGAATAAGGTAAGATTAATTAAATTAAAATATAACTCACAAACTGGAAACAATCAAAAAGAGTAACTTTAGAATTTGTTATAATTAAAACAGTGAAAAAAATACAAAACTACCATCAAAATCCATAAATCATATTAGAAATTTCATACTATTCACAGACAACATTTAAACAATCAAAAAATAATCTTAAAATATCTAAACATTATACATCAGATTTTATTTTATTCTTAAAAAAAAATGAAACAATAATGAAAAAATAAAAATGAATTAACGCATCAAGAACTAAACACATTTACCTATTATTGGAACATTAAACAAAAATGAACCATATTCAACTAACCCTAATTCACATAATAATAATAATAATAACAAAAACTAAAAACAACAACAGCAAAACAAACATAAAAAAAAAGTTAACCAAAGTGAAAAGAAAGATAAACAAATAAAATGTGAATCCTCACATGAACTAATTCCACTAAAATCCATAACATTCCAACAAAAATTGTTAAAACAATGAAAAGGAAAACAACCCCAAAATACATGAATATTATGACACAATAGGATATGTAATAGTAAACAAACAGATTCAAATAGACTAGATTTTGCAAAATACAAATGTAGAATAACAAATTATATGAAAAGACAATAAAAAAAGGATGAATAGAATTTACTTACAACCATATTTTTCCCAAAGAAGGAGCTCACTGGTTTGTTCAGTTATTGATGTTGTTGTTCGCTGGTAACTTGGAGCTTTTCTCCAGTTGTGCTCGCTTTGCCGGAGTTAATGGTAAAAACACCTACAAATCCAAACAAAAATTGGAAAGGGGGAAGGGGTTGGTCCATTTAGCTGTTGTTGCAAAGTTTTTTGGGTTGGATTTTTTGGTGGTCGGTGAAATGGATTTGGTGTGGGTGTTTCAGTAGGTATTTTGGTCGGAAAAGGTGGTGGAATTTCGGAGAGAATGGTGAAATGGGCTGGTTTTGGTGGTCCCCCATTGTGTGAGAGAGGGAGGTTTGGTGAGTGTGGTGGATATCTGGTTGTTCGAAGGCAGTAAGGAAGAATAAGAGAATAAGGTGACTGGAAGCTGGTCTGTCGGAGAACATAAAAAAGAAAAGGGGTTTTGGGTGGTGGACTCGTCGGATTCCGACAGAACTTTGGCGATTTGTCGGAAAAAGAAACAAAGAATAAAAGAATACTCTTTGAAGCCTACAAATATAAAAAGTAGATCCTAAAATTTATCCACCACAAAAAACCTAATGGACCAACTATTTCATATATAGGAAGTTGAAAACTATGGGCCCAAGTTATTGGTTTGAGGTTGTGATCCAAAAATTGGCTATTGATAAGGTAGTGTATCTAAATTGTATAAGAATTTGAATGAATTTTCTAGACTGCGCAGGATATCAAAATGAATATTAACAATGTAACAGAGAAAAAATGAATATGAAAAATGTAATAAACATAATCAATTACATGTAAAAAATGTAATTTAACAGAAATACTAATTTTATTAAAAATTAACAAATATTTGAACATCTGTCTTTCACAGAATAATTCAAACATAACAATCAATAAAAAATCTAATACTTTGAGAAAGAGGTTGATTATCAACAAACTGTATCATAATGACAAAAACATGTATTCTGAACTATTTAAAATAAAATACGAAAAATATATTAATTTTAAAACTATCATACTTAAATTTGGTGTCAACAACTTGCCTCTTTGTTTGATTAGGATCGATGAAAGAGATCCTAGTCAAACAAAGTGGATGAATCAAAATTTGGTTTCATAAACTTTGAACAAAAAATTATACATTAGTAGAGGTTTTGAGAAAGATTCCACGTCAGTCGACTAGGCTGAAAATAATAAAAAAATACAGATATTTATTGTAAATTGAGAATATTCACATACCTTCGATGTTACTTGCAAAAATTCACAATAAAGGTGGTGTACCTTTTTGAAAGATGGATGATGCAAATAACATGTCACTTTGAACGAGGTGACAACATAATGCGTCTCTTTGAAAGGTGGACGACCCAATTTGAACATAATATGTCATTTTGAACGAGGTGACAACCCAATATGTCTCCTTTAAAGGCGTACGACCCAATTTGAAAATAACATATCACTTTGAACGAGGTGACAACCCAATGTGTCTCTTTGAAAGGTGGACAATCCAACTTGCACTTAACATTCACTTTGAACGAGGTGACAATCAATCTTAAATATAATTTGTCACTTTGAACGAGGTGACAGCTCAACTTGTCTCTTTCAAAGTTGGACGATCCAACTTGAATATAACACGCCACTTTGAACAAGGTGACAACCCAACGTGTCTCTTTGAAAGGCAGACGACCCAACTTGAACTTAACATGTCCCTTTGAACGAGGTGAAAACCCAATGTGTCTCTCTGAAAGGCGGACGACCTAATTTGAAAATAACGTGTCACTTTAAATAAGGTGACAACCCAACTTGTCTCTTTGAAAGGAGGACGACGTCCCAACTTGAATTTAACATGTCACTTTGAACAAAGTGACAACCCAACGTGTCTCTTTGAAAGGCGGACGACACAACTAAATTTAACATGTCCCTTTAAACAAGGTGACAACCCAATGTGTCTCTTTGAAAGGCGGACAATCCAACTTGAACATAACATGTCATTTGAAGGGATATGACAAACCAATCTTTAACTTAATGTGTCATTTGAAGGGAGATGACAACTCAATCTTGAACTTCATGTGTCATTTGAAGGGAGATGACAAGTCAATCTTAAACTTAATATGAATGGTGTATCACAAAAACTGCAATAACAATGTGAGTAGCAAATATAATATAAAATCAACATAAAACATGCAATAATGACCACATATGGACAAGGTAATTAACTGATGGGGTAATTTGAACTTAATAAAAAATCAATTTAAAATAGAAAAAAAATAAAAAAGTGTCATATTGAACGGCATGAAAAACCAATCTAAAATAAATCATTTTATTTGAGATAACCAATTAATTTTTAAAAGATATCATTTTGAAAGGTATGACGACCTAAATTTAAAAAGATGTCATGTCAAAAGGTATGACGACTCAAATTTAAGAAGATGTCATTTTGAAGGGTATGACTATCGAAAAATAAAAAGATGTCATTTTGAAGGGTATGACTATCAAAATGCAATTTGAACTTTGAAACGGTCCACAAGTTATTTGGACAAATATGATTATAAAAATTTAAGATGATGTCAGTTTGAAGGATATGACGACCCAAATTAAAAAAGATATCACTTTGAGGGGTATGACTACCAAAAATAAAAAGATATCATTTTGAAGGATATGACAACCCAAAAATAAAAAGGTACATGACAATCCAAAATATAATTTTAAGAATGAAACAGTTCACAAAGTTACTTTTGACAAATATGGGGCATAAATTTAAAATGATGTCAGTTTGAAAGATATGAAGACCCAAATTTAACCGATGTCATTTTGAAGGGTATGAATACCGAAAAATAAAAAAGATGTCATTTTGAAGGGTATGACTACAAAAATTGAAATTTAAACTTTGAAACAATCCACAAAGTTATTTGAACGAATATCAACAATGAAACAATCCACAAAGTTGTTTGGGACAAATAACAACAATGAAACAATCCATGAAGTTTTTTGGACAAATAACAATAATGAAACAGTCTACAAAGTTGGTATGGACAAATACTAAAAAGTGGATTTCAACCCATTTTTTTATTTTATGAAAAATGAAACATATTTTAACTTGGTTGGCGCCAACAAAAGTATTGCACAAAAATTTCTTGCAATTCTTTATCTTTCAGCTGAGATTGTGTCACTACCCAAAAAAGAGCATGATGGCACTCGTCTTATCCCACAAAGACAAGTCAGTCTAAAACTCAACCATTATAATTAAACTGTAGAAATAAAATATAAGTAACTTAATAAAAAACCCAAAACCTGGTAGTCACGTGCACAAGCCTCTAAAGTATTACAATTGATTCAAAAGAAAAACTCAAGTCTCAAATGAACTTGTTTCTAGAATAGAACAAGATCATAACTAAGGATAAGAAAGTCTGCTGAGATGGAAACAACTACCTCACAAATCTCCTAGAAGCCTCGGAAAAGAAGAGAATGACAAGTACAACAAAAATCCAGGCTCATAACCTACAAAAATTTGTAGAAGCAAGGGATGAGTACCAAACCACACGGTACTCAGCAAGTAAACCTCTAAAAACAATCTAAGGGGATGAAATACGGGTACTCCTACCACCCCCAATCGAACCTCCACGACTACAACATGCATTAGAATCAATCCAACCTAACAACTCACATTTTACATAGCACGTAGCTCAACAACAACACTTGGACAAATTACATATCCTCAACAACAACCCTTCAACAAATTACATATCCTCAACAACAATACTTCAACAAATTACATAACCTTAATAAAAATCTCAATATTGACCAATCACAAGTTTCACAGAATGGCAATCAGAAGATTAGCAAAACACAATATCAAGTTCACTAATGATAAGTATGTGCAATGCAATGGAATTCAATGTCAAGTATAATGATGCATGTCTAACCTAGTGATACACACCCGCTATCTCTCAGTCCGGGACCCATGAGGACAAATCTTTCCATGCATCTATCGCGGCGCACGACACGGCCCTCAATAATAGTAAGAATCACAGCGCGCGATATGTCCCTCGAAATATAGTATCCATCGCGGCGCGCTATACGTCCCTTGAACTGGTACATCCTGTTAAGTACCCATTCTTTCTCAATGCCCATAACACTTGTCACGACCAATGCCTCAGAATAATGCAGATGACAAGTTCACACAAATAATGAGGAGATGACCATTTTCATAACATCACACAGTCAAAACCACACAAACATGAAGTCAAATCAACAACGATTAGATAAGCCTTCAACCCTTTCTAAACACATTACACATAAACAATTAATCACATTGCCTTTTGTTATCCCTTTTTTTCATTATTATAATTAATCAATGTGGACAAGTCAACCCATTACCAATCCCGTTACTCCCAAACATATACCACAAGGAAATACACGCATTTCATACACTTAACAAGAGTTTAGAAATCCACTTGCCTTAATCAAATAAGAATTTACTACGGAACTTGAGCCTTTCCTTTTCGTTAAACTTCCAACTTAAAGCAATCTAGTCAAATAATTAACCACAATAAGATTTCAAAACTAACTACACCCATGTTACTATAGGTCTAACCTAGACCCAAAAACTCATGCCAGTTCATTAATCAAATTAACATGTAAAATTCTCATATTTCCAAATTTTAAGTCTAGGGTTAAATCTCAATTTCTATAATATCATAAATCTACAATCAAGATAACAATACTTTATTGATACACCCAATCTACAACCACACAATCGCCGACATTAGTAGAAATATGTATCGGAAAATCAAGAGATTTTAATAATATATTCATTCTACGAGCAAAATATGTGGACACATAAGAATAAGTAGAGTCTGGATCAAATAATACAGTAGTTGGTCGATGACAAACTTGAATAATACCTGTGATAACAGCATCTGAATCCTCAGCCTCTGGCCTACCCGGAAAAGCATAACAGTGACAACGACCTCCCTCAAATTATGAATCTCCACCACCACCACCTCCACAAGAAGAAGAACAACCTCAAATTGAGTAAGAACCACCCCTACCACTCTGTTCACCACCCTTAGCTGGAGGTTGTGCACCCCTGAAAGTCGACCCTTGAGAACCCTAAGGTAAGCCACCACGTCTGATCCTAGGACAGTCTCACACATAGTATCCCATATCACAACACTCCAAACAACCCCTACGAGATGCATGTTGATGAGAGGATGATGAATTACAAAAATGCCCTCCAAAAACTACAGGTCTAGAAGATGAACCCTGTGAAGTATGAACAGAGCTCGAAGAGCTATGCCCAGTGTAACAAACCTCAGACGCTGGTATAGCAGCATGAATGGGTCTGCTAGACTTAGAGTGATAACCTCTTCCCAAGTAACCACGACTCCTAGGTGGAGCACCACCATAATCACCCGAATAACGAGTCTCTTTCCCTTACGCTGCTCAAATCCTCACGCCGAATAATCTCCAACTTCTTAGCAGCATCTACACCTTTCTGGAATGGAACATCAAAATTAGCAACCTGAGATACTCCTAGATGAATCGGAATAATCGGCCCCTTACCAAACCTTCTCACTCTCTCAGCCTCTGTGGGAATTATCATCAAAGAATGCCTATCCAAGGCATGAAATTTACCCTCGTACTCGGTATCTAACACACCACCTTGCTGTAAACCCTCAAACTCAGCCCTCTTGCGCTCCCTCTCACTGCGTGGAACAAATTTTGATATAAATACATGAATAAACAAGGTCCAGGATAGTGGAGGGGATCCAGATGGCCTACTACTAATGTAATCCCTCCACCACTGCTTGGCAGAGCCAGTCATCTGGAACGCAGTGTAGTGAACTCTATGATACTCCACTAATCCAATATTATGCAACCTCTCATTACAACTAACTATAAATTGATATACATCCTCAGTTAAATCACCAGTATAAGTAGGAGGATTAATTTGTCTGAACCTCCCAAACATCTTTTGCTCATCAATGGTTATAGAAGGTCTGCTCGCCAGATGTGATGCAATATCTTAAACTCCATACCATCTAAACGAGGAGCTACAACAGCAGCTGCCTCTACCTCAGAAAGCGTTCCCAGAAGCAGGCGCAAAAATAGGATTTTGATCTCCACTTGCCGATGTACGAGTCCTCACCATCTTAGAGAATGATATGTCAAGATTAGAATTTCGACAAGGTTAAGCATGCACGATATGGAATAAAAGAACTGTATATTTACTAAATGTCATATAGCCTCTCAAAGAAAGGTATGGACATCTTCATACCGATCCACAAGACTCTACTAGATATTGCTCGTGTACTTGTGAGACCGATTAAACTAGGGTTCTCATACCATATTGTCACGACTCAAAAATCACGAGTCGTGATGGCACCTATGTTCCCAACCAATAGGTAAGGCAACGAACATATTTTAACAAACTTAACTAAATAATGAGTAAAAAGACAACAATTAGCCAAATTTCCAACTGTATGTTCCTTAAAAGTACGAATGCAGAAAGTTGAAAAAAATACTACCCAAGAATTGGTGTCATAAGTACAAGAGCTTCTATAATACGATGCAAGTCTACAACTAAAATGACAAATCTAAAATAAGGGGTATCCTATCTGAATACTAAATAACAGAATAAGTAAAAGATAAAGGGGGGTGTGAGCCACGAAACAACCAAGCAGGTCACCACAACTTCAAGACACTCCAAACTCGGACTCAAACTTCTTCTCGATATGTGCTCCTACTCGGAATTGAATCTGCACTACAAAGTGTGCAACAAGTGTAGTATGACTACGAAACCACGTGTACCCACTATGTCTCATTGACCGACAAAGAAGATGTAGTGACAGGAGTTTATATAAGAAAAATAAATTATTAAATTATATAAGTATATAGATATTACACTTACTATTTAAGCTTCATTAATAAAGGTAATCAACCATCAATTACTTTCCAACACCAAACAAAACACATAATCATCAAGAATGAATGATGTGATAACATGCAATGCAATATGATACAATGTAGTGATATGTCTCAGAATACCAAGTACTCACTAAACCGTATATACATGATACTCCTCGGAAATACATCAAGAACTCATGACTCATGAGGGACTCGCGAAGTCCATATACCGACACCGACGATCTCCACGTGTCTTTGCGGATGATCTCAACTCCCTATCATAATATCGAACAAATTACGCTTGGACGATCTCTACGTTCCCAAATTACAATCTTAATATCTCACCATCCCAAGCATGCACGATCTCCACATGCCCAACTTATACTCAGTCTCATGTCTATGCATGTGCACAATATTATTTCAATATAAGGGAATGATGATGTATCTCAATCAATAAATATCAACATAATGCATAACCGCCTCAATTATCATAACTATACGGGTGAAATAAAGAAAACACAATCACAGAAGGATTTCAAGTCAATAATATATCAGCTAATGCCTATATGCTTTTGCAATTCTCAAATTACAATCCGCATTCTATAGTAGTATCATAACACAGGTACTCATACCAATGTCCGTCACACCATTGATATGAGACCCCTTCTCATTAACCCTTTGTCGATTTTAATTTTTAATCTTTAATTAGGAAAACGTCCATCAATAAGTCTAAAAAGTCTTAACATACCTTAAATGCCGCACTCGTTTCACCAATCTTCAAAAATTTTCCTTTCCTATTGGCAAAGCTTCGGAACGTTCCCAATCTTTAGTGGCTGCCTTTCGTATGACGCCGCCACCATATTTTTTTTACACACAGATTTCTTGTTTTCTTCCTTTTCTAAACAAGAGTTGATTAACCGTGAAACCCCACTAACCTATTACCTTATTACTTATTTAATAAAAGTTTCATCAATTAGGTACTTGTAGTTAAGAAATAGTTAAACTACCCCCTTTAAATTTTTAAGAAAGAGTCAAAATAGTCCTAGTTACCAAGATGAACTAGCGGGTCATTACAATAGAAGAGTACGCATTTGTGGAATATTTCCCAGATATATTGATAGGGTCATTTAACATTTGTCAGATACAAAAAATTTATTATTCTTTTTTAAACTTACTAATGTAATGTATTTAGAATGAGATTTATGAATATGAAAAATGTTAAATAAATCTTAATTAGTGTGGTGTGTGTATATATATATATGCTATATATCTATAATATATATATATTTCCCTAGAAGAGTATACACTTGTGTGGATGTTTGTCAAATAATATTGATAGGGTCATTAAACTTTGTCAATAAAATACAAAATTTGTCATTTTTTTAGGCCTTAACTAATGAAATGTATGTTACATAAAATAGAATAGAGAAAGTAGTACAATAAATTATTACAATGACAAATAAACAATATTCCCTCTATTCATTTTAACTAAATTTTTGAATTATGCACAACTATTAAAAAACAAATTAAAGAATATACTTTATATCATAATTTGCACTGTTGTCCTTCGTGAAATCATAAATATAAATTTTTAAATAATGTATTTCATCTCCTAAAAATATAAATTTAAATAAATGGAAGGATAAATATGGAGGAAATGTCATCCCTTCAAATATATTAAACAATAAAAAAGCCTAAAATATAATTAATATAAACAAAGGGAGTAACATGGATAATTTATATATGTTAAGTTACATTAAATTGTTTATTTTTGTTAAAGAAAACCTCTAAATGCTACTATTTCTTTACAAACAACTCAAATTTGGCACTCAGAATGTTTGGTCACCGCCGTTTGAAAAGTAGTTCTTACATTTTAAATTTACCTCTCTCTATCTCACACACACACATAAAACCTAGATTCTTGATTAATGACTCTTTGGTTGGATTTAATTAATTTCATGATGTCATTGAACAACAAAATCAATTTTATACCATATTCTTGGTTAATGCAAGATTTTAAAAAATTATTGATTTATTAATGTCACAGTTGACTAATATCTTATCATTTTCTTGAACTTTGACTATGACTTTTGTAACGACCCAAACATCGTTATTTAGGAAGAAAATAAATCGTCAAGAGTCTGGACCCTGTCCCACCACACCAGGCTAGATACCTCTGCTGCGACAGCGCTGCAATGGGGTAAGTTACAACTACGAAAAATTCTTTTTTATCCATCTTCCTAAAATATCTAGAAAAATCATAAATTACTCTAAAAATCTTCTCCATGCTCGGGAAGGAGGGGGAAAGAGATTTCTACCGTGGGGATGGTGGAATCTTGCGAATTCTTAGCAAAACTCACTATCTCAAATCTATAAATGTTGGAAAGGAAGTCAAAACACCTGTACAACCGCTTCGCGTCCAGGTAGACTAGGATTAATGTATTGAATACTTTTGAATGTAACACCACAAAACTAGAAAGAACTAGAATGAGTTTAAAATCTCGAAATACTTATTCCTTGAAAGTATTAGAAAATTTTGGAAATTTAAGTAAGTTGAAAAATGAGTTTTTGGCCAACTTCAAAAGACCATAACTCCTAGTTCATGATGAAGTAGGTATAATTATAGATATGATTGGAATGATCTTTCCAACGCCTCCAGTTGGCGGGATTTTGACTTCGTGTGAGTGAGTTGTGCCCTTTGGAAGTTGGGCTGTCGGAATAAGGAAATTGCCCAAATTCATATTTTAAAGAGGTAATTTGGTCCTTTTCTTATCCTATTTTTTTGTTAATTAAGTTAGGGTTCTAATTTGAATTATTAGTTTACACTTCTAAAAAAGAGTTAGGGTTTTGAGAGAAATGAAATGAAGAGGAGAAAGAGGAAAAATGAGAAGGGCGTTCAAGATTTATCAAGATCGTCAAATAAACTTGTGGATTTCATTGGGGTTGATCCTTAAAAAAGTATGTGGGTATATTTCAATGTTGGATTCGTTCGACCATGTGTGAAGCATGTTTTCATCCTAAAAAGATTTGGAATTTGAATGTTCTTGAATGTGGTTATTGAATTGCTTTAATTCTTGAATATGAGTTGAGATTTAAGAGTTCTTTGATGGTAAGTGTTGTTCTTGAATTCAGTGGGTTAGATCCTAGTATATATAATGTGTGTACATGAAATCTAAGTTAATTGAGAAAAGAAATCGAATTTGATTGGCTAAAGGTCACAAAACGAGTTGAAAATTTTGTGAGGGGTCACTTGGGCAAGGCCAGGATCACCGCGCATCTATGCCAAAGGGTCTGAGGCGGTGCGCCTGCAGTGCACCCAAATGGAGCCTTAGACTAATGGGGCTAGCGTGGCTCGCCTATATTGTTTTTTCACCCTGTTTTTGTAATTTAGTCCGATTAATCCTTTCTAAAGTGTTTTAACACTTCCTAATGATTCTAACTACTCTAAATGACTTCTAATCTTATAGAAATCATCCATAAAATTAATTACAACCTTGAATCCATAACTTCAAATTGTAAGAAATCTTAGAGTCAAGTCTAAAAAATTCTTATAGTCCTTTTCAAGAAGAAGAAGTTCATTTCAAGTTTCATAAGTCTTTCAAAACTGTTTTAATGTCGTTTTTTGACTTAAGTTGATTTAAATGCAGAGTAAGATGAAGTCTTTTCTTCAAAGCAGTATAAGCGACTAAGTATTCCCAAAGAAGTATAAAAATGTTTTCACATTTAAAAATAAGGGAACTAAGATATCGAGAGCCTTCTTGCTAGTTTTCAAAAACGAGTAATAGCTTTCTAAATGAAGCAAGTAGGGAAACTAAGATTTCTAAGATAACCTTTGAGCTAAGTTTTTGAGCACTAATATCAAATCACTAAAACAGTATGTATTAATAAAATAAGAACCAGAATATTTTGAGAGTAGTATTAAGCACCGAATTGGGGACGAGCATAAGTTCAAATAACTCACATCTTCACAAAATCATGTAGCCACCATGGGTACAAAAGGGTCATACATATGAACCCTTTTCACACTACAGTAGTGGATTCCATTGTGCATTTCAGGTCTTATACCTTTGGTCGGGTGTAGGATGCGCTGGCAGCTTGAGGTAGATCGATCTCTCATTTGGTTGTCGGTTAGAAAAACTGTAACAAAAGTTAAAAGTATTTTGTAACACTCTGAAAGTCCATGACTTTGTGTAGAGCCTCACATATTGAACTAAGCCTTGAAACAATGTATATAGGCCTAAAATAATGTATCAAAATCAATTAAAAGAATTTAGAGTCAAAATGTCAAGGAACGTCCATGACGTCATGAGATTAGTGAAATAGAGATTAGTGTGCCTTGGCATGTATCAAGGAGTTTTAAGAGTAAATTCAATGAAAATTTGTAGAAAGAAGTTAAACATGTATTAGAGTGTGTTTCATATCGAAACGTCTGGGTACGACTCCTCAAGGACCACTCTAGGGGTCCTTGGAGAGGATTCTTCAATTCGACAAAAAGTTGCTTTCAATAGTGTGCAATCGACGAGACAAGCAACGAGATGTAGATTGTTCGACGCCCCGTCATTCAACAACTAGTTTTTTTCCATAAAATCCCAAAAACATAGTCTGTGAACTCATCGATGACTTGCACTCACAAGTCGTCGATGGACCTACGATCTGTAGGTCAGGGAGTTGTCGATTAGGTATGTGTTTTACTGTCAAGTTTTTATTTAAGTTATCTAATAGTTAGATGGTTAGTTTTTTAATTAGGGTTAAGTTGTGTTTAATTCAGTTAGTTAAGGCACTATTATAGGTAAAACCCTCATTAAACTAACCCAACACTCTTCAATTCCCAAACTCAAAATCTTTCTCGTTCTCTCTACTTTTTCCCTCCTCAAAGAAGACCATGAAGACCAAGGTTCAAAAATAATTAAGTCTGCAAGAATTCAAATTTATCTCCATCAATGTTCAAGGATTTTCAAGGTATTGAAGCTCCTCACTCTTGCAATTCCTTTCCCCAAGGGGCTCTTTCAAATTGATTTAAAAAGATGTCAATAACATGAGTTTCTTTCAAATTTCGTGATTTGTCTTTTAGTTGGTTTTGATGTTAATATCCTTTGATTACTAATGTTAGCATATGATTGTTTATAGTTTTTTATCCATGTTTTAGTTTTTGATGAAATCTATGAATTTGACTTTTACCCTAACCCTAGTTATAAATTGATTATGAAGATGATTATGGTGGTTAGAATTGGATATGTTATTGTTCAATTCTCTAGATTATGATGATGATAATTGAGTAATTGGATAATTATTATGAATTGAGGTGAGATCCGTGATGAAGGATATGGAGCTACTTGGTAAGATATTGTGATCTTGAAACTCTTTACTTCAATTATGATGGGTTGTACATGTTAGTGGTAATCACTTAAAGTGTTGTGTGATTAGATTAGAAAGGTGATGATATGATGAATTTGATGAAATGTCTTGCCTATGTGAATTGTGATATCATGTTGGAGGTATGAAGATACAAAGTTGAATGTGATTCACTTGTGTGCCTTAATATGTTATGAATGTGATATGTTGATTTCACCAATGAAGGGTTGTTATGAAAGGAAGTTGTCATGAAATACCTTATGAGCTAATGATTATTATATACAATGGGTTAGTCTCCAGTGACCTATACTAACATATGATGATCAATAACAAAGGCATAAAGACATTTCAAAAAGGGACTTTATCTAAGCACCGATCTAACTAGATGTGAGATGTGTCACTTCCCAATATGGGAAGGTTCACTATTGTACTCAGGAGATGGAGATTATAATGCAATGTGCATAAAAAGGGTCTCTAGTATGTCTCCTAGTTCTTGAACTATGTTGCCCCTATAGGAATTCTACCTACTTTATCCACCTAGAATTTTATGTTCATGTTTTGGTACTACTTTGGCAAGTAACCGCCTTTTTTCGGTGTGAGGTTTCATGAAACCGGATTCTATGTTTAGCTAACATGGTCTATATCGGCTAAGGCAATTATTCCTGAAAGTAAAATGAATAAATTAATGTAAATGGACACTAACTAGGGTGACTTAAGAGGTCGTACTTAGTGTGGGTAAAGGTATGGGACTCTACCTACGCATTGCACTAGTTGGAGTTAAGGAAAAACCTAGGAGGTTGTTCTAATGTTATTATGATACAAATGTAATATGTATGAGGATTTTACATGTGATAATCCTATGTGATGTTAGTTTCACTTATGAACGTGTTATTGGTTTATATTCCTATATATGATTATGACTACTTATAATGCTATGTTATATGAAGTTAGTCATCGCATGTGATTCTTTATTTGGTTTACTTGGTTGTGTGGGGTTATGGGACTTCACTTGACCATTGAACTTGTAGGCTTGGTAAAAGGGTTGTGAGATAGTCAATATATGTTGTAATGTTATGAACTTTTATACATGAATGGTTTCTATAATGTTATGTTGGAGTTATTCATGCCTATATGGTATTAGTATTTAGTTGTTCATGTTGACTTGACTTTGTGGTGATGATGTTGGTCTTGTGTTGATTATGGACTTGTCTCATATAAGGTTATATGGTTTGTATGTATTCTTATTTGTGCATTAAGTCTTTCAAAGGTGACTTAGCATGACTTTGAATAAAATGTCCTTTAAGCATCATTTCAAAGAATATGTGTGCTTATGTTTCCATATTTAGTAAAAGTGGTGTACTAACCCATATTTCTATTTTTTCTACAATAATGTAGGTTCCGGACATTGAGTTCCTAAGACGCCCATTGAAGAAGACTTGGAGTCTTTCCTCCAAGTATTGGTAGGTCTTCATGTTCGGAGATGTTACCTTTTACACATTCTCGCTTTGAAGTTGTATTTTCATAAAGAAATTGTTCATTTCTTTATCATATGAAACAGTGATGTAAGCCTATAATGGCATATTGACTTTGTATTGGCTATGTCAAACAATTGTACTCATTTAGATAGTTTTATGTGAGACGGTCCTAATATACTACCTTTTGTATATTGGTTATGTTGGCTAAACGAGATGCATATGTAAACTCCATATAAATAGTATGTGAGAGGTCTATGTAAACCTCACTATGTATATATGTAAGAACAGTTTTAATTTTTCCACATTTTTTACCTAGGCTAAAGACTTGTCTAAGTCCTCTCCGAGTACGAGGACGTCGGTTACGTCTAGAGGGTGCTCCCCGGTCATGACAAACTTGGTAACAGAGCATGAGGTTTAAGAAATCTTAGGATTAATGTCTCACTGAATAACGTCTATGTAGAGTCTTATTTATAATTGTGAAGCGCGCCACACTTATGAAAAAAAGGCTATGAGATCCTTAGGAGATTATCACCTTCTTGGTAATCTTATGTCATGCCTCTTGCGTAGTAACTCTATTTGTTTTTTTTTTCAACTAATGCCCTTATTGTGTTATAGGAAATGACTACTAGAAGGGAAGTCGCAAGAAGAGTTAAGGAAGAGATTGCAAATGCGGGATTTCCTCCCCAAGGCAATAAAGTCCCTCCTTAAGAGCAAGTTTCTTTGGATGGCCAACCCTGGTCATTCCCCCGGCTATGAAGGATGGAGAGATAAGGTGGGATTTTGTTAATTTGGCTCAAGCTATGATTAACCAAGACAAGCCTTGACTTCCCAAGTACAAGCCATGACGGCTCAAGCAAATAGAGAGATTGGACCCCGAGTGAACGAACATGCTAGCACACGGCTTTCCGTTTGAGGGACTTTACTAGGATGAATCCTCCTATGTTCTTTGTATCCAAGGTTTGAGAAGATACCTAATACTTTATTAATGAGGTATAAAAATCCTATTTGCTATGGGGTGACTTCAATTGAAAAAGCTGAGCTAGCCGTTTATCGACTCAAGGATATGGCCCAAACATTTGTATAATCAGTGGTGTCACATTCCAAAACCACACCCCAGAATTAGGGGCAATATCATATTGCAACCGGCGTACTTGACCTCTCGAATGTCTTGTACAAGACCTTACATATCATTCATCACATATAAATAATGAAAAGTAGTGCGGAATTAAAACTTTTCACAAAACATATCATAGTATTTTAAAAAAATATTTCATATAAACTCAAACGGAATACTAAGTATGAATATCATCAAACATAAGACACGAGAATACTTAGGACACGGTCCATACACAATACTAATATAGAAATACTCATTCTATTACAATACTTTGAAAATAAACCTAAAAGACAATATATGCCCTCGAATCAAATTAGAACATACTTCGACTTCACTTGAATTATGATACGGTCCAAGTCTTCACTTCCCAATAGATTCTCACCTACCAACGACTATAGAGTTAGATAAAAGCATGGATTAGTACAACCACATGTACTAAGTATGGCATAATGCATAAAAATCATGAAAACGAACCATTATATTAGAAATATGTATCTTTTCATTTAGAAATCATATTACAACAATAATAGAAACATTAAACATCTTTGAAACACATAAGATAACATTTAAACGATTTGACACATTTTTTAGCTAACTTAATAGTAAGCTAAACTCATTGAATAGAAAAGGAATTCACTATTACAGTGAAGTTTTCTACTTCTTTCTTTGGCACTTCTTAACGTGTAGTCTTCATACTAAAAGTTATCCTAAGACCCATTTAAGCAACATAAGGAGAGACCACCCATACAACGTCACTAAGCATACCTAAATGACCCTCATGAATACTTATAATAAGAAACATACACAATTAGAAGACATCAAACACATCAACATGTAGATGACATGACATTCTCATACCAAAGGCTATCAAAATCCTTACTTAAGTAAATAAAGAAGATAACGTCCATGATTGACCTCTTCAGTACTATCTAAATAATCCTTAAGAATTCCTAAGTTTAGATCATGTCCACATAATCAACAAAAAATTTAACTAGAGTCTTTCTCAAGACTCTTTAGGTAAGATACGATTTGACCATTCCTACGCCCCCCTTCACACCTTAATTAGACAACCTTTAACTACTCTAGATATGTACTTACTTATTCATTTAACATACTTTCTTAACTTAAGTTATTACATTCACTAGTTCATTTTGGAGAAATTCAACACATAAAGGACATTCAAGTAATGGTCTTTGACAAGACCTAGGAACTCCAATTAACACATTCAAAGCCTATTGTGCAATGTCTAGATAGCGTACATACCACCATCTAAACCTCATAGAACTTCGATAATGCTAGTAGGTATTCCATATGATGAGAATAGGCAATAACCAACATAGGCATGATAGAAAAGCATGGAATCCAAAGTTTTGACCTACTCCGATAAGAGTGTTCTACTTGCCAATGGTAGAACTTAGACACATCCCATGTAGCCACATGATTAAGGAATATGAAGAGCATGTTTTGTAATCTAGTCTCATTCTTTAACTAGAACTATTTCATTTACCATACTCACTCGGTTTTAGGTTTGTTTCTCATTGAGTAATTTACACATAAGGTTCACATAAAAGGGTTCCATATAATGTTCATAAAACAATCACATTTACCCAAACAAAGAAAGGTCCACTAGGGCTACCTTGCAATGGCGACAAGAAGTTCATCATGACTTTCCTAAGGATTAATATGATACCATTACAGATAATTAACCTTAAGCTATCATTCCTTTACTTTTAAGGATACCATTACACCTTACAACTTTAACATTCATAACCTTACCATTAGGTTAAAAGTTTCACATAAAATACCCTCTTAACTTCATTTAAGACCACATGACATTCCTTCATTCAAGATTAAGAAACTTTAGCATCCTAAGTCAAAACAACACATATTCACATTCACACATACATCAATCAAGGGACACAAGTCAACCAAAACAAGACACCATATACTTCACATTAACTCATAATACATGTCATTCTAGAAGCACATAGAAATAACCCTTATTATCTTTAAGTCATCCTATATACTATCATATAATCATCAACATGAACAATATAGACGCATATAATCAACTAGGAATAACATACATCAACCCTAAGACTATACACACAAAGCCATATTCATAATCTACTATGATCACCTGCATAACATCAATAGAAGAACACACATACTTTAACATTACTTAACATGCAGATAGTTATTATCATACTTCACATGATCAACTACACAAATAATCACATTACTTCATGTAGTTTGTCGACAAGGCCATCATCATCATATTACTTAAAATAATGCCGAAAATGTCACATCAATTGCAAGTAAAACACATAACACCACCACCATAAGTGGACCATACTAATCAAAACATAATTGAAGTCTAATAATCATAAAATAAAGTAAATAAGGCATCTTACCACCATTCCATTCTCATTACCTCAAACTAATGCCAAATAACCCATTTTGATATCACAAAGCCCTTCCCATGACCATAACCAACAATTTAACATAATTATAGCAACATTCATGAAACTAGGTCGATTTACTACATATTCATCAATCTAATGCAACCTAGATATAAATTTACTACAAGTGTTACATCAATCAATAGCCTATGTGAAACTACATTAGAATTCATCAACATTAGATCAATATCAAGTAACCCATAAGTTAGTAAAAAACTAGGGTTCATCCAATTCATGGTTTCATAGGTTATATTAATTTATAATCATCAATAGAATTACAATTTAATCTGTTTAAAAACCATTAATGCAAGAACCAATAGAATAGATCATAAAATTGGACAATTCAACTTCGGAAACTTTAAAAACATCTTTGAAAGTTGGTATCCTTGGTGAAGAGAGATTCAAGGATCAAAATACATAACATGATGAATATAATTCTTCAGTTTGATGAAGAATCTCCACTCAATTCGTCAATCCAAGCCCCTCTTTGAATTTTGACTCCAATGGAGTTCTAGAGATTTCTAAGGTATTAGGGTTTTGATTTTTGAAGAATGAAATCTTCTTAATGTTTTAGGATTATAAACACACTTAAACTACCCAAAGGACTCCTAAAGATCCTCCAATACCCTTATTTTGAAGTGGGGGTGAAATTGCACTTTCACCCCTCACTTAACAATGAACCTGTGTAGGAATACAGGCTCCCAGGCGTCTACCAAACGACGACCCGTCCATTGACCAACAACCATCCTGTTGGTCCGTGGTTGGGTAATGACGTTGGTCGTTGGTCTCTCCTATCCCATAGCTAAGTCTCCATCAACGTGACCCCCCAACGGGGTGTCAACTGACCCACTTGGCGTCAATTGCCTCCGTGGTTTGGGATGTCTTGGGAAGCCTTAGGAACCAACTTGGGTCCTTCCTCAAGGACCCTTGGATGGTCCTTGGGGATTTTTCCCAGACGTTTCTTACCCAAACATAATTGTATGTGAGTTTAACACCTTATTGAAATATTAAATAGCTTATTCAGATAGTTAGTTAATATTGTAGCTTATTTAGATAATTAGTTAACACTGTTTGAGTTTTTTAGAATAGTGAACTTAAATAATCAATTGTGTACAGATTCAGTTGAGTTAGTTAAACAATCTAGAAGCTTCTACTTGATTCATATACATGTATATATGTAGATGTCATTACTTGGAATAATATATTTTTCTTCTTGCCTAAATAATCTCTTCAATTTTGTTCCTCTATTCATGGTTGTTTCTCACCAAGTTCTTTTCACCTCCATTAATGGAGGTCTGATAAGTTCAATTCCTCTTCTTTTAACAGGGTATCAGAGCAAGGTGTGCTCATCGCTCAATCGTACTTCACATAGCTTTCAATTTTTCATTTTCTTTTTCCCCAAAATTCATTCGATTCTCATCTCATTTTTTTTCTCTAGAATTTCTCTGCTGATTTATATGGCAGAAAACAGTCAAACTGATGGATCTAATCAACTTCACATCAGAGTTTATTCACTCTACATTCATCCAGCAGAAAGTGCTGAATCTACACTGGTGTCATCTGTTTTTGACGGCACTGGATACATGTCATGGTGAAGAAGCATCCTTTGAGGTATTTTAGTCAAGAACAAAATGGGCTTCATCACTCGAAAATGTGTGAAGCCACCTTCAACAGATCCTACATCCAGCTTGTGGGAAAGATGTGACGATATGGTTGTTTCGTGGATTTTGAATTCATTTTCCACAGACATTGCAGACAGTCTTCAATACGTCAACAATGCAAAGGAATTATGGCAGGAGTTGGAAGACAGGTATGATCAACCAAATGGAGCAAAACGCTATCAGATCCAAAGAGAAATCAATGATCTAACTCAAGGTGTTCTCGACATTACTGGATACTACACAAAGCTGAAGAAACTATGGGAAGAGCTTAATGCTTTAGATGCTAGTGCTGTATGTAATTGTGCGTGTATGTGTGGAGCAAAGACTAAATTACACAAGGAAGAACAAGACAAACAGTTAATTCAGTTTATTATGGGGATAAACGAGGTTTACATTGTGGTTAGAGGGAGTATTCTGATGATGAATCCCTTACCAACAATAGCACAAGGATTTTCCATTCTTATTCAGAAAGAAAAACAATGTGAGGTTAGGGCACAAAACAAATCCATCAGTGAATATACTTCATTGAATGTTGGAGCTCAAAATGAAGGAAAAAATCAGTTTAGAACAAATCTTACAGAACAAATAAATCACAGACGAGTAAATCTTCTCAATTTTTTTGTGACTATTTCAAAAGGCAGGGACCTATTAAGGAGAAATGTTATCAATTGCATGGATTTCCAGCAGATTTCAAATTTACCAAGGGAAGAAATGCAGGAACAGCAGCACATGTTCATGGGACTGGGATTGGATATGAGCTTGAAGAAAACCATTAGAATTAAGGTCAAAACTTCACAAAGGAACAGTATAACCAGCTTATGCAACTCCTAGATAATTTTCAAGTAGGAACTGCTACTGAGGCCTCTCATAATGATGTTGGTGCTGCAATATTCGCAGGTATCTTGGCTTGTACTTCTCATAAATATTTAATGAGTAATCTATCATGCAAATGTTTCAAATCTTCTGTTGAATATTGGATCCTAGAATAGGGTGCTTCGAATCACATATCCTAAGATAGGAAATTACTGACCAACACCAGACCTTTACCCTACCCTTTTTTACTTACTTTACTAATTGTTACAAAGTGAAAGTCAAAAAAATAGGTGATGTTGTCTTGAGTCCAAAACTGACGTTAAATAAAGTACTTTTTGTCCCTAGTTTCAAATATAACATGATTTCCATTCATTCTCTAATAATGCAACTCAATTCCATTGTTAATTTTTCTACTCATACATGCATGTTACAGGGCCCTTCAATGAAGAGGCCTTTGGAGCTTGGTAAATAAAGGAATGGTTTATACTACCTATGCTCAAGATGTCAGTTCACGATCTCAAGTCCAAAAAATGTTCAATCTCGTACTTCCTGTAGTTCATTTTCAAGATCTATTCAGTCTCATGATTCTACTATTGATTTTTCTGTGTCAAACTGTAGAAACTCTTGTTGTTCTATGTCTGCCTATAATCATTTTGTTATTAAAACTACTTAGTGTTGTACTTTGCCTTCTGTTTGTTCCTCTTTTCCCAATACTTCTATTGAGTATATGTGGCATAATAGATTGGGACATGTACCATTTGCGAAAATGAGAAGTATATCTAGCATTCCAATAAGGTTTGCCCCTAAACAACCCTTTACTTGCACTATCTGCCCCATGGCTAAATAAGCAAGATTACCCTTCCCTATCAGCACTACTTTTTCATCCAAAGTTTTTGACCTGTTGCATTTTTATTTATGGGGACCCTACCATATGCCTACACATAATCACTATAAGTATTTTTTTACTATTGTTGATGACCATAGTAGATCAACTTGGGTACACCTTCAGAGCTGCAAGAACAATACTTTGCAAGTCATCAAATCTTTTGTCAAATAAATAGAAACTCAGTTTCATGTAACCATAAAATTTATTAGGTCCGACAATGGGATGGATTTCACTAGTAAAGAAGCATCACTTTTTTATGAATCCAAAAGTATTATTGATCAAAAATCATGTCCGTACACACCCCAACAAAATGGAGTAGTAGAATGAAAACACAAGTATTTAATTGAAGTCTCTAGATCTCTCATTTTTCAGTCTATAATACCTCTTAGATACTAGTGAGAATGCATTCTCACAGCCACCTACTTAATCAATAGAATACCCTATGCCATCTTGAAGAACAAATGCCCTTATGAAATCTTGTACTAAAAACAACCTACATATTCTCACCTCAAAACTTTTGGTTGTCTGTGTTACCCACAGTCACCAAACCTCACAAAGATAAGTTTGAAGAGGGCAAATCTTCATGTGTTTGTGGGATATCCTTCTCACACAAAAGGATACAAAATTCTAAATCTAGCTACCAAAACTATACGTGTATATAGATATGTCAGTTTTCTTGAACATATTTTTCCTTTGATTGTATATTCTATTCCATCTAGTTGTGTATCAAATGATATTTTACCTTCTCACTGGAACAATGGTCATAATGACACTCAAGAGATGCATACACCTTTCTCTAGTGCTGACACTTCTGAACCAACATGACAAGTCCATGACTCCCATGTACCAGCACCACCACCTATAACTATAACTTTTCGCACAACCCTTCCATTCAGGTCTCCTCACATCCTCATCAACCTCTAGTTCAAATTGTTACACTTGAACCTAGATGATCCATTAGGCATCATATTCGGCCATCTTACCTCCCAAGAATATGTTTGTCCAATTCCTTCCTCAAAGGATCAAGTACCCAACCAACGTGTTGCCAATTCTTTAAATGCACTCTTTACTATCAAAAACCACATCCCATTTACTACTCTTAGTTGTAAATTACATGATAGTGAACCAAACTTTTATGATGAGGCTGCCAAGAACCCTGCTTGGAAAGCAGCCATGACTCACGAGTTTGAGGCTCTCCATATTAATCACACTTGGAGTTTAGTTCCTCTACCTGTTGGTAAAAAGCCAATAGGCTACAAATGGGTATATAAGGTGAAACACAGGGCTGATAAAGTGTTGAAAGATTCAAAGCTAGGCTGGTGTTGAAAGGTAATACACAACAAGCAGACATTGACTACACAACGACTTTTTCACTTGTGATCAAAATGACCACAGTAAGGACTTTGTTTCGTGTTGCTATCAAGAAGGAATGGGGTATATATAAATTAGATGTTAATAATGATTTCCTATATGGTGACTTGCATGAAGAAGTTTTCATAACAATTCCTCAAGGATTGGGAGTTGATTCTCCTGGCCTAGTTTGTAAACTCAAGAAGTCTCTATTTTGCTTGACACAAGCTAGCAGACAATGGTATCATAAGCTTGCTGAAGCACTTTGTACAATGGGATTCAGTCACTCAATCAGTGACTATTCTCTTTTCTAAAAAGTAACCCCATCCTCCAATGTATTTGTGTCTGTATATGTGGATGATATCAATCTCACTGGTACTGATTTTCATGAAATTCAAGACCTTAAATCTTTTCATGATCTTCAATTCAAGATCAATGACATGGGAAGACTGCACTATTTTCTTGGTTTGGAAGTTATTTACCATGATGCTGGTCTTATTATATCTCAGAGGAAATTTACTATGGATTTACTTACGGAGTTTGACTATTTTGGGTACTCTCCTGTGTCTTCTCCACTTGATAGCTCATTAAAGTTACATGCCTCATAGGGGGCATTACTTCCTTACCCTTTTTATTACACGAAGCTAGTTGGGAAGCTGAATTTTCTTGGCAACACAAGGCTGGATATTGCCTATAGTGTACATCATTTACGTCAGTTTATGCAGGATCCACGAGTGCCTCATCATAAGGCTGCTATACATGTCCTCATGTACTTAAAGAGTGATCCTACCTTGGGACTTTTTCTGTCAAATACTCCTGACTATGATCTCAAATCATACTGTGATTCAGATTGGGCGTCATGCTCGGATTCAAGGAGATCAGTTAGTGGATATGTTGTGTTACTTGGAGATTGTCCTATTAGTTGGAAGTCGAAGAAAAACGAAACTGTCTCATTGTCCTCTGCAGAAGCAGAATACATATCCATTAGGAAGGTCGTTGGTGAATTAGTGTGGCTTAGAAGGCTCCTACATGAACTAGCCATTCAATTTTCTGATCCCGTACCAGTATTTTGTGATAGTCAAGCTGCTTTCCATATAGCTCAAAATCTTGTGTTCCATGAACATACGAAACATATCGAAGTAGATTGTCGTTTCGTTCTAAACAAATTAAAAGATCGCCGCATATCTCTGCATCACATTTCCATAGTGGATCAACTAGCAGACATTTTGACAAAAGCCCTCACTGGTATCAAACATATGCATCTTTTGGGCAAGTTGGCTGTGACATCTCCACCTCTAACTTGAGAGGGAGTATTGAAATATTAGATAGCTTATTCAGATAGTTAGTTAATATTGTAGCTTATTCAAATAATTAGTTAACACATTTTGAGTTTGTTAGAATAGTGAACTTAATTAAACAATTGTGTACAAATTCTGTTGAGTTAGTTAAAACAGTCTAGAAGCTTCTACTTGATTCATATACATGTATATATACAGATGTCATTACTTGGAATAAGATACTTTTCTTCTTCCTTAAATAATCTATTCAATTTGTTCCTCTGTTCAAGGATGTTTCTCACCAAGTTCTTGTGACCTCCATCAATGGAGGTCTGATAAGCTCAATTACTCTTCTTTTAACACACCTCTCACATGAATTTCATCCAAAACGAATACATAACCCGATGAAACAAGCTTAGACATAGAAGGTCATTTCAAGGAAACACTTTCGAATGTCATGGACGTTCTTGGAAGTTTGACTTCCAAACTTCTTGAAACTCGACACACTGAGGCACATGGGTAACTTAGTCGTCGAAAGTCTTTGTCATCCCTTGATGTTTGAATTCCAATGCACCTAAACTTTTAGACACTGTCTCCATATAACATTGTATACCTATTTAGGACCTTAGACCATCATGACAACCATGTTATGCTCTAGATTCACCTAATTCATTTTTGGGGTCTTACATTCTCTTCCACTTGGACAACATTCACCCTCGAATGACTCTTGTCACTCTCTGAACACTTCCAAGTATATAGACTCAACTTAACATCTCAAAACTGTACCATATAACACACAATCAAGAAGAAAACATCAACTTCACATAATCAAGAGAATCACAACACATCAAGAAACTAGAAAACAATTCTATTACTCATTATGCTACAAAACTCACATGCTTCATTACAAATAACGAAAACTCATTTTATATTCAATATCATGCTCATATAAATTAGTTATAAACACATAACAAAAATTTTAGACCAAGTAATCAATAAGTCAAATCTTGAAAATTTTAACAGTGAATAGACAATATATTACAGTGAATTTAGCATTTTTTTCAAAAATGCAACTTTTAGGCAATTCAAGATAGAAATCATCTAATATATAAAGTAACATCATATAAAAAAATCTTACAACATAATTATGACTTCATAAAATACACAATGAAAGAAGTTAATAAAATTCAATTTCAACAAAAGTTCTAAACATCATGCACATGCAACAACTTCTAGGACTTTCTATTCCATCTACTAACAATACTCCCCCACTTAGAAGGAACTCATATCACTAAAAGAGAAATTCAAGGACTTACTCCATAACCATCACCATCTGGCTTTTCTCCTATAGTCCAGAGTGCATAGAAATGCCTCTTTGTTGGAGCATCATCTTTTGGAACACTAGGAGTAACTTGCATACCCTCTTTTCTTCTAGAAACAATGTTAAGACAATCTCTCACCTTATGTCATTCCTTGCAACAACCATAGAAACTCCCGGTACCCCTTATACACTCACCATAATTCCTCTTCCACAAGTGACACATGTCGTTTCGACATTTTGAGAACCACCTCCTTTCTCCAGTTTCACCTTAACACTCCTAGGTTGTTCTTCAGTTTGAGCCTTCTTCTCAAACGTAGTTTGCTCTTAGTAACTGGAACCACTTCTTTTCAATTTTCTAGCTATCCTTTTAAGTGTAATCTCTTCAATTTATTGGGATTACACCATGAGTCTAGATAGGGTCATATCATTCATGTAGCATCAGCATACGACATTCCTCCCTCACTATATCGGCGACACCCATCATAAAATGACTCATTTCATCCCTCAGATTGGACACAAGGGGAGGGGCATATCTAGATAACATCAAGAACTTCAAAGAATATTCCTCAACACTCATATTATCTTACTTGAGATTGATAAACTCCTCTTCCTTAACTTCCCTCCTATGACGAGAAAGTACTTACCAAGAAAAGCTTCCTTAAATTCTTCCCACTCAATAGGACCCGATTCCTCTAGCCTATTATCCTTTAATTGAGTGTCATATTTGAGAAACATCCCTTAATTGGTACGAAGTCAACTCCGGCTTCTCCCTAATGTAACTCCCATAGAACTCAACACCTTGTACACTCCATCAAAGAACTCTGGGGGATCCTCTCCCACCTTAGATCCAAGAAAGATAGGACGATTTATCCTCACAGAACCTCTTAACCTAGATGTTATAATGCTCTTTACAACATTCACCCTAGGCACCATACTCAAATTCACTTAAGTAGTCACGGCTCAAGCTAAAGCAAGCAAAGCCTCTTTAATATCTCTATCACTCAACTCCCAAGGAACCACCGGAACATCATTACCTCCATCCACAATAGGGACTTGATTACCTTGAACACCTTAAGAATCTTGAGGAACTTGCTCCACTTTCTCAACTTGAAGAGGAATCTCCTCTTCAACCACATTCTCTTCAACTCTCCTAGACGGTGTCCTCCTCGTATACATATTCCTAGAAACACAAGGAAATTCATAAAAAAAAGTACTCATAACTTTTACTATATGGCACGAAATAAAGTAGAAAACAAGGGGATTTCTATCATCCTATAGTCTCTCGCCCATAGATGTGTCGCAACTCACACCAATGATCAAGACTCTACTAGACATGACTCGATGAGACCTCTTGATTCCTAGAACTACATTCTTATCCTATGATCTGATACAAAGCTTGTCACATTTTGAAACCACACCATAGAAGTTAGGGCAATCTCAGATTGCAAGCAGTATTCTTGACCTCTCGGAGGTCTTGTACAAGACCTTACATATCATTAATCTCATATACATAATGAAAAGTGGTCCGGAATTAAAACATTTATCAAAACATATCATAGTCTTTAAAAACTCTTTCATATAAAGTCATAGAAAATACTAAGTCTTAATCTCATCAAACTTAAGACACGAGAATACTTGAGAGATGACCCTTACACAATACTAATGTAGAAATAATTAGTCTATCATAATACTTTGAAAAGAAACATAAAATACAATCTATGACCTCGAATCAAATGAGAACATACTTCGACTTCACTTGAATGATGCTACGATCCAAGTCTTCACGTCCCAAATGCTCCTTACCTACCAACAACTATAGAGATAGATAAAAGCATGGATTAGTACAACCATATGTACTAAGTATAAAATAATGCATAAAAATCATGGAAACATACATTTATTAGAAATATCCATATTTTAATTTAGAAATCATATTATAATCATAATATCAACATTTAACAACTTAGAAACACATAAAATAACATTTAGACGATTTGACACAATTTTGAGCTAACTTAACAGTAAGCTCAACTCACTATACATTAGTGGAATTCACTGTTATAGTGAAGTTGTCTACTTCTTCCTTAGATACTTCTTAACGTGTAGTCTTCTTATTAAAAGTTATCCTAAGACCCACTTAAGAAACACAAAGAGAGACTTCCCATACAACCTCCCTAAGCATACCTAAATGACCTTCAAGAATACTTATAATAAGACACATACACAATTACAAGACATCCAACACATCAACATGTAGATAACATGACATTGTCATACCAAAGGCTATCAAAGACTTACTTAGGTTAATCAAGAAGACAACGTTCATGATTAACCTCTTCAAGATATCCTATATAATCCTTAATACTTCCTAAGTTTAGATTTTGTCCACATAATAAAAATATTTCCTTAACTGGAGTCGTTCTTAAGACTCATCTGGGTAAAATACGAAGTGACCATTCCTATGCCACCCTGCAAACCTTAACTAGACAACCCTTAAATACTCTAGATAAGTACTTATGCATTTAATGTACTTTATTTATCATAAGTCATTACATTCACTAGTTCATTAGGAGACATTCAAAACATAAAGGACATTCAAGTAACGGCCTTGGACAAGACCTAGGAACTCCAATTAACACTTTCAAGGTCTATTGTGCAATGTATAGATAGCATCCCATACCACCACCTAAACATCATATAATTTCTCTAATGCTAGTAGGTACTCCATATGATGTGAATAGATAATAATAGACATAGACCATGATAGCAAATCATGGAATCCGAAGTTCTAACCTACTCTCATGAGGGTGGTCTACTTGCCAATGGTCGAACATAGACACATCCCATGTAGGCACATGGTTAAGGAATATGAAGCGCATTCTTTGTAATCTAGTATCATTCATTAATTAGAACTACTTCCCTTACCATAGTCACTCGGTGCTAGCCTTTTTTATCATAAATTTATTCACACATAAGGTTCATACAAAAGGGTTCCATATCAAGTTCATAACCCAATCACATTTACCCTAACAAAGAAAGGTTTACTAGGTATACCTCACATTGGAAACATAAAGCTCATCATGAGGCACATAGGTGACTTAGTCGTCGAACATCTTAGTCGTCCCTTGATGTTTGACTTTTGATGCACCTAAAATACTAGATACTCCCTCCATATCACATTATAGACCTATTTAGGACCTTAGACCATCATGACAACCATTTTAGGCTCTATCTTCACCTAACTCATTTTTTGGGGTCTTACAAATAAAGGGATAATAGTTCTTTGAGAGTGGGTCCTGCGACTTCGGAGATTTTCTTGAAGGCCTTTCTTGATTGATTCGTCCCAAGAAAGAAGACGGAAGCCAAAGTGGAAAAACTCATTAAACTTAATCAAGGAGATATGAGCGTTCTAGACTACTCTTTGAAGTTCACGAAATTTTCCAAGTATGCACCTTCCTTAGTAGAAGAATGTCATACAGATATGTTTCATGACAATATGGATATCTCTTTTTGATGGTGCATTCTCAACAAGTGGAAGAGAGTATGATAAAGAGAAATAATAGTGATGCTAAGCTGGCAAAGTCTTTTGAAGGTGGCTCTTCTAAGGGAAGGTTGCAAATTCAAGGCAAGCCTAGATTCAAAAAGAGGTTCTCCAACCAATCCCATCAAAATTAATCAAGGATCGTGATGATAGGATGTCTAAACCTAAGTCCCAAAAGGTAAAGAGTGCTAATTCACCAAACAAAAATCTTTTTTGTAGAAAGTGTTGCAAGAAGCATTGGGGTGAATGTCTAGTTCGGAAGAAGAATTGCTTTGGGTGTGGCAAGAGCTACCACAAGGTTAGAGATTTTCCTAATGTGAGGAGTCAAGAGAGTGGGAGTGGTCAAGTTCAACCAAGTTATTCTAACTCTGATGTTCTGAGGAAGAATCACTTTTATGCTCTCTGCTATAGGGGTGAATAAGAGAGTTCTCCCGATGTGGTGACCGGTATGCTACAAGTCTAATATATAAATGTTTATGCTTTACTTGATCTCGGTGCTACCTTGTCATTTGTTACTCCTTTGGTAACTACAAAAATTTATATATCACCCGATGTCTTAATTGAACCATTTTTTGATTGATGCTCCGATAGATGACTTGGTAATTGCAAAATAAATATAGAAATTGTCCTGTAATGTTGACCAATAGAGTTACTTATGTTGAATTTATAGAACTTGATATGGTTGATTTTTTTTTTGGGAATGGATTGGTTGCATTTTTGTTTTTCTTCCATAGATTGTAGAACAAGGGTAGTTAATAAGTTGAATTTCCCAAATGAACCCATGTTAAAGGGGAAATGGGGAAATTCAATTCCTTGTATAAAGGCTTGTAAGATGATCTCTAAGGGGTGTCTATACCATATAGTAAGAGTCAAATATCTAGACTCTGAAATTCCTCCTATTGAGTAGGTGCCTGTAGTAGGGACATTTCTCAAAGTTTTTCCTGATGACTTGCCCAGATTTCCTCCCGAATGGGCAATTGATTTTGGTATAGATTTATTACAGGATACGAATCCCATTTCAATTCCTCCTTATCGGATGTCTCCGATCGAATTGAAAAAGTTGAAGGGTCAACTCAAAGACTTACTAGACAAAGTCTTTCATTCAACCTAGTATTTCTCCAAGGGGTGCTCCAATGTGTGTTATAGCAAACCATTTTTTGGGTGATCCAGATTTCGAAGTCAAAAATGCCAAAAAAATTTTGTGGACGTCCATTAAGACCTTGTCTATGCAGTCGGTTGGCCCTTACAGCGCGTCCGACCCATTTTGAAGGTCAAACGAGCCCTGAAGCGAGCATACCCCTCATTTCGACAATTTTCGTGTGCTATATCAAACCATTTTTTGGGTGATCCGAATTCTGAAGTCAAAATGCCGAATTTGAAGTTTCTTTGGGACTCTATGTATGAAGAGGGATCTATTGATTAATTTCATGCATACCTTGATAAACCCTAGCTTAGGAATTTTGAAGGGGGGACTCGGAGCTTGAAAAACTCTAGTTCACCTTGAGACAATCCTTGGAGAAGAATATTTTGAAATTAGGAGATTAGGGGAGAATAGGATGAGTTTGTAGTATAAGAATAGTTATACGGCCTAAGAATAGTGTAGAAACGACGTAATATAAGTATCAAAAGAGGAGTAAAAGACCCAAATATCCCTAAGAGAATTATGTTGGAACACTTCTATGAACCCATGAACAATTTGCACTCCCTTCTATGGACCATACTTTCATCCGTAAAACAATCATTGAAATCTCAATCTTCTTATCAAAAACCACGAACACATATCACGAAATGTGGTTAAATCAATGACCCGATAAAATCATCCGTACACTTCAATGTCTGGAAAATTTCACTAAGTTCAAGACACCAACCACAAACTACATGTATGGACCACATTTCCTTCTACGGTCCGTGTTGTCTAGTCATAAGACTCAAATGCTAAAATTTTATTCTCAAAAACGAACACAAGACACGACCATGACAAATTCTAGCTTTCATGAGTCATCCTTTTGAATTATAAAAACCCATCTGAGACTTGAATTTTTCCAAACTATTAGGACATCATCTACGAAGAGCCATCCACAAACTGTAGGATGAAGTACGGTCTTTACTTGGCCTCGTACAAACTTGCACCAATATTTTTTTCTGCAATTCAAATTTAACTTCCAAACTTTGAGGTGTTACTAATACCCTTATTTCCATTTCTTAAAGTTTATAGTTTAAAACATTTGAGGTCTGAATTAGTTTCTTCCTTCGCCAAAATTTAGGGAATGTGAACCTCATGTCGAGGGGAACATAAATCAAGTTAGTTTTCCATTATTTTCTTACTGCTTCCTTCATCATCAGAATCAATATTCATTGGTGTTGCCCGCTAAGGCATGTCCCTCCTCCATGTTGATCTTATCCATACACAAAAGACGGACTAATGACATGATATATGACATCTTTCCCCTACAACTTTATTTCTTCTTTTGAGCGCATCCAAGGCTTCACTTACTTGCACCATAGAAAAATCTACAGAGAGAATTTTGGAAAAGTTTTGTTATCACCTAAGAAAGCATACGCAAGATGATATGAGAATGCCTTCAACTCTAGATTTGATGCTTCTTCAATTAACGACTTTGTTGGAGGTCCCAACAATATATTTAGAGATTTCCAATCGCTACTTTTAACAAAAATTCTTTCCACATCAAGAGTTTGTACTATTTTATGTGTTTCGTTATAAAGCTCAAATGTCCTTTTCAAAATCAATAAAAATACGCGATGAAGAGTCGAGGTCAATCCCACATACAATGGTATATCGTAGAGAATTTTGTTAAGAAATTTGGATTATAAAATCATTCATTTGTAGTAGTAAAGACAAGTAGGTGGATGATTCACCAATTTAATAAAAAAAATTGGTTATTAATTGTCACAATCAAAAAAAATTATTGGAAATTTAGGAGTGTGGGGATTGAAAATCAATGTCACATAGTGGTAATTGTGCGAGTCTATAGTGATGAACATTCATGAATAGACATGGTCATCTTAAAGGACACTAATTTTTTTTCAATCGTCTAGCAACCTTGCATAGAATCTCCTTAGGTATTGTGTATATGCATATATAAATAACCAGATACCTTACTCAATTCTCTTTTTTGATGTAGAAATATGACAAATAGATCTTTTTCATAATCTTGTCACGACCCAATTTCTCGAGCCATAAAGGCACCTACTATAACCCACCAGTAGGTAAGCCAAACCACAACCCAAAACAACACGTAATGGGTGTGAGGGTAGAAACTAAACAAGACTAAGCAAAATTACTATAAACATAAGCAAACCAAAACATAAATACAATAAAGGATCCCTCCCAGAGCCTGGAAGTCACTAATACAGAGCTACCAACAAAACGAGTACAAGTCCCAACAGTGGACCATCGAAACTAGACTGTCTCAAAAAGTAAAAGACAAGTCTTTATATAAACAGATTGAGACTGAAATAGTATAAAACGTTGTGTGCTCACCCCTATCTCCAGATTAGAAATGCTCCAAACTCGATCAACGCTGATAACTGGTGCTCGGACCTGCATCACGAAAATAGATGCAGAGCTTAGCATGAGTACCAAATAACACGTACCCAGTAGGAATCATAGGCCGACTGAACTAGAAAAGTAAAGCACTACGAAAAGACGGAATCACAAAACTAGAGGTCAAGAACGGAAGTCTAAGTAACACAATAATGCACACGAGTGTATAAAGATCTAACTAAATTAATATAAATAAGCTAACTACACCTAACTTGACCCACCATAAGCCCAGAAGGTAAACTCGTGTTCAAGTTTAAATAAAAACCCGAACGGACCCCCATAAGCTCGACGAGTACACAAAATAACTAAAACTTAAGGAGAATAGAACTCGAGGCCAAAGAACACCGAACCAAAAAGTAGAATCTGACGGTACGGAGGTCGGGCCTTGAACCGAACGCTCACCAGAATTACACAAGTAGCCAATTGCAAAATATAAGTAACTAAGGCCGAACCTCTAACCGCATGCTCTACATACTTGAGACCAGACCTCTTACCGGATGCTCTACATAAGTATGTGGATGGTCGAGGCCGGACCTTAAATCCGGATACCCGACAAAGATGTCGATATAGCTGCTGAAAGAGTCTTTATCTACCCATAATCATATATACCCGTGGAACACCATCCAGACATAGCTAATCAATGTAAGTTCTTAAAGTCGAATCGAAACTCAACTTTGAATCACGGAGCGGAATTTATTGTCACTGATGTAACTCGAGAAGCCGTAACATCGAAGAAATAAGAGTAACTATCGCTGGAGCGAGCTCATCGTCTAGCTAAATACTAAACTATCAGACTCAAGTCTGCTACATCAGTCTACAAGGATTTAAGCCGGCCGAGCAACGTCGGGGCTAAACTAAGTCCTACCGACTTTGAATCATGCATTTCTAAGGAAAACCCTAGTCAAACCTAAACTAAGGCCCAACATACTTCTGATAACCAGTATTCAAACATACAAGTAATCTATATAGCAAAGAAGGTCAATTAATAACAATAAACATGCTCACAATTACCCGATAATTCTCAGAAAAAGGCCGAAAATATGATTTTTTAACACCTATGCATGATCCAATAACTACCCAACCCAAATCCCAACTAATCAACATGCATTCACATGTTCGAGTTCAATCTAACAAGAGAAACCGTAGCCTACCTGAACGCAGATCGCGCACGCTCCAAAATTCACTTTCCCGGATATTTTACTTTCTAAAAGGCCTCGAAACGTTGAAACACTATCAGAAATAGAGTCACGACGTTATTACGATCTTTTAAACACTAAAATCGCAAGAACGGAGACGGGTCAATTTCGCGGTCAAAATGGAAAAAGTGGATTCGCGTTGAGAAATCTAGAATTAACCCCAAATAAAAGTCCAAAATAACTCTCGGAACTTGTATACCATAATGGAACACAATTCAGGACTCAAGACAGTCCCAACATGAACATGCAACAAAAAAACCCAAAATCTAAGCTAACAATCAGCAACAATGGCAGCAGCTACTTACAAGATTTTACCAAAACAATGAAGGTCCAACAGCAAATAACAATCACACCACGACGATCCTCACGAAAAACCCCACAATATAGGCTCTTGAATCACTAGATTCGGACCTAAAATGGCCAAGAAATCACCTTCTAAAATTTCCCAAAAGTTGAGCTCGAAAATGAGCTATGGCAGCAGTTAAAACACAAAATTTACCTCAAATAGGGTCCCCAAATCATATTCCAAGCTCACCAATGCGTTTCCCTCGAAAAATCTCACAACTTAGCCTTTTGAATCGCCCAATTTGGAGTTGTATAGCTCAAAATATCAAAATTTCAAAGTAAGACACAAAGGCTGAAAATTGGGTTTTTTATAAGGACGAAGCTGGTCGCTAATAAACCCAAAAATCTGGTCGTTAAAGCCCCAATTTCTGGTCATTAAAGGGCTGCACCAGATTTCAGTTTTGCCTACTTTCTTTAAAGTCTCCGACGGGTGCTCGGAATCCGTTCGGAACCTGATAAAAATAAAACAGATATGCTACCCTACCAAAGTCAACATTCCGGACTCAAAGGCGCAGTCAAAATTTTCATCAGAGATCATCTCGATAAAATGTGGGTCCCACTTCCATTGGCCATTTTAAGTCAAAAACCACAAAAGGGCTCGGAAAAATATAAAAAAACCTCAAAACCCAAAAGAAGGGTCAAACTAGACCAAACTCGACATTCCGGAGCTAACCGCTGACGGAATTCTCATCCGAGCGCGTTTACTCAGAATGTTGACTAAAGTCAAACTTAGCCCTTAAACTTAAAGATAAAACGCCTAATCACACCAACTCACACTGAAAACTTTGGGAGTCATGTCGACAATGCTAGAAATGACCCTTCCGGAACTGATGGAATCGTCAGAATTGGATTTTTATTTCATCTACTTGAACTTTTGATCGAAAATGATCGTTCAAGGTTCATAAGCTCCAAAAATACTAAAGCTCACACAATAACCAAACGAATGACCAGGTGACCGATCTGACAGTCCCAGCAAGTCATAAATGACTTGAAATCGCTATAGAAATGCACTAAACGATGCACAGAAGATAAAACACTCAAAATGACAAGAAGGGTCATTACAATATCCACTACTAAAAAGAACTTTCGTCCGCGAAAGTAAGGGTCAAGAAGTACCTGAAGGCTCAAACAAGCCGGGAAACTGCTCTCGCATCTCCTGCTCGGTCTCCCAGGTAGCCTCCTCGACTGAACGATTCCTCCAACGGACCTTAACAATAGGAATGGCTCTCGAGCGCAATTTCCTCACATCTCTGTCTAGGATGGAAACTGGATCTTCTACAAATGTCAAATGATCATCCAACTCAATTGCATTATACTGTAGCATATGGGACTCATCAGGAATATATCTGCGTAGCATCGAGACATGGAAAACTGGATGGATGGCTGAAAATGCTGGAGGTAGGGCCAACTCATATGCAACCTCCCCAACTGTCTGAAGTATCTCAAAAGGCCCAATGTACCTGGGGCTAAGCTTACCCCGCCTCCCAAATCTCATCACACCCTTCATGGGCGACAAACAGAGAAATACCCGATCACCAATAGAGAATCTCAAAAGTCGACGCCTTCGATTCGCATAACTCTGGTGCCTACTCTGAGCTGTCCTGAGTCTATCCTGAATCACTCTCACCTGCTCCAAAACCTCCTGAATCAAATCAGTACCTCGCGGCCTAGGCTCTGTAGACTCGAACCATCCCACTGGAGAGCGACAACGCCTACCATACAAGGCCTCAAATGGGGCCATCTGAATGCTAGAATGGTAGTTGTTGTTATATGCAAATTCCGCCAAAGGAAAGAACTGGTCCCATTGACCACCAAACTCCAAAACACAAGCCCGTAGCATGTCCTCAAGGACCTGAATAGTGCGCTCTGACTATCCACAGTCTACGGGTGAAAAGATGTGCTCAGGTCAACCCGGGTGCCCAACTCATCCTGAAAGGTCCTCCAAAAGCTAGACGTGAACTGAGAACCCTGATATGATATAATAGAAACTGGCACCCCATGAAGTCGAACCACCTCCCGAATGTAGATACTAGCCAACCTCTCGGCACTAAATGAAGATTGAACGGGAAGGAATGTGCTGACTTGGTCAATCGATCAACGATGACCCAAATACTATCAACTCCTCTAGAAAACTTTGGTAGACCAGCCACAAAATCCATAGTAATGCGGTCCCACTTCCACTCCGGAATGGGTAATCCCTAAAATTCACCCCCAGGCCTCAAATGCTCAGTCTTTACCTGCTAGCAGCACAAGCAACGAGAAACAAAGTCAGCAATATCTCGTCTCATGCCACTCCACCAGTAATGTTGTCTCAAATCACGATACATCTTCGCTGTACCCGGATGGATAGAATATCTAGACTCATGAGCCTCAGAAAGTATCAACTGTATCAAATCTCCAACTCTCGGGACACAAATGCGACCGGCGAATCTCAACACTCCATCAGGATCTAAGGTAGCCTGATCACCATTACCCGCTAACACTCGGTCTCTAAGGGACCCCAGGGCCTTATCCTCAAACTGACAACCACGGATCCTATCATACAAAGAAGAGTGAAATCCCATATAAGCCAAAACGCGTCCAAAATCTGAGATATCTAATCGAACCATGCTATTGGCTAAAAATTGAATGTCCAAAGCCAAGGGTCTTTCACCTGCAGATAAGAAGGCTAGACTACCCGAACTCACCGCCTTTCGGCTCAAGGCGTCTGCTACCACGTTCGCCTTTCCCGGATGATAGAGAACGGAAAGATCATAATCCTTCAGGAGCTCAATCCAACGACGCTGCCTCGAATTAAAGTCCCTCTGGCTCATAATGTACTGAAGACTCTTGTGGTCAGTATAGATCTCACATCGAACTCCATACAAGTAGTGCCTCCAAATCTTAAGCGCAAAAACTACCGCTGCGAACTCCAAGTCATGGGTGGGGTAGTTGCACTCATGGACCTTAAGCTGCCTCGACGCATAAGAAATGACCCGGCCTTGTTGCATTAATACACCACCCACACCAACACCAGACGCATCACAATAAATTGTGAAACCCTCGCCCTCAATCGGAAGAGTCAATATAGGAGCGCTAGTAAGAAACTCCTTGAGCTTCAAAAATCTCATCTCACACTCCTCCGACCACACAAAGGGAATATCCTGGCGATTCAACCGAGTCAAAGGAGCTGCAATAGTAGAAAAGCCCTCAACAAAACTCTTGTAGTAACTCGCTAACCCGACAAAGCTGTGAACCTCAGTAATAGAAATGGGTCTGTCCCAATCACGAATAGCTTCAATCTTCGTCGGATCTAACCTAATACTCTTCTGGACACCACGTGCCCCAAGAATGCTACAGATGCAAGCCAAAACTCGCACTTTGAGAACTTGTCATAAAGTTGTTGATCTCTCAAAGTCTGGATTACTATCCTCAAATGTTGCTCATGCTCACTCCGGCTCCGCGAGTTTACCAATATGTCATCAATGAAGATAATAACAAATGAATCAAGGTATGGCCTGAACACACGTGTCATCAAGTCCATAAAGGCAGCTGGGGAATTAGTCAACCCAAAAGACATCACAAGGAACTCATAATTGCCGTAACGAGTCCTAAATGCAGCCTTAGGGATGCCTGTTGCTCTAATCCTCAGCTGATGGTACCCAGACCTCAAATCAATCTTAGAAAATACGGCGGCACCCTGAAGTTGATCAAAACAAATCATCTATACGAGGCATAGAGTAACAGTTCTTCACCGTCACCTTGTTCAGCTGCCTGTAGTCAATGCACATCCTCAAAGTCCCATCCTTCTTTTTCACAAACAGAACAGGAGCACCCCAAGGCGACGCACTCGGACGAATGAACCCCTTTTCTAAGAGGTCCTTTAACTGAACACTGAGCTCTCTAGCTCTGCAGGAGCCATCCGATAAGACGAAATAGAAATAGGACGGGTGCCAGGCTCCAAATCTATAGCAAAATCAATGTCACGCTCTGGGGGTAGGCCAGGTAGATCTGTAGGGAACACATCTGCATACTCTCTAACCACAGGAACTGAGTCAACTGAAGGGCCCTCCCTACTCACATCTCTGATGTGGGCCAAATACGCTAAACACCCAGAAGCAACCAACCGCCTAGCTCGAATAAAAGAGATTATCCCCGTCGGTGTGTGACTATAAGCAGCCTGCCACAATACCAGGGGAACACCAGGCATGGATAAGGTAACAGTCTTGGCATAGCAATCCAAGACCACATAATATGGGGATAACCAGTCCATGCCCAAAATCACATCAAAATTAATCATATCTAGCATAATAAGATCAGCTCTAGTATCATAACCCTGGATAGTCACTAAGCAAGATCGCAATACTTGATCTACTACTAACAACTCACCTACCGGGGTTGAAACATGAACCGTCTCTGCCAAAGACTCGGACCTCATACCCAATCGGGGAGAAAAATAAATAGATACATACGAGAATGTGGACCCTGGATCAAATAATATTGTAGCAGGCTGATGGCATAAGAAGAGCGTACCTGAGATGACATCGTTAGATGCCTCAGCCGCCGCCCTTGTCGGGGCTGCGTAAAAATGTCCCTGAGCACCTCTACCTGGTGCACCCAGTCTACCACCTGACCTGCCTCCCTGAGCTCCACCCCTGGTACCCTGTCGACTCTCTCGACGGTCCTAAATCTGACCACCTCCTCTAGCCGAAGAAGACACGGCTGAAACTGGTTTAGAAGTAGGTGGAGCTGGTACAATCGCCCCATGACCTCGTCGGGGGCATTCTCTAGACCAATGCTCAAGAGCACCACAATCATAACATCCCGAAGTTGAACGCCCTGTAGTAACCCGACCGCGGCATGAAGGAAAGGAATCTGATCCCCTCGAATTCTGGCCTGTACTATGACCACTCTGCTGATATTGTCCTCTCTCAAAAACAGGTAATGTCGCCTGAACAGGCCGACTGGTCTGACCCTGCTAGAACTCTGACGTTGCCTATCATATGAGTCCCTCTGCGACTCGCTATAGCTGCCCTGGTAGTGTGACCTCTTATCGCTGCCCCCTTGGGCCTCACGATGAATATGCTCCATGGATCGGGCATGATCGACCACATCAAGAAAACAACGGCCAGCTGAAACCATATGCTCGGTGTCAAACCTCAAATGGTATCGCAACCCACGTACAAAACAATGAACTCTCTCTCCCTCTGTGGGCAGGATCATAGTAGCATGGCGAGACAACTCATGGAACCTCGACTCATACTCTGAAACGGTCATAGATCCCTGCTTCAATCTAGAGAACTGATCACGAAGCCTATCTCTGACGCTCCGTGGCATGAACCGGGCCAAGAAAGCCTCTGAGAACTCACTCCAAGATATAGGAGGAGATCCAACTGGCCTAGACTCTCGATACGTGCGCCACCACTGCCTGGCTGGCCCACGGAACTGATGAGCGGTAAAGTCAGCTCCTCTCGACTCTAAAAGGCCTAATGATTGTAACTGCTCCTGGCAAGTGAGATGGAACTCGTGAGCGTCCTCTCCAATCGCCCCTGAGAATATAGGCGGTGCCAACCTCTGAAATACCCCAAGCATCTTCTGATCCCGCAGTGGCATCTCTCTAACCTCTAAGTCTAGTGGGGCGGCCACATGAACTGGTGGCGACTGATCTTGCAGCGCTGGTGCTGGTACTGCTGGTGCTGGTGCCTGTCGCATATCCCCAATAGCTGCTAATATCTGAGTCAAGAGGGAATGAAGATGAGGTGCTGCAACTGGTGCGGGTGGTGGCTGGGCTAGCCCCAGCCCCACTGGCTGTGGCGGTACATGCGCTACATGAGGCTCCTCCTCCCTATCCTAGGCCGGTGTTGCGGCCCTACCTCGACCTCGGGGTCGACGTCTACCCCAAGCTGAGGCTCCGGGTGCATCTCCCCCGGACGCACCGCCTCGCGTGCGAGCGATCCTGTAATAGAGTAAAACAATTAAGATTTTAAGAAACAAACAAGACACGCGCCACGAATTTAAAACAAAATGGATATTTTCCTAAATACATCCTGTATCCTCCTGAAGATAAGTTACGGATGTCTCTGCACCGGTCCGCAGGACCCTACTAGACGTCAGCTCTGTAAAAAAGTGAGACTGTTGAACCTAGGGCTCTGATACCAACTTGTCACGACCCAATTTCTCGAGCCATGAAGGCACTTACTATAACCCACCAATAGGTAAGTCAAACCACAACCCAAAACAACACGTAATAGGTGTGAGGGTAGAAACTAAACAAGACTAAGCACAATTACTATAACAACATAAGAAAACCAAAACATAAATACAATAAAGGATCCCTCCCAGAGCCTGGAAGTCACTAATACAGAGCTACCAACAATACGAGTACAAGTCCCAACAGTGGACCACCGAAACTATATTGTCTCAAAAAGTAAAAGACAAGTCTTTATATAAACAGATGGAGACTGAAATAGTACAAAACGCTGTGTGCTCACCCCTGTCTCCAGACCAGCAATGCTCCAAACTCGATCAACGCTGACTACTGGTGCTCGGACCTGCATCACGAAAATAGATGCAGAGCTTAGCATGAGTACCAAAGAACAAGTACCCAATAGGAATCATAGGCCGGCTGAACTAGAAAAGTAAAGCACTACGAAAAGACAGAATCACAAAACTAGAGGTCAAGAACGGAAGGCTAAGTAACACAATAATGCACACGAGTGTATAAAGATCTAACTAAATTAATATAAATAAGCTAACTGCACCTAACTTGACCCACCATAAGCCCAGAAGGTAAACTCGTGCGCAAGTTTAAATAAAAACCCGAACGGACCCCCATAAGCCCGACGAGTACACAAAATAACTAAAACTTAGGGAGAATAGAACTCGAGGCCAAAGAACACCTAACCAAAAAGTAGAATCTGACGGTACGGAGGTCGGGCCTTGAACCAGACGCTCACCATAATTACACAAGTAGCCAATTGAAAAATATAAGTAACTGAGGCCGGACCTCTAACCGGATGCTCTACATACTTGAGACCGGACCTCTTATCGGATGCTCTACATAAGTATGTGGATGGTCGAGGCCGGACCTTAAATCCGGATACCCGACAAAGATGTTGATATAGCTGCTGAAAGAGTCTTTATCTACCCATAATCATATATACCCGTGGAACACCATCCAGACATAGCTAATCAATGTAAGTTCTTAAAGCCAAATCGAAACTCAACTTTGAATCACGGAGCGGAATTTATTGTCACTGATGTAACTCGAGAAGCCGTAACATCGAAGAAATAAGAGTAACTATCGCTGGAGCGAGCTCATCGTCTAGCTAAATACTAAACTATCAGACTCAAGTTTGCTACATCAGTCTACAAGGATTTAAGTCGGCCGAGCAACGTCGGGGCTAAACTAAGTCCTACCGACGTTGAATCATGCATTTCTAGGAAAACGCTAGTCAAACCTAAACTAAGGCCCAACATACTTCTGATAACCAGTATTCAAACATACAAGTAATCCATATAGCAAAGAAGGTCAATTAATAACAACAAACATGCTCACAATTACCCGATAATTCTCAGAAAAAGGCCGAAAATATGATTTTTTAACACCTATGCATGATCCAATAACTACCCAACCCAAATCTAAACTAATCAACATACGTTCACATGTTCGAGTTCAATCTAACAAGAGAAACCGTAGCCTACCTGAACGCATATCACGCGCGCTCCAAAATTCACTTTCCCAGATATTTTACTTTCTAGAAGGCCTCAAAACGTTGATACACTATCAGAAATAGAGTCACGACGTAATTACGGTCATTTAAACACTAAAATCGCAAGAAACGGAGATGGGTCAATTTCGCGGTCAAAATGGAAAAAGTGGGATTCGCGTTGAGAAATCCAGAATTAACCCCAAATAAAAGTCCTAAATAACTCTCGGAACTTGTATACCATAATGGAACACAATTCAGGACTCAAGACAGTCCCAACATGAACATGCAACAAAAAAACCCAAAATCTAAGCTAACAATCAGCAACAATGGCAGCAGCTACTTACAAGATTTTACCAAAACAATGAAGGTCCAACAGCCAATACCAATCACACCACGACGATACTCACGAAAAACTCCACAATATAGGCTCTTGAATCACTAGATTCGGACCTAAAATGGCCAGGAAATCACCTTCTAAAATTTCCCAAAAGTTGAGCTCGAAAATGAGCTATGGCAGCAGTTAAAACACAAAATTTACCTCAAATAGGGTCCCCAAATCATATTCCAAGCTCACCAATGCGTTTCCCTCGAAAAATCTCACAACTTAGCCTTTTGAATCGCCCAATTTGGAGTTGTATAGCTCAAAATATCAAAATTTCAAAGTAAGACACAAAGGCTGAAAATTGGGTTTTTTATAAGGACGAAGTTGGTCGCTAATAAACCCAAAAATCTGGTCGTTAAAACCCCAATTTCTAGTCGTTAAAGGGCTGCACCAGATTTCAGCTTTGCCTACTTTCTTTAAAGTCTCCGATGGGTGCTCGGAATCCGTTCGGAACCTGATAAAAATAAAACAGATATGCTACACTACTAAAGTCGACATTCCGGACTCAAAGGCGTAGTCAAAATTTTCATCAAAGGTCATCTCGATAAAATGTGGGTCCCACTTCCATTGGCCATTTTAAGTCAAAAACCACAAAAGGGCTCAGAAAAATATAAAAAAAACCTCAAAACCCGAAAGAAGGGTCAAACTAGACCAAACTCGACATTCCGGAGCTAACCGTGCTGACGGAATTCTCATCCGAGCGTGTTTACTCAGAATATTGACTAAAGTCAAACTTAGCCTTTAAACTTAAAGTTAAAACGCCTAATCACACCAACTCACACTGAAAACTTTGGGAGTCATGTCGACAATGCTAGAAATGACCCTTCTGGAACTGATGGAATCGTCAGAATTGGATTCTGATGTAATCTACTTGAACTTTTGATCAAAAATGATCGTTCAAGGTTCATAAGCTCCAAAAATACTAAATCTCACACAATAACCAAACGAATGACCAGGTGACCGATCTGACAATCCCAGCAAGTCATAAATGACTTGGAATCGCTATAGAAATGTTCTAAACAATGCACAGAAGATAAAACACTCAAAATGACAAGAAGGGTCATTACATAATCTCTATTTTCAAGAAATTTACAATCAATAAACGTAAATTGCTAATATCTCACGAATTATCCATTCAAATCAATCTATTTTGAGCATCAAATGAAGATCGAAAGTGGAAATTAAGTTTAAAACCTTAATTCATAAATCAAGCCCATTCTAACTAACCCAAATTAATGAATGAACAACAACAAAATAGAGCACAACACACTATCAACTACATTAAATCAACACCCAACTCCATAATTGCACCCTTAGATTTTGGATTTCAGTCACCCATCACAAAAAAAAAAAGTAAAGACATTATACCTTTCATGAAAGCAACCATGATAACATACAATTAAGCAATTATAAGAAAAATCACTTTTTATTCAACTTCAATTTGTGAAATTCAAAAGAAAAGTTAAGAAATAACTCATAAATAGGAAAGTGTAGTTCAGAATGTCAAATTCAAAAGAAAAGTTATAAAATAATTCATAAAAGTAGAAAGTGTAGTTTAGAAAGTAAAGGGTTTCTCTCTCACTAAAAACTTCTCAAAAACTCTCACTCTCATAACTAAAAGTTTGATCTCTATATTTCTCTATCTTTTGGGTTATTTACAGTTCCCCAAAATTTGGCAAAAAACTCAACACGCTATCCTTTGGGCGACGTTATTCGGGCTTGCCGAGTTCATTCGGTGAATCACTGGTCATGCTTTATCTTGCCTTCTTGCTCTAGACTTCATGTATTTTAAACTTAGTGAGCAAGCTCATTTGTGTCTGTCTTTCATGTTCGGTGTATCACTGATTATCACCTTAGTTTGCATTCGAGCTTTTAATTTTTCTTCTTGCACTATCGCTTTTGGAGATGGTCAACAAGGTCGGCTTTCACATTTGGTGAATCACTCTGTCTTTTGGAGTTGACTGACCTATCTTGATAAGCACATGTATTGTGCACTATCACTTTGGGTAAGGTCATGCTTATTAGGCGATCCTCCTTTCTTTTTTGGCAATCATCAATGTAAATTTTGCACATCTTTTCACATGTTTGGTCGTTCTCTCAAACATCAATCCTTGTCTTGTCCATTAACCTTCAAAGCAGCAAATCGTCAAAACATTATTATAACATGACAAAATTAGGCATTGAGGACACTATTTATTGAGCTAAATAGGACTCAAATGAGTACAAGTTTACCAGTCATTACTTCAATATCCAAAAAAATGTCATGACCCAGTAACACTCTTTCAATAGGATATCTAGAAGCAATGTAATGTGCTTGCGCAACAATATCATTATTGAAATGGCCAACAAATCATCATAAATTACACACAACTTTATTTCCCTATTTCCATCAAAAACCTCAACCTTTTCATGATCATGGTTAACTTCCTAGTAGCTACATCTATATCAAAGTGCAACCTAAAGCCAAGAAAGGACTTGTTAAAGTGAATGGGGCTACGGAATCTGGCTAAAAAATTACGATGACAAAATCCATAGGGTAAATTAATAACCTTACTTGAACTAACACATATTTTATAATGACCTCTAGACTAGCCACAAAAAATAAAATTGATTGTTATTTTATAAGAAAAAATTGCTTTAAGAAATCATCACTACAAACTAGATTCTAACCCAAGAGACCCCAGTAGAATGTTAACTAAGGGGCTTACCAGAGTTTAATATAGATATCTTAGTTGCAGGCTAGGTGTCTGGGGCATCTTTTCCCCTTCCTATCTTAGGGGAAGTGTTGAGAGTACAACAATAAAGTAGCCTAAAGGGCATTTTTCCTAAAGGGCATATTTGTCCGTTCTCCTAGTAGAGTTAGTTACAACTAATTGTATGAATAGTAAGTTATTCGCTATTAAAAAATGTAGGACTTAGATGCAATTGAAAGTAGAGTCAATTCCCTAAATGGCACCCAAGTTAACAGAATTGTCTTGAAATATCATTTATATTTCATTTAGGACAAAAATATCACCCAACTATCACTATTTTCCTCCAAATATACTTGACACTTCAAAATCATCACTCCTCCTAGTTGACATGACATGTCATTAAAGTCTTTTTTTAATAATAGAATAATTTAATTCATTAGACCCATTTAACTAAAATAATGATCATATTAATATTTTGAAATTTTTATTAGTTTATTAAAAATAATTTTTTTTACTCAAAATCTTTTATCATAATTAAACTTTTTAATTTTTTTATGTTATGAAGAATATATTTTGGAAATGTTATATAGTGTTATAAAATTTTAATACTTATAAACACATACATTCAAAAAAATATTGATATACAAATCACTCATTAACGCTAATTTACATCAATTAATCATAAGCTATATAATAATCAATAATATTAAATGTCAATTAACTATTACAATAATATTAATTGTGTATTTTGAAATTCATGCTTCTGATATTTATTCTTTTGGAAAAAAAAGTGAATAATATCATACTTTTATCCATTAGAAATGCTAAATACCTCAAAAGTCTCCTTCTATTCTAGTTGATATGCCCTGTCATTGAATCACATTTTAAAAAATAACAAACATATTTAATTCATCAAACTTTTGTCTCTACAAAACAAATATATAAATTACATGAGAATTTATGAAGATTATATGAAAAAAATTTAAAAAGTCTAATAACTTTATATATTTTCAACAAACAAAATTCAATGAAAAAAAATTGTGTGCACTTATTACCTGATAATATTTTTTAAAAATATATGTGTTTTCAAGTATTCAAAATTGATGAGATTATAAAACATTTTAAACGTATTCTTCATAACATAAAAAAATTAAAAAGTTTAATTATGATAAATGATATGAAGTATAAAAAAAAATTCATGAGAATATATTCCTAATAAATTAATTCAAAAATTAAAAATAATATGATGATTATTTTAGTCAAATGGGTTTAATGAATTAAAGTAGTCTACTATTAAAAAAAGGTTGTAATGACATGTCTTGTCAATTAGGAGAGAGTGATTTTTTTGAAATGTCAAGTATATTTGGAGAAAAATAGTAATAATTTAGTGATATTTTGGTCCTAAATAAAACATAAATGATATTTCAAGACAATTCGCTTAAATTTGATGATATTATTTAGGGAATTGACTCCCGAAAATATCTCTATAAGAGAGACTTATTGTGTAATGAACTATAATTCGTTCTAGTAAAATACACAAGATTACTCTCTCTCTCTCTCTCTCTCTCTCTCTCTCTCTCTCTCTCTCTCTCTCTCTCTCTCTCTCTCTCTCTCTCTCTCTCTCTCTCTCTCTCTCTCTCTCTCTCTCTCTCTCTCTCTCTCTCTCTCTCTCTCTCTCTCTCTCTCTCTCTCTCTCTCTCTCACACACACACACACACACACAATCTAATTCTAGAATTCATCTATGCCTAGAATAATTACATAATCAAAATAGGTTTTGCCCTGATTTTCTTACCTTATTTGAAATTTATTTTTCTTTTGAAGGAAAACTAAAGTATTATCATAAATACTTTAACTTTTCCAAAAGGAAAATATAAATTTCTTTCATATTTGATTTATTCTTTTCGTAGAGGAAAAGTTTGGAGATCTATAAATTGAAGATTTTAATTTACATAACAAAATTCAATATAATTCACAATGTAGTCATTTAGAAAGTCTTATTTATGGAGATATTTTTGTCTCAACAATTTTAATGTCTTCTATTTGTTTTTAAATGTATAGGTCAATTGGCCAAATTATATAATAACATTTTGATTTTTAGTATAAGTTTTTTGTCAACCATATATATGCAATTTTAAGTTTGGGCATAACGTCTTCCAATCGACCGAATCCCATAGAATAATATTTTAATTTTTAGTATAAGTTTTTATCATATGATTTATCGATGTAATGATTTGCAGTTGTAAGTTTCTCCATGACGCCCTAATAACTTTCGAACACAACAATAAATTAGTGTCAAGAAAAGGAAAAATTAGAAAGTAGAGGGAAAAATATTCAATTAAATTCATCAATAATAATTCTTTGACTATCCTTTGACACATAAACTGATGTGAAGAAAAGAAAAAATTATAAAGTAGAGGTAAAAATATTCAACAAAAATCATCAATTATAATTCTTTGACTATCATTTGACACAAACTGGTGTGGAGAAAAGGAAAGTAAGAAAATAGAGTTAAAATATTCAATTAAAATCATCAATAATAATTGTTTGACTATCATTTGACAAAATATTCATGTATGAAGACAAAAAGAAGATAGTGAAAGAAGAATGGAAGAGGAAACTGAGAAAACCATAGCTAACCTAATTTTTTTTTAAAAAAGTACTTATCATCAGTCCTTTTAGTAATACTATTTCTTCAATTATATCTTTAAAAGCTTACATACCTGTCTCCCATATTAAGTACTGTTTCAAATTTCATACAAATAATTCTCCAAGGAAAATGACAAGAAGGTCTCCTCATTAAGAATAATTATATTCATATTTCACATACAATTAATTGACAAGTAAAGCTTGAAGTCTAATGTGAACAAAATAACCCTTAAATTCAATCTTAATCCTAGAAAGCATACATGTCGACGGAGTGGCGGTTGCCCTATTTGTGATTCTCTCTTACTCTCTTTTCAACAATACATGTCCACTATACTAAAAATGATGGTTGCCTTATTTGTAACTCTCTCTTTCTAGTACTTGGAAACTTGAATTTCTTGAGAAATATATTTGCCCAAGTTATGTAACCAAACACTACTGACCAAGTTTTTTCCAAGCTTTTTCTAAGTTTTCCCATGTTCTATTTCAGGCCAAACGGATCCTAGGCATTAAAAAGAAATTAGGCACATAGGACACGCAATGTCAACTAAAAAATTTAACAGTTGATTTGTGTAAGATTTATTAAGTGAGCCATGAGCATTAGATGTTGGGGGTGCATAGGTCGTAATTCTTATATAACTAAATCTCACACTCGAATCTCAAGACATTTTGCTAGAGCCCTACTCCAAGGTGAGGCTCGAGGCAAGTCTCAATAGAGTCATCATTTATATTTGATGTTTTTACAATATAAATACATATAAAAAAGTCAACTTAACATAAATTTTATGCTCATTAATGTGTGACTCGTACAAAGATAAATTATTGATCTATTATTTAATTTCTAATATATACTAGTTTTGTATTTTGTTCCAAATCATCTACCCTTACTATATCATAGTATGAAAGCAAGAACATAGAGCTTAAAAGGACATGGCACCGGCAGCCGACGGTTGACTAATATATATCCGTACAACTTTACATGATCAGCAAATCTCTCTGGATCTTTCAATAAGTGGCGTCTTTTTCTCTTTCTTTTCTACTTAGAAAGGTATGCCTGATACGAGTTTTTCCTTCCAAAATGTTTCTCTTTTGAAAAATACTATCGAAGGAAATAAATGAGTTTTTACAAAAAAAAAAACATTATATTAAACGTGTATTTAAAAGATATTATTGAAAATTATCTAAATCTAAATAAATGAGTTTAGCGCTAAAAAAAAGTAAATAAATTGTCAAAAATTAAAAATGACAATTTTTTTGAGATAAATGTCAATAACACGCTTAAGTTATCTCATTTTTTAGTTTCATACCTAACTTGTTGAGAATGTGAATTTCATACCTAAATTATCATTTTTTTCATTTGAGAAATATCACCTTAGTGGTGTGTGTAATGCACTCTCTCTTAACTATGACACATGACATTCCACAAGGATAGATAATTTTAATTTTTTAAGTATTTTTGCGGATAGTAATACTTAAGTCTTTAATTTTAATTAATATTAGTAGTTTATTATTTAAATATTTATTATTGTCCATGTTTAATGTTATGTGCCAAGGTTAAGAGAGACTGTATTACACGCACGATTGAGGTATGTTTCTTAGATGAATAAGTGATAATTTAGGTTTGAAACTTACGTTCTCAATAAGTTAGGTATGAAACTAAAAAAAGAGAATAATTTAGATGTATTTTTAACACTCCTCTCAATTTTTTTTAATAAAACCAAAGGGACAAAGGTGCAGCGGCCCTTTGGGATTCGTTATGATATGAAAAGTTATGTTGAGATTACTTTTTATTGGGTATTTGATTTTGTCACGATCCATACCGTTGTGATTGACATCCATACTAACTCTCCGGTGGAAGACCACTACTACGACCAAAACGAAACTAAACAAAAAACTAAGGCATCTAAATTCTAAGGAAAGAAATAGAGTTTTCATAAACTCCAACAAAAGTTTGACAATAAAACTAATATTGCGAAAGTAATGCCTAGAACTTGAAAATCAATCCACCAACTATCAAAACATCTAAACAAGAAGGGATGCAACCCAAACTAATGAACTATTAACTAATTAGAAAAATTCTAAGTTTGAAATTTGGACATTGATGAAAGAAGGACTCATGGCAGCTCGAAAGAATTGTCTCACCCTTGAAGTCGAATGAGAAAACTGATATTCTAGACGAGGTCTGTCAATAGACGCCTGAAGATATCATATACTAAACAAAAATAAGAGCAAGTGCAGTATCAGTACACAACCACAGTGTACTGGTAGAATCACACGACTATCCCACCAAGTCCAACATATATAAGTCATTACAACAATATAATCATATGTATATGCCAAACATATACAATATTATCAACCTTTATGAACAACGTAAAATTTCACAATTCTCAAGATACAAAATTATGTCAAGTAGTTGGTCCTCTCATGGAGCCCAAACCCAAACTCTTAGCATACTGGTACGTGGTATTCGATTCAATAGTTATGCCAGAACGTGGCAACTGATCCCATTTTATGTCAAAACATGGAACCAATCTCATTTTATGTTGGAACGTGGCAACCGATCAAATTAGTTATGCAAAAATTTGACAACCTATCCTGTTAGTTATGCTGGAACGTGGCAACCGATCCCCTTCAACACACCACAATCACAATCAAAAGTATATCTCAAAATCATTAATAAAGAGTGATTCATGGCATATAGTCATTCGTCTATATCATTTTACAATAAGTATAATCAATAATGCAACATTCACATACATACATGTATCATAATGAATCAAAAACAAACATACATCATACAATCATAGAATCACAAGCATCACCTACCTCGAAACAAGTTTGATTTGCGTATATATATATATGATTTGGATTGGTTTGCTTACAATGAATACTCTCCAATTATGCACTTTCACATTTATTTCACTTACTTATAAATTTATTTTCAATGTGCAGGAAAATGACGGTAATTGAATTTGAATTGTGGCAGAAGTAAACTCGATCTATTTTTATAGTGAATGATGAAGAGTTTTTGTACTATTGTCATATACGTTAGTATGCATTTGGTATTTTGGAATTTATTGATATTAGAGATATTTAACAATTACTTTCTAAGTTTTGGAGTTTTTGAACATGTTTCTTGAAGTTTATTTGAAATATCTAGTTTCGATTTAATTTTGTGATCATATATTGAATATATTCAATTCAATAGTGTTTCTCTAGATGAGATATAAAGTTACACTTTGTAAGTGTTGCTCTATATGAGATATAAAATTACACTTTATAAGTGTTGCTATATATGAGATATAAAAGGCAACACTTTTGAAGTGTTGCGCTAGATGACCTATAAAAGGCAACACTTTTAAAGTGTGACCAATAAAACCGCAAAGGCAACACTTTTAAGTGTAGTATAATAAAATATAGGTGTTGCTAAAGCATCACAACAAAACGTGGCCTTACACTTCTTTGGCTACGCTTTATAAGTGTAGCCAAAAGTGGTGACATTTAATAAGTGTTGCCTAATGTCAAAGGTTACGCTTCTTTTGGCCACCCCCTAAAAAGTGTTGCCTAAAGTCCAAAAGTGTGGCCTTTTATCAAAGGCCGCACTTTTTGCCAGTTTAGGCTACATTTTAGTGGAGTGGGCGTAGGCCTAAAATGGTGTAGTGGAATCTTGATTCTTCTCTTTTCGAATTCGTTCCTATTGTTCTTGACCTACAAACAATCAATATAATACGAGAATCAATAAACAATCGCTAATTACCCGAATTACCAATAATTTTAACAACCCTAGATCATACCCATGATCACAAGTATCCAAATCAGAGTTTTTTCACCATAATTCTTGAGTCAAATCTCTTTCCCATTGATAATAACCCAAGAAAATAAGTTATACGAATCAAAAAAATGGATTCAGAGAGTAAAAACTTTACCTTTAGCCTCAAGAATGTTGAAAAGTTGTCAAGAGTCGCCTAGGGTTCATTTCTTAGCTCCAAAAATTGAAAAGTGAAGAATAAAGTCGTTTAGGGGTTTATAAGAATAAAGTCATTTTTTACCCGCCACAACGGCCCTCACCCCGCTACGTCGCCCCACAAGAGTGACAAAAACCCAGTGCCAAAACGGTTTGCACAAAATAATGAGCAATTTTAATAATTCAAAGACTCCCATTTCACAACAAACCTCTTAGCAATGGCACTCATAAAATTTCTTCACGCTAAGATCGATTCCGAGAATTCTACTTGCCGAATCCAATTTCGTATTGTCGTACGAATTTCTTAATGATATATCTATGTCTCATGTAATCAAACCTACAAATAAAGCACCCGATTAATACCAAATCTTCCTACACCTTAACGACCCTACACCTTAATGACTTTGATGTGTTCAAATCTGGATTACGTTGGAAAAATTTAAAATACAACGAAAAATTTTTCGACCCAAATTTTTTTCATGTTGGCTTTTCTATAACGATGAAACCCGATTGTTATAGGTTTGTTGTATTCAAAATAATATGCATTATATAAAATTTAATAACAAGTTGTTTGTTTACAAAATTACTCTTGATCACTTTATTCCATTTTTTTATAGTTTCTTTAATTTGTAAACTTTAATTTTTCATTTTTAAAAAAATAAAATTTTCATCTTATTTATCTAATATTTTTGAGTGTGCATTTCCACTATTATTCCATTTGTATTTAAAAATATATATATATTTTCTTATATAACTTAAAAATAGAATTTTCATCTGAAGTTTGTCAAAGTAGAAGAGAATTTGTAAGAGATCGAAATATAAGTAAACATAAAAAATATTCAAATAAATTTATAATTAAAAATTAAATATATATAGTATAATTTTTTAGTAGAAAAATATGAAAAGTTCTCATAAAAATAGGAGTACGTAAATATTATTAGACCTGATATTGGTCTGGAAAGGGGGAGGGAAGAGGGAGGATTAAATTATTCAAAACTTTGCAACCAAACAAAAGGATTAAAAACTACTTAAAATTTATCCCAAAATTACCTCTCCTTATACATCACAAAAAAAAAACCTAACGAATTACAAAAAATATTAAAGACAAATCACACTGCCACGCGTGCCTTGTAATAAGACACAAGGTAGGGCTCATTTGTCGTACAAGACACCAGAGCCCATGCGCCTTACTTCATTTTGTGCCCCCTCTTCTTTTCTCCATTTTCCCACTCCTGGCCGTCCCCCTCCCCCGAACCACCCACGTGGCATATCCATAGCTATGTCAGAGTAAAATTATATTATATATATATATATATATCAAATTATATATTTAAACGATATATGTTTAAAAAATAAATATTCTTAATAAAAGTTGTATTTTTTTTACAATGAAAAATAGGTGTCTATTTAAATGAAGGACTCCTAGATTTAAACTCCAACTATCATAATATCTTTTTTAAAATTTATTTTGATGGCGATACATCATTATTTCTGAATATTCTTAATAAAATTTCTGACTCTGTTATTATATTCACTTCGAAAAGAAAAACCTCAGCCCATTATCTTTTACTTAAAAAAACTCAAAATTTCTTTATATATTGTTTTACACCTAAACTTTAGCTAGAAACAATTAACCTCCATTTTATTTCATGTGATATTATATTTTAATTTTGTTGACTATTGTAATTCGTAGTAATTTTATAAAAAATTATAAAGTTTCAAAAATATAGATAAGTTTATTATTGAATTATTTTTATGTTAGCCGATAATTGATCTCAATATTGAATAAAATTTACTGAAACATAAGTGCGAAAAAGAATAATCAATATTGTTATACATCACATCAGTCATCAAATACTTTTAATATATAAGTATTCTAGTTAGAAGTTATTTTAAAATAAAATTTATATATATGGGGGTTTAGTTTTCCCATTTGAAAATAATTTTGACAACCTGTATAATAATTTAAGTGAATAAAGTTTGTTATTTTGATATTTCGAATTTATTTTTGTTTATCAAATTAGACTGATATCCCTCGAGTAAAAAAATGTATATAGATTTATCCTCTATTTTCAATTATGACAATAGTGCTATATTTTTGCTTTCAAAAACATAAAAAATAAATATAAGTGAACAAAAGAAAAAAAGATATTACTTCACCATTAATGTCATTTTATTATTATTTATAATTTATTCATTTTCAACATTAAATTTATCCATATCTTTTTAAATGTTTTGTAATTTTAAAGTAAGAAAATTACTAATAATTAACTATTTAAAATTTAATATCACATCAAATAAAATGAAGAAAGACAATTTTTCTTACCTAAACTGCAGGCGTAAAACATGAATAACGTAGTGTTGATTTTTTTTAACAAATGTATATATAGAATAATAGATATACGTGTGAAAAATAAATTATGTCGATCTGAGATGGGATAACGAAAAGGGGAGAAACCCACAAATGGAGTAAGATGCATGGCCCCTGTGCCTTAAAAGACACGTGGGGCTGTGTCCCTTGTGTTTAACTTTTTCTTTGGGATAAAGGGAAAGACACACAAGGGCGATGCGCCTTTGCCTCTTAGGTTTCATCCCAAAATTTATTTATTGATTTGAAATTTTGCCAACAATATTTTGTTCTTTTAATTTCGAATTCTTAAATAACTATTATAAGAGATTAGATTTGGATGGTAGGGGTGGAATGAGACTACAAGTAATTAATATGAAATGACGTTTATAAATCTTGTTTATCTCATATATATATATATTTCATTTTTTAAATAAATTTTTTAAGGAAAAATTATTTTTAATCAAATAAATGATCTAAATACATGGGAATGAAACTTGAGAGTGATGTCACAGTTGCTAAAACAAAGGAAATGTTAAATTATTCTCTTAATCGTTTCTCTTCTTTATCATGATCAAATTACCACAAGAAATAATTAAAAAGCAGCTGAATCATAATTTAATCACAATTCTTTTTAATTTTAATTGTTTACATTTATTGTTCATAAATTTTTAAATAATTTTAATTTAACAAATTAGAAATATATTAATTCAAATAAATATTATAAATTAATATAATTGAGTTTATTATATAAGTCAATTAGATGTTAATTTAATTGAAGTCCTATTCATTGGGCTGGTTCGTCAAACTGGTATACAAATAATGAATCCACATTGATAAAGCATAGTCTACTATCTCATTCAAGAGGTCCAAATTGGTGTTATACGTCAAAAAACATGAAAAATTGGTTCGACAACAGTTGTGTGATTTCCATTGATTAATTGAAATTTTTGGATAGTGTGTCTACTTCTTTACTTTTTCATCATTTCTCTCCTATTCACTCTTTTTTATTTATTTTCTTATTTTCTTACTCTTAATAAATATTTTTTACTTCATTTTATTAAAATATTGATATATTAAATAAAAAATTAATAAATATTTTTTATCACAATAGCTTAAACGTTTTTAGGACTAAGTATTAAAATCCTCACATCATTTAACATTTTTGGTAATACCAAATTAACTAAAAAATATTTAGTGTTTTCTCATTTACTAGCACCTAAAAAAACAACTTAATTCAAATTTAGTTTTTCCATTTTTTTAAAATTCTGTTTTAATTTATATATTCATTGTCATTGTTATTTTAATTATGTTTTAGTTCATATATTAACAGGCATTCTCTTAACAGAGAGTATCAGTTATTTTTCTTAATTTAAGTTATAATTTTTTGAAATATTTAACAAAAAAATGTTGGAAAATATATATTATAAGTGAATGTATGTAAAGACACGAAACAATGAATTCTAATAATATTAAGGCTTAATGATATTATTATTATTATTAATAATAATAATAATATTAACAATAATAATAATAATAACAACAACAACAACAACAACAACAACAACAACAACAACAATAATAATAATAATAATAATGAGTGGTTAATTTTAAATTTTATAGAATCGATTGATTCTTGAAAATAAATTACGTATTGTGTCAAATTTTGTAAGCATTGGTGGTTTTTCAATTTATTTTTACTTTAAAACCAAAATTGATTATGATAAATTTTTTAAAAATAAATTAAAGTAAAAGAAATATTCAATTTACTAGGTTTTTATTTACTATGATTTTTGATATTCAGTGAATACTTCTTAATATAAATATAAAGTGTGTTTTTATTCAAAATCTATCTTTTAAAGGTATCCTAGGTATTTGATTAAATTTTTGAGATGCAAAATGGAATTTTCAAAGATTTTTTTTCTAAGGGTAGGAGGAATAATTATGGTTTAGTTGAATTGATTGAGAGGTGTAATTTTTAAATTGATTAAGTTGAGGGAGATAAATGATTAATGGGAAAGAATGAGCTAATCAACCTACTAACTAATAAAAAGCATAAAGAATTAAAATGAGCCCTCAAATCCAAGTGTTTATTAATTAATGGAAATATTAGCAAATTAGTAAAAAAAATTAACTTAATTAGCAAAAATCTCACTACTTTATAAATATTAGTAAATTGTCAAAAATGTCATTGTTTTGAAAAATATTATGTATCCTTATTCAACTCCAATTTGATCTCCTACTACTTACACGTTTTTCAACTAATTTTATATTATATAAAAATGAAATTGCTTTCTTTAAGTTCCATTGATTCACGTTTTTGCCGTTTATCCCCCTTTCATACACGTTATCCAATTTGGCTCATATGTTAAAAAAATCTCTCTTTCATATTTACCTTTTCAGATTCTCATCCAACTTTTCAAATTCCTCATATCTCTCTATCATAATTTTTGGTGTTCCTATTTTTTTCGAAATTGAATTTACAAAAATTTCATTAATTAAGGTATTCTTCTTTATCCTTTTATTAGATTTATTCTGATTTTATTTTTGTTTAAATCATTCAGAATTGTTGTTTGTAGAGTAAATCTCTATTAGGCCTCTAAAACACTTTCCAATGGATGAATCTGACTTACTAGAGGTATCCAACTTAATCATCAAATTTCTAGTGATTTTTCATCCTTTAATCTATTTATTACTCAAGAAATAGTGGATAATGTAGGATCCACTGCTAAAATGAGGGAAGAGAGACGATCAAAACATTTACATGACCCAATTGGTGTGCCTTCCTCAAAATCATATCGGAAATGTAGAATTTTCGTCTACTCGTGGGGTACTTGAAAAGGACGGAGAAGATCAAATAATTGATGAAGAGGTATTTAATTATTTTTGCGTGTTTATATTTTACATGTTGAGTTGAAGTTGTTAAAAAACAATTTTTTTAAACAGTGTAGTTTAATTTTATTTTTTTGTGTATCCAAAATCAATGCAGTATGTGTATACAATATATTAACAAATGTCTATGCACACTGTGCAATTTTGTTAGTATGCATTTTATATTTCTAATTTTATTTAATTTTTGTATTTGAGAAAAATTATTGTTAGTTTTGATAATGTAACAAATTTTTGAACTATTCCTTTCTAGCTTTTTTACGTTAGTAGGTATTCAATAATTCAAGGATACATTTTACATGAAGATGATAGTTCAAATTTTATTAATGACTTCTTGTTGGATGATTTTTTATTCATTTTGGTATATTTATTGTAATTTTGTTGTATGTTAGTGTAATTTTCATGTATTCATTATGATATGTATATCATTTTCTAATTTATGTACAATGTAAGCGTGTTGTTTATATCCAATCAAGTAAAGATACATGTTTACTTTATACAGTTGTATTCCTTTTAATTAATTAGTGATACTACTTTAGATTGTATTCACTATTTTATTTGTTTTTGCTGTATTGTGTGCTTTACAAGTTGCTTTTTGACATGTGTTTTTATTCTTTATACTTTGTGTATCATTTTGTAGTTATATACATTGCAAGAGTCTAGAAAAGTAAATATACATATAAATTTTATACATTTTTTAAACAAATAGTAATGCTATTTGAATGTACTCAAAGTTAATTTAAATATACATATTAAATGTATTCATCGTATTCATTCACTTTTATTTTATTGTTTTGTATTCATTGTGTCATATTTGGTGTATTTAATGATTTAATATTGTATTCATTCTGATTGTTGTATTTTTAGGTAGCATGACCAAAATCGATACAATAAGAATAAGGAACTACGACCAACAGAAGAATGATGTTGGAGCCATTAGTGATAGTGAGACACCCCCAAGGCATAACATGCCTCAAATACTTCAGGATGATAGTGAAACAATTGAAATACATTACTTGTGTATTTTTAGTTTAGTTAATCTTGCTTTATTATGAACTATTTTGTTTATTCTTTAATATGAACTATTTTGCCTACTATATTACGCAAAGTCCTCATTTTGATCTTATGAATTGTTGATTTATGATTAAATATTTTTGAGACATATTACTGTATTTCATTGATTGAATATGTTGTGTCCCTCAATATGGTATTTAAATACAAATGGTTATGCTTTCAATTGTATGAGAATCTTGAAAATAAAAATTTGAGAGAATTTATCAGCTATGTGATTGCCGATTAGTTTTTTGATTCTTGAATTTTTGTAACAGATAAGAGTTTTAAGGATTTGTTAATTTTTAATATTTTTCTCTCCCCTTAATCTCTCCATTGAGTTCTTTAACAATTGTATTCTTTCAATCAAAATAAACAATTAAAAATTAAATAAGATACATAATAAACTAAAATTTTGACATTTTTACTAAATATTAAAAGTATTAACAATGGGTCCTATTAAATGTCCATTCGTGCAGTTCATGAGGCTTCCCAATTAATTCTGAGATTCTTTGTAGATTCTGACTAAAAATAAAATTTGGGTATAGATCCACATTTTGTCAAGACGACCTTGGTCGAAAGTTTTGGTTGGTTTGTTGAGTTAGAAATGTCGAATCTGATTGGATTGCATATATCCTTTCTATGAACGGAGTTTCGGAAGAATTCCAAGCACCTAGTCAGAGATTCAGAGTTAGCAAAATCATGTTGATATGCATCAGCTTCCGCAGGCCATTTTTTTGCCTTCACATTCGTATGAAGTGGGCAACGTGCACCGAGACCAGTTAGCCTAGTTATCATTTTTACACGGTCCATGTCGCATTCGTGATGAGTTGGATTCCTCTCTGCAATCACGGGGTCCGTGCCACATTTACGCCGACTATGTCGTATTTGCGATGGGTTAGGTTCCTAATCCTCTACGATCGGGGGAACCTTGACACTTTTGTAGACCCCTTTTTTTCCTTGCTTTCTCATTCACGCGCTCCCTCATTCCGTTCATGAAGGATTGTCCAGCCACCTTCCCTTTCACAGTCTACTGTGGTTGTAGCTGTGATGAAGGATTTTGATATGTATTTTTTAAAAATAAAGACGTATCTCTATTAGCAACCAATCTCAAACTGAAGAACTCGATATATCCTTCATTTCAAATTCATTTTTAGTGATTTGAAGTCTAGCGTGTTTGGAAAGTGCAGGTCTACATGGGGTCCGTTCTGGGTTTTACTTATCATTATGCACAAGTTTACCTTCAACGATTTTAGTGCTCCAGTTAGGTTTAGTTAGATGCACTTAGTCCTTTTCTATCTTTCTACACTCATGTTCATTTATTTAAATTCCGATTTGTCTTTCATTCTTTCTAGATTCTATCATTTACTATTATTTTTTTCCTGTTTTGTTGGCATTTGATGTCTACTGAGTACCTGTATTTTTTTGTACCTCATGCTACATTTTATATCTATTTTGTGATGCAGGACCAAGCACTAGCTACTGGTGTTGATCATTAAATCTTGTTGCAGCATCAATTGAGAGGTTGGGTGAGCACTTGGTGTCCTGGACTTACTTGCCTCTATCTGTATTTTGATAGCTAACCTTACTCTTTTTCAGACAAGCTTTGCATTTTTTGTCCGTTTTGGGTAGTTGTAAACTTTTGTTTTTACACAAATCTATACATGGGACTTCCAAGCTATTGGAGGATCTATTGTATATATATATTTTGGTCATGTAAATTCTATGTTCTCATAGGGACCTACCACATATATATTTTGCTTTTCTTCCACTTGTTGTCTTATTATTGTTGTTGAATTATTGCTTCATTTTTGTTTCTACATTTATATCCATTATTTATTGTTCTGGGTTATGAGTTTTGCTTACCTATTGGTGGGTTATAGTAGGTTCCACCATGACTCAAAAACTCGGTTCTTGACAAGTTGGGGTGAAAGTCTAGGTTCACCGATCTCACTTGTACAAAGCTCATACCTAGTAGAGTCTCATGGATAATAGCGGAGACATCCATATCCTATCTTTGGTAGTCTACATGGTGTCGTTAAGAATGTTCTCTTTTGTATCACTTTTATCTAGTGTGTGTCTTATTGGTTTGATGGAACCTCACTTGTTCCATTCTTTTGCAGGATGGAGCATACACTCCATGCAGTGGCCAATGGTAGGGGTCGACCTCCCCAGAAGGATAGAGTTGCAACACTAACCTTAGATAGAGAAACGGGTCTGGAGTTTGTAGGGGATGCTTTATCAACTCGTGTTTCTATTAAGTCAGTGGGGTTGGAGTCAGCTAGCCACCACCCAGACTAGAGACGACTCTCAATCTTTAGTCAGTAACTACTCAGGTTTTAACCGTTCTTGGGGGTATGCATTTGACCCTAGGTTCAACTTCACTAGCACCATCCCCACAGGGTCAACTTACATCATAGGCACCTAAATTCTAAGTACCATCTAGGAATGGAAAACTAGTGATTATGACCAGATCTATGTCATTAAAGGAGTAGAAGATGCTTTGAATGTTTCTGAGACAATTATCATTGAGGTTTTATGGGTCTATTGGAGAGGACGCCCATGAGTTTGTCACTACTTACCGTGAAAGGCTACACACATTGGGCTTGGTGGATTCTAGAGGATCCGATTTCAATGCTTAAATGCTTGACATGTTAGCCAAATAGGGTGGTACTCCATTCTTGAGAATATAATGGATCGTTTTCCTTCATTATCTTGGTCTGAGTTTTCTAAGGCCTTCTTAGCCAAGTTCATTCTCCCATCGTTAAAGGTCGACTGGGGATCAACTTTTTCCATATTTGACCAAGCCTCCATCACTGTATCTTACTACGAGTGAGTTTTGACGAGCTCTTTCTCCACGCCACTATGATTATACCTACTAAGTAAGACAGAGTTTGGTGCTTCCTCAGAGGCTTGAGACTTGAGCAACATATAGATAACTAGGTTAAGGTATTTGGGGGCAATTCTTTTTTAGATATAGTTGACCATACCCGTAAGTTTAAGAAGCTCTATGTCAAGGCCCATAGGGGCTACAACATGAGAACTAGATATGGGGAAACAACAATGTGTCATGTTCTAAGCCTATATATTTCAATGAATAAGCTTAGGCTCTGATAGTGGTTTCAATAGAGTTAGTCCAACCACCCTGATAAAGCGTCATTGCAGCGTGTAAAGGGTTATAAGTATCATCAAAGTGTTGTCGTTTGAGTCAGAGTCAAGATGGGTCCTAGTAAAATGCTTTAGGATAAGGTGACTATTACTTTGTAGGCCGATCATGACAGGGTTTTTTTTACTGTGGAACATTGATCATTGCTCTAGAGATTATCCTTTGCATAAATGAATTTCTCTAGCTTTATAGGTAGAGTTAGAGGAAGAGGCCAAGGATAGGACTTTCGTGGAGGTCACCAGGGTCTCTGGGCTGGTCACTTGGGAGGCAGGTTAAGTGGTGGGTCAAATGGATATATGAGGGATGGACATGCTCACTTGTATACAGATCCAACAAGGGCGGAGGCTTAGGCATCATCCTATGTGATCATATGTACAACTCTCTTATGCCATCATCCACCTATTCTTAATTTGATCTGGGTTCTACCTTTTCATATGTATCGACATATTATGCTTTTATTTGAGTATGATTTTAGATCCTTTACTAGTGTCGTTGCATTTACCAACCCCATGGGTTAGTCTTTAGTAGTGGATTAAGTGGTTCAATCTTGTTTAGTTACTATCTAAGGGAGTGACATCTAGTATGACCTTATTTTCCTTCACGTACAAGACTTTAATGTTATTCTGGGTATGGACTGATTATCCCCTACAATCCAGTCTTAGATTGCCTCTATAAGACTGTAACTTTAGCCATGTATCGTGTTCCCTTGGTGTTCTGGCAGGGATCTTGTAGTAGCACACCAAATGGAGTTATCTAATATATTTGGGCTCATAGGTAAGTTTTTGATGATTTTTGAGAGCTTATGTGATTGACTTCAAGGTTAATTGGGATGACCATTTGCCTTTGATTGACTTTACTTATAATAATAACTATCATTCAAGCATTAGTATGACTCCATATGAGTCTCTATGTGGTAGGAGATTTTGATCTCCTATAGGATGGTATGATGTTAGTGAGGTTTCTATGAAAGGTCCGGAGTTGGTACACGAGGTTGTGGAGAAATATTGAAAACAACTCAAAGTCGACAAAAATCCTTTGCCGAGGTTAGATAGAAATATCTAGAATTTTATGTTGATGATTTGGTCTATTTGAAAATTTCACCCTTGAAATGTGTCATTACATTTGGGAAGAAAGGAAAACTTATTCCTCGTTATATGAAACCATATATGATTTTGAGGTGTACAAGTAAAGTTGCTTATAAACTCGATTTGCCTAATGACTTGGTGTCGATACATTAGGGTTATCATGTCTCCTTGTTGAATAAATGTGTTGGTGATCCAACAACAATTGTTCCATTGGAGAATCTTGGTATAAAAGAGGGTCTTTCTTATGAAAAGGTCTGGTTGAGATTTTGGACCAGCAAGTTAAGAAGTTAAGAAATAAGGGTGTTGCATCTGTGAAAGTCTTATGGAGAAATCAAAGATTTGAGGGTGCTACTTGGGAGTCCTAGGACGATATGATGTCCTGTTATCCCCATCTCTTTTCCTCCAATCCTATGTTAGCTATAGGTATTTGGTTCCTCATGGTCCAACTTCATGTCTTAGTCATTTTCATATTTCTCCATTCATGCATGCTTGTGAAAACTGTCTTTTGAGATCTTGATGTAGCTTTGATTAATTTCTTCATGATTATGTGTATTTGAGTATAATTTGCATGTACACCTTATGAAATGATATTTTCAATATGTTTATGTATGGAGTTGATGTTCCTTCTTTGTTATGTCTTGTTCATGAAGTTGAATTCTTGTTGGGATGTTAGATCTCTTCCCCTACCCTCCTTATGATGTCTTGAGTCCAATTCAAGGAAGAATGAACCTAAGGGAGAGTTATTGTGTGCAACACCTTGAATTTTAAAAGAAGGAAAAGTGCAAAACTTCCATAGCTAGTTTTTGTGTCTACGGTTCCAACCTACGATCAGTAGGTGTTGTTACAAGACACATGTAGGAACCTTAAGAGGAGGGGTGAATGAACATAAAAAACTCAAGTTCTAGTACCCATTTTACGATTCACTAAGACGGTCCATCATTCTATGTAAGAGTCGTAGATGAGCCCAGACATACTGAATTTCAAGGTGCATAACCTTGAAATTGGGATACACATTGCTAAAGGTATAAAACCTACATGTTGTGGATCCAATAACTAAGCACTTTAGGCTAAAGGTGTCAACCTCAAAACTGGCGAAAGACCCTTATTGTACATTGGAAACATTGTTCTGGGACTTGATATATCTAGAAACCATGTTCACTAGATTGTAAATAGTCCTCCTAAATATTGTATCACCGTTTTCTCATAATTAACCATGAAAAATGCAACTAAAATCATATTGTGAGTATTTTCTCAAATTTGTAAAACTGTACTACGGGTGAGACTATTCTCTCACAAGTATAAAAACTAAATTGATGTTTTGAGTTTTCATTATACGAAAGATAGTTTTCTTAAAATTACACATATAATTTCTCTCTCTCTCTCTCTCTCTCTATATATAATATATATATATATATATATATATATATATATATATATATATAATGATTCTTGGAACTAACTAACCTTTCTTTAAAACATATTCTTTGAAATAGATATAAAGAAATTTCATGAAATTTCTTGTATACTTTCTTGAATTAATGTATTAGAAGATAATTAATTCTTTAAAACTTGTTATGTATACTTTATTGATGAAAATAATTCATATGTAATACCATGATAAGTTTTTAAAATAAGTTTGTCTAACAAGAATCCATATGGTAAAATAAATATGAACCATAAAACAAAAGTCCTCAATGAGATGAAGTTCAAGAAATTCAGTAGTGAGAAATTCGAAATAGAGAAAATTGAAACAACAAATATATGAGTAGAAACCCTCTTCAGATGAAAGGCATTAGAAAGAATTAAGTTCATCACTATTGTAGACTTATATGCCTTTAATCACTCCAATAGACACCTAATATTGAAGAAGAATAACAAAAAATTCCTTTCTTGAACTTTGAGATGAGTTATCTTGGAAGACCTAGGGTTTGAGCATAAAAAATTATTGCTTAAGATAAATGTTCATATGTTAAAATCATTAGGAATCGTGAGAGTCTGCATAACTTGATTTAGAAGCATGAACAATTGATGGACTTTAAAAAAAGTCAATTCTTGAACCATAAAATTGAGTTCTTTATTTAAGTAGATATAAGAGGATGATTTGATGTCAGAATCTTGTGAATATTCTAGAAATTTACGTTGTAAGATGATGAGAATACTTATCAAGACTCAGTAGGGTTGAAGAGAGCTCTTTTGTTGGAATTAATGCATTCACTTCACACCTTGATGTTTAGTATGTCAATATTGTCTCTTAGTTTCTCAAGAAGTCTTTTAGGATTTTGCAATACATGTATCTAGTAATTTGCGATACATGTATCTAGTAAATTGTGCAAGACATTTTGTTTTTTAATTTGAGTAGTATGAATAGTGATGTAGTTGATGATTGTAATCATCTCAAGTGGTCTTAGGCAGCCTATAATAAACTTGAGCTTTTTTTAAAGATAGTATTTTTCTTCCATATTTCCTACAAATTGGTATTAAAGAAGGGCCCGTCTCACTCGATTTTGGGCCCCCAAAATCAAAAATTTCCCATACACTAGATGCTAAGCATTGGTATTGAGGTGGGGGTATTAAAGAATGACAAAAAAACCCCATATCGGTGGTTAATGAGATGTGTGGACTCCTTTTAAGACTTGGACAATCTTCCTCCCTTTGAGATAGCATTTGGGGTGTGAGTTAGGCCTAGACCTAATTTTACTTGGTATCAAGAGTAGGTTTTCGTTCTTAATCTGGGTTTTGGTGAAGAAAAAAAATATGGCATTCAAAGAAAATGAAGGTGCTGATTCTTCAGTTGTTCTTACTCCATTTTTGATGGAACCGATTTTGAATACTGGAAGATAAGAATGAGAACACATCTAAAAGATGAAGGTTTGTGGAATATTTTAGTAAATGGCTATGAGAGCCAGAAAATGATGGTGAACTTTCAATAGTAGAGATGAAAATTTGTGAGGCTACGTACCGTCAAGATGCAAAAGCATTGAAAAAAATTCAAATAGGAGTCTCAAGAGCATATTTTGCAAAAATTACTACTTGTGAGACGGTAAAGCAAGCTTGGGAGTCTTTGGAAATTGAAGTGTATTGTGACGAAAAGGTATGCAGTATAAATCTTCAAACTCTTAGAAGAGAGTTTCATAATTTGAGGATGATAGAATCTTAAAAAATAGATGAATATTACACAAGAGTCATGAATATTGTTAATGAAATGAGAAATCATGGTGATACAATTTTTGACCAACAAATTGTGGAAAATATTCCTATTAGTGTCAGAGAAAAGTATTAGTATATTGTTGCTATCACTGAGGAGACGAAACATCTTTCTAAAATTTCTATCAAAGAGATAGTTGGATCATTTCGTGCACACGAGAAGCGAAGATTTTTCTGTGAATATCAACCCAAAGAGACGACTTTCTATTCTAAAACAAATGAGAATTTTCAAAATTTCTAAGAAAATTAACAAAAGAAAAATTATAATCCAAAAAAGAAGCAGGATCATGATGATTCTTCTAAGAAGGTTGATGAAAAGGTGAGAAAAGTACTAGTTTTTTTTTAAAATTTTTGCAAATGGACTAATCATAATGCAAAAAATGTTGGCACAAAGGAAAACCCCAATGTAACTTTTGCAAAAAATTTGCCCACATTGAGAATGACGTTGGCATAAGCAACAGGATCAAACAAATTTTTGTAAAGAAGAGGATGAAGAAATGGAAGAAAATCTTTTCTTTGCTTCTCAATGTGATCTTTCAGCAAAAAGCAATGAATAAGATGTTGATAGTAATTATAGCAATCACATGACTGGAGATTGGAAAGTTTTCCTCCCAATTAATAATGTAGACACCCAATTTTTGACCCGCGTCGGTATAAATTAATTATCGAGCTTCGTAAGTTTTCCAAATAATTTAAATTAATTAGTTTTATAAATTTTGTGAAAATATAATGCATGAATTTTATGTTACTTCGGACACGTTTTGGCATAACTTTAGATAATATATTTGTTTACATAGTTATGTATATAATTAGTATATTTTGTAATTATTCAAAAAAAACCATCTCAAAATATTTTAATTTTAGTAATCATTCTATCTTAGTTTAAAATTATGATTATTTTGAGTCACTATCTTTATAATTATATTACTAAATAAAGAAGCTCGTTGATTAATTAATACAAATTCATTTATTTAAAGCTTAGCCAAAATTCAATTGGATATTTATTTAATCCATTTCCCCCTTTTAACACATCAAAAACGAATTTGGGCCTCTTCGCTTTTTTTCTCATTGGCCCAAGCCTTTACTTCCTAACCCAACCCCAAGTCAGAAACCCATCCCAAAATTCTTTTTTTACCAATATTAAATACAGCCCCAGGCCCATTTTATTTCCTCCCATTCAAGCCAACTCCCATCCCCATCCAATATTCCCAGCCCAACAAATCCCTCAGCCCGACCCAACACTAAATTAACCCCCACGCGCAACTCCCTTAAGTTTTAACCCACCCCTTTCCCTTTTGACCCGCTCCGACACAAACTCCCTCCCTCTCCCTTCCCCTTCTTCTCCCCCCTTTCATCGCGACTCTCAGAAAAGAAAAAAAGGACGCCTTGATTCCAGACGCGAGGAAAACCGTGTGTCTCCCTCACGCAAAACCCTCTTTTGTCGCCTTCCTCTAACGTCTCCAAAGTGAGATTCCTCTGTGTCAAGCGCGTGGGTGTCGAGTGGGCTACGCGGTACGTATCTCGTACAGCCTCTGCAGCGTCTCCCTCGCTCCGTAGCCTCTGTTGCGCAAGACGACACAAATCGTCCTTCATTCTCCAGCTGTCTAGCCCCGTCTCTTGGAGATGATGCCACATCCTTCGTGAAGGACGAAGGAGCCGATCCAGTCCTCTATTCCTCTTTATTCCGTTGAGAGGCTGGAATCTTTAGGGCATATTCCTTCAATTGGATAGGGTTTTGGATTTTTGAATTCGGAAATGGGCCGAAATTCGTCTAACCCACCCCGATTTCGAAACCCTAACGAACTCTCTATATAAACCCCCCACCATCCTTAGGTCAGGGATTGGAAAATCTTGTTAGAAATTTGGTTGGGAGAAAATATGGGTTGGAAAATTAGAAGAGAAATTGGAGCTTTGCTGTTTGTTTTGGAAAAACTCTTTTGTTTTCTTTGAAAGTTTTTTTAGAGACAACTCGAGCTTTCTTTTAGTCCCAAAATAATATCAACATCGAAAGTTCAGTTTCCGAGCGGGTATAGCCTTCCAGTTTAGTGTTCGAGTTTGCTTTGATGATTCCCATTTGATTGAGCTTTCTGGGTTTGCCGTTTGATATCGACACTCGAGGTTCTGAAGTCGTCGCTCCCCTGCTCACCCGTCACTGTCGCTGCTCCTCAACAGGTAAACACTTTTTTTTTACGAAATTTTCTTCTCTTCTTGGGTTTCAATATGGTGGTTTGAGGGCGGAGGACTTTGTTGTGTGTTTAATGGGTTGTTTGACACTGTTGGGATTGACATCACTGGTATGCCTGCTGGAATTTGTTGATTGTTTAAATTACATATACAACTCGTGTGTTTTTAGCTAGTCTGTTTGAACGAAAATGTTGTGTCGTCATTCTGATGAGGTCGCAGTCATGCCCTTGTTATGTGTTTTAAAAGTGTCGAAGTGCATCAGGCCTCTGTACATTCAGTTTCCTATGAATTGAGTTTTCCTTCATAAACTTTAATTCTTGGAATATCCTCGTGTGAATATTGTTCTTAGTTTGGCCCAACTTAGGATATCTCACTTTGTATTTCTCAATGCCAGCCATTATGAGGTCTTTCGGCCACTATCATTTATTGTTGCAAAAGGCCTTGAACCCCCCAAGTTTTTAGTGTTCGATTTGGTTAAAACCAGTTGGCTTAGTTCTTGATTGATTTGAATAAATATATGTGAGTTTTGGCTATAGCTTTGGTGCGTCTTGATCGATAGCTATTCAATGAATTCTTGTAGTTTGACTGTTCTAATTTTCCCATTTTTTAGCCAAAGTTCATGGTCATATGGTAGTTCATTTATGCTTCTTTTCAGCATTATTAATATGCCAAGACGTGCAGTCATCATTAATTGGGGTCTAAATGATTAATTTAATCAAAATCATTTTTCTTGGCTTTAATTTTGGTTCCGATGGTCCGCAATGTTTATCATGGGTATGAGTCATGGTTTAGTTTAGTCTCTTATTTGTTGTTACTGCTCAACAATATTATTCTCTTTGCATGCATTTATTCATGCCTATTTTTGTTATGTCCAGCATACTAGTTCGAGAAAGGGCTACCATGTTTAATTATTTTTTGTCATTTTGTTATTGCCTCTACCATAGATTAGCTTACAAAAGCGAAAGAGTGATTCTCCATGGCCAATTAGTTAGTTTTAAGTAATGTATAAAAGAAGTTTGCAGGGCTTGTGAGTATGCAAAATTTTGTTAAAGTGTTTTCCTTTTTCATCTTAGACCCATCAGAAATGATTTCTTTGTTAGATCTAGCATATTGAGTTAATTTTCGTCATTGTTGTTGAAGCGATTATTTTGGAGGTGACTTTATCGGATGATAATCCTTTTTATTTCCACTTTATTGCATGTGAAATTTCCTCTCGAGTCCATTTTGAGACTCCATTTTCCTCCTTGCACTTCGGGAGAGCCATGAAGGCTCAAAACTCTTTCATCGAGTCAACCAGCATTGAAATCGGCGTGCAAAATTCGAAATTCCATGAAGATTGAAGAACTTGAAGAAATGGATTAGAGATTTCCTTTAGTTTACATTTTGTATTTCTATTTGTAATGGGCATAAGACCTTGTTGTTTTTACTTTCCTATTTATTCTTGTATGTTTAGATTAGGACAGGTGAAATGGGTAAAAACCCTAACAAGAAAAATGGGTTTAAAAACCCAAAAGCAGGTGGGTCCAAATTTCGGTCAAGGCGAACAGAACCCGAAATTGGACCCAAATCTCTCTCCCTCTCTCTCTCTATCTTTATTACTTGTTTATGTGTTTGTTTAAATGTTGTTAGTTAGGGTTAGAAAAACTCCAAACCCCATCGAATGCCTTTCTATTTATCAAACTTAAAACTAAAATTAAATCTTAAAACGATAAATATTTCAAATTCGTAAGTTTGTCTAGATAAAAACTTTAATAAGTTCAACTTCAAAATTCGCAAATCTTAAAAAACAGTACTAAGATGGTTAGTTGTCAGAAAGCTGCACTAAGCGGAACGACTTAGGTGCCTTCAAAACCTTCCTAAGGCGTTAATAAGAATCCCCGAACCCCCTTTTAAGCTTTCAAACGATTTTCCTGTTTAAATTATTTGAAAACAAGTTTTCTTAGTTTCTCTTAAAAAATTAAGTGGCGACTCCTAAAAGTTGAAATCTTTTAAAAATGAAATAAACTCTTTTAGAATATTTTTCGATAAAACAAATAATTGCATCAATACTAAAGTGAAAATGGGGAATGGAGTCGTAGTTGATATAAAAGACAAATGTACCATTCAATCAACATGAAAGGGAGAGGTAAGCAAATTCATGATGTTTTTTATGTTCTTGACTTGAAAGAAAATTTTGTTAGTGTTGGTCAACTCATGGAAAATGGTTATTCTCTTGTGTTTAGAGTTAATTATTGCAAGGTTAAAGATAAAATTGATCCAAATCAATTCATTGTTAAAGTAGAGATGATAAAAATAAAATTTCATTCACAATTTCATTACAATGCATTCAAAAATGAAGTTGTAGATTATTCATGGCTTTGGTATGAAATATTTTGTTACTTGAATTTTCATGGTTTGCAACTTCTCAATCAAAAAAACATGGTTCCATACCTTTCTGAGATACATACTCTGAATAAGGTAGATAACACTTCTATCATATCTTTAGATGTGTCAAATCAGGAAGAGGACGAGGAAGATGCCCTTCAAGGAGGAGATATCTCATATTTAGACAATGAAGAACCACTTCCAATAGGAATAAAAACTTTAAGTGACATTTATCAAAGATGCAAATTTGTCGGTGTTAAGAAAGAAAATTATGAGGAGGCAATAAGACATGATCTTTGGAAGAAAGCCTTGGCATAAAAACTTCGGAAGATTGAGAAAAATAATACTTCGGAATGTGTGGCTATACCTAGACAACGAGAAGTTGTAAGTCTAAAATGGATTTGCAAAATCAAACCCAATCAAAAATGATATATTCAAAAACACAAGAGAAAGGCAAAATTCAGTTGCAATTATTGCAGACAGGAGAACAATTTGCTGACATCTTCACCACAATGCTTCCAAGTGAAAAGTTTTGCTATTTTCGAGAAGACATTGGAGTTTTCAAGAAAATGCATAAAGGGGGAGTGTTGGAATTGATGCATTCTATTAACACCTTGATGTTTTGTATTTCAATATTGTCTTTTAGTTTCTCAAGAAGTCTTTTAGGATAGGATTTTGTAATACATGTATCTAGTAATTTGTGATATATGTATCTAGTTAATTATGGAAGACTTCTTTTTCTATTTGAGTAGTATAAATAGTGATGTACTTGATTATTGTAATCATCTCAAGTGGCCTTAACCAACCTATAATCAACTTGAGCATTCTCTAGATATAATATTTTTCTTCCATATTTCCTACGCTCTTGAAGGGTGTTAGGTTTGACTGAGTAATTAAAAGTGAGAAAATAAACTCAAAGTAAAATTTTAATAGAATCTGGAAAAACCGATATATAATTGAAATATAGTTATATAAGGTCTGAATACATGGTCTTTGGACATTCTATGGCTCGTGGAATGATCCATGACTCAGGGAATGATCAACATCTCATGGAATGATTCCATGAAAGTCAGGTGAAAATTGTCAGTCTCTAATCCAATTGCTTGGAAAGAATCAATGGCCCGTGAATGTTACCACGACCAGTGTTTCCCAGTTATGGAACCTGAGGCTGATATATTTGATATCATAGAATGTACTGACTCTTGTAAATCAATAATAATTTGGAATCATATTTACAAACGATTGGTGTAAGTGTATATAAATTTCTAATACTTTAATGTGATAGGTTGTGGGATGAATAACTATTTATATCCTCCAAGATATGCTTGTTTTTAGTAGATTCAGTGAAAAAGCTTTTACTAAAATTCAATCTGCAAAGAAGCTTTCAACTCAACATTGTGCTAGAAGATCCGTATGAACTTATTTGATCTCCAAAACTCTATTCACACCAAATATTTGACCTTACCATGTAAGCGCAATCATGAATCCTCCAATATGGGCCTCTATACACACAAATATAGTTCTTATCTTACCAGAGGAGTTTTCGAAATGTTATAGTAACTTGTCCTTGGGAAATTTCATCTTAAATGATTGTCAAGCTAGATTAAAAGGGAAAGCACTACTTTTACGAAAATACATACTTTTAGTCAACACTCGGCTAATCAAACTTTATCTATACTCAATTCAAGTCACACCCAATGCATTCAAGGGTTTAGTCAAATTATTTAACAAACACAACTTATTTTCAAAAGTTTAGGCAAAAAAAACACCATAGAAAAAAACATCAATATCTAGTAGAAATAACATGATATAACTTGAAACCAACCTCAGAGATGATAGCAAAGAAAAAATTTGAGTGGAATAGTTATGTAATTTAGATGCAAGAACTTCACAAAACTTCAAGCAAGTAAAACCACACAACAGAGGGACAAAATCACCAAAACAAAGATATGGGGTGGGGTGGGTGGGGGGGGGGGTTAGGAAGTAAAAAAATTCAAAAGCATGAAAGTCTTTATTTAAAACTTGTAAAGACTCTTAGCATATTTAACTCAGACCCACTCGGAAGACTGCCACGAATGTCACCAAACACATTTTGTGAAGTACTAAAGGAGATAAAGCTCGTCAATGAGGCCTGGAAAAACTCCAAATCAGAAGGTTATATGATGAACTCGATGAAGTCTTCTTAGTGCACTTGAATAAATCGCCAATTGGAGATCTGATCATCAAAGTTGGCAATACACTTTTATTTCCAATTTTTCAGTCCAGAAGGTGGAGCTAAAAATGTCCACACAATGTATTCGATGGATCACTTATAACACTCAATTACACTTATCCAATTCTAAATCTAGGCGTTCGCTAATAAGTATAAATCCAACTAAGAGTTGGGCTCGATCCCGCAGAGGGAATGATGTGGTAAAGAATTCAATTACAAGGTAAATTGTGTTCCAATTGTTTGTAGGTGTAGAAATTTTTGCAACAATAAAGTAAATGACAACAGTTTAAAAATTAATGTCAAATGGGGGGATTTGAGTGAACAATTAACAACTACAGATAACCGAGAGTGAACAAGTATATAAAGTTTCTTATGAGTGAGATAAATTGCATGTTCATTTTACTAAATGGGTAATTATTATTTATTAAAAGTCGTCGCACCTCAATGGGTAGGTTAGGCCTTAGATGAAATCGACATTTCTCAATAGACTATCATGAATCAAGCAAGTTCTTTTGAACTTCGACTAGCAAAACACAAATTAGCATCCCAATACCTTAAATAATTTAAGGATTGCATTTAGACCCATTTTCTCAATATAAATGGACAACAACAAAATACCACAATTATCAACTAAGAATTTTAACTCTAATGATTTTTTTTCTTAAGGAATATTAGAATACTACACTAGAATTGCATTTGCAACTACAATCCTCAATTAAAACACAAGCTACTGATCAAACCCATATCAAATCAACAATAAAATCAGTAAATATTAAAATCCTAATTGTAACATTAACTACATAATAACACTACCAAGAATGGGGTTTTTAGACAAACATAATGAAGAACATGAAATTGTTACCAACTATGTTTTCCAATAGATTGGTGATACTCTCAAATTTACTTCTCGAAAAGAAGTATAAGCGGTCGTATCAAGTAAAGAACCCAACTATGAGGTTGGGGTCGATTCCACGAGAAAAATGATTTAGACTTATCTTTAACCTATTATTACTTCTATTTGGTCAAGTCCTTTCCGAAAACAAGGAACAAACAGGAGTTTTTAAGCAATAAATGTAATTATCTATTTCTAAGTAAACAAGTGACAGATTTAAAGATTTTTATCAAGTAATGAGAGTAACTAGCGCTTAAGTATTCCCCATAGGTTCATAATGATGTAATTCTAGCTACAACAATCCTTTCTTAGTATATTTCATGCAAAGTGGTAAGTTATGTATTCCTAAATCCTTTGTCCGACAACTAGGGAATTTCACTCTGCACCTCGGTCCGTCTATGTGTGTATGCTTTACTAAACCTTACCTTTACCTCATATTAAGCCTCATAATCGATATATGGCTTAGTTGTTCCTTAGCACCAATCAACACTAGCTATACTTAATATACATCGATAATTCTTTTCTTATTATATACCTCCTTGGTCTGACAAGTAACAGAGTGATTTCTAACACGTGCGCTCGTTAAAAAGACTTCTAAACGAAAAATTATCAATACATGAAAGATACTATTCTAGAATTGTTATTTTAGCTAGTTTTTTTACATTGTTAATTACCCATGGTTCCCACAACCCTAGCTATGGATTTAGTTACCCATGTTAATAATCACACAATTCATATTAGTTTGATAAGAATTCATGTACTTACTTTGATAAGATTGAAGAGAACTCAAAAAATTACTTGAATTAATCAATAAGCTTGCAATAAACAATATCCGGGGAATATAATAATTTTTCCAAATCACAAGTTCACAACCACAACAATAAAATCTGAATAAAGTCCCTAAGAGTCTACCCAAAAAATGAGGTTTTTACATGTATTTATAATAATAGAGTCCTAACATCTTTTCGTTCATATGATGGTGGCCACCTACGGACCGTCGAGGGATCGACGGACCATCGATGGCTGCGTAGGTAGTCACTTTTGCAGATTCAACACAATTCTTCTGCGTTTTCATTCTACATATATTTCCTACACACAAAGAGAGAAATAGATTAAAACAAATACAAAAAGTCCTTAGACACACACTAAACATAAGGGGAAAAATTTATAGTACCGTAAAACCACGGTACATCAACACCCTTAACTTAAATTCGTTGTTTGTCCTCAAGCGACGCACTATGACTCACCACAAAATCTTTGTACAAGAGTATCCTTGTTTTAGATTTCGCAATCATATGACTATCAATCCCGGTTATTTTCATTATGTTTATGCATGCTATCACTATTACGCTCTCTCATGCGGATCAGACCATGACACAGACTCACCACACACCGATATCTATCCTCTTTGATCTATCACCAAGGTACCAATTTTCCAGTATTGCAACTAGTTTCCTCACTTCAAAACAAGATCCTCATTTTCACATAGTGACTTCAGTCTAAGTATACTTATTATTTTTCAACACTCCTTCTCAGAACAACTTCAGACCTCATTTATAATTATTCCATAGGCTTGCCCTTATTTTCACTACTTTAAGTTCACCATAATAGACTCTTAGGATTACGATAGGACCTTCTTAACTTGTAACATAGGATCAGGGTTAGGTAGGGTACATTTGGATGTATTTTAGTGACTTATTTCCCTCCTTGACATAACGGCTAACATTCCTACCTTTTCATCATTTTATTCCTCCCTATTTCTAAATTTTCTTGTATTCTTTCACCTTGCTATTCTCTGTTCTTTCTTCTTTTGTGTAAGTGACGCTTTTCTTTTCTTGCTTGTATTTTCACATTTTCAGATAATTTTTTTTCTTTCACTTTTCTTGAATCATTTTTCTTTTGTTCTTTCTTTCTCTTTGTTCTTTCAACCCCACTTTCCAGAGCGTTCCTCATAATAGTCACCCTAAACTCATGTCTTTTCCATGAGTAGAGGTACAAAATACCCAAAGATGAGTCAGGGCCACGACAAGGTTGTTTTCTGCATTAGCCATCTTCAACTTATGCTTTTGGCATAAGCTGAGGTGCACATTTCCTAGGAGGGACCAGGGCCAACACATTGTTCCCAGAAAATATCAGTTGGGGTGAAAAAGAAAGGTCTATTTTAAGCTCAAATCATTTGGATTAAGAAGGGATTAATTTCATTCGGTTTTCTGTTATTTAGGATAAAGATTGGCTATATTGAACAAGGGCTTATGATCCTTTCTAATTGTCTGTTACGACTAACTTTTACCAGGACTAACCAAGAAAGTTCTAGCTCAGTACCAATGGTGGAATATTAAATTTATCCTCGCACTCACTTGATATATCATTACTCTACCAAATTATCAGAAACCTAGTTCGAGTTTTAGATTTAGGGTCATGGAGTGTTGTATCACTATGTCATGCTTAGAGCCAGACATTCATCAGTTACTATGCCTAGTCATGCATCATTTTATTTAAATCAGGATATCATTTTGTTTAGCCGTCATGCTTCAGATTCAATTTCTATACTATGTACAAAATAATAAAATAACCAGTCTCTTGGGGAAAAAGAAACACAGGCAAGAAAACCCCAAGAGAGGAGTGAGTTGGGATACTCAGACTTTACCCTAGCACTCTCTTTCCATTTACCACCCCCTAACAAAAAGATATGCAATTGTCCCAAATTGCATAAAAGTATATAATATCGAGTGGTAGGTGAAGCAAACTTGAGGCGGTAAAATGCCGATGCTCAATAAGCTAGCGGGTCCGGTTTACCAAAACCCGCTCCCTCTAAAGTAGGGACACCATCAGTAGTGTCCTCATCAATGACCACCATCAGTTAGTGCTCCTCTAGGCCTCTGCAACTCTTGGTACTAGACGCCTCAGAAAACACCTCGATAACCCTCAATTGATGGGCCTCCTCATCAATAAGCGAGGATACTCTCGCAAGCTCTAACTCTAGTACGGTGCCTCTTGGCATGCTCTCGTGATTGGTGTGGTGGCACATCATAGTGGCCAATAGGGAAGCCATCACCGTGTCCTCAACAGTCTCTGTAGAAGGAGCCTCCGACTTAGGCACCCGAGCCTCCAGTATAGTGTCCAAGTTGGCTCTCAGACTCTCCACAACATCCTGGAGAGTTGTCACATCCACTTTAGAGGCTGGTCGAGCGAGAACCCGCATCTCAAATGCGTTTAAACACTGGTGGACCTCCATGATCTTCCGCTTAGTGTGCTGGGCCATCTTTCTTTCTATACGCTCTTCTAATTAGAAATGGACCTTTGTATCCAAGGGTGGATGTGATGCAGAAGTGTGACCATTTGGGCCTCTAGTTTCTGTACCTTAGAAAGCGGGACCAGTGTAGCAGATGGGATAGAGCGGGAGGAGCTTTGAGCGATGCTACCACCCGGGATAGACTCGACTAGAGTGGTGTCGGTAGTCTTTGATGTATCCAGATTATCCCCTTGGGCCTACTCCACCGTGGCTTTCAGGTACTCACCTAGTGGCTGCACCTCTATACGTGACCTTCTATTGGGAGACAACTCATTGGCCTCATCCTGGATGAGACCGATAACAACCTGGCCAGGCGGGGTCTTGATAACATCAATGTGCCACATGAGAACTCCTGCAGACCTGCACAATGAAAAAACCATGCACAGGAATGGGTAAGTAGTAGTGGCCTTAAAGGAACTCTCGTGCATCACCGCCTGTAATAGCCATGCGAAGTCCACCTCGAACCCTGCAATCATGGCAACCATCAGCACTGCACAATATAGGTTACAATATTATGAGTTGCTGTTGAGGAAAGGCAGTGTCGGACCAATAGCCATAGGAACTTGGTTGTGAAGGTTAGGTTGGCCTTCTTGATACTCCCCTTGGCTCTCGCCCAATCGGCAGCGTTACTATCTCGGAGAGGTTCTGTACAATCCACTACTTGGTGTTCTTTCTCACCTCTGTCTCAAGCTGGAACCAACCATCTTTGATCAATTTCCACCGATAGTCAAACTCAGCGGTGAGATGAGTTTGGGTGGCATCAACATCCGTGACATAGATAAATCTGCAGATGTCCTATTAGGATATGTCAACCCGCTTGCTGCGGACTCGAACGTACTACAATGGAGCATGTTTGGCGGGGGTTGCCCTCTGCCTAGCTGAGATCGGAGAGTCGCTGCATAGGAGGCGTAGCACTCTCAGACTATCTTCTCGCTATAGCGGCCTATATATTGAGCCGTCCACATCATCCGATATTGGGTAAATAACTCATGAATGGCCGGCATGGTGGGAAGACTCCCCGTGAGAGCCTGCCGCTCAAGTGTTAGGGTCCGGGTCATGACTCCCTTGTCATTGGGATTTTTGGCATCAATGTAGATTTGGTACTGCCAATCGACACACCACCGGTTGGTCTGATCAGCAATCGGAGTAGGGACGTCAGTCTGGGGTGCTGGAGTAGAGTCAAAACTACTAGCCTCATAAGACGAGGAAGAAGCATAAGACTCATCCAATCCGAAAGACTCTATAGAGCCGGAGGATTCCTCATAACCGGATGCCCCAATGGAGCTAGATGCTCCCTCAGACAGTGCAGTCGACCTAGAAGGTGTGTCGGTCAGTATGCGCTTCTCGTCAGACTGGGAGGCAGTGACTATGCCATGCGCCACCCTTGTGGGCGTGGCTCTAGTGGGGCGGGCAATATGGGTAGGAGTGCGTGTGCCTCGTGGCACGTACTATGGGTCATGCTCATCATCTAAGCCATTGATAAGCTGGTTTGACGGAGGAGACTGACTTAGAACGCCCTCGTGAGTAGACATTGTTGTGTTTAAGAGCCATTTGTACCTGCAGAGAGAAGTAGTTATTACCAGTGGAAGAAGCAAAACATAGAAAACGAATGACAGCGCAGAAGTATAGAGTGCCGGATGGACCAATCGACAGTCTGTCGAAGGCACGACGGTCTGTCATGAGGGTTCATCGCGAGGCACTTAGAAGAAATTATAAAAAAATATCAAAAACAAAGGTTCTGACACCATCGAAGGTTGTGCCGGACGGACCGTTGAAGGGACGATGGTCCGTCATAAGGGTCCATCGATGGACACTTTCATTAATTTTATAAAAAATCAGAAGCAAAGATTCTGACACCATCGATGGTTGTCCAGGACAGACCGTCGAAGGGATGACATATTGTCATAAGGGTCCATCGATGGATACTTAGAGTAAACTTGGGAATTGCGGGTTAACGAACCCAAATGATAGTCCATCATGGGACTGACGGTCTGTCGACGGGGTCTCGTATTGACCTTCAGGGAACATAGTTTTGCATCCAATTTGGTACCCTATCATACTAATTTGAAGTAGTCTTATAATGCCTGAATTTAGTCTACATTTACCTAGATTCCCATCATTCGTAGGGCATGAGTTTTCCTATTTTCAACATGCATTTTTGACAACCTATCAAACCCTAAGTCAGGAACACAATCATGTAAACACATCCTATTTTTTTAATAATACACCCATCCCTTTCAATTTAAGTGTTCTAAGGGACTTAGGACTTCTGTGTGTAAGTTTTAGCATGCAAAATGGTCCAAAATTAAGTACCCAAACAGTTAGATATCACGGTAATCAGGAATATTAACAAAAGTTAATCTTAATAGATCAGAACAACATACCTCACAATTGTATTAGAGGAATAAGAGTATGAACACTAGTAGTTGAACAACAACAACAACTACCACGAACACCGACCGACAAGGAAAGTGAAGAAGATGGAAGATTTACGGAGAAAATGGATTTTGTGGAAGTAGGGGAAGTCTGATGATGGAATAAGAGTGAATGAGTCAGGAAGTGAGGGAAAATGAGAGGAAATAGGGAGAGAAACAATTATAGGGGTTATGTGAAGAGGTGTGTAACTGAATAGTTTACAAACTTTAAATATGTAACCGGACAGGTCGTGTCGGGTTGGTGGGTGAGGGATCGATGATTCCCCGTCTACTGACCATAAGTTGGTCGACGGTCCGTCGACCCCTCTGTCAACAGTGCCCTAACTTAGAACAATTTAAAAAACATACCTGGGCAGTACGGATCCTAACAACGGTGTGTCGAAGGGATGAAGGTGCGTTGATAAGTCTGTGGATGGGTGCACCAGACCAATTTTCTGTAGACTTCTGGTGATTGGGTCCCGACATATTTAACACCCATTAAGCTTATCTTTTATATATTTTTTTGACACTTTTTTGACACGGACCCTACTCTACACTCTAGCCAACACTTCTAAAGAAAAAAAAAGGAACATTCAGACGTGACATAAGTAATAAAAAATATAATGCAACTATGCCTAGAATATCATGAAAAACCTATAGTTGGCTAGAGGATATATATTGGGTTGCCTCCTAATCAGCGCTTGATTTAACGTCGCGGCACGACGGAGGACTCTTGATTACTTAGACTTCTTTAAGATGGTATGCCTCGATCACTTCCATTGCCGTTTCAGCATGCCCTAGATATATTTTGATTCGCTGCCCATTTACCTTGAACCTCACATCCTCCTTGTTATTTAACTCAACCGCACCATGATGGAATAGTTGGATGATCAAATAGGGAATAGTCCATTTGGACTTGAGTTTGCCTAGAAACAGACATAACCTTGAATTAAACACAATCACCGAATCCCCAACCAAAAAATTGTGCTTCTCAATCTTTTGGTCATAATACTTCTTCATATTTTATTTGTATAGGGCTGAACTTTTATATGCCTTTAAGCGAAACTCATCAAGCACATTCAATCCGTTTAACCGCTGTTTTGCAGCCTCATTCCAATCCATTCTCAACTTCTTCATTGCCCACATGGTCTTATGCTCTAATTCAACTAGGAAGTGACAAGCCTTCCCATATACATGTTGGTATGCGGATATACCTATGGGAGTCTTGTATGCTGTCCGGTAGGCCCAAAGAGCATCATCAAGCCTCCTTGACCAATCCATTCTACTAGCATTCCCTGTTTTTGTCAAAATTTGCTTAATCTCCCTGTTTGAGACCTCAACTTGCCCACTAGTTTGAGGATGGTAAGGTGTGGTCCACATTGTGGCAAACCTTATATTTTTCCAATAATCCCTTAAATAGTTTGTTATAAAAGTGGGATCCCCTATCTGTCACGACCGAAGTCTAGACCCCAGAGGAGACCGGCGTTGTAGACCTCTCAACGGTCGCAGACAAGCCTACTTACGTCATTCTTACTTCGTCTAGGTTAATTTTAGCAGAAAATTTGAAACTTTTTGTTTCTTAACGTACATACTAATCATTCTATTATATTCATAATTTTTCATCATCAAACATCTAACATTAAGATCATCAAATAAAAGGAATATCTTAATATAGAACTAAATGTATACTTGCCAAAATGGCACCAATACAATGTCTGAACAAAAGCGAAAAGAAATGCTAGCGGAACATACTCAACTAGCTCAATCCTATAACTAAGCTAGAATGTAATGGGCAGCATACTCCTAGAAAGAATGAGGGCCTACCAAGTCCAGATGAATGCTCCATGTCCGGATAGTTTCAGCGTCAACCTGTAGCTCTAGCGCCCACTCGTGTCTACACCTATAATTGTAGAATTGTATGGGATTAGTACATACTTGTACTAAGTGTGGGTATATGCAAGCACACACCAAGGACATGCATGATTAAGAACAACTCTTTCGTAAAAACATGATTGTGGAAAGTCAAGTCATTGGACTTGCCAAATCGAGATTAGGGAAGTTAGTGAGATTTCCAAATTTAGATAGGAATGTGAGTGAACTTTCCTAATTTGGATTGGCAAAGTCATGTCATGAGAGTAACATGCATCATCATTCTTATAATATTGCACACACCACATAACATCTTGCACATAGCATATAACATATTGCATATACCACACAACAATTTTCATATCATTCGTTCATATACCATGAGACCTTGGAATCATGGACTTGACATTAAGACTTCCCAAAAATGAGGGCTCAACATATGGGACCTCAAGTAGGGAGTCTGATTTAGCAAACACAGAGTCTGCTTCATTCATTCATACGTACTTCATTTCATTTCATTCATGGTCTAGTGTAAACACCTCCTATACCTAGGATGTAGTGTAAGACTTTCACCGGGTTTGCTGTGCAATGATCAAGAATGACCGACTGTCATTACTTAAGTCTAGCTCACCCCTTGATTATCCTATCCTAAAACCTTTAGTATCATTCATTTCATTCTGTGCATCATTTGAGGCTGGACTCATTCATTCATGGGGAACTTTAACTTTAACCGATATAGATTATGTGAGCATCATAAATTAAGCTTCATGAAACCCGACACTGAAAAGAGGTGGAATCACCGGCCAAAGTTACCCAAAATATGCTAGCGTAATGGGAATTGAACACCGCCAGATCCCTATATTGGCAGTGTAGGTTAGAAGGCTAGGATATATAAGGAGACCCATACCCGCCATGTCGGACAGTCTCATCTCATGAGAGTTACGTGAACCTCCGCCCTTGCCGAAAGAAGGCATCACCGCTCATAGCTAGTCTGTCAGGGATGTATAAAGTTCCATTACATTCAACTCATACGTCATGGAAGATGGCTTCTTGTATGAGGATATCATAGCTCAATAGCTGATTTCTCATCTCATCATTAATATTAAGTGTGTTAATCTCAATATATTCATTAGAGTGTTCATAGAGATTGGTCTGTTTATTAACTTTACACTCTCTTAGGTGAGTACGTTTTGGTAACATTTACTTAGGCTCATTTGAGATTGCTATCATATTTTACATTAGCCTCATATCATGTTGTCACCACATTCATTAACATTAGCACATTTTCTCTTCATAATTACTCACCCCATTTTACGTGATTGTTCATTTCATCATATGCCAATGCACTTGGCCATTTAGTGTGTTTCACACTCTTACTTAACCCTTCTAGGGTTTCATCATTTCGTTGTTCATTTCATCATTTCTTTTTTCATTTCATCATTTAATTTTTCATTTCATAATACGCCAATGCACTTGGCCATTTAGTGTGTTTCACACTCTTACTTATGCTTTTTAGGGTTACATCATTTCATCACATACATCTTAGGTTCACTTACTTTTAAACGTACGCTAGACTTATGAGTCTATACAAACAAGCCATGGGGCTAATTCATAGTTTGTCAAATTGATTCTTATTTACCAATTATTATGTCGTACAAGAGTTATGCATCTTGTAGATATGCCAAGATATTGATTTCGATCTTTAGATATGCAACATTCTTTAAATATTTACTTATGTATGACTTATGTGTCAATACGGAATTTGACAGGGGAACCCAATTTTGAATCCCTTGGACAACACTTAATCTTATTTTAAATTTGATAATCACATTTTTCAGATTTGGGGGACCCTAGTTCGATCCCCATCAACCCTATAATATTTCCTCTCTTTTTCTCCTCTCCTTTTTTGTTTAAGTCCAAGAGGTTCTGGGTCCATTCCCCCACATGCTCATTATTTTTCTTTAAATTTATCTCTTAAATTTATCACCTATACAAGAGGTTGTGGGTTCAATCCCACTCTCCACATTTATTTTCTCCTTTATGTTTATCCTAACTCTCTCATCCATTAAAGATGTTGTGGATTCAATCCCCACTCACCACATCTATTTTTCCTTGCATTAAATTTTTATGAAATTTTCATCTAGTGATTTCATGGGTTCAATCCCCAATGACCTAACATTAAAAAAATATTTAAACGAAGCTCATTTTTTTAGAAGTTGGCCGAGACAACAATTTCCAGCAGGCTGGAAATTTAGTGTCTTCGAATCCATTTTTGTCTTAATCAATTATTGATTTTTTTGTAGATTTCTTGTAATGATATCTTGAGTTCAATCCTTAGTGATCTCACTTATTTTACATTCATTTTTTATTGCATTTTGTACCATTTTGTTTGGCCAAACCCAACCTACCAAATGCTGGAAAGTTGTTCACTATTTTCAGCTTCTTTTTATCATCATTCATACTTTAACTCTCAATGCATGAATATTAGTGATGCATGAATTTTCTACAAGGTATGAAATCTTCTCGCGATGCATGAATATTAATTCGCGATGCAAGAATATTAACTCGCAATGCATGAATATTAACTCGCAATGCATGAATTAACTCGCGATGCATGAATTTTCTACAAGGTATGAAATCTTCTCGCAATGCATGAATTAACTCGCGATGCATGAATATTGACTCGCAATGCATGAATATTAATTCGCGATGCAAGAATATTAACTCGCAATGCATGAATTTTCTACAAGGTATGAAATCTTCTCGCGATGCATAAAATATTTAACTCGCGATGCATGAATTTTCTGCGAGGTATGAAATCTTCTCGCAATGCATGAATATTAACTCGCAATGCATGAATTTTCTACAAGGTATGAAATCTTCCCGCGATGCATGAATTTTCTACAAGGTATGAAATCTTCTCGCAATGCATGAATTAACTCTCGATGCATGAATTTTCTACAAGGTATGAAATCTTCCCGCGATGCATGAATTTTCTCTCGATGCATGAATTTTCTCTCGATGCATGAATATTAACTCGCAAGGCATGAATATTAACTCGCAATGCATGAATATTAACTCGCAATGCATGAATTAACTCTCGATGCATAAATTAACTAGTGATGCATGAATTTTCTGCGAGGTATGAAACCTTCTCGCAATGCATGAATATTAACTCGCAATGCATGAATATTAACTCGCAATGCATGAATATTAGTGATGCATGAATTTTCTCTCGATGCATGAATATTAGTGATGCATGAATTCCGCAAGGTATGAAATCTTCTCGCGATGCATAAAATATTTAACTCGCGATGCATGAATATTAACTCGCAATGCATGAATTAACTCGCGATGCATGAAATATTGACTAGCAATGCATGAATATTAACTCTCTATGCATGAATTAACTTGCGATGCATGAATTTTCTGCGAGGTATGAAATCTTCTCGCAATGCATGAATTAACTCTCAATGCATGAATATTAACTCTCGATGCATAAATTAACTAGTGATGCATGAATTCCGCAAGGTATGAAATCTTCCCGCGATGCATGAATTTTCTCTCGATGCATGAATTAACTCTCAATGCATGAATATTAACTCGCAATGCATGAATTAACTTGCGATGCATGAATTTTCTACAAGGTATGAAATCTTCCCGCGATGCATGAATTTTCTCTCGATGCATGAATTTTCTACAAGGTATGAAATCTTCTCGCAATGCATGAATATTAACTCGCAAGGCATGAATATTAACTCGCAAGGCATGAATATTAACTCGCAATGCATGAATTAACTCTCAATGCATGAATATTAATTCGCGATGCAAGAATATTAACTCGCAATGCATGAATATTAATTCGCGATGCAAGAATATTAACTCGCAATGCATGAATATTAACTCGCAATGCATGAATTAACTCGCGATGCATGAAATATTGACTAGCAATGCATGAATATTAACTCGTGATGCATGAATATTAACTCGCAATGCATGAATATTAACTCGTGATGCATGAATATTAACTCGCAATGCATGAATATTAACTCGTGATGCATGAATATTAACTCGCAATGCATGAATATTAACTCGTGATGCATGAATATTAACTCGCGATGCATGAATTAACTCGCGATGCATGAAATATTGACTAGCAATGCATGAATATTAATTCGCGATGCAAGAATATTAACTCGCAAGGCATGAATATTAACTAGTGATGCATGAATTTTCTACAAGGTATGAAATCTTCTCGCAATGCATGAATATTAACTAGTGGTGCATGAATTGACTCTCGATGCATGAACTGACTCTCGATGCATGAACTGACTCTCGATGCATGAATATTAACTCGCAATGCATGAATTTTCTACAAGGTATGAAATCTTCTCGCGATGCATAAAATATTTAACTCGCGATGCATGAATTAACTCTCGATGCATGAATTTTCTGCGAGGTATGAAATCTTCTTGCGATGCATGAATTTTCTGCGAGGTATGAAATCTTCTCGCGATGCATGAAATATTGACTAGCAATGCATGAATATTAACTAGTGATGCATGAATTCCGCAAGGTATGAAATCTTCTCGCAATGCATGAATATTAACTCGCAATGCATGAATATTAGTGATGCATGAATTCCGCAAGGTATGAAATCTTCTTGCGATGCATGAATATTGACTCGCAATGCATGAATATTAACTCGCAATGCATGAATATTAATTCGCGATGCAAGAATATTAACTCGCAATGCATGAATTAACTCTCAATGCATGAATATTAACTCGCAATGCATGAATATTAGTGATGCATGAATTCCGCAAGGTATGAAATCTTCCCGCGATGCATGAATTAACTTTTGATGCATGAATTAACTCGCGATGCATGAAATATTGACTAGCAATGCATGAATATTAACTCGCAATGCATGAATATTAGTGATGCATGAATTGACTCTCGATGCATGAATATTAACTAGTGGTGCATGAATTGACTCTCGATGCATGAACTGACTCTCGATGCATGAATTACTAGTGATGCATGAATTGACTCTCGATGCATGAATATTAGTGATGCATGAATTTTCTCTCGATGCATGAATTTTCTCTCGATGCATGAATTTTCTCTCGATGCATGAATTTTCTACAAGGTATGAAATCTTCTTGCGATGCATGAATATTGACTCGCAATGCATGAATATTAACTCGCAATGCATGAATTAACTAGTGATGCATGAATTTTCTGCGAGGTATGAAATCTTCCCGCGATGCATGAATTTTCTCTCGATGCATGAACTGACTCTCGATGCATGAATTTTCTGCGAGGTATGAAATCTTCTTGCGATGCATGAATTTTCTCTCGATGCATGAATTTTCTGCGAGGTATGAAATCTTCTCGCGATGCATAAAATTTTGCGAGGGATGAAATCTTCTCGCGATGCATAAAATTTTGCGAGGGATGGGTTCTTCTCGCGATGCATAAAATTTTGCGAGGGATGAAATCTTCTCGCGATGCATATATTTCGCAAGGTATGAAATCTTCTTGCGATATGTAAACTTTTGCGAGGAATTGAATCTTCTCGCGATGCATAAAATATTTAACTCGCGATGCATGAATATTGATTCGCAATGCATGAATATTAACTCGCAATGCATGAATATTAACTAGTGATGCATGAATTGACTCTCGATGTATGAATATTAACTCTCGATGCACGAATTAACTCTCGATGCATGAATTACTAGTGATGCATGAATTGACTCTCGATGCATGAATTGACTCTCGATGCATGAACTGACTCTCGATGCATGAATATTAACTAGTGATGCATGAATTGAACCTCGATGCATGAATATTAACTCTCGATGCATGAATTAACTCTCGATGCATGAATATTAACTCTCTATGCATGAATTAACTAGTGATGCATGAATTTTCTGCGAGGTATGAAATCTTCTCGCGATGCATGAATTAACTTTTGATGCATGAATTAACTAGTGATGCATGAATTTTCTCTCGATGCATGATCTTCTGCGGGGCATGAATATCTTCCCGCAATGCATAAATTTCGCAAGGTATGGAATCCTCTTGCGATGCATACATTTCTGCGAGGTACGAAATCTTCTTGCGATGCATGAATTTTCTGCGAGGTATGAAATCTTCTCGCAATGCATGAATATTAATTCGCGATGCAAGAATATTAACTCGCAATGCATGAATTAACTCGCGATGCATGAATATTAACTCTCTATGCATGAATTAACTAGTGATGCATGAATTTTCTGCGAGGTATGAAATCTTCTCGCGATGCATGAATTAACTTTTGATGCATGAATTAACTAGTGATGCATGAATTTTCTCTCGATGCATGATCTTCTGCGGGGCATGAATATCTTCCCACAATGCATAAATTCCGCAAGGTATGGAATCCTCTTGCGATGCATACATTTCTGCGAGGTACGAAATCTTCTTGCGATGCATGAATTTTCTGCGAGGTATGAAATCTTCTCGCAATGCATGAATATTAATTCGCGATGCATGAATATTAACTCGCAATGCATGAATTAACTTGCGATGCATGAATATTAACTCTCGATGCATGAATTAACTAGTGATGCATGAATCCCGCAAGGCATGAAATCTTCTTGCGATGCATACATTTCTGCGAGGTATGAAACCTTCTCGCAATGCATGAATTTTCTGCGAGGTATGAAACCTTCTCGCAATGCATGAATATGAACTCTCGATGCATGAATATTGACTCTCGATGCATGAATATTGACTCGCGATGCATGAATATTGACTCGCAATGCATGAATTAACTCTCGATGCATGAATATTAACTCTCGATGCATGAATATTGACTCGCGATGCATGAATATTGACTCGCAATGCATGAATTAACTCTCGATGCATGAATTTTTTGCAAGGTATGAAATCTTCCCGCGATGCATGAATTTTCTACAAGGTATGAAATCTTCTCGCGATGCATGAATTTTCTGCGAGGTATGAGATCTTCTCTCGATGCATGAATTAACTCTCAATGCATGAATATTAGTGATGCATGAATTCCGCAAGGTATGAAATCTTCATGCGATGCATACATTTCTGCGAGGTACGAAATCTCTCGCGATGCATGAATTTTCTGCGAGGTATGAAATCTTCTCGCGATGCATGAATTGACTCTCGATGCATGAATATTAGTGATGCATGAATTCCGCAAGGTATGAAATCTTCTTGCGATGCATACATTTCTGTGAGGTATGAAATCTTCTCGCGATGCATGAATTTTCTGCGAGGTATGAAATCTTCTCGCGATGCATGAAATATTGACTAGCAATGCATGAATATTAACTCGCAAGGCATGAATATTAACTAGTGGTGCATGAATTGACTCTCGATGCATGAATATTAACGAGTGATACATGAATATTGACTAGTGATGCATAAATTGACTCTCGATGCATGATTTTTAACGAGGCATGGATTGCTCGATAATGTTTCAACTGTGACGAGGTGGATGACTCGATAACGTTTCAACTGTAACGAGGTGGATGGATCGATAATGTTCCACTGTAACGAGGTGGATGTCTATAATGTTTCAACTGTAACGAGGTGGATGGCTCGATAATGTTCCAACTGTAACGAGGTGGATGGCTCGATAATGTTCCACTGTAACGAGGTGGATGTCTCGATAATGTTCCAACTGTAACGAGGTGGATGACTCGATAATGTTCCAACTGTAACGAGGTGGATGGCTTGATAATGTTCCTGTTTGACTTGTTAAAGAAGTCCAACTTTCAATGAATTTTTGAGATCCTCTCAAAAATTCTGTCCCAGTTTCCATTATGAAGAGAGATGGAAATCTTGCTGGGAATATGACCGAGCCGTTGTGGCGCCTACGTATCCCGTTGGAGCAGGAATCAGGTCAAACGTAGTTCCCACCTTGTGGATGATGAGTGCTGCAAAGAATCTGAAAGATTATCAGTAGAAAATGCACAATATGAACATGATGGAATATGCAAATGGTATTCTTTGCTATATTCAAAACCTAAAACAAGACATATCAAATTTTGAAATCGACAATCCAATGAAGTAAAATAGGCGTCTAACACATATAAGATTAAGTTAACAACACCTTTTATAATGAACAACTCAAAAGATAAATTTTTTTTAATCTTTTTTTTTCTCTTTTTTTTTTCTTCTTTTTTCAAAAATAAAAATGCGACGAGATAGTCAAATTTTCATCACGATTGGTACCAGCAGTTAAGATTGCAGGTAAATTTTTTTTTAAAAAAAATAATTGAATTAAGGTAATTCCTACAGCTTCAAGTGGTACCTCAAATATACTTAAGGATCAATAAGATCCGTTCATCTTGTTTCAAACAAAGGTTTTGAATTGTATCAATCCTCATGTTTCAAGTGCCCTCACGACAAAGGGTAGTCTTATTTCACACATATTTGAAACATTTGATTATAGGTTATTTTTCAAAGTGCACTCACACTCACAAGAATGTTCAATGTACACAACTGTGATACCATATGCTTGACCCTTATGTAAATCTCCACTAATGTAAGAACATTTGGAATGAGATCACGTAGGGCTTGTCATTGGCTTGTAACGTAGGCTTAGGGATGGGTAAGATATTTATTTGAGATAAAAGTGACTGAATTCCTCCTTGAGCGTCACACAGAATTTGTGCTCTTAATGATTGGTACGCCTTTGGCGTTAGATCCTCTTCATTGTTCTCCCACCTTTCAAATTCTTTTGAATTCTCATTTTGAACGCTTTCCCTTTTTTTTCTTTTTTCATTTCTCATTTTTTGAGCTTTTCTCTTCTTCTCTTTTTCTTCTTCTTTTGATTCCTTATTCGTTGGAGCTTTTCTTTATTCACTTCTTTATTATAATAATTTTTTTTCTTTTTTGTTGAGTATTTTCCTTCCCTCCTTTCACTGACCCTGTAAGGGTATTCTTTACCTTTCTTTATTTCTTCCACTTTCTTTCTTCCTTTCTCTCTTTTCTCTAGAAGTCTTTTCCTCCTTTTTTTTTTGGGAGACTCAATATCTTTGCTTTTGGAAATTTCAAACATGGATCTCCTCTTATAATTTGCACATTCTTGGTGCACTAAAGAAGGTTGGGCCAAGAGAGGATAGTGCTCGTAAGCACTCAAAAGGGTAGTGGTTAAGATGTGGTTGTCCAAATGAAGGTTTCAGGCTCAAAATGGGAAAACTAGGGATTAATGTAATTTGGTAGGCTTTGAAAGGCACAATCGGGTCAAAAAAGGCCTACAATCCTTTCTCAAACCAAACATTACTCATGATTTCGCCTTGAAAAACATTCAGGTCAAGTTCTAGATCAACAGTGTAACACAATTGAACTTTGATCAAAATTTCACCACACAATGCACATGAAACATAAGGTTAGTTTTATTCTTATCTTGATTTCATGCAAGAGAATTTTCAAGCATCAAAAAAGTACGGATAAGAGGTACCACGAGAATCTGTAGTTTACCGCAACGTCAGTCTTTTCAATCATATCGAATATATTTACCTGCTCTTAACTACATGGGTCCCAACCGAGCTGAAGACCTGACTCTCATAGTATGTACAAGTAATTTTATTTTTGAAAGAATGATGACCGAACCCGAGAAGGGCTGCCTACGTATCTCATTAACATGAGAATCAGGTGTGCGTAGTTCATGCAGATATAACTTTGAACATATGCACAAACTATTTTATAATTTTTTTTTTATTTTTTTGAAGAAGATAATACCGAACTCAAAAAGGGTTGCCTACGTATCTCACCGAAATGAGAATCAGGTACGCGTAGTTCGTGCAGATATGACTTGAAAAATATGCACAAACTATTTTATAAAAGAATTTTTTTTTGCAGAAGATAATACCGAACCCAAGAAGGGTTGCCTACGTATCTCATTAAAATGAGAATCAGGTACGCGTAGTTCGGCAGGTATAACGTTGAAAAATATGCACAAACTATTTTACTTTTTTTTTGCAAAGGATAATACCGAACCCAAGAAGGTTTGCCTACGTATCTCATTAATATGAGAATCAGGTACGCGTAGTTCGGCAGATAAGGCATAAAATAATTTAAAGATTTAGAAAACTCAAAGAAATTTCTATGCCTAACGCCACTAAAATTTGTAGTCATGAAGTTTTTTTTTCTTTTTTTCGCACCAATATGTTTTATAATCTCTTAATCGTCAATATTTACTGTCTGTTGAATGTACCCTACAAATTTCTACAGTAATGATTTGTTGTACTCTTTTTGGATGTTTTCTTGGACCTTTGTCTCATTCCAATTTTCACGAGATCCAGACACTGTTATGACCATCCCCGACTGATGTCGGGGACGGTATCCCTACAAAAATATGAGAAATATGTGAGAGCAGGACCGTCATGCAAAATAATAATAAAAATAAGTAGATGCGACCTTATAGTCAAATACTCCCCTGATTTATCGTTTTGACTTGATGTTAACGTCTTGTGAGATACCAGGACTCGAATTTTGTTAATCCTCTTGTCTCTTGCGACTTCGGACAAATAATGATTTCTGAATTCGAACATAAATCAAATTTTCGCTGTGAAGAAGAACGACTCAAAATGTAAGAGTGTTAGTTCCTGTACATAATAGATAATACAAAATATCACACAAATAATGAATAAAACACATGAATAATGTTTTAATTAAAGACAAACTGAAATATATCACATAGCATACAAACAATTATTGCACGTCCTATACAAATATGTGACCCTTTTATGCCTAGGGTAGGCCTATCGATTTGAAGGATGTATACGTCATTTGAAATATTTCATTGCCCCAAAACTCAAATTTATACAAATTTTATAAATAAAACCTAATGAGAATACATAATAGGGGAAATGTATACAAAATAATCAGTCCCACGCAGGGGTACGACCCTAAACTATGCCTCCACGAAAGATCCTTCTTCTTTCTTGGCTTTTTGTAATCTTCAGATGTCAACAACTTCGAATAGGCTAATAACTTGTGAAGCTCTTTCTTTAACTTATATAAACTATAATCTAATCCTACCCTATGAGACAATGATTTTCTCAAAAACGTATACATCCTTCAAATTACACACAATTATGGTCGTCCTTTTAGGCTAGAAGCCATTATGGACTCAAGGTGGTCTTTCTAATGGACTCAACACGCCTTGGGTGTTTAGTCATCTTACGCTGATGCTTAAATTCGGATTTGGTTTTGCTCTATCCTAGGGTGACTAGAATTGGTATAGAAGTGACGGTTACCCGAGTCGGACAGACAACGGGGTGAAGCTAATAAACGACGTTGGATGACCGCAAGCCAACTATTCGTTTATTACTTCCAAAGATTAGACTTGTGTGTTTTTCTGAAGGAAGCCGTGGTAAGCCACGTAACTTCCTTTGTCCTAATGCAAACTAATTGTCATTTGACGGAAATTATGTCATGAAATGCAATAAAAAAATATACACAATAAAATAAATAATGAATAAATACAATAAACAAATAATAAGCAAAATATAAAAATACAAGGTATAACATAACAATAGAACAAAAATTTCCTCAATTTGAAAAAAAATAATTAAATTCATATTGGTTAAAACCTCTAAACTCCCCAGCGGAGTCGCCATTCTGTTTACATCCCTACTCTTGTCGAAATAGGGCGAAACGTCGCGGCAACTCGAAAATATATTAATTGATTCAATTTTAACAAAGTTTTTAAAAAATAATCAAGTTTTTAAAAAAAAAGAGTCGCCACCTAATTTTAGGAAAACAAGGAAACCAATTATGATCTACGAAACCAATTCGATTCTAGGTAAGGGGTTTAAATTATTCCGAAGGGAAGGGGTTAGGCACCCTTCGGAATCCACAATTGTGGTTCCCGACTGAATTCATTTTTTTTTTCAAATTGAGGATGAATATAAAATAGTGTACAAATATAATAAACATGCAATATACACAATAAAATAATATTATCGGCCTAAGGTTTGCCTAACGTCAATATTCACAAAATAATGAATAAAAAAAATAATTCGAGCTTTTTCGAATAATTCAAGGAGAAGCACCTCCGGGTACCTGTAAAGACACTTGGTAAAAGAGTTAGTACCGAATAAATATAAATAAAAATGAATAACTCAAATAATGACTTAAAAATAAAAATCCGTCTTATTAACATGGGAGGCCTTGGAAATCGACGGTAATTTCTTCATCGGCCCATTCCAACAACTAAAATTAAATATAAACTTAAATTAAAATTCCGTCTTTTAAAATGGAAAGGCCTCTAAACCCGACGGATAGATTTTTCCTCGGCCCAATTTAACATATAAAATATAAACTTGAATTAAAATTCCGTCTTTTTAAAATGGGAAGGCCTCTAAACCCGAGGATAGATTTTTCATCGGCCTTTTTAAACATATAAATATATAAACTGAACATCAACAAAACATAACAAACTTATCCCAAGAGAATATGGAAAACAACAACCAAACTAAAATAACATAATTAGAAATGGAAACAACAATAACGTAATATATAAAAATTAAAAATAACATTAAAATAGAATAATAACAAAATCCTGAAAAGTTAAGATAGCAAATAGTTGACTAACAATTTTAAAATAATAGTAATAATAAATAAATAAACATCGAATCGTAAAAAAATGCTAATATTAAAACTACAATAAACACAAATATTAATTGACTTTTAAAACTACATTAAACTAAAAAAACAAAACAAGCTACATATAATAAACAGAAAACATAAAAGAGCTGGAAATTAAATAAAACAAGGCTAAGAAAAAAAAAAACTTACCTGGTTCTGGACAGCGAACCGGAACTCCGAGTTTGAAAGAGACGACTCCACCTCCTCAACTCGAAAAACACAAAAACACTTTAAAATTTTTGAACTGTGGGAACCAAGAATTCTCAAAATTTTATGAGTATTCTTTTGTTTTCCCCTCCAAATCCTCCTCTAAAATATTGAATGAAGTGGGTTTATATAGAAACCCAAAAATCCTCAAAAAGGGTAAACTACCAATGTGGGACTATTGTAAAATTGAAAATTGTTTGAGTGACAATGTGGGAAAGGTAATTTTTTTTTTGTATTTGTATTTGACTCTAAATGTATGAATTTTAAAATCATCGGACCAAAATTTGATATTAAATAAATAAAGCTCTAAAATCACGAATTTTTAAAATGTTAGGCCAAAATTGGGTGTCAACACTCATGATTTACACAAACATCTGCACATAAAATTCAACCATAAAAACATATCATTTTTCACATAACATGCTTACAATTCCAAACACATAATCAAGAACACATTATAAAGAAAAATAAAATTTCATACTTAAACTACCAGCAAACATACAAAAAACATGATCTCTAACTTATTTCACATTGAGATCAAAGGGTTACTAGGGACAAGGAGTTCGATAAGAACGGGAACAACCCTAATTTTCGAGTAGATTCATCTTATCCTTAAGGGTCTCTTGGGAAAGGGACCAAGAGTAAGAAAACCCATACCTTTTCTGAAGTTCAACCATAAAAACATATCTTTTTTCACATTCTTTCGGTTGACATAACTTATCATGCTTACAATTCCAAGCACATAATCAAGAACACATTATCAAGAAAAATAAAATTTCATACTTAAACTACCAGCAAACATACCAACAACATGATCTCTAACCTATTTCACATTGAGACAAAAGGGATACTAGGGACAAGGAGTTCGATAAGAACGGGAACAACCCTAGTTTTCGAGTAGATTCATTTGAGCCTTAAGGGTCTTTTGGGAAAGGGACCAAGAGTAAGAAAACCCATAACTTTTATGACATTCAAACCTCGACTGATAATAGCCCTTGGGGTGCCAAATCTAGAAAATATGTTCTTTTTCAAGAACGCGGTGACACTCTTCCTTTCAGTATTTGCAAGTGCGATTGCTTCTACCCATTTGACACATAATCGACTGCCACAAGAATGTTATTCATCCCATGAGAACTCACTAAGGGGACCATAAAGTCAATGCCCCGCACATCAAACAATTCAATCACAAGAATGGGATTTAAAGGGAGCTCTTGCTTTATCGAAATGCCACCATCTCTTTGGCATCTATCACATGCCTTGGCGAACTCATAAGAATCTTGGTGGATGGTTGGCCAATAGTAGCCACATTGCAAGATCTTGTGAGCATTCTGGATACAACTATGATGCCCAGCTACAGGGGAAGAATGTCATGCCTCCAAAACACTCAACATCTCAACTTCCGACACACAACGCCGAATAAGCCCATCAGCACAACTCCTATATAAGTATGGATTATCCTTAAAGAACTTTTTCACATTATTCATGAACTTTTTACTTTGATGAAAGGACAAGTACAACGGGACGATAGCACTATCCAAATAATTTGCAAAATCTGCGAACCATGGAATCAAGTCTTGGGAGGCAGCCAGTACATGCTCATCACAGAAAGTATCATAAATTTCAGCCTTTTAACCTAACTCTCTCATTGCTTCATATTTCAATCAGGATAAGTGATCAGCAACTTGATTTTCAGTCCCTTTTCTATATTTCACGTCAAAGTCAAATTCTTGCAATAGTAATACCCAACGAATCAAACTTAGTTTCGCATCCTTCTTTTCCATCAAATATCTTAAAGTAGAATGATCATTATGAAGTATAACCCTCGTGCCAAGCAAATAGGAGCGAAATTGCTTGAAAGCAAAGACTACAACAAGGAGCTCTTGTTCAGTCACGCTGCAGTTCTTTTGGGATTCATTAAGGGTTTTACTAGGATAGTAAATGGGATGAAGGACTTTTTCCCTTGTTTGTCCCAATACCACACCAAGAGCAACCCCACTCGCATCACACATCACCTCAAAAGGCTTGCTCCAATTCATAGAAATGATTATAGGTGTATACACCAACTTTTCCTTCAACTCACCATATAACTTAAGACAAGATTCATCAAAACGAAACTTACGCTCTTTCTCAAGCAACTTGCACAAAGGATGTGCAGTATTTGAAAAATCCTTGATGAACCTCCGGTAAAAGCGTACATGCCCAAGAAAACTTCTCACACCTTTTACAGAGATAGGTGGAGGAAGTCGCTCTACCACCACAACTTTGGCTTGATCAAACTCTATACCCTTATCTGAAATGAGATGACCCAATACAATACCTTATTTATCCATGAAGTGACATTTTTCCCAATTTAGCATAAGGTTTCAATATTGACACCTCTTAAAAACCTCACACAAATGATACAAACACCGCTAAAAGAAGTCACCAACCACTGAAAAATCATCCATAAACACCTCACTAGTGTCCTCCACCATATCGTAGAACATTGACATCATACATCTCTGAAATGTAGTTGGTGCATTACATAACCCAAACGACATTCTCTTGAATTTGAAGGTCCCATAAGGACAAGTAAAAGTGGTTTTATCTTGATCATTCGGTGCAATAAAAATCTGATTATAACCGAAATAGCCATCAAGAAAACAGTACCACCCCTTTCCTGCAAGTCCATCCAACATTTGATCCATGAAGGGCATAGGAAAATGGTCCTTCTCGATTGATGCATTTAATTTATGATAATCCACACATACCCTCCATCCAGTCACCGGCCTCATCAGAACAAGCTCATTTTTATCATTGGGGACCACATTCATTCCCCCTTTCTTAGGTACAAACTGAACAGGGCATTCCCAACTACTATCGGCGATTGGATATATCACTCCAACAACTAATCACTTAATGATTTCCTTTTTACCACCTCTATCATAGGTGGATTTAAACGTGTCTGGTGCTCAATACTTGGCTTATGATCGGGCATGAGTTGGATTTTATGTGAACAAATTCCGGAAGGGATCCCAATAATGTCCGTAATAGTCCACCCAATAGCTCTTTTGAACCTTTTTAACACATCAACCAAAATCTCAACTTGATGCACATTCAAATCTTATACAATAATTACCGTCAAAGTGTCACTTTTTCCCAAGAATACATACCTCAGATGAGATGGTAGAGCCTTAGGTTCTACTTTTGGAGGTTCTCTATTGATGGTTTCGCTGGTGGAAGCTCGCGATGCTTTATATCTAACTCCAACTTCTTTGGTTTAAACCGAACATCACCTCGATCAAATGCTGCGACCAATGACCGATACTCATCAATGCAATCACTATCGAAATTCATGATCACTGCCACTGGTGCTTCTAATCCCAGACGCTCTTCTATTTGTACCTCAGATGACTATTCAACCTTGTAAGATATGACAGATACCGATTGGATCTCACCACTCTGCCTCATCGACCTACAAATGTTGAAAGTCAATTCTTCATTGTTCAACCAAAATTTCATTTTCCCTTTCTCCATATCAACCAAGGATCTACCCATAGAAAGTAATGGCATCCCAAGAATAATAGGAACCTAAAAATAAACCTCACAATTCAGAATCACAAAATCGGCCGGAAATATGAATGACTACACCTTTACTAACACATCTTGGAGTATCCCAATAAGCCTCTTCACTATTCGATCAGCCATCAGTAGCCGCATCGCGGTGGGCTTTGGGTCACCCAGACCCAACTTCTTGTAAATAGATAGAGGCATAAGATTTATGCTTGCCCCAAGATCACATAATGCTTTTGCAAAGTGTAATAACCCGATTGTAGATGGAATACTGAAGTCACCCGGATCTTCTTTCTTTAGCACTAGAGACCTTGTAGCAATAGCACTAGAATGCTTCATTCTATCATCCTCCTCAAAACAGACCGATATTTTCTTAGTGACCATATATTTCATGAACTTGAAATAACCGAGAATTTTTTCAAAAGCTTATATTAAAGGAACATTGATGGAAAAATGTTTGAGCATAGTAATAAAACGCTGGTATTTTCCATCCTCGATCTTTTTCACTAACCTATGTGGTAATGGAGGTGGTGGTCTAGGCATGGGGGTCACATTTTAGGGTACCTCAGCTTCTTTCCCCATTTTTTCGTCTAACTCACCACTAATATCCACTACCTCATCATCGCCTGTTATCACATTTTCTACAGCAGACGGTTGCGGTGGGTCAATGGTTTGGTTACCACCTCTAGTTGTGACTGCCATACAATGTCTATCATTTTTCAGATTTTGAACAGTATTACTAGGAAGAGTGCCCGGTTGGCATGGGTTCACTGTCGAAGACAATTGGGACATTTGCAACTCAAGATGCTTCATCGAGATTTCATGTGCATCAACTTTTTGGCCCAATATTAGCTAAGTCACTCATCAACTCTTTAGTGTTCTCATTACTAGCATCAAACCTTGAAACATATCCTCAAATCGCGCCATACTACCACTACCATCCCTAGGAGAAACTTCACAATTTTGAGGTGGAATATAGGGCCCACTCATATCATTTTTGTTACCATAGTTACCCCGGTTGAAGTTGTTGTCACGGTTGTAATTTCCATCTCGGACATAATAACCCTCTCGATTGTAATTACCATAATTTCGACCTTGATTTACTTGACCTTGGCGCCAATTCTCCTGATTGGAGACTTGAGCATTTGGTCGGAAACCCCCCATCTGCTCATTTACCATATAAGAGTCCTCCTCATAGTAATACTCATCAGTCGGTGGTGGTGGTTTAGAGAAGTAGTTCATCGCATTTACCTTTTCTGCACCCCTAGTGACGTGTTTCAACACCAACCCAAGCTCAGTTCACATTTCAGCAATTTCTTCACGAATCTTATCTGTGGATGGGTTTTTTGCGGATTTCACTGCAAAATTATTTCTCCCAATATCTGACTTCCTAGTTCTCCAAGCTTTATTATTTCGGGAGATTTTCTCCAACTTCTCAACAATCTCAGCATAAGGACACTCCTCATAAGAACTACCCGCTATCTTATCCAATACTGATTTATCGTTATCATCTTTTCCCCCATAAAAGTACTCTTTTAGTGACTCATCGATGCGGTGATTAGGGACACTTCTCAAGAATGAAGTGAAACTATCCCAAGAACTATTGACTGATTCTCGCGGTAGTGCCACAAAATTGTTAACCCTATCTTTGTGGTTTAGCTTCTTAGAAACCGGGTAATAACGTGCTAAGAAGACATCCCTCAATTAATTCCAAGTATAGATTCAGTGATAGAGGAGTTCGGTAAACCATATAGCGACCTCTCCCGTTAGTGAGAGAGGAAACACTCTCAACCCAATTATGTCCATATTCAAATTAGGCCTCCCTACACAACTCTTACACACCTACGTCACATTGGCGATGTGAGCTTGTGGATCCTCACCTCTAGCGATGAGTATTTGCATCAGACTACTAGTTACCACGAATGTATGGCCGTGTGGTAGGGGAGGCAAGACAAGTGGCCCGTAGAGTCAGTAATTTCATCATATCCCCTATAATACTCTTGAGGGCGTGGAGAGGGAGGTTTTCTCCGTATTTCACCTTCCCACACGATTTTTAGGTAATAATTGATCATGAGCATCATCAAACGGTGGTGAAAGTTCCAGGTTGTGATCGTCATCGAGAATACCCAAATTTTGATTCAGTCTGCACAGTGTACACTTTAGTTTGGGGTTTGGTGAGAGTATGAGATCTCCTCTACTCCTCGTACTTGGCATACACGGAAGTTAGATCTGCAAAAGAGAATAACAAAGGGAAAAGTAAAATTAGGAAAATGTTGACTAAAGTTGGGTGATAAGCATATAGTTAATCTAAAATCCACTTTTCCTCGGCAACGGCGCCAAAATTGGATACGCTCAAATTTACTTTTAGTAAAGAATTATAAGCGGTCGTATCAAGTAAAGAACCCAAATATGAGTTTGCGGTTGATCGCACGAGGAAAATGATTTCGACTTAACTTTAACCTATTATTACTTATATTTAGTCAAATCGTTTTCGAAAATAAGTAACAAACATGGGATTTTTAAGCAATAAATGTAATTAGATATTTCTAAAAAAACAAGTGAACGGTTTAAAGATTTTTATCAAGTAATGAGAGTAACCAGGCTTAAGTGTTTCCCACAGGTTCATAACGCGGTAATTCTAGCTATAACAATCCTTTCCTAGTATCTTTCATGCAAAGTGGAAATTTATGTATCCCTAATTCCTTGGTCCGACAACTAGGGAATTTCACTCCGCACCTTGGTCCGGCTACGTGTGTATGCTTTACTACACCTTACCTTTACCTCATATTAAGCATCATAATCAATGTATGGCTTAGTTGTTATTTCACACCAATCGACACTAGCCTATTAGATAGTATATACTAAATCTACGTTGATAATTCTTTTCTTATTATCTACCTCCTTGGTCCGGCAAGTAAAAATAAGGCGAGTTCTAACGTGTGCACTCGTTTAAAAGACTTTTAAATAAATGAATTATCAATACATGCAAGTAACTATTCTAGAATTGTTATTTTTACTAGTTTTTTTACCTTGTTAATTACCCATGCTTCCCACAACCCTAGCTACGGATTTAGTTACCGATGTCAATAATCACACAATTCATATTAGTTTGATAAGAATTCATGTACTTACTTTGATGAGATTGAAGAAAACCCAGAAAATTACTTGAATTAATCAATAAGCTTGCAATAAACGATTTCCAGAAAATAGAATAATTTTCCAAAATCACAAGTTCACAACTTGAACAATAAAATTCGAAAAATACCTAAGATTCTAACCCAAAAAATGAGGTTTTTACAAGTATTTATAATTATCCTAACAAAAGAGGGAAATCTATTAAGGAAAAGCTGCCCCAAAACCGCGTCTGAGTGGATGATATAGATGACGGACCTTTGAAGCCATGACAAACCGTCGTGGTCCTCCATCGTTCCTCATTTAGCTTCTTTTCAAAATGGTTACTTTGGCTACTTTCTGTTGATGATGACGGATGTGTAGGACGATCCGTTGTGGAGATGATTGTCTGTCGAGAGCCTCTGTAGACCCACACTTAGTCAGAATTCCCCAATCTTCATTCAACAACTTTTCCTTCATATGACGGTGGTCACCCACGGACCGTTGAGGGGTCGACAGACCGTCGATGTCTCTATAGGTAGTCAATTCTGCTGTTTCAGCACAATTCTTCTGCATTTTTATTCTTTAAAAATTTCCTCTAAATAATGAGAAAAATACATTAAAACTAATACAAAAAGCCTTAGATACACACTAAATTTAAGGAAAAGGCGTTGAATGTACCGTAAAACCACGGTACATCAATAGGGAAACAATCCACAATTCTTTAAATGCTCAAATTGAATCTAAAAATTAAAAAAACCTTAAGTCTCTAATGAAAAAGTGTAAGAAGAATGTTTAGAATGTTGAACATCAAAAACTTAGAACTGGACATGTGGGAACTCCTTTTGTTTTTTTGAAAAGTGCATTTATTCGTTCCAAAATTTCAGCATTAGTGTCATTCAGCGTAGTAAGTCGGGTTTCACCAACCTGGTCAGCGATACGTCGAGTGCTCCTTTCCATCATCCTCTTGGCTTGGACTATCACCATATCTTTTTTGTTACTTTAGGTTATCGAGATCTATATCGTAATTCCATTCAGTGCATTATCGAACCATTAATGTTTTGCCAATTTGGTATTGTCCATGGGCTTGCCTATAGGAACTTTGGGTGAGCTAGAGGTTTACTCTGTTACCCGCCGAGTGGCTTCGGCAACTACCAACCTTGCTTTCCTTAAACCTTTTATGCTTTTTGCTCATTTTCCTGTACTATCCATGTGTTGTTATTTTGGCTTCGTTGCTTTAAACTTACATTTTAACATCAATTTAGAGCATAAAGTATGCATTGAGGGCACTAATTCTTTAAATACTAAGCCCTAAATGAGTCAAAATCCCCAAATCATCAACACCCCAAACTTAAATATTTGCTTGTCCTCAAGTAAAACACAAGATCAATTAGGTCAACAGAGATGTCTACAAATAGTGCTACTTAAGACTCAACATGAATGAACACGAGGTTAAATCTACCCATGTAATATATAATTGTTCACTAAATGTCACGACCCAAGAGTACCCCTAGAGGTAAAATGGCACATAGGGAACCCAAAAGGTACCACGTAAGCCACTTAGCATTTCATAACGTAAATAAAGAACAATAGAGAGTAAAAACACAATACAAGTCTTAAAATTTTTCATAAAAGAAAGTAGAAGTCTAGACTTGTCTCAATTATCCATCTACTACAATCGAGTATAAAAATAAGATAATATCCCTTACAACATAATTCTGAAATGAAAGTACAAGAAAAAGAAACTAGGAAATCATCATTAGTCCTTGAAGCATGATCACTGATCAATTACCACAAAGAATAGTCAGTCCAAGCTTATAACAAAGAGGATATCAATTCAGAATCCAGGATCTACACTTATAGAAAATATAGAAGAAATATAGGTTAGCACAAAAATGCACTAAGTGTGATATCTATGAAAGAAATCGTTCAATCATGCTAAAAAAGACACTAGTTGAAATTGATGCACTATCTCATGTTTGAATTCATCATGAAAACCTTGGAAAATCATAAGTTATAATCCATATTTTCATGCATAGATCATCATATCATAATGGCAACGTATCACAAATACCCTCAAAGTCCACCTGTGCAATGCATAAGTAAGATCCCATAATCCTACCTTCACTATGTAAAGCTTCTAGAAAAACTATGGTCTATAAATCATATTTTTGTCTATATTAACATAATAGGGAATAAACCTTAACCTAAATAGACCACGTAAGCTAAACATGAAATCAAGTTTCTACCTCACACCAAAAAGGGGTTGTCTTAGTTGCCTAAGGTAGACCTATACTCTTAGCTTAGGTGGATCCACTACATTATGAGATTAGGATATTTATTCTAGAGACTTGGACTCAACTAAGTTATAAGGTTTCCATCACATAAGATAACTACTTTGGGAACCCATACACTATTAGTGTACAAGGAATCCATTTAGAAAGCCAAACTTGACTAGTGTAGAAGTTTTCAAGGGAAAGTCGGCCTCAACTATCGTATAAAATTCCATCTCATATTAATATCCAATCGATGCTATGCATTTATTTCCAACAAAATACATATGAAGTCTCGACTTAAGTGAATATTTTGTAAGGGTGTCTTCAAACTCCAATCACATACATCATATCGTAGCCCCTAGATTCGAAATGTGAGACTAGTCTTCCAACCTTAGAATAAATAAATATGACAAACCTTTCACATCATATCATAATTAACCAAAGTGTGTACAAGATAATAATCATCCAATCACCACAACAATTAGGTCATAACCACATTCACATTACTCTCAAGGTAATCTAAATGCATTATCATATACCTCACAATCATACATGGTTCTCATGATTTTCCCTTCAAGGATCATAATCACAGTAAATCAAAATATATAGGATTAAACATTTCACATGAATTATAGAATGATTCAATTACTATTATTACTATAAGCATGACTTCATATACTTATCTTTCTACAAATCACCCACACTTTTAGGTCTAAATTGGGGAAAATGGGGGGTTTTCATAGGTTCTTGGGGAAATTTATCATAAATCAACAATAAAATCATCAATTCAATCATAATCCATAATATATAAACCATTAAAAACGTTTTTTGAAATAACCCACAAATTGAAGACAAACCATAATTTTAGAGAAATTACTAGATTTTATACTTAAGTTGGAGGGACTCCTTGGATGGAAGTTAACCAAGGATGAAATACTACCATACTTTAGTAATAATTCTTCAAAGAAATTGAGTGCAATGGCCTTTATTCTTCAAGCCCTAGTTCCAATGTTACTCTTTTTTTCATGAAGTTCTAGAGAGAGAAGTTCTTTAGGAGAAGATGAAGTTTTGGGTTTTATTTTTTTATTCTAGAAAAGTGACTTAATTGGGGTAAATTTGAGTATGAAAATCTAAACATTTTAGGATCAAGTTAGGAAGAAAAACCAAAAACCCCTAACTTTCTAACTTAAAACCACCTAGCTTGCATATTTGGCTCACCAAGGGCACTAGGCGACTCACCAAGTGGAACCTTTGTCCACTAAATTTTTCAGAATGCCTCCCCAAGGAGGTAGCCTACTATAAGATGCACCAACCTTGTTGGCGAGCCCCACCTAGCTCCCCTAAAATTTACAATAGCTAGGTAATGGGGACAGTCCACTAGGTGGCCCAAGTACACCTTAGTGTCTCGCCAAGTCACTTGGGAGACAATTCTACCCCTCGCTAAAATGTCCTTGCCCTCTTTCTTGACTCTTAACCCATTAATTTTAGTTCTAGTTTAGTGTACACATTTCCGAAATGTTACACTAAAAGTTTTAAACTCTGACTAGTCAAGATCAAATAGAAGTCAAGCTCACAATGCTTGTTTCAAATACAAATTCAATATCAACAAAAACATCCAAATGCCCTTATATTCAAGAGTGATTCCATTTCCACATAAAGCTCATCATAATTCAGAAATTTAAGGAATCAAACCAAACTCTTACACTCTTAAATATAAACACATGCACGATTCTATCCATAGGCTTGCCCGTATTTACCAATTAACATGACATTGAACTCTATCAAGATCCTGAAGGTCTTTCAAGGGTTGTACGGTGATGAGGGTAAAGGTATGATCATTACTGATTTCTACCCTCATGAAGCATGGCTTGAATTTCACTTTTCCTCCTTTTCTTTCACTTTTTTTCTTATCAATCTACCCTAAGTTCTTTCAAGCATAGAGTCCTTACATGACTCGTTGGACAACTCTTTTCTTTTGTCCATGCATAAATTGCATTACAACATTGTTTTTTTGATATTTTTCTTCGTTTCTTTTTATGTACTCCTTTTTTTTTTATATAGAGTGGTTCCATATTTTTCAACACCATTCTTCAAGGGTGAATTTTTCACAAACTTCTTGACTTTCCTCACTTTCACCGCACCCCTAATTTAGGCTTTTGGCCAAGGTTGGCTATTCAAAAGGACCAATTCTCTATGAAAGTTTTAGGTGGGGAATAAAAAGGAAAAAATATGTTCATGTTTCATCTTACAAAAAGGTTAGGCTTAAATTGTGACAATCTAGGTTCATACTCTTATAAGGTGGTCACAAAAAGGTATTATAGCAATTCGGTTTACTCTCCAAAATTTGTTCCTAAGATAATTTCTTTCATTCACCAATGTTTTTTAATTGGAAGAATAAGGCATTTTCTATGTATACCAAACACATATTTCAAGGACATATTACAACACAACGACACTCAACATAATCATCAATCAAGTCTCTACGAATTGAGCTCGCATGAACAATTATCACATGACAAATTTCAACAATTTTCTAGTCACAATTAGATGCTAAGAGTTCACTCGTGACTTATGCAACTCAATTTGCCTTATTGGATTTACAGAAACATATTGTTCAATTAAAAACACTACTAAAGTCATTAGTATTTATTGCAAACAATACTCCTATATAAAAAGAAACAACCACACATTAACAAAACACAAAAATTAGGAGGAATATCATAATTTGGATAAAAACCAACATTCACATTTCAACTAAAAACCAATAATTACAATAATAAGAATCCAAAACAAGATAAACATAGCCGAAAGGGATAGGTATGAAGATATGTCACCCACGAAACAAAAACAAACATTATCCTCAATGTAAAATAAAGTTATTATCTCAATATTAAAACAAAAAAACAGTCTACATCTCGAGTCAGGCTAAGCTTAAGATGAACATTGCATATCATGGGATGTTTGAATCTTGGCATTAGTGCCTGGATTATCTCAATCAACAACTTCTTCTCCACTGTTTCACCCTCTAGATCCTTGATGTTATCATACAGAGCCGCATCATGACTCCTAAGCTCCTCTTCATCAGTATCCAACTCATCACCATTATTAGCTAAAACAATATATACAGTCGCAGTAACTAGAGGGATCTCAAAATTAGCTAGCATCTTTGAACTCAAAACCTCAAGAAGGTCCATAGTTCAAAAAAACATAGAAAAATCAATGTATTTGAGCTCATCCTTGTCAAGCCTCAATCCAGCAACCTCGACTCTCAAAGACATATGATCCTCGGGTTTGTGATCTCCATTAGTACATGTTTTAACTCACACAGTGATGGATTCCAAGGCTAATTCATGTACGGTAATAAACTCTCTATGCTCTCACAACTTCACTCGGATATGGTTTAAGGAAGCAACAATAATTTCTTCAACCTTGGAAGCACAAACATCTACGAATTGGGCTAGATAGTCCATCTTGTAGAGAATTTCCTGTGAGAATATAGGCGAGAAACAACAACAATTGTACTAGCAAACGTAAAAGGAGCAGTAGTAGTACTAGGAGTACCTGAAGGCTGACTGGACTGAGTGGGAGGGGTTGTATCTGCATCCACCATATTTAGAATAACAACTTGGGATGTTTACACCGACGCTACTTTTCTCTACCCTGCCACATATCTGGTGTACTCGACCTAAATACTACGAATATAAGTAGAATAAATGAGAGTCACTTCCACACTAGTCTTTGCCACAAAGGTTTTATGGCTCACTGCACAATTATTTTATCAACACCAGGAATGGTAGCGATGTCTGGATCTAGTTGGCCCTAATGGTAATGTACTTCTCAATGATCATCTTGATATTTAGTATATCACAATCAATAATGGAACCCAACAAAGATTCCTTCTGATGCCGTAGTATGGACTTATTCTGGGATAACATCAATGTGGTGCTAATGAAGAAAAATTAGTACCACACAACTACATTTAGAACCTTCTCAATCTAGACCCCTGGCTCGATCTATGGCAGTGTAATGTTAGAAATCAAAGGGTCTAACCATCCCTTAAGGTCTTCCAAGATCTTCTTCCATATTGTATATGCCAAGAAATGTATTACATTGACGGTGCACCCTAACACCTCAATTATGCCCGAACAGATAGACTTCACCCTCTTTGCTTGGACCACTACATGGTCAATAAATGTAAATGAGTTCTCTTTTTTATTATTCGATGAGACTATCTTCCAATATTCCGCGTAGAATTCTCAGACCCATGAAGGTATATATGAGCCTCAACGCTGTTTAAATTTCTCGAATTTATGGAAACGAATGGTGTCCCACACAACTCAATACCTATCCACCACTCCATGAGTGGATAAAATCTTCAATTTCATAATTATACGCAACTTGACAATGTTCAATATATTCATCAACTGAGATGAAGGTGCTTGTACCAGGGGCACTGGTGGTCCCAGCTTAACTGTCTGTGCTTAAGGTGGAGGCAGTGTTGGAGTGAGAGAGAGTCTTGCCGAATTATGTAGCGCTTTGGAGCACAACTAAGATTTTCTCCACTAAAGGGTATGGTCATCCTTTGGCTCTGCAGAAGTTGATAATCTAAAACCCGAATAATCCATAAGATTAGATTCCAAAGTGGTGAGGTTGGTGTTATAAATGTCTTTGTTTTCAGAGCTGGAAACAACTAGATTTGGATCCGTAGGTCCATTACCTTTATTTGTACCTTTTAACCTTGTTAGAGGGAGTTTTGGTTGTGTTAATCGTTGAGGGGAAGATTTTTTAAACTAACCACTTTTTATGATCTGTTTCATGGTTGTTAGTTCTTTTCGGGTACTTTGGGTGTAGCCATATATCCAAGACAACACACGTCAAAAAAATGTATCAGAAATAGTCCGATAAAGCATCAAGTTTAAACAAAAGTTGCAGAAACACTCTCCGACCGACTTGGTGAGTCGCGAACTCATTTGGCGAGCCTTAGATAGATTACCTTAAGTAAAAAAATGCACAAAATTCAACACAATTTGACAAGACCAATGTCAATTTGGAGATTTGCCAAACTTACTCGGTAAGCCAAGGGTAGCTCGCAGAATATCATAGAATGTTTTACAAAATTTAGTCTGACAAAGGGTGATCGCAAAGGCATTCAGTGAGTCACCGAGTAAACTCAATGATCACAAGCATATCACTGAATGTTATAGAGGTTAACAACTAACTTTCAAGGTAAAAAAGTGATAAACTCAAATTACACCTCCTTAGATAAGTAAAAGAAGTCGTTGTCAAATAAACTACCCAATTTGTAGGTTCGGGTCGACTCCATGAGGAATATGCTTGTAAGACCTCAAAAATTAGTTAAATGAACTAGAGCCTAAAATGTTTGTATTGATTTTATAAGGTCCTAAATAGGTCTATTATATGGTGTTGAGGTAGTGTCTAAGAGTTTAGGTGCATTGGAAGTCAAAGGTAAAGGGACGAATAAGACGATCGACGACTAAGTCACCTATGTGCCTCATATGTGGTTCTATGTGTCCATGTCTTATTCATGATGTTCTAATGTCCTTAAAAGAGTTATTATGTCATATATAGGTAGTGTGTTGAGTTTCGTGGATTTCGGAGGTCAAACGTCCATTACGTTCGAAATATATGCTTTAAAATGACCTTGTATTTCTAGGCATATTTCGTCGAGTTTTACGTGTTCATTATGGATGAAATTCAAGTGAGAGGTGATAAACTCGTATACAATCATGTTTGGGTTTGAAACGTCCGGGCAAACATTCCCAAGGACCAACCAAGGGTCCTTGACTAAGTATTCCCAAGGACCAACCAAGGGTCCTTGACTAAGTATTTCTATATTAGTATTGAATTGTGGGCCGTGTCCCAAGTGTTTTTGTGTCTTAAGATGATGATATTGAGACTTAGTATTTCCTATTTCTTTATATGAAAGAGTTTTGAAAGACTATGATATGTTTTGTGAAAAATTTTAATTTCGAAGTACTTTTCACAATATTTATGCATTAAACGATATGTAAGGGCTTGTACAAGACCTGTGAGAGGTCAAGTACGCCGGCTGCAAATCCGAGATTTCCCCTAACTTCTAGGGTGTGGTTTCAGGATGTGACAAGATTGGTATCATAGCATAGATTGGGAATGTAGTATTCGTAATTGAAAAGTCTCATCAAGTCACGTCTAGAGAGTCTTGACCCTCAGTTTAAGTTGCGACACATCTATGGGCGAGAGATTATAAGACGATAGATTTTCCCTTCTTTTATACTCATTTGTCGTGCCATAGAGTAAAAGTTACTGTTTCTTATGATTTTCCTTGTGTTTCTAGGAATATGAATACGAGAAGGACACCGGCTAGGAGAATTGAGGAGATTGAGGTGCAAGCAGATATTCCACCTCAAGTTGAGGAAGTTGAGCAAGTTCCTCAAGGTGCTCAAGTTCCTCAAGGTGATAAAGTCCCTAATATGGGAGGAGGTGATGATCCCTCGGAATTGAGTAATAGGGATATTAAGGAGGCTTTGCTTGATTTAGCCCGAGCCGTGACTACACAAGTGAATTTGAGTATGGTGCCTAGGGAGAATGTTATGGAGAGCAATATAACGTCTAAATTGATATATATTGTGAGGATGAATCCTCCAATCTTTCTTGGCTCTAAGGTGGGAGAGGATCTCCAAGAGTTTACAGATGAGGTGTACAAGATGGTGCATGCTATGGGAGTGAAATCTAGGGAGAAAGCGGAGTTGGCTTTGTATCAATTGAAGGATGTGGCTCAAGTGTGGTACACACAATGTAAAGGTAATAGACCGGAGGAGTCGGGTCCTATTGAGTAGGAAGAATTTTAAAAAGTTTTTCTTGGTAAGTACTTTCCCCGTGAGATGTGAAAAGTTAAGGTAGAGGAGTTTATCAATCTCAAGCAAGGCAAATGAGTGTTGAGGAATAATCTTTAAAATTCTCTAAGCTGTCCAAATATGCTCCCTCTCTTGTGTCAAATCGAAGGGATGAAATGAGTCGTTTTGTGACAGGAGTAACCGACTTAATAATGGAAGAATCTCATATGGAGATGTTACATGATGATATGACTGTAGCTAGACTCATGGGGTATGCAAAATCAACTGAAGAGTCTATACTTAAGAGGATGGCTAGAAACTTGAAAAGGGTTGGTTCTAGTGATCATGAGAAAACTAGGGTTAAGAACAGGGCTCAAACACAAGAAGAACCTAGGAGTGCTAATGTGAAATTTTATAAAGGAGATGAATCTCAAAATGAAAAGCCTACATGTGTCAATTGTGGAAATAGGCACTTTGGGAAGTGTCTAGTTGGTACTAGTGGTTGCTATGGTTGTGGTAAATATGATCATAAGGTGAAATATTGTCCTATCATTGTGTCTAGAGGAAGAGAGAGTAAGCAAGTTTCTCCTAGTGCTACAAAGGATGATTCTCAAATAAGTAGGCGTTTATGTGCACTCCGAGCAAGAGGATCAAAGCCGGATGAGAATGATGATGATGACGACGGTAAATCCTTGTATCTTTTTTATACGTGATTTCTTTATAAGTGGGGGGGTATGGTTAGAAGATGGTATATAATGATATAGAAGTAGGTTGTATGTGCATGGTGTTTAGGAGTTTTGTTGAAATTGAATTTCATTGAATTCTTGCATTGTGTATTTTATGAAGCCATGATTGTGTTGTAAGATGTGTTTATATGGTGTTACCTTGCATAATCGCATGTTTATATCGTGAATTACCTAAAAGTTGCATTTTGAAAATTGTTGCTAAATTCACTGCTAAGGGTGCTAGTAGTTCACTGTCAGAATTTTGGAATTTGACTAATTGATTCTTTGGTTTAAAATTTTTGTAATGTGGTTAGAACTGATTTATATTAGTATGATATTTAATTTAAAATGAGTTTTCGTTAATTGGAATGAAACATATGTGTTTTCTAGCATGATGAGTTATAGAATTATTTTCTATTTCTTGTTATGTTGTGAATCTCTTGACTATGTGAAATTGATTTTTTCTTATTGATATGTGTTATATGGTATGTTCATGAGCTTCTAGTTAAATCTCTATTCTAGGAAGTGTTTGGAGAGTGGCAAGTGTCATTCGAGGAGGAAAGTTGTCCAAGTGGGGGAGATTGCAAGACCTCGAATATGAATTAGGTAAAAGAGATAATAACATGTTGTATTGAAATTCTAAGCTCCTAAATAGGTCTATTATATGCATTTGAAGTAGTGTCTAAGAGTTTAGGTGCATTGGAAGTCGAACATCAAGAGACGACTAAGATGTTCGATGACTAAGTCAACCTATGTTCCTCATATTTGGTTCTATGTGTCCATGTGTGATTCATGAGGTATTGAGGTCCTTAAATAAGTTATTATGGAATATATAGATAGTTTGTAGAGTTTTGTGGAGTTTAGACGTCAAATGTCCATGAACGTCCATGACGTTCGAAAGATGTGCTTCGAAATGACCTTGTATGTCTAGGCATGTTTCGTCTAGTTTTACATGTTCGTTTTGGATGAAATTCGTGTGAGAGGTGATAAACTCGTATACAATCATGTTTGGGTTGTAAACGTCCGGGCAAAGATCCCCAAGGACCAACAAAGGGTCCTTAACGAAGGACCCATGTTAGTGGTCAAACTGCCCAAGGTTGTCCACCTACGTATGGCAATCGACGGCCGGTGGCCTTGTGAACGCCCCGTAGGTGGTGGGAGTTGTTTAGTACTTATCTTAGGAAGATAATCTACAAGTTCCAGGTGTTTGAACCCATCGACGAAGGCCATGACGACCCGTGCATGGACCTACGCCCCGTCGATGGTCAACCGTCAATGGTAGTCGGTATTATGCGCAGTTCACTGCCAAATTGAGGGGTGAACTTTTATTTCGTCCAACATCCAAATAAGAGTATTGAAGGTTTTTAGGGGTATTTTGGGTATTTTAAATGTGTCGATACGTCTAAAACACATTGAAGACTTCATTCTTCTAAATCAAAATCCCAAATCCCTTAGAATTCTCTCTAGGACTCCATTTAAGTCCAAAATTAAGGAAGGGCTTAAGGTGACGAATTGAGTGGAAATTTATCAAGGTATGGATATTGATCCTCTAAATTCTCTTCATAAAGGATCCCCAATTCTCAAGATATTTTCTAAAGTTTTCAAGGTGAATAATCCTATTTCATGATTCTATTATGGGTTCTTACATTTATGTTATCTAAACAATGAATGATGGTTTAATTGATATTGTATTGATTATTTTAACCTAAATTACCTTTAAATCCATGAATTGGATGAACCCTAGTTTTTGACTAAGTTGTGGGTTACTTGATATTAACCTAATGTTGTTGAATTCTAGTGTAGATTTCTATGGGATTTCCAATGATGTAAGAATTGTGTTCAATTGATATCTAGGTCATCTTAGCTTGATGAATCTCTAATGAATTGACCTAGTTTCATTGATTATCATAGTTTCTACATTGGATTATTTTTCATGTCTATTGGTAAGAGCCTTATGGTATTGAATTGGATGATTTAGCATCGATTTGAGGTGATGAGGATGTTGTGGTGGTAAGCTGCCCTATTCTCTTATCTTGATGTTATCTACACTTCAATTATGTTGTGATTCGTATGGTCCACTTATGGTGGTAATGTTATGTGATTTACTTGTAATTGATGTGGTTATTTGTGGAGTTGATTATGTGAAGTATGATCATATCTACCTACATGCAAGTAATGTGAAAGTTTGATGTATATTAGGAATCATGTTAGACTATGACTACGTGCTTATATGTGTAGTCTTAGAGTTGATGCATGAATGTTCCTACTTTACTATAATAGTCTATAATGGTTATATTGATGATGTTGTAGAAATGTATAGGGTGACATAAACATGATAAGGTTCATCCTAAGTGTTTAAGGAATGATATACTATATGCGGTAAGGTGAAAGAATGTGGTGTCTTGTTTGGTAGACTTGTGTCCCTTTCTTGATATATGAATGAATTATATGAGATTATGATATATCTTGACGAGGTTGTCTTAATGCATCCTTTTCATGTATAAATGAAAGATATGTGAGACTTTAGAGGATGTTAAGAAGGACACGTACGTGGTAAAGGTTATGTTATGAATGTTGAAGTCAAAAGCCGTAATGGTATCCTTCATGTAAAGAAATGGTGGACTGAAGGTTAATTGGCTAGAATAGCATCATATTAATCCTTAGGAAATTCATAATGAGCTATCTTAGTCGCCATTGGAAGGTAGACCTAGTGGACCTCTTTGGTAGGGTAAATGTGATTGGGTTATGAAATATATAAGGAACCCTCTTCATGTGATCCTTTAATGTAAACTACTCTATTAGAACTAAGGCTAGAACCGACTAATTTTGTTATACGAAGTAGCTCTACTTGATAATGAGACTAGAGTACAATGTACCTCTACTTGAGAATGAGACTAGAGTGCATAAAATCCCTTCATATTCCTTAACCATGTGCCTATATGGTAGGTGTCCTAGTTCTACCCTTGGCAAGTAGAACACCCTTATCGGAGTAGGTTAGAACTCCGGATTCCATGTCTAGCTATCATGGTCTATGTCGGTTATTGCCTATTCTCATCATGTGGGATACTTACTAGCATTAGAGAAGTTCTATGAAGTTTAGGTAGTGGTATGATACGCTATCTAGACATTGCACAATAGGCTTTGAAGGTGTTAGTTAGAGTCCCTAGGTCTTGTCTAAGACCATTACTTGAATGTCCTTTATGTGATGTATGAGTCTTAATGAACTAATGAACTAATGACTGATGTCATGAAGTATGTAATGAAATAAGTACTTCACTAGAGTAGTTACGGGTTGTCTAGTTAAGGTGTGAAGGGGGCATAGGAATGGTCACTCCGTATCTTTCCTAGATGAGTCTTAAGAATGACTCTAGTTAGGGAAGATGTTGATTATGTGAACATGATCCGAACTTAGGAATTCTTAAGGATTCTTTAGGTAGACTTAAAGAGGTTAATCATGGACGTTATCTTCTTGATCTACTTAAGTAAGTCTTTTGATAGACTTTGATGAGGAAATGTCATATCATCTATGCGTTGATACTTTGATGTCTTGAAGTGTGTATGTGACACATTATAGGTAATCTTAAGGGTCATTTAGGCATATTTAGATAGTGTTCATGGGCGGTATCTTTTTGTGTTACTTAAGTGATCTTAGGATATTTTTAAGTAGGATAATTACATGACATAAGATGTCTTAATTGAAAGAACGCAATTTCACTGTAGAGTGAAGAGACTTCACTGTAACAGTGAATAGACTCACTGTAAAGTGAATCATAAAAATGTGATGTTTAGTTTAAATGTTTCCTTATGTTTTTTTAAGTTGATAAATGTTCTTCTTATGATTTTATTGTGATATTTTAAAGAAAATATGCATATTTCCAATAAATGTCTATTTTCATGATTTTTATTCATAATTCATACTTAGTACATGTGGTTGTACTAACTCCATGTTTTTATCTATCTTTATAGTTGTGGGTAGGTGAGGAGTGATATATCGTGGTTCCATGGTATTTTTGAAGACTTTTCCTTAAGTTTAGTGTGTGTCCAAAATCCTTTTTGTATTGATTTTTATGTAAGTTTCTCCTTATTTGAAGGAAATATGTCCTTAGATGTATGCGGAAGTTTTTGAGAGAGAAATATAGAAGAGACCCCCTACAGAGCTTGTGACGGTCCATAGGTGGCATCGTAGTGAAGTTGCTGAAGGAAGATGGGGAAGTCTGACCTAGTGTGGGATTGCGAAAGTCCATGATGGTCTGTCCTGCTGGTTCGTCGTGATGATCATAGAGTAGTCCCAGTACCCAAATTCCAAGAAGTTTAAGTATTTTGGAACGAAGACCCTCGACGGACCGCCGTGCTTGGAACGGTCCGTCATACCTGTTCGTTGAGGGAGATGAAGAAAGAAGCAGAAAAATTTGTGAAGTATGGGATGACGGAGGCCATGACGGCCCGTCTTGACAACGATAGCCCGTCACGAGGTATGTCAACCCAAACGATTTTTGACATATTTACAGTAATTAGAAACCGTCTTTTATTAGGTTTTTGTTTTTATTATAAATAGTTCGAGAAACCTCATTTTTGGGTTAGACTCTTTGATGTTAGACTTTTTGAGAGGAGATTTTTTGATAGTTATACTTTTGGATAATCTTTAGTTCTCTTGTTCAAGTATTGAAGGATTAATTTCCGCAATTGTTACACTTTTTCTGGAATTGATTGTTGGTGCTTTTGCTGATTAATCAAGTGAATTTCTGGATTTTATTCCTTCTCATCATAGTAAGTGCATGAATTCTTATATTAAATATATGAATAATGTGATTATGACCATGGGTAACTAAACTCCATAACTAGGGTTGTGGGAACCATGGGTGAATAATGAGGTAAAATCTAACTAAAATAGCAATTCTAGAATAGTGTCTTGCATGTATTGATAATTCTTTCATTTAGAAGTCTTTTTAACGGATGGCCAATGTTAGAACTCACCTTAATGCTACTTGCCTGACCAAGGAGGTAGATAATACGAAAAGAATTATCAACATAGATTTAGTGTATACTTTCTAATAGGCTAGTGTCGATTGGTACGAGGTAATAAGTTAGTCAAATATCGAATATAATGCTTTATATGAGGTAAAGATAAGGGTTAGTATAGCAACACACGTAGCCGGACCAAGGTGTGGAGTGAAATTGTCTAGATGCCGGACCAAGGATTTAGAAATACATAATTTATCACTTTACATGCAGGATACTAGGAAAGAACTGTGATAGTTAGGACTATCAAGTTAGGAACCTGTGGAAAACACTTAAGCCTAGTTACTTTTATTAATTGATTAAGCTCTAAGATTTAAATCTGTTAGTTTTTACTTTAATTTAGTTAATTATTTTCATTAATTTAGATATCAAACCCCCCTTTATTGTCTTTTGTTTTTTAGGAAAATAATTGACTAAATAATAGTAATAATAGAATAAAGTTAATTCTGAACTATTTTCCTCGTGGGAACTATCCCAACGTGATTAGTTGGGTTTTTTCCTTGATACGACCGCTTAACTTCTTATTTGAGAAGTAAGTTTGAGCGTATCAAATTTTGGTGCCGCTGCTGGGGAATGTAGCTTTTAGATTAACTTAAACTTAATACTAAAGTTTAGTTAATATTTTCTTAATTTTACTTTTTTATTGTTTTTTATTCTTGCAGAACTAACTTTCTTGTATGCCAAATATACGAAGAGGAAGAGAACCCTTTTTTCCCCATGACCACAAATTAGAGCGTACACTATGCAATATGAATCGAAACTTGGGTATTAATGATGATGATCTAAACCAGAACATCCCAGCTCCGGTTGATGTTCATGGTCATTTACTACCCAATGATCCTGGTGAAAATCAACCAAGGGGACAAAATCCCGCTCCAGTTCCTCAAGAATACTACAAAGGCTAGGATAATATTATGGACTTTGATGGGCCACTTGTCTTGCCCCCTCTACCACAAGGCCACACCTTCGTGGTAACTAGTAGTCTGATGCAAATGCTCACTGCTAGAGTTTTGTTTTCAGGGCAATGTGTAAAAGTTGTGTAGCGAGGCCTAATTTGGATTTGGATGTAATAGGGCTAAGAGTATTTCCTCTCTCATTGACGCTAGTGGCTGCTATTTGTTTAACTGAGCTCCCTTATAACTCAAATTTCACTTGGAACCAACTAAGGGACGTTTTCTTAGCACGTTACTACCCGGTCTCCAAGAAACTAAACCACAAAGACAGAGTGAACAACTTTGTGGCACTACCAGGAGAGTCAATTAGCAGTTCTTGGGATAGATTCACTTCATTTTTGAGAAGTGTCCCAAATCACTGCATAGATGATGAGTCACTGAAGTAATACTTCTATCGGGGATAGGATGATAATAATAATAAAGCGGTATTGGATACTATAGCGGGTGCTTCTTATGGGGAGTGTACTTATGCCGAAATTTCCGAAAAGTTAGAGAAAATCTCCCAGAATAATAAAGCTTGGAGTACTAGGAAGTCAGATACTAGAAGAAATACCTTCGCAGTGCAATCCACACACAATCCAGCCACAGATAAGATTCGTAAAGAGATGGCTCAAATGAGAACTGAGCTTGGGTTGGTATTAAAATATGTAACTGGGGTGCAGAAAAGATAAATGCAGTTAACTACTTGTCTAAACCACCACCACCAAATGATGAATGTTATTTTGAGAAGGATTCCTATGCGGTAAATGAGCAGATGGGGGGTTTCCTACTGAGTGCCCAAGGCTCAAATCAGGATAATTGGCGCCAAGGTCAAGGAAACAAGGGTCGGATCTATGATAACTATAACCGGGAGGTTTATTATGTCCGAGATAGAAATTACAACCGCGACAACAACTTCAACAGGGGTAACTATGGTAACAGAAATGATACGAATGAGCCCTATGTGCCTCTTCAAAATCGTGAAGTTACTCCTAGGGATTGTAGATGTAGTATGGTGCGAGTTGAGGATATGTTGCAAAATGAGGAGGAGGTTCGATGCTAGTGATGAGCACACTAAAGAGTTGAGGAGTGATTTAACGGATATGGGGTAGAAAGTCGATACACATGCAATATCGATTAAGCAGCATGAGTTACAAATGGCCTAATTATCTGTCACTGTAAACACATGTCAACCGGGCACTCTTCCTAGCAAAACTGTCCAAAATCCAAAAAATGATGGACACTGCATGACAATCACTACTCGCGGTGGTAAGCAAACAATTTACCCACCTATGCCATCTAATGAGGAAAAATTGATAAAAGATAATGATAAAGTGGTAGAGGTTAGTGATGAAGTAAAAGATAACACTGGAAAATATGGTGAAGTGCCTTAAAATGTAACTCCCATTCCTAGACCACCACCCCCATTTCCTCAAAGATTAGTGAAAAAGAACGAGGATGGTAAATATCGGCGTTTTATAACAATGTTGAAGCAGATTTCTATCAATGTCCCTTTGGTAGAAGCTTTAGAACAAATGCCCGGTTATGCCAAGTTTATGAAAGATCTGGTTATAATGAAAAGATCGTTTACATTGGAGGATGATGATAGAAAGTAGCATTGTAGTGTTGTTGCTACAAGATCTCTAGTACAAAAGAAAGAACATCCGGGTGCGTTCACTGTTCCTTGTACAATCGGGTTATTACATTTTGCAAAAGCATTATGTGATCTGGAAGCAATCATAAATCTCAAGCCCCTCTCGATTTACAAGAAGTTGGGTTTGGGTGATCCAAAGCTCACTACGATGCAGCTAATGATTGCCGACCGAACACTAAAAAGGCCAATAGGGATACTCCACGATGTTCTAGTAAAAGTGGAGTCGTTCATATTTCTGGCAGATTTTGTTATTCTTGATTGTGAAGTCAATTTTGAAGTGCCTATTATTCTTGGAAGGTCATTCCTTGATACGGGTAGAACCTTAGTTGATATGAAAAAGGGGCAGATGAAATTTCGGTTGAACAATGAAAAAGTGACCTTCAACATTTGTAGGTCCATGCAGAGTGGTGATCTCCAATAAGTCTCTGCTATATCCTACAAAGTTGGTGAGTCATATGAGACACAAATAGAAGAACGTCTAGGTGTACAAGCATTAGCGGCAGTGATACTGAATTTTGATAACGATTGAATTGAAGAGTATGGGTCATTAGTCGCGGATCTTGATCGAGGTGATGTTTGGTTTAAACCAAAGAAATATGAGTTAGACATGAAGAATTGCGAGTCTCTACCCGCGAAACCATCCATAGAGGAGGCTCCAAATTTAGAACTAAAAGCTCTCCCACCTCATCTCAGGTATGAATTCTTAGGAAATGGTTACACTTTACCGGTAATCATTGCATCAGATCTGAATGAACAACATGTTGAGAGTTTGGTGAATGTGTTAAAAAGGTTCAAAAGAGCTATTGGGTGGACTATTGCGAATATTATTGGGATCCTTCCTAGAGTTTATTCTCATAAAATCCAACTCATGCCCGATCATAAGCCAAGTATTGAGAACCAGAGACGCTTAAATCCACCTATGCAAGAGATCATGAAAAAGGAAATAATTAAATGGTTGGATGCCAGAGTAATCTATCTGATCGCTGATAGCACTTAGGTAAGCCCTTTTCAGTGTGTACCTAAGAAAGGGGGAATGAATGTGGTCCCCAATGATAAAAATGAACCTTTTCCAATGAGACCGGTTACTGGATGGAGGGTGTGTATGGATTACCGTAAATTTAATGCATGGACAAAAAAAGACCATTTTCCTATGCCCTTCATGGATCAGATGTTGGATAGACTTGACGGATAAGGGTGGTACTGTTTTCTTGATGGATATTCGGGGTATAATCCAATTTCTATTGCACCAGAAGATCATGAGAAAACCATCTTTACTTGTCCATATGGGACCTTTGCGTTTAAGAGAATGTCGTTTTGCTTGTGCAATGGACCCTCCACATTTCAGAGATATATGATGTCGATATTCTCTAACATGGTGGAAGAGACTATTGAAGTTTTTATGGATGATTTTATGTGGTTGGTGAATCATTTGAGCGGTGTTTGAACCATTTATCTGAGGTCCTTAAGAGATGTGAAGACTGCAATTTAGTACTAAATTGGGAAAAATTCCACTTCATGGTTAAAGAAGGTAATGTTTGGGGTCATTGCTTTTCTGAAAAAGGCATAGAGTTGATCGAACTTAAGTCGAGGTAATAGAGAGACTTCCCCCACCTATCTATGTAAAAGTTGTGAGAAGCTTTCTTGGGCATGCAGGTTTTTTCCTGAGAATCATCAAAGATTTTTCAAAAATTGCACATCCGTTGTGCAAACTGCTAGAGAAATATTGTAAATTTAATTTTGATGAATCCAGTCTTAACACATTCGGCGAGCAACAAGAAATATTGGTGTTTGCACCTATCATTATTTCTCCGGATTGGAACATTCCATTTGAGGTGATGTGCGATGCTAGTGGGGTTGCACTTTGTGTGGTATTGGGACAAAGAAGGAACAAAATCCATTACATCATTTACTATGCTAGTAAATCCCTAAATGAAGTCCAGAAGAACTACACAGTGACTGAGCAAGAAATCCTTGGAGTAGTCTTTGATTTTGAAAAATTTCGCTCCTATTTGCGAGGTACTAGAGTTATAGTGCATAGTGACCATTCAACATTGAGATATTTGATGGAAAAGAAGGATGCAAAACCTAGGTTGATTCATTGGGTATTACTGCAACAAGAATTTGACTTTGAAGTGAGGGATAGAAAATGAACCGAAAATCAAGTTGCCGATCACTTGTCCCGTCTAGAAGATGAAGCTATGAGAGAGTTAGGGTATAAGACTGATATTGATGATACTTTCCCGGATGAGCATGTATTGGTTGCCTCACAAGACTTGATTCCATGGTTTGCAGATTTTCCCGAACTATCTGGCTAGTGATATTACTTTATCGGACTTGTCCTTTCATCAAAGAAAACAGTTCATGTACGATGTGAAGAAGTTCTTTTGGTATGAACCATACTTATATAGGAGTTGTGCCGACGGGCTTATTCGGAGTTGTGTGCCAGAATGTGAGATGTTGAGTGTTTTAGAGGCATGCCATTCCTCACCCATTGGTGGACATCATAGTGGTATCTGAATCGCTCATAAGATATTACAATGTGGTTACCATTGGCCAACTCTTAATTAAGATGCTCATGAGTTTTCTAAAGCAGGTGATAGATGCCAAAGAGATGGCGGCATTTCAAGAAAGCAAGAGCTCCCTCTAAACCTCATTCTTGTGATTGAATTATTTGATGTTTGGGGTATTGACTCTATGGGTCCTTTTGTGAGTTCTCATGGAATGAAGTATATTTTAGTAGCGGTTGATTATGTATCTACATGGGTGGAAGCGATCTCCCTCGCAAACAATGAAGGGAAGAGTGTCACTGCGTTCTTGAAAAAGAACATATTCTCTCGATTCGGTACCCCAAGGAAATTATTAGTGATGCGGGGTCCCACTTTTGAAACAAATTGTTCAAGGGATTATTGGAGAAAAATGGTGTTCTCCATAATGTGGCCACTCCTTACCATCCTCAAACTAGTGGGCAAGTTAAAGTGTCAAATATGGAGATCAAACAGATATTGTCAAAAACAGTGAACGCTAGTAGAACGGATTGGTCAAGGAGGCTTGATGATGCTCTTTGGGCCTACCGGATAGCGTATAAGACTCCCATAGGTATGTCCCCATACCAACTTGTATATGGTAAAGCTTGTCATCTTCTGGTTGAATTAGAGAATAAATCCATGTGGATTGGAGCGAAGCTGCAAAACAATGGTTAACTGGGTTGAATGAACTCGATGAATTTCTCCTGAAAGCTTATGAAAGATCATCCCTCTACAAAGAAAAGATGAAGAAATACCATGACCAAGAAATTGAAAAACGAGAGTTTATGGTTGCGGATTTGGTGTTTTTATTCAATTCTAGGTTGCTCTTGTTTCCGGGCAAGCTCAAGTCCAAATGGACCGGCCCTTACTTGGTCACTAAACTATTCCCTCATGGAGCAGTTGAGTTGGAAAAGAAGGAGGGTGTGCGGTTTAAGGTAAATGGACAACGAATAAAAATCTATTTTGGGCATGTTGAATCCGCGAATGAAGTGATCGAGGCATATAATCTTGATGAAGTCTGAGTAATCAAGTGCCTTCGGTTGTGCCGCGACGTTAAATCACGCGCTGGTTGGGGGGGCAACCCAATACTTATAGTTTTGTTTCTATTTATGGTAACATTTTTCGACTAATGGTTTTAAATTTTCAGTTAGCACATCACCAAGAAATTCGGCATAAAATAACTCTGCAACATTCACTGACGGATACATTGATGGATCGTCACGCTTGCGATGGACCGTTGCATGAATCCGTCGTTCCATGCATGTTTTTCATTTATTTTCAAAATTAGGTCACCCATGACAGACCGCCACATATGCGACGGACCATCGTTGGGGACTCGTTGCGTCATTAACCAGCAACCCGACCCGACCCAGCTGAAACATTTTCAAAATTTTCACCCCCCACCCAATCATTTCAACCGCTTCTTTCCCTCTTTCTCCCATTCCCTCCCTTTCAAACTTCAAACTTTCTACCTCTCTTCTCTATCAACGGATCACTTCCCTAAATCCCCAATTCCGAAAATCTTCTTTCTACTGGTTGGAGTCTGCTGCTGTGGTTCTGCTCTTGATAACCAAGTGTCTCACTTGCTTGTTTTTCTCCTCTTCTCAGGTATGTGTCTCTTATCTCTAACGATTTACATTGCATTTTTGTTTTTTCAATTACAATTAGCCTATTTCTGTTTTGTGACTCTTCATTTTTTGATCTAATTTTGTCTGACCTAGGTTGAGAATCCACGAATTTCCTTGTTAAAACTCAAGAAATTGGTGCTTTAGCATTGCTAGTTTGCTACGTATTTGGGTTAGAAACATGTATGTTAACACTAAGTATTCTTTTTGAGTCATAGGGGATGATTGTGCCATCCTCAGTTCTGTCACTGAATGACAGAACGAGACCCCAATGACGGACCGTCATACCCACGACGGACCGTCATAAGGTCTATTTCAACACCCCACTATTCGTTTTCTCTAAGTGTCCACCAACAGACATATGCGATGGACCGTCGTTCCCACGACGGTCCGTCCTGCACAACCGTCATGGTTGTCAGAGACCCTTGTCCTAAGGGTCTCCAACTTTTTCTAAGTGTCCTTTGATGGACCGTCATTAACATGGCGGTCCGTCCTGCACAACCGTCAAGGTTGTCAAAGACACTTGTACTAAGGGTCTCCACTTTTTTTCAAGTGTCCTTTGACGGAAATCTATGACGGACCATCATACCATCGACGATTCGTCTTGCACAACCGTTTTGTTTGTTAGAGACCCTATTCCTAAGGGTCTCTAACTTTTTCTAAGTGTCCTCTAACGTACATCTAAGAAGAACGTCATTAACACGACGGTCTGTCCTGCACAACCGTCATGTTTGTCAGAGACCCTTGTCCTAAGGGTCTCCCATTTTTTTCAAGTGTCCTCTGACGGACATCTACGACGGACCGTCACACCCTCAATGGTCCGTCCTACACAACCCTTCTGGTTGTCAGAGACCCTACTCCTAAGGGTCTCCAACTTTTTCTAAGTGTCCTCTAACGGACATCTAAGAAGGACCGTCATACCCTCAACGGTCCGTCCTACACAACCGTCATGGTTGTCAGAGACCCTTGTCCTAAGGGATTCCATTTTTTTTCTAAGTTTCCTCTGACGGACATCTAAGACGGACCGTCATTAACACGACGGTCCGTCCTGCACAGTTGTCATGGTTGTCAAAGACCCTTGTCCTTAAGGTCTCCATTTTTTTCCAAGTGTCCTCAGACAAACATCTACGACGGACCATCATACCCTCGACGGTCCGTCCTGCACAACCATCATGAAGATCATAGACCCCTCTCCTAAGGGTCTCCATACTTTTTCTAAGTGCCCCACGACGGACATCGACGATGGACCATACTAATCACGACAGTCCATCCTTCTTATCCGTCACAACTGACAGAGATTTTCCTTCAGGGGTCTCCACATACACATCGATAAAGTAAGACATGAAGGACCCCATGACGGTCCGTCATACTCACGATGAGTCGTCACCTGGTCCGTCCTAGTTCAGTATTACTACAAAGATGTCATTACAGCTTTGCTTTTATGTTTATTTTGTGTCGTTTTGCTTATCTTGTTTGCTCCTTCTAGTACTATCTCTAATGGCATCGAAAAAGATCGAGTATACGAACCTGGTCGTTCAAATTTTGTCACCCTGTCTGCCCGACTGGTTATAGACTCTAATGATAAGCATGATACCGAATACGTGCCCCCAGGTAGTGCCACTCCAGCTCGAGCTACACATGCAACCAGAGCTACGCCCAAAAAGGTGGCATCTCACGTAGTCACTGCATCCTAGTCTGATGAGGAGCGCACAGTGACCAGCAGACCTTCTGGGTCAGCTACATAAGAATAAGGTGCGTCTGGTTCCTTAGGAGTTTTTTAGTCGGAGGAAGACTCTAGGTCGTCAAAAGTCCCTGCACCTGCAATGGCTGCACATTCTGCCTCCTCTAACGAGGCTGACAGTCTTTATTCCACTCCTGGATCACTGAGTGGTGCTCTCACCCCGGTCACAGACCAACCCAACTGGTGGTGTGTCGACGGGCAATACCAAGTATATTCAGACGCCATGTTTCTAAATGATAAAGGTGTCATGACATGGACCCTTCCACTGGAGAGGCGGGTCCTTACGGTAAGTCTCCCCACAATGCCAGATATCCACAATCTCATCAACAGACACTGACTAGAGTGGACAACTCGTTCTTTGGTCTGCTACAGTGAGGAGTTAGTCTAAGAGTTTTACGTCTTTTATGTGGCTACTCTCCGATCACTGATCTATAGGCGGGCTGCCCCCGCCAAACAGGCCCCACTTGAGCACGTTAGAGTACGCGGAATACAGGTTGACATCTCCCTACCAGCCATCCTCCGGTATCTGTACGGCGAGGATGTTGATGTCAACAGGACCCCTCTCACCTCTGAGTTCGACTACCGATGGCAAATTGTTAAAGGTGGCCAATTCTTGCGTGAGCCATCGCTGAGAGAGACCACCAAGAGGTGGATGCCCTGCACTTATCTATTGATGGAGAGGGTGCCGACCGGGTAACGGGGACGAAGGGAGCCATCAGAAAGGCTAACTTGACCTTCACGTCTAAGGTTTTATGGTTGATTGTCTGCCACTGCCTTTCTCCCGCGGCTGTTGATAATATAGTTACATGGGATCGCGCAGTTCTGATAGCGGCGATGATAGCCGGGTTTGAGGTGAACTTCGCTTGGCTTCTACAGGAGGTCATGCACGAGAGGGCTTTAAATGTCACCACTACTTACCCTTTTCCGTGCATGATATTTTCCTTATGTAGGTCCGCAAGTGTGCTCATCTGGCACATTGATCAGCTCAAGACTCCACTGGGCACTGTTGATATCGGCCTCATCAGGGATAAGCCCAATGAGTTGGCTCCACACAAAGGGCCTTGTCTAGAGGTGCCTCCACTTGGTGAGAATCTTGCTGACATTGTATTTCATGCTCGAACGGCTATGCAGACTGATTTCAAAACCACTGACAGTACCCCGGTCGAGTATATCCCAGGTAGTAGCACTGCCCCTAGATCCTCTCGCTCAGTCCCTTTCCCCGCTCTAGTCCCGCTTGCTAGGGTCCAAAAAATAGAGGCTCAGATGTCTACACTTCTGCATCACATCCAGCCTTCGATGAAGAGGTCGATTGCTGAGGTGAAGTAGAGCTTAGAGCGTAAGATTGCCCATCACACAGAGCGGAAGATCGCTGAGGTTCATCAGTGCTTAGATGCTTTTGAATTACGGGTGCTAGCCCGGCCAGTCCTTAGGTGGAAGTGTCGACTCTTCAGGTTGCGGTTGAGAATCTGCGAGCAGATATTAAAATGATCCTAGAGGCTAGGATTCCTGAGTTTGAGGCCCCTTCTACAGAGCATGATGAGGACACAGTGTTGGCGTCTTTATTTGCCACTTTTGAGATTCCACCACCTCTCCCTCGAGAGCATGACAAGAGGCATAGGGGTACAAAGGAGGATGAGGCTATAGCAAGGAAGTAGGAGCACCGTGAGATGGAGGCTGCGAGGAGAGCCTCAATTGCTGATGAGGAGGCGCGTCAGATCAGGGTTGTAGAGTCAGCTGCTGGGGCATCTAGCTCCAGAGATGTGGAGACAGGGGGAGACATTACTGATAGTGTTGTTGCTGATGAGGACACTATTGAGGGTGTCCAGACTACATAGGTAGTGGGTTCCGGGGAACCAAACTCACTATCTTGCTGATCGCCGGCACTTTGCGCCCCAAGTTTGCTTCACCTTACACTCTCATATTTCAGTTTTTTTATGCATTTGGGACAATTGCATATATTTTTTCTTTGGGTGGGGTAAATGGAAAGTGGGTGCTAGGGTGAAGTTGAGTAGCCCAATTCACAATCCTCTTTTGGGGTTTTCTTGCCTATTTTTTTTCAAGAGACTGATTATTTTTATTGTTGAACCGGCATGTCTATATCTTGTGTACAAGTAAAACTCTGAAGCATGATGTCTAAAACAAAAATGATATCCTGATGTAATGAAAATGATGCATGGCTGGGCAAAATAATTGATAAATGTGTATCTCTAAGCATGACATAGAGACAATGCATTACCCTAAGTCTAAGTCTTGAACTAGGTGTCGGATAATCTGTTAGAGTAATGAGATGTCAAGTGAGTGTGAGGAAAATTTAAATAGTCCACTATTTGTACTGAGCTAGAACTTGTCTGGTTATTCCTGCTAAAAGTAAGTTGTAATAAACAATTAGCAAATGATCATAGGCCCTTGTTCAATATAGCCAATTTTTAGCCTAAATAAAATTTTAAAAAAAACAATGAAATTAATCCCTCTTTGATCCAAATGATTTGAGCTTAAAATAACCCTTTCTTTTTCACCCCAACTGATCTTTTCTGGGAATAATGTTTTGGCCCTGGTCTCTCCTTGGACATTTGCACCTCAGCTTATGCCAAAAGCATAAGTTGAGGGTGGCTAATGCAGTAAACAACCTTTTCATCGCCCTGACCCAACTTTGGGTATTGTGTACTTTGACTCATGGAAAAGCCATGAGTTTAGGGTGGCTATTATGAGGAATACTTTGGATAGTGGGGTTGAAACAACAAAGAGAGAGAGAGAACAAAAGTAAAGTGACTCAAGAACCAGTTGAAAGAAAAGTGAAATAAAAAAATATAAGAAATACAAGCAAGAAAAGAAAAAAGTCACTTACACAAATGAAGAAAGAAGGGAAAATAGCAAGGGGAAATAATATGAGAAATTGGGTAAAATAAAATGATAAAAAGTGGTACGTTTAGACGATATGTCAAGGAGGTCAAGAAGTCACAAAAGTATACCTAAATATACCCTACCGGACCCTGAGCCTATGTTACAAGCTAAGAAAGTTCTATCGTGATCCTAAGAGTTGTATGGCAAACTTAAAGAAGTGAAAATAAGGGCAAGCTTATGGCAATATGTATGAATGAGTTGTGAATTTGTTTTGAGAGTGAGTGTTAAAAAGTAATCCTTATACTCAAAATGAAATTATTGTGTGAAAAATGAGGATGTTGTTTTGAAGTGAGGACACTTGTTGCAATATCGGAAATATTAGCACCTCGCTAAGAAGTTGAAGAGGATAGGTGTTAGTCCGTGGTTAGTCTGTGTCATGGTCTGGTTCCACATAATTCATGTCTAATAGTGGTAACATGCATAAACATGATAAGACTGATCGGGATTGAAAGCCAAATGATTGCGAAAGCTAAAATATGGATACTATTGTATAAAAATTTTGTAGTGAGTCATTGTGCGTTGCTTGAGGAAAAACAACAAATTTAAGTTGAGGGTGTTGATATACCGTGGTTTCATGGTATTTTTAATTCTTTTTCCTTAAGTTTAGTGTGTGTCCAAAAGCCTTTTTGTATTGATTTTTATGTAAGTTTCTCCTTATTTGCATGAAATCTGTCCTTAGATGAATACGGAAGTTTTTGAGCGATAAATACAGAAGAGACCACCTACGGAGCTTGTGACGGTAAGTAGGTGGTATCGTAGTGAAGATATTGAAGGAAGATGGGGAAGTTTGATCTAGTGTAGGATTACGGAAGTCCATGATGGACCGTCATATCCACGACGGTCCGTCTTGCTGGTTCATCGTGATAATCATAGAGTAGTCCCAGTATCCAAATTCTAAGAAGTTTAAGTATTTTGGAACAGAGACCATCGACGGACAGTCTTTCTTGGAACGGTCTGTCATACGTGTTGGTTGAGGGTAATGAAGAAAGCAGCAGAAGTATTTTTAAAGTATGGAACGACAGAGGCCATGACAGCCCATCGTGATTACGACGGTCCATCACAAGGTATGTTGACCCAGACGCATTTTGACATATTTTCTGTAATTAGAATCCTTCTTTTACTAGTTTTTTGTTTTTATTATAAATAGTTCGGAAAACCTCGTTTTTGCAGTTAGACTCTTTGATGTTAGACTTTTTGAGAGGAGACTTTTTGATAGTTAGACTTTTGGATAATCTTTAGTTCTCTTGTTCAAGTATTAAAGGATTAATTTCAGCAATTGTTACACTTTTTTTGGAATTGATTGTTGGTGCTTTTATTGATTAATCAAGTGAATTTCTGGATTTTATTCCTTCTCATCAAAGTAAGTGCATGGATTCTTATATTAAATATATTAATAGTGTGATAATGACCATGGGTAACTAAACTCCATAACTAGGGTTGTGGGAACCATGGGTGAATAATGAGGTAAAATCTAACTAAAATAGCAATTCTAGAATAGTGTCTTGCATGTATTGATAATTCTTTCATTTAGAAGTCTTTTTAACGGATGGCCAACGTTAGAACTCGCCTTAATGCTACTTGCCGGACCAAGGAGGTAGATAATAGGAAATGAATTATCAACATAGATTTAGTGTATACTATCTAATAGGCTAGTGTCGATTGGTACGAGGTAATAACTTAGTCAAATATCGAATACAATGCTTAATATAAGGTAAAGATAAGGGTTAGTATAGCAACACACATAGCCGGACCAAGGTGCGGAGTGAAATTTTCTAGATGCCGGACCAAGGATTTAGAGATACATAACTTATTACTTTACATGCAGAGTACTAGGATAGAATTGTTATAGTTAGGATTATCAAGTTAGGAACCTATGGGGAACATTTAAGCCCTAGTTACTTTTATTAATTGATTAAGCTCTAAGATTTCAATTTGTTAGTTGTGTACTTTAATTTAGTTAATTATTTTCATTAATTTAGACATAAAACCCCTCCTTTATTGTCTTTTGTTTTCTAGGAAAATAATTGACTAAATAATTGTAGTAATAGAATAAAGTTAAGTCTAAACTATTTTTCTCGTGGTAACGATCCCAACCTGATTAGTTGGGATCTTTACTTTATACGACCACTTTACTTCTTATTTGAGAAGTAAGTTTGAGCATATCAAGGGGCTTTGGTAAGTGAATACTTGGATTATAGCATTGTTCAAGAGAACTTGAAGTATGTCCTCATTTGACTCGAGGGCATATATGTCTTTTATGTTTTCATTTGAAGTATTGTAATAGACTAAGTATTTTAATATTAGTGTTGAAGTATGGGTCGTGTCCCAAGTATTCTTGTGTCTTAAGCTGGTGAAATTGAGACTTAGTATTTCCTATTGCTTTATATGAAATAGTTTTTAAAGACTACGATATATTTCGTGAAAAGTTTTAAATTCCGCACTACTTTTCACTATGTTTATGCGATAAATGATATGTATAGGCTTGTACAAGACCTCCGAGAGGTCAAGTACACCGGTTGCAAATCCGAGATTACCCCTAAATTCTAGGGTGTGGTTTTGGTATGTGACAATGCTTCACTTCTAATCTTAACTATCTATTATATCAATTTAGGCAAACTATTTTCGAGACAAGTAAATAAAGGGGGGGGGGGTTGTAAGACCCCAAAAATGACTTTATTAAAATAGATCCTAACGTGTTCATCATGAAGGTTTAAGGTCCTATATAGGTTTATTATGTGTTAATGAGGCAGTGTCTAAGAGTTTAGGTGCATTAGAAGTTAAAAGTCAAGGGACGACTAAGACGTTCGACAACTAAGTCACCTATGTGCCTCATATGTGGTTCTATTTTATTATGTGTGATTCATGAGGTTATAAGGTACTTAAATGAGTTATTATAGAGTATATAGTTAATGTGTTAGGTTTCGTGGAATTTGGAGGTCAAACGTCCAAGAACATCCATGACATTCGAAAGATGTGCCTCGAAATGACCTTGTGTGTCTAAGCATGTTTCGTCAAGTTTTACGTGTTTATTTTCAATAAAGTTCACGTGAGAGGTTCTAAACTCCTATACGATCATTTTTGGGTTGGAAATGTCTGATAAAAAATCCCCAAGGACCATCCAAGGGTCCTCGAGGAAGGACCCGTGTTGGTGGCCAAAACTGCCCAAGGCAGTCCTACCTACGGATGGAAAACGAGGCTAGTGGCCTGGTCAACGCCCCGCAGGTGGTGGGAATCATCTAGTACTTAGCCTGGGGATCTAAACGTCTAGTTTCAAGTATTTGAACCCATCGACAGAGGAAAATACTACCGTGTGTGGACCTACGCCCTGTCGAAGGGAAACCATCATTTGGGTCTGTATTATGCGTAGGTTCACGGTAAGTTGAGGGGGGAACTTGTAATTTCACCCTAATTCCAAATAACAGTATTAAAGGTACCCTAAGGGTTTATTGGGTATTTTAAATGTGCATATAAGTCTTTAACACTTAGAAGATTTCATTCTTCCGAATCAAAAACCCAAATCCCTTAAAATTCTTTATAGACCTCCATTGAAGTCAAAAGTCAAGAAAGAGCTTAGATTATTAAATTGAGTGGAGATTCTTCATCAAAGTGGAGAATTATATTCATCAAGTTATGTATTTTGATCCTTGTAGCTCTCTTCATCAAGGAGCCCAACTCTCAAGAAGTTTTCTAAAGTTTTCCAGTTAAATTATCCAATTTTATGATCTATTCTATGGGTTCTTGCATTAATGATTTCTAAACATTGAATAATGATTGAATTCATATTGTATTGATGATTTCAAACTAAATATCCTATCAACCCATGAATTGAATGAACCCTAGTTTTTGACTAAGTTATGGGTTACTTGATATTGACCTAATGTTAATGATTTGTAATGTATTTTTATGTAGGCTACTGGTTGATGTAATAAATGTAGTAAATTGATATCTAGGTTTAATTTTATTGATGAATATGTAGTAATTTGATATAGTTTCATTGAATATAGATATAATTATGTTTAATTGTTGGTTATGCTCATGGGTAAGGGCCTTGTGATATCGAATGTGATGATTTGACATTGGATTGAGGTGTTGAGGATGATGTGGTGGTAATCTCACCTATTCCCTTTATTTTGATGTTTATTAATTATGTTGTTATTGGTATGGTCCACTTATGGTGGCGGTGTTATGTGGTTTACTTGCAATTGATGTGGCTTTGTCGATATTATTTTAAGGGTAATGATCATGGCCTTGTCGGCAAACTATTTGAAGTAATGTGGCTATTTTTTTAGTTGATTATTTGAAGCATGACAATATATATCTACATGTGAAGTCATATATGTGTTCTTCAATTAATGCTAGTTAGGCGATCATGCTAGACTATGACTTTAACCTTATGTGTATAGTCTTAGGGTTGAGTCTTGGTTGTCCCTACTTGACTATATGAGTCTATCATGGTCATATTGATTATGTTATGATAGTGTATAGGATGACTTAAAAATGATAATATTTTCTTCTATGTGCTTCTAGAATGACATTGAATGTGTGTTAAGGTGAAGTATGTGGTGTCTTGTCTTGGTTGAGTTGTGTCCCTTGCTAATGTATGTATGAATAAGCATATGTGATGTCTTGACTTAGGATGCTAAAGTCTCTTAGTCTTAAATGTACTAATGACATGTGACCTTAAATGAAGTTAGGAGGGTCTTTTATGTGAAACCTTGAACCTAGTGGTAAGGTTGTGAATGTTGAAGTCGTAAGACGTAATGATATCCTTCAAAATAAAGGAATGATGGACTTAAGGTTGATTGGTTGGAACACCATCATATTAAACCATAGGGAAGTCATCATGAGATTCTTGTCTCCATTGTAAGGTAACCGTAGAAGACCTTTTTGGTAGGGTAAATGTAATTGGGTTATGAACTAGATATGGAACCCCGTGATATGAACCTTAAGTGTGAATTAATCTATGAGAAAGAAGTCTAGCACCGACTTAATATGGTATGTTAAGTATCTTTAGTAAAAAAATGAGACTAGAATATAAAACATGCTCTTCATATTCCTTAACCATTTATGATTTTCATAGAAAGATTACTTAGCACCGAGCGGATTTGGATTAATCCCAAAGTCTTTGAACCATGTGTCCTTTAAGGATGTCCTCGATGGACGAATTTGCAAGAGAATCCACCTGAGATTAAGTATAAGATATTTACATTGACAAGTAGGAAAATTTCTTTTCGGTGTGAGAACAAGAAATCAGATATCATGTTATAGCTCACGTGGATTATGTCGGTTAGTTGCAAACATCCCAAAAGGATATGATTTCTCACTTAGATTATATTTTATACATTTATCATGATTTTATATTGCATTTAACATTGCGCGGTGTATGATTTTAGCTTACCCGGTTGGTATTATTCAATCGCTTATGCAATATCATGTTTAAACTTATCATGTTATCATGTTTAGGCTCATGCATTTTCTCATATTTAGTGCATTCATGACTCGTTTGGTAGGCGCTATCAAATAGAATAGTTCATAGATTAAAATTAAGTCCATCTAATACATTGTTTGGTTAGTTTATTTTATTTAGTCCCTGAATTGTTTACACCATATAGTCTTATTTTACTTCTACAAATGGAGGGACAACTAATCCAATGTTTGTTTAACCTTAGATAAGACCCCTAAATGATAAAAGTATCCCTTTTTTCATTTTCTTATATTTCTTTTGTAATTTCATTTTCTTTTTATTTATACTAAAATAATATAAATGTTCTTTTTAATTCTCCAAATTTATAAGTGTAATTTAATGATTTCACTAATATTTTTCTCCCTTTCATTATTCAATGTAGTTCATCGATTTTAACCACTTGCAATATAAGTAGTCTTGAATCTATGTTAATTTTAAAGTATATTTGACCAACATAAAATTAGAAATACACCATGCCATCAAGGATCTCCTAAGTGGTACTTAGATCATACCTCAAGAATATATATATATGTATATATATATATGTATATATATATATGTATATATATATATATGTGTGTGTGTGTGTGTGTATATATATATATATATCTATATATATATATATAATATATATATATATATATATATATATATATAATCCGACGGTTATCTACCTTGTCTTAATAACATGAAATAAACAATCTTATAATGACACAAGGATATAATAGGAAATACTTTTTTTAGGCTTTTAATTCAAACAGAAGATTAAGTGGGAGGCAATAAATGAAACACTTGATGAAAACTAAACTCTGCACCACTGATCCACGCATTACTAATCCGTGTGTTACTAATTCCTCCATTATAAATGCTTGTACCAAACAACCCCTCAAAGTACTTAGTTATACATCTCATGCGCCTATATTTTTTAATAATATAGGAACCATTGTTCTTCAATTTTATTGTGGCAAAACCGGGTTGATTCAACATTGATAGAAGATTGTTGAGTACTCATGTTTTGGGGAACATGTCACTACCAATCTTTTACTTCTTTCATGTCATTTCACATTCAAACTTCTTTTGTGAGCTAGAGATTTGTCTTAGTCATAACTATGATATAAAGGCTTGTTGTAAAACTTGGTATGTTTCCAGCTATCAGGATGTTGTACTCTTGTTTTGGTATTGTTTATGATGTTGAGTTGCATATCTCAATTTCATGTTTTATTATCTATAATTCCTCAGCTTGGTGATATGCTTATGTCAAGTGTCTTTTTTAGGTTCTCTTAGGCTGTTATTCGCCATATACATCTAGGGGTAGTTTGGGTAGTTACAGATTTGGATCAACTTGATGATTCATTAGCTATCTAGGAGGACATTGTCTCGATTATAGATAGGATAGTAAGTAAGTTGATGTCCAATAGATTTCCTTGGTAACGGTTAACTATAGGCATTGTCCAGTTGAACAGGCTACTTGAGAGGCCCAAAATGACTTGCTAATTATATATCCTCACTTGTTCGAGTCCTTGGGTACTTCCCTTACATTAACTTTTAAAATCAAAGTCTTTTTAGTAGTGGGTGTTGTAATGACCTTGAGGTCTTTGGTTGGTTTTGGTATTTATTTCCTATCTTTCCCCTTTTGTAGATTCTATTTTATGTATTTGATGTGTTGGAATGGGTGGCATGCTTCTTGAAGTAATTGAGAGAGCTTTGGGTGAGATTTCTATTTAGGAGCTTTTATTTAGAAAATGTTGATATTGGTCAATATTCTTGGTAAACATGCTCTGGCAAGCTTTTAGTTAGCACAGTTAGCTCTGAAATGTTGATTTTATGTCTAGAAGGACCTTTGGTTTGGATCTCATAATTGTTAGGTTATGTTTGGAATAGTTGTTTGATTTGTTGTTTTAGGTTGTTTTATTTTATTCTTGTATTACATCAATATTTCATCGACACAAACTTTTTTGCCATTTCATTGATTCTACTGAGTCCAAAATATTGTTTTTGGTTGGGTGATATAGTTTTTCAGTTTGCATTCATTGGACCTCAATAAAATTTTGATGGTTCGTTCAAAATTTGAATTTAAATTTTAAGGTAAAGTCTCTCATCCTAAGACTGGCTCACACCACCAATGCCTCTCTTGTGGAGTGTGAGCTGCACTGAAAAAGTATGTTAACTAAACAAGAAGTCGCACCTGTAGGCTAACCGTTTATTTGGAGTTGTAGGATCCTTATAATTCTCTTAGGTTGCTTAAAATTAGATTTAGACATGTTGGTGGATTTTATTGTGATATCATGGTTATTTTGATATTTTGAAGCTTTTATTATTATTATTATTATTATTATTATTATTATTATTATTATTATTATTATTATTATTATTATTATTATTATTATTATTATTATTATTATTATTATTATTATTATATTATTATTATTATGTTGTTGTTGTTGTTGTTGTTGTTGTGATTGTGGTCTAACGACATGCTTTTTACATGCTTTGGGGTGCAAATGAGAAAATTGTAAATTTGAGATAATTAAATGGTATTTGCCTCAAATTTTACTTTGTTTTGGGATTTGAGAGAGAATGTTATTGATTTACTCAAGGAGTTTGGAAATTTAAAATAAATTAAATTAATTTTGGGAATTTTTGTTTTAAAGAGATATTTACTTTAAACTTATTGGTTTTACTGCTAAGACATGATTATTTCAAGGAAAATCAACATTTTCTTTTAAGATTCTACTTTGAAAGGTGATTTGATTTGAACATACAGATTTTTATGGTTAGTTGAGAGAAAAACTATTTTTATGCATATGTTGATGAGCTCCAACGAGCCTATAGAATGTGTCGAGGAGCCTATTGATGACTACTAAATTATGGCCCATTTTGAAGGCAGAGGAGGTCGGTTTCAAAATAATAACGAACTTTAGAGGTTGGGCTCGAACCAGAAGAATTGACAATTGGGATCAATCCAAAATTGATTTTTTAACATACACGCGCACACACACATAAACTCCGGTCATACTTTTTACATTAAAGAAGTAGTTAATATTGTCCAATTCTAAAAAATCATGTATTATTTCCGTTCATTCTTACTCCCTCTGGCCAACAATAGTTTTTCACAATTGATTTGGCACATTCCTTAACAAATCATAAATAGTATGGGTATATTATTATGCTACCTTTAAATATATTAAATTTAATGATTTGAAAAATTTATATGATATTAAATAGCATTTAATAGTAAGGGTAAAATAGATATATAAAAGGGTAATTGTCTCATTATTTTCAAAATTGGACAAGTTATGTTTGACAACTATTTCTAGTATAGTGGACATGTAAAGATGGACAAACTGAATGATAGAGTATAAGTTCCTACGAATAAAGGAAGCAAATTTCTTTTTATTACTATTGAAGGTTAGTCACTCATAAAATCTCTCTCTTAGTTACACTTCATAATTTCTCCTCCCTCCCCTGAGTGTATTACTTTGTTATTGTAGTATTGTTTGATTTCTAACTTTTAATATTATATAATATAAATAAATATTAATACAATATATAGAAGATATGCTAAATTGAATGTTTTTAGTTGGAGTGTTATATTAATTAAACATTCATGTTAGGGGGTGTTGAAATTTCACTGAACTTTGAGATTGTCAACGTCTATATTTCAAATTAGAGTTCTTAAGAAGACAAGAATAGGAAACATAAAAAAATCTTTGTTTAATATTGTGAGGAAACCCCTCGATCTATAATTATTAAAGGCTAGTATAAGCATCATTATCGTAAAAGTCATAACTCTTTGAAAAAGTCTTAATCATTCAATGTAAAATAATGGCTTTTAATTTGATATAAAATAAATATAATACATAAAATATAGAAAAGATACTAAGTTGGATATTTTAAAAAGAAAAATAACAATGAAATACTTCTAAAAACTACATTTAAAATTACCCCTCTTCTTATAGTCAATAAAGTGTAGTGTATGAAAGAATGTTTATTGTATCTTATTAAAAAAAGTCGCAACCCTTCTAAAAAGGTCACAACTAATTGAAAAAGTGATAACTCTTTGAAAAGTCACAACCCTCTGAAAAAGTTATAACTCTTTAGAAAAGTCTGTACAAAAGTCACAATCCTTTGAAAAGGTCACAACTCATTGAAAAATTACAAGTCTTTGAAAATATCACAACCCTTCAATGTGAAAAAGTTATGTTTTAATATTATATAATATAATATAAATATAATATACTACAAAATGTAGAATATATACTAAATTTTGTGTTTTATGTGAGGAGGAGGGGGGGATATTATAATTTAATATTTAAGTTATGTAGTTCATTCTTGTAAGGTAGTACTGTATATATAAAAAGATAGATATAGATTTTCCTAATTTTAATTTCACAAAAAATATTGTTAAAAAAGAGAAGACTTTTAATTTAAAGATATTTAAAATACATAAAAATGTCGTTGAACTTTGAAGTTTTAAAGATGTATCCCTGCCTTTAAGGAAAACCACAATTCCATATTAAGAACTTGTTAAAAATACAAGTACAACAAATAAATTGAAAACGGGGGAGTACCTATTAAATCTAGTATGGACTCTTCAAACAAGTAAGTGATGTTTTTTTTCCAACAATTTGAGACTTACACAACTTGAACACTAAGTTATAGTGTGTACAACAGAAAATTATTGAACTTCTTGTCAAGTAGAAGTTGTTGCAAAAGTATATTTATTGCTATGAGAATGAGTACATAGTAATTATCTAATAGTCTTCTCGATTGAAGTTGAGTTGTTCTATTTTCTTTGTTGCATCATTTTGTTGATTTATCTAGTTTACCACAAAAATTATTGTATCTGCATATTTGTCACGACCCAAAATGGGCCGCGACTGGCACCCACACTTATCCTACTATGTGAGCAAACCAACCCATCCAATTCCCAACGTTTCAACCATAAATAACAAAATATAATGCGGAAGACTTAAAACTCATTAATGAAAACCAATTCAATAACTTCTAAAATTCAACATCTATATATTATTCCCCAAAATCTGGAAGTCATCACCACAAGAACATCTATGATCAAATTACTAACTAAGAGTATTCTAAGAAGCTAAAAATAAACAAAAGCTAGTCCATGCCGGAACTTCAAGGCATCAAGACATGAGGAAGAAGATCCAGTCCAAGCTAGAAGCATTAGCTCACCCTGAAATCCGGTGTATTGAAGACTGGCTAGGGTTGCGGTTGAGTTGAAGACGACGGTATGTTTGCTGCACTCCACATATAACAAAGAAAGAAACATACAAGTAGGGGTCAGTACAAAACACGAGTACTGAGTAGGTATCATCGGCCAACTCAAAATAGAAAACTGTATATATCAGATAATATCATAAATCAACTATAATACTCAACATGTAGCAACAACAAGTACTGTAATCGTCAATAAAATACGCCAAGTTCACTCATGAGGACTCAAGCCTCAATACCATACCCATTGGGAACTAGGTTCATTAGATTGAGTATATTAACATATTTCAAGATTCATTATCTTTCTATCCTGGTGTCGGAACGTGACACTCCAATCCTTTTCATACTATCCTGGTGTCGGAACGTGACATCCGATCCATATTCTATCCAGGTGTCGGAACGTGGCACTCCGATCCTCATTCTATCCTTGTTTCGGAACGTGACACCCGATCCATATTCTATCCTGGTGCCGAAACGTGACACCCGATCCATATTCTATCCTGGTGTCGGAACGTGGCACTCCGATCCTCATCATACTATCCTGGTGTCGGAACGTGACACCCGATCCATATTCTATCCTGGTGCCGGAACGTGACACCCGATCCTCTATTACTACCCTGGTGTCGGAACGTGACACCCGATCCCCTAACCTCATTCTTTTAGTTCATCAAGCCTTCTTTTATACTAAGGCATCATCATCATTAACAAGAGGTTTTCAAGATTAAAATTCAATAGCTTCATCATGCTAGTTTCATCACAATTATATATATAACTCATCATGCATACACATAATTAAGCATATAGAAGGGTTACAATACTACCCAATACATATCATTCGCTATTAAGAGTTTACTATGAAATAGCATAAAAACATAACCTACCTCCACCGAAGAATTGTGATGAAGCAACAAATTCCCAAAGCTTTGTTCCCTCTTCGTTCTCCCGTTTCTCCTTTCTCGTTCGATCTCTCTCTCTCTCTTTGTTCTTTCTATTTTTCTTATTCAAACCCTCTTTCTTTTACCCTAATAATCATATAATTAAGTATAAAAGATGGCAATAATAACCCACTAATTAACTTAAGGTTACCTCTTTTAACCCCAAAGTAATAAGACTTATTAACATTAACCCACTACTTTATAATTAAAGCAGAAATAGTCCAAACGCCCCTTAAATTACTTAACAGAAATCCGACCCCGCCTGGGATTACGCAGCCTGTGACGGCCCGTCGCGCCTGCGACGGTCCGTCCTGCTGCTCCGTCACAGAGTTCAGAGACTTGATTTACTGAATGGCCTGTGACGGTCCGTCGTGCCCACGACGTTCCGTCCTGCCATTCCGTCGTGACGTTCAGAGAGTCGATCTCAGTACCCAAATTTTCAGATTCTAAGTGTTTTGGAACGAGACCCCCTCGACGGTCCGTCGTGCCCATGACGGTCCGTCGTGGGATCCGTCGTCTCAGCCAGTTTTTCCAGAAATAAAATCTGCTGCTCAAAACGACTAAACAGGTCGTTACAATAGATACCAATTTACCCATCGTTCGTCCTCGAACGATCACGAGAAGAAAAACAAGAGTGAAAAGAAGTACCTGAATCTGTAAACAGGTGTGGGTATCTTTCTTGCATATCAGCCTCCTTCTCCCAAGTGGATTCTTCAACTGGTCGATTCTTCCATTGCACTTTAATGGATGCAATCTCCCTCGATCTCAACTTGCGGACTTCTCTATCTAAAATGGCAAGATGCTCCTCCTCATAAGACAAGTTCTCATCAAGCAGAACTGAATCCCAACGAATGATGTAGTTTCCATCCCCATGGTACCTTTTCAACATAGACACATGAAATACCGGGTGCACTCCTGACAGCCCTGGAGGCAAGGCTAATTCATAAGCCACCTCCCCTACTCGCTTCAGAACTTCAAATGGACCAATATACCTCGGACTAAGCTTACCTCTTTTACCAAACCGCATCACACCCTTCATGGGTGAAACCTTCAGCAAAACTTGCTCACCCTCCATGAACTCCAAGTCCCTAACCTTTCGATCTGCATACTCCTTTTGCCTACTTTGAGCCGCTAAAAGCTTTTCTTGAATAGATTTCACCTTCTCTAATGAATCCCTCAAAAGGTCAGTACCCCAGGATCTAACCTCGAATGCATCAAACCAACCAATGGGAGACCTACATCTCCTCCCATACAACGCTTCGAAAGGAGCCATATCAATGCTTGAGTGATAGCTATTATTGTATGAAAACTCCGCTAAGGGTAAGAAGTTATCCCAATGACCACCGAATTCTATCACACATGCTCGAAGCATATCTTCCAATACTTGAATCGTTCGCTCAGACTGTCCATCGGTCTGAGGGTGAAATGCAGTACTAAGGTCCAACCTAGTACCTAATTCAGCATGCAATGTTCTCCAAAACTTAGAAGTAAACTGCGTACCTCTATCTGATATGATGGAAAGTGGAACTCCATGCAACCGAACAACTTTTGAGATGTAGAGTCTGGCTAACTTCTCTGCATTGTAAGTCACCTTAACCGGAATGAAATGAGCAGACTTAGTTAATCTGTCCACAATTACCCAAATAGAATCAAACTTGCCCAATGTCTTTGGAAGACCGACCACGAAGTCCATTGCAATCCTCTCCCACTTCCATTCAGGAATGGGCATTCTCTGAAGTGTTCCTCCGGGCCTCTGGTGTTCATACTTTACTTGCTGACAATTTGGACATTTGGCAACAAACTCAACAATGTCGCGCTTCATTCTACTCCACCAAAAGTGTTGCCTTAGGTCACGGTACATCTTGGTTGCACCAGGATGTATAGAATATCCGGAACTATGAGCCTCTGTAAGAATAGTGTGGATCAAATCATCAACACGGGGTACACATACCCTTCCCTTAATTCTCAAAACACCTTCCTCATCCATTATCGCTTCTTTAGCCTCTCCTCGCAACACCATATCCCGAATTCGGCTTAGTTTCTCATCATCAAGCTGTTTCCCCCTTGATCTTGTCAAGAAAAGAAGATCTCGCCTCCACACTGGCCAAAAATCCTCCCTTCTCATTTACTTCTAACCTCATAAAGTCATTAGCCAGAGTCTGAACCTCTCTAGCCAATGGGCGTCTAGAAACATGTAAGTGGACTAAACTACCCATGCTTCCTGCTTTTCTACTTAAGGCGTCTGCCACAACATTAGCCTTTCCTGGGTGATACAGGATGGTAACATCATAATCCTTCACTAGTTCCATCCATCTCCTCTGTCTCAAATTCAAATCTTTCTGAGTAAAGACATACTGTAGGCTATGATGATCCGTATATACTTCACACTTAACCCCATATAGATATTGTCTTCATTGCTTTAATGCAAACACTACCGCAGCCAACTCTAAATCGTGGGTCGGATAATTACGTTCATGCACCTTTAATTGCCTCGAAGCATAAGCAATCACATTCTTCTCTTGCATTAGCACTGCACCCAAACCAGAATAGGATGCATCACAATAAACAGTGAAGTTCTTACCCTCTACTGGCAAGGTAAGGATAGGTGCGGTAGTCAGCAAGGTCTTGAGTTTCTGAAAGCTTTCCTCACATTCATCCGACCATACAAATGGAACATTCTGCTTAGTCAAGTTCGTCAATTGGGAAGCAATAGAAGAGAATCCCTTGACAAATCGACGGTAGTAACTGGCTAAACCAACAAAGCTTCTTATTTCTGACACATTAGTAGGTCTTACCCAATTCTTCACTACTTCGATCTTAGAAGGATCCACCATCACCCCATCCTTAGAAACCACGTGCCCCAAGAAGGACACTGAATCTAGCCAAAACTCACACTTGGAGAATTTGGCATAAAGCTTTTTCTCCCTCAACATTTCCAACACAATTCTCAAATGCTCCTCATGTTCCTTCTTACTTTTGGAGTATATCAGTATATCATCAATAAATACGATCACAAAGAGATCCAGATATGGCTTAAAAATCCCGTTCATCAAGCTCATGAAAGCAGAAGGGGCATTCGTTAGTCCAAAGGACATTACCAAGAATTCATAATGCCCATACCTGGTTCGAAAAGCAGTCTTTGGCACATCTGCTGCCCATATTTTCAATTGATGATAACCAACCTCAAGTCAATCTTGAGAAGACACAAGCACTTGTAACTGATCGAACAAATCATCAATGCGAGGAAGAGGATACCTGTTCTTAATAGTTACTTTATTTAGTTGCCGGTAATCTATGCACATCCGAAGACTCCCATCTTACTTTTACACAAATAACACTGGAGCACCCCAAGGGGATGCACTTGGTCTAATGAAACCTTTACTTAACAACTATTGAAGTTGGTCCTTTAACTCTCTTAACTCAGCGGGAGCCATTCTATAAGGGGTATAGAAATGGGGCGAGTACCCGGTTCAAGATCGATGCAGAAGTCAATATCTCTATCCGGTGGCATACCAGGAAGGTCTGCAGGAAACACATCTAAAAACTCGCGGACTATCGAAACCGACTCAATTGAAAGTACTTGGGTAGTATCATCCCTGAGGTGCGCCAAGAAAGCTAAACAACCCTTACTAACCATTCTCTTAGCACGAAGAAAGGAGATGATACGAACCGGATTGGAAGTGTAGTCACCCTCCACATTAACGGATTTGTCCCAGGCTTGGCTAACGTAACAGTTTTAGCATTACAATCTAAGATAGCAAAATTTGGAGAAAGCCAAGTCATTCCAGAATTACATCGAAGTCAACCATTTCTAGGATAACCAAGTCTACATGAGTATTGCTCCCCACAAAAGTCACAAGACAAGATCTATACACCTTTTCGACTATCACAGACTCACCCACCGGAGTAGAAACACGAATAGGCATGTCAAGCAATTCACAATGTAAATTAAGACCAGTAGCAAATGAAGAAGATACATATGAAAATGTGGATCCAGGATCAAATAATACGGAAGCCATGCAATCACAAACCAAAAGATTACCTGTGATAACAGCATCAGATGTCTCCGCTTCAGACCGCCCAGGGAAAGCATAACAATGGGCCCTATCACCTGTCTGCCCGTTGCCCCTACCATGTTGTGCTGTAGTGGCTCCAGTGTGCCCGTTACCCTGGCCGTTTTGGTGACCACCATTACCTCGACCACCGTGTTCTCCAGAATAACGGCCTCTACCATGACCACCTCTACCTCTAACTATTTGAGGTCTGTAGCTCTGTTTTGGATAATACCTCTTGATATGCCCAGTCTCCCCACATCCATAACACTCTCTGCATTCAAGCATAGGTCTCTCAGAGAAGTGTTGACCGGTCTGAGGTGGACCCCCAACTACAGTCTGTAGTGAAAACTGAATTGGTCGGACTGAGTAACCTCTTGAACCCTGTCCTCTAGAGTAAGAACCATTAAACTCACCTCCCTTTCGAAACCTTTTTGATGTCGATTGCATGGTGAAGTCATCTGGCTTCACCCCTTCCACCTCTATCACAAAGTCTACCACTTCTTGAAAGGATTTTGCCGTAGCCGCTACCTGTAGGGCTGAAATCCGCAATTCTGACCTCAACCCCTTCACAAAACGGCGAATCCGCTCTTCTGGACTGAAACATAGTTGGGTGGAATACCTGGATAATGCACGAAACTTAGCCTCATATGCAGTAACCGACATTATACCTTACTCTAGGCTCAAGAACTCATCTCTTTTCCTATATCTCAAAGTCCGGGGAATATACTTCTCCATAAACAAGCTAGAGAATGATGCCCAAGTCATAGGTGGTGCCTCTGTTGGTTGACACTCAACATGTGACCGCCACCACATTTTGGCGTTCCCTTGAAACTGATAAGTCACAAACTCAACACCAAACCGTTCTACTATACCCATTTTGTGTAGTAGCTCATGACAGTCAACTAGAAAATCGTAGCCATCCTCAGATTCAGCACCCTTGAAGACTGGAGGTTTCAATTTCAAGAACTTACTGAAAAGTTCATGCTGATCATTTGTCATTATAGGCCCTGTGGTCAGACGAGGAAATGTGCCTATTTCCAACGAGGCATCCATGCGGCGGGCCATAGTAGCTTCATGTTGTACCTCCGGAACTGGAGGTGTTGGTGCAGAAAAAACTAAAGGCGTCTGGCCCTGATCAGATAACCCGCTAAGATAAGCAAGAACCTGATTGATCATCTCTGGGGTAGGTTGGGGTGGCAATTCCTCATTCTGCACTTGTTCAGTCTCTCCATCCTCACCCTCTCTTACCACTTCCTCAGTTGGTGGAGGAGTCACCGCCCTAGTACCAGATGGGCTAGGTGCTCGTCCTCTTCCCCTAGAGGACATCCTCCCACGACCTCTTCCACGGCTCTTGTCACTACTCCTCTTCGAGCTACAGCCCCAATGGCTGGCTCAGACGCACCCTGTTCTGCCGGTGCTGGTGTTGGCGTAGTTATTGCTCTAGTTCTAACCATCTGCGAAATAGAGTGAAGATGGTCAGATACCAATTCGTATCACCTAGATACCAATTGGATCCAAGTAATAGCACGAAAGAAAGAAAGAATGGAATTTTCCTAAAGTCTTATAGCCTCTCAAAGAAAACTAAAGGCGTCCCCCTACCGTTCCTTAAGACTCTACTAGACCTGTTCTTGTGTGATGAGACCAACGAACCTAATGCTCTGATACCAAGTTTGTCACGACCCAAAACAGGCCGCGACTGGAACCCACACTTATCCTACTATGTGAGCGAACCAACCCATCCAATCCCAAACGTTTCAACCATAAATAACAAAATATAATGCGGAAGACTTAAAACTCATTAATGAAAACCAATTCAATAACTTATAAAATTCAACATCTATTATTTCCCCAAAATCTGGAAGTCATCACCACAAGAACATCTATGATCAAATTACTAAACTAAGAGTATTCTAAGAAGCTAAAATAAACAAAAGCTAGTCCATGCCGGAACTTCAAGGCATCAAGACATGAGGAAGAAGATCCAGTCCAAGCTAGAAGCATTAGCTCACCCTGAAATCCGGTGTATTGAAGACTGGCTAGGGTTGCGGTTGAGTTGAAGACGACGGTATGTTTGCTGCACTCCACATATAACAAAGAAAGAAACATACAAGTAGGGGTCAGTACAAAACACGAGTACTGAGTAGGTATCATCGGCCAACTCAAAATAGAAAACTGTATATATCAGATAATAATACTCAACGTGTAGCAACAACAAGTACTGTAATCGTCAATAAAATACGCCAAGTTCACTCATGAGGACTCAAGCCTCAATACCATACCCATTGGGAACTAGGTTCATTAGATTGAGTATATTAACATATTTCAAGATTCATTATCTTTCTATCCTGGTGTCGGAACGTGACACTCCGATCCTCATCATACTATCCTGGTGTCGGAACGTGACACCCGATCCATATTCTATCCTGGTGCCGGAACGTGGCACTCCGATCCTCATTCTATCCTGGTGTCGGAACGTGACACCAGATCTATATTCTATCCTGGTGCCGGAACGTGACACCCGATCCATATTCTATCCTGGTGCCGGAACGTGACACTCCGATCCTCATCATACTATCCTGGTGTCGGAACGTGACACCCGATCCATATTCTATCCTGGTGCCGGAACGTGGCACCCGATCCTCTATTACTACCCTGGTGTCGGAACGTGACACCCGATCCCCCAACCTCATTCTTTTAGTTAATCAAGCCTTCTTTTATACTAAGGCATCATCATCATTAACAAGAGGTTTTTCAAGATTAAAATTCAATAGCTTCATCATGCTAGTTTCATCACAATTATATATATAAACTCATCATGCATACACACAATTAAGCATATAGATGGGTTTACAATACTACCCAATACATATCATTCGCTATTAAGAGTTTACTATGAAATAGCATAAAAACCATAACCTACCTCCACCGAAGAATTGTGTTCAAGAAGGCAAATTCCCCAAAGCTTTGTTCCCTCTTCGTTTCTCCCCTTTCTCGTTTGATTCTCTCTCTCTCTCTTGTTCTTTCTATTTTTCTTATTCAAACCCTCTTTCTTTTACCCTAATTAGCATATAATTAAGTATAAAAGATGGCAATAATAAGCCACTAATTAACTTAAGGTTACCTCTTTTAACCCCCAAGTAATTAGACTTATTAACATTAGCCCACTACTTTATAATTAAAGCAGGAAATAGTCCAAAACTCCTCTTAAATTACTTAAAAGAAATCCGACCCCGCCTGGGATTACGCAGCCTGTGACGGCCCGTCACGCCTGCGACGGTCCGTCCTGCTGCTCCGTCACAGAGTTCAGAGACTTGATTTACTGAATGGCCTGTGACGGTCCGTCGTGCCCACGACGTTCCGTCCTGCCATTCCGTCGTGACGTTCAGAGAGTCGATCTCAGTACCCAAATTTTTAGATTCTAAGTGTTTTGAAACGAGACCCCCTCGACGGTCCGTCGTTCCCATGACGGTCCGTCGTGGGATCCGTCGTCTCAGCCAGTTTTTCTAGAAATAAAATCTTATGCTCAAAACGACTAAACAGGTCGTTACAATATTTGAGTAACTCTTACAATCTTCTTTGTTTTAAGAAGAGGATTAGAAAATTTACAAAATTTGTAGTTAAAAAGTGTCAGAAAATTTCTTAATTTATAGACAACAAAAGGATATAATTTGTCTAATTTTAATTTGCCATGAAATTTAAAAAATAAAGACGACTTTTTAATTTAACGATCTGCAGAACATATAAAAATGTATTTTAACTTTGTGATCTTAAAGATGTGTCCCATACCCTAAGAAAAAAGCAGATATTTATATTAAACTGAATACAAATAAAAGTACAACAAACAAATTGAAAAAGGAGAAACAACCTATTAAAACTCGTTTGGAGTCTTCAAAAAGTTTTGACCAAATCATTTTTCTCAAACAGTTTGAGACTTATATAGCTTGTACACCAAGTTGTAGTTTCTTCAACAAAAAATCGTTGAACTTCATGACAAGTAGAAGTTGTTGCAAAATAATATATATATATGTCTATGAAAATGTGTACATATTAATTATCTATACATACTTCTTATTTGAAGTTGAGTTATTTCATTCTCCTTAATGAATCTATTTTTGTTGATCTGTCTAGCTTACACACAAAAGATATTGTAATTGCATATTTGAACAACTCTCACAATTTTTCTTGTTTTACGAAGAAAGATAAAAAAAAAATAACAAAATGTATAGTTAAAAGTATGAAAAAAATCTCTCTATTTATAGACAAAAAATGATAATATGAAAATGTGTTTATCGTGCCTTATCAGATGAGTTACAACCCTTGAAAAATCACACCTTTTTGAAAAATGTCATATAAATCATTGAAAAAATCACAACTTTATAAAAAAAAGTTACATCCATTTGAAAAAGTTACTATCCATCAATCTTAAATGGTATCAGGTGTTAATATAATATAGAAAAAATAAATAAAATATAATATAAAATATAGAATATATAATAAATTAGGTATTTTCAAATTAAAGATATTATAATAATTTAATATTCAAGTTAGAGATTTCATACTTTTAAGGTAGAGCATATATACTCACAACTAGAGATTATCAATATCAAAGTATCAAAAATAAGATATCAGCAAAAAATACAATCAGCCATGTTTGGAAACAACTAGTATGGATAGTGTGCCCATTTAATAGGGTTTACACATAATAGGCAGATATTAATCAAAATCAAATCGGTAAAAGTATGGATAGCGTTCCGTCCAGACCTCATGTAATATTCTCTCGAACTATCAAATGGATATCCTTTCGTTCTATCCAACTTAAGACCCTTACCAATAAAAAACCAATCATTGTTTCAGTAGATAGAATGTTCCTATCTCATATTATTAAATAAAAAATATGGAAAACAGCCTAAAATATTTTTAAAGTATCAAAAATTGTATAAAATTACCCTTCATTTACTTATTGGCTTCAAAATATCCTTCTCATTCACCTATTGGCTCTAAAATACCCTTCTCATTCATCTTTGGCCTCAAAATTAATCATTTATTTAACGATTTTAAATTTAAACTATTTAAATATTTTTTAATACACGGTGATTAACTATTTGTTATAATTTAACTTATTAATATAATTTGTTAACCATTCTACTACCCAACCATTACTAATTAGACCATACCCAATTAATAAATTCGCCCCATTATTAATACACAACAGGAAAATTACTACCAATGAATGTTTCTAAAAATTTAAGGCAAAAATGTCTATAAAAGTATATTATCATACATTCAAGTCGTCAATCAACACATATTATAATTCAAATGTCCAAATAAAAATTACCGATAAACATAAAAGTCTACTATGTTCATCTTAATTATTCATTCGCCTCAATTATGTGATGTTACTTAATAGTATTTTTAAAAAAATATATATATTAAAGTTTTAATATTTAAAACAAATAATAAATATTTATAAAATTATATTTAAAAAAGTGCATGAATTAATTCGAGAGGTGCTACTTCTTTACCTTTAATCATAAATTTCGAATTCAAGCTTGAAACAGAATCCTATTGGAAGTGTCCTCCTAAATAAGTGGCTCAACCTAAATTTAATTGGGGCTTCAATTCGGACTCAAATAAATTTGAATGTCATTTTCAGAAATCGGTAATCATCATGCTTTAGTAGTGTTTAGGGCGATTTGATATTAGAAATGGTATATTAATTGGGTGGAACTTGATTAGTAATGGGTTGATTTATAAATGATATTAATAAATTAAATTATATCCAATAGTTGAGCGCCAAATATTTCTAAAATATTTAAATAGTTTAAATTTGAAAACATTAAATAAATGGTCAATTTTGACCCCAAAGGTGGATGACAATGGTATTTTTGAGCCCATAAGTGGGTGGAAAGGGTAATTTGGAGCCAATAGATGGATGGAGGATAGTTTTGTATTATTTCCAATACTTCGAAGGTATTTTAGGCCCTTTTCCGTAAAAAATAAACCAAATTATTCTCTTTCAGTCGTAACTATTGAAGTTTTACCCAACTTCATTTTGCTTTTTCAAGCCAAAATTGAACTATAGAGCTCAATCGATATTTACAATCACCAAGTATAGATAAAAACACAGAGAAAATAATAGATCCATGCATAATTATCAATTTAGAGTACTAATTAATCGATACATAGTGAGTATTACACTGGCATCATGCACACACCCGTAGCTACATATTTGGCTACGCATGATGAAAATATTTGAGATAACACTGATATCATGTGTTGCATCATCCCATATTTTTTGGTTACTTGTGTGTTTATCTCCTATTGGTATTTATGAGCTTTGATCCATTTAGTAGTTACTCCATATAGGTGTAAAACCATTGTTCCTCTTATATTTATTTAGTTTTTATACACTACATCAAAAATGATTATTAGCGATAATTAATTTTTTATTTTCATTAAATATATATTTAGTGGTAATTAACACAATTTTTATATGTTCCTAAAGTCTTTAGCGACATAAGTTCTGATGACACCTAATTAATATTGGTAATATTTTATCACTCTTTATTTATGTTAATATTTATTGCTACTAAAAATTATTTTTGTAATAGTAATATGATTCTGATAGACCTATGATGCTTACTAATTACCCCATGCGTTGTTACTTGTACAAAAATTTTGCATGTTTTCTTATGCAAGGCCTAATATGAGCACTCTCGCTAATTCCTAATTCCCGTGGCCGTCTAGTGATGAGATCTAAGCAATTGTGTTTGAGTTTTATAGCTTTGCCTACTGATACTTTATGTTTGAGGTCATCGTAATCCAATTTAGGATTGCGTCTGTTATAAACATTTTCCTATGAGAGAAATTACTAGTCAAAATGAAAAATAAAATTGTGTCTGAATTTTAATTAAAAGAAAAATTCAATTACGGTAATAAATAAATAAATCACTGCAAACATTCTAACAGGTTCATATTTTTTGGCATAATACATAAAATATGATCCTTAAACTTGGCTTTAGCGGCAATCTGTTTTCTACAACTTTGAGTGTATAAAACTAAAAATGTAAACTATTATAAATTTGAACAAGTAGACACACATGTCGTACATGACATAATATACATTGGACTCCATGCACGACACAAAATTGTCATGTAAAAAGAATGTATTTATTTATTTAATTTTTTAAAAAAATTAAATATTTATTTATACACATTCAAAATTAAAAAATCACAATTGTCAGCTAAAATCAAATTGAGGATCATCATTATATATTATTCATTCTTTTTTTTTTTTTTTTGGTTAATATCTAACATGTTCCTTAGGAGAAGCAGTTTGTTCTATTTTATTTGAAGTGATGTGGGAAAGTGTACGAGGTGTTGTGGGGCCATTTAATTAACATTCTTTTTTGAATCAACTTTGAACTGAAAACTTGACACTTGCTTAAAAACCGTGTCTTAGAACAGTAAAACATCACCTAACAAAGAACCTCATCCATTTTTCCTCTTCTTTTACTAATAATATTTCAATTTTTCCCCAGATATTAATGTTAATAAACCGACAGTTGAAAACATTATTAATTTATCATTAACAAACGTGCTTCACATAGTTGCTGCTAACCCGTAACGCATTATTCTTAGATATTTAAAACTTTTAACACTCTTGTCCCACGCTGAAATAACATGGAACCTCCCTACTCTTAACTATATATATATAGTTAACTCGAACACACTTTTTCTTGATTAATAAAATAGAAGACGGTAAGAGAATGAGTGGCATAACATCAGAATATAGAGGTGTTAGAAAGAGGAAATGGGGTAAATGGGTGTCTGAAATCCGTGAGCCAGGGAAAAAAACGAGGATATGGCTAGGGAGTTTTGAGACAGCGCAGATGGCTGCAGCTGCGTATGATTCAGCTGCATTTCACTTCAGGGGACATGCAGCTAAGTTAAATTTCCCAGAATTGATTGAACATTTCCCTAAACCAGCAAGTTCTTCGCCTGAAGATATACGTTTGGCTGCTCAACAGGCTGCAATTACAGTTCAAAACACGAATTCAATGGCCTCTTCTAGTCATGGACATGGAGCACCAGTTACAGTAGGATTATCTCCAACTGAAATTCAAGCTATTAATGACTTCCCTATGGATTCACCACATATGTGGACTACTCATGAAGACATCAACTATATTTATGAAATGAGTGATTACCAAGAAATGGATGATTGTCTTTGGGACTACTCATCAACTAACTCATTATAGAGGCCTAATATATTATTTCCTCCGTCCCGGACACTTTTTCAGATTTCAAAATTCAAACCAATCTATCTTTGATAGTAAGTATTTCATAAAATCTTTCAAATATTTTGAATTATCAATTAATGTGACTTATAATACTTCAAAAAATTTGAAATTTTCATACACAAACTTTTGGTCAAACTTAAACTGTTTGATTTTTGAAAAATGAAAAGATACACATAAATTGGGACATAGGACGTATATAGTATAGCTTTAGTATTCTGTATTACAAACATATATAAATTAATTAGAGTGTGTCATGTTTGTACTTATTAACTTCCATATATGGTGTTGCATTATATTAATTAAGGTTGTTCTGAAGCATCAAAATGAGTTGGTTTTTTGACATCTCGTTTTATGTCTCTCTCTTCTTATAATGTAATGTAATGCGTGAAAAAAACTTATTCAAATCTGCTCTACTGCATAATGGAATAAAATATTCCGTCTTAATTTGTTGTTAGTCCTTTCAAAGGAATGTTTCTCTACTTTTTTTTTGTCTTTAATTTTAATATTCCATATTAAATAGTATAAAAATAAAAAAATATTTGTTGTATTTTTAATTTAACATGACAATATTCAAATATCTTCTTTATTTCCATAAACTTCATATCACGTGTTAATAAAACAAATAAACTAAAACGTAGAAATTATTGTAATTGGATATTTCTGCTGATATACATTTCTTATTTTGTTGATTTTATTCGGTATCCATATGCACGGCACCATTGTATTTTATTCACGTGTTAATAAAACGAATAAACTAAAACGTAGAAATTATTTTAATTGGATATTTCTGCTGATATACATTTCTTATTTTGTTGATTTTATTCGATATCCATATGCGCCGGACCATTGTATTTTATTTCTATAATAATTCTCTGACTAAAAAAAGAGATTCAGCCTTCTATATTTTTATTAGAATATTCACAAGTATCTAACAACCCTGTGATTCTGTGAAAAAAACATATTCTCTCCCTTTTTTTTAATCAAATAAATTCGAGATCCGATGGTACTATGTATACAATCAAAACGGATGAAGAATATGTACACAAGTCTAATACAAAGCCATAAAAACGTAAAGATGGAAGACTTTCTTCTCTGCCGATGCGCAGTTCCGGTGGAAGCTCCAATTGTATAGCTGAAGAGGAACTTCAAGTAAGGATCTAAATTATGGTCCTTACTCTTTCTGTTTTTAGATTTAGTGGAAGATGAAAATATTAGTGCGAGCAACGGTGTAAAATGGACGAAATCACATGAAATTAAAGAGAATAGAATTGTGTATAAAGGGTGTAAAATGAACGAATTGACTTGAAATTAGAGAGAACATAATTCGTTGAATTAGAAGTCAAATTGAGTTATGATTCAACTCAATTTTACTTCTGGATCAAATAGGCTAAAGATTTGGTTATTATCCGCATAATTTGATCTCCTTAATCTAAAAAATATAAATGGTATTTAACTTTTGTAATGACAATTCATATTCCAATTCTAGAAAATAAAAAAAGAATACTTGATTTTGAAATCAAAAGTCATAAAACTTTATATAAATAAATAAACGTATTCTCCCTTTGGCTAAAAAAGAAAGATCTAATATTTAATTTTGTGAAAATTTTATATATGACATATATTATATAAATAGTTTGAAGTTATAACAATAAATTTACTCTTTAAAATTATAACATTAAAAATTTCAGATTGTAATAGATTATTTTTTTAAAAAAGGTTTTTTTAATAATTGAAAACATTTATTCTGAAAAAAATGAAAAATAACATAAACTATAAGAACAAAAAATGGATCTTATCAATTTGTCTAGTCAAGAGTCTCAGCCTGATTTTAAAAATTTTATATTGACACTGTATTCACCATTATTAAGTTGCATCCTACTTCAAAGCTTATCTTGTGCTCTTATTGTTCCTCACTAGTTCAATTAACATTAAACTTCAGAGACTTATTTCAATCGTAGCGCTCGCTTCTAATCTTAGACTTTATCTAAAAGTATGTTCTGATTTCTCCGACATGTTTTAACGAAAATCTTGAAAATTTGATTCTTAGTATTTTGAAATGGCCCTTTCTTTCTCATTGTACACTGAATATTTTTTGATTTAGGAGGTAATATTGAGATGTTGAAGTGGTCTGAATGGAAGATGATTGATGAGGCGAAAGAGGAATGGGTAATTGTTACAACGAAAATCATTCTTTTTGAATGTGGGAGTGGTGGGTTACTAATTGGAAGAGGCGTGGTGAAATTAGGCGTGTGTGAATTTGACATGTAAAAGTAAAAAAGGAACGAAATTGAAGGTAAACTTTTGATAAATATGTACGAGACGATTATGATAGATTAATTATTTATATCTTTTAATGAGAAATATAAAATCATAAATTAGGAGTGTGTGAATTTGACGTGTAAAAGTTAAACATGACCAGAATCAAAGTAAATTTTCTATAAATGTGTAGTATTTATTGTGCTCATTTTTGTATTTCAATATCAATTTCAATGACAACAAGCATGTATTTCTTTTTACTATGTTTTCATCATAATTATATACTAACAACTTTTGTATTTTATGTGTTCACATTCCATTCAAATTAAAATTGATATTTACTTTCATAGTAAAAACTAAAAATTGTATCTGTGTTGTAAAAATTTTATGACCTAACTGCCAAATATATTTTTCTATTATTTGTATTACAAAATTACAGATTGTATCTCAATGTAATTCAATCATTACATATGAATACAATTTATGAAAGGATACAAGATTCTAAAAGAATAGCATACAAAGTAAAAATAATACAATTAATTGAGGAATGATGTAATATTCTTACAAAAATAAAATTAGCAGAAAACAAATATGATATATTTATACTTAAAAATATTAATCTATTTGGCATACATATTGGAATGAATACAAACTAAAAAAGAAATACAAACATTCTAAATAAAAATACAAATGCTGAGTAAAAGAAAAACAATGGACAAACAAAAATTAATATTTCTGGTATGAATATAATTTTTGCAACATTTTTCTCTGACTCTCTCTTTCTTCTTGATCTGCTATGTTCTCTTTTCTTTTTTGATTTTTTTCGCCAAACCTAAATCCAAATATGTATTCACTTGTGCATTAGTACACTCTGCCTCATCATCCAAAAACTTATAATTACCCAAGAAAGTAAAAAAAAAAAAACTTTCAGGTCAAAACTTCCAAACAAATTAATTATTCAACAGTTAATGAATACTTGATCGATTGTATTTCACGAATTATATCGAATTTCTAGTTGAGAATTCCTTCTCAAAAGTTATTTGTCAACAAATTTATACCCACTTTCAAAATCTTCTTGTCAGATAGAAAAAATAACGCAAATTAATTGAATTCACTTCAACAAATAGGATTTTGGTATCGCCGCCAACATAGGAGAGTTGATGATCGTGAGGAAGAAGTTGAATTTTTCCACCATAGCTACACAATAGTTTAACCTTTTTATTCTCCATTTCCTATGCCATCAAAATTCATGTGAGAATGATGAAGAAGACAGAGGATTTTTTTTTTGAATATTTTTTTAGATTTTCTTTTTTATGTTAAGATGAGATATATTAAGTGATATGTTCCTCCTCTTTAAAAATATTAAATTTGTAACTGATGAGTATTTTGAGTGATACGTTACTTTTAAAGAAATATTTTCTTCTCAAGATTTCTCCTTGCTATCATTAAATAATTGTATTTTTTCAATTAAAAAAATAAAAATAATGTGAATTAGATACATAACAAACTAAATATTGATATCTTTAATAAATACTAAAAATGTGGCTAAGGGGTCCTACTAAATGTTTAAATATTGAAATTTTAAAAAAAAATCCCTTCTTAAATTGGGATAAATGGAAGATTATTTAAAATGGATTAAGACTTACATGAATTGAGGTTGATCCAATTTAAATTATCTTAAGCCCAATCCATAAAATTCTAGATGAGTTGGGCGAGTTACCCATATTTGGACTCATTTTGATGGCCTTAGTAAGTGTTATTATGCTGTAACGACCAGATTCTATCGTTATAGAAATACCAACGAGGGAAAAATCAGGGCCGGAAAAATCTTTTCGTAGTATTAGGATTTTTTTAATCTTATTAAGATTTGGAGGAAATCAGAGTTATCAAGATGTAGGAAAATATGGTACCAATCGGGTGAAGTAAATATGAATTCGATAAAACGATTTGTTGGATAACTCTTTAAAGAACGCGTGCAACTTTATGAAATTGAATTTGGATAAGTAGATCTTCGGAAATCGATCTTGTCACGCCCCGAGCCTACAACCTAGGCGAGACTTGCACTCAAAAATCAATTTTGGTCCCAAGAAAACTCTTCGTCTGATTTAGTTACTAAGCGGAAGACTTAAAACATTAATACAAGGATTAAAAAGCACTTATTCAATTGTTTAAAGGATACTTAGAACATGTTAAAAGTAAACATTCCACATAGTTAAAATGGAAACTCAAGTCTTAGTACATAATATATGATAATGACAAGACCCAAAGGACTAACATATGACTAACAATGAAGCCTCTAAAAACAACTGAGATGGATGTTGGGACAAACCCCACAAAATCCTAATGAACTAAACTAGAAACCAATGAAATGGATCCTCCGAAATGTAAGGAGGCTCACGAACAGACTCTGAACTACTCACTATATCAACGATGCGCCGGTATGTCGATCCTAGTTACTTGCATTTGCATCATAAAATGATGCAGGACAATAGACACCAGTTCATTGAATTTACAGGTATGCGATTTGTAATGCTAAAAAAAATTAAGCTTGAAAGAATATGAAGGGAACACTTACCTTGGCATAGAGACTCCTAGCAACAAAGTAGTCTAAAAAGGGCTCTTCTCAATTCATGCATAACTTAAGTCAATAGAAAGTAATGAGACACATATAATATATAAATATTGTAAAAAAGTTGAAAAAAACTTAGTTTGTTAAGGAAAATGCAATAACAAACTCAACTTTACTTATATAATGAAGTAAAATACTTTTTATGGGAGATTCTTTAATCAACAACCACCACTATGAGCCTAAGTGGTGGTAAAATATCTTGCCCACCTGTCAGAATTGTCCTATACTTTGGTGTCACATAGAAATGCTTAACTTAGTAGTACACTAGCTTAACTTAAGTGTTCTTCTAAAAATTATGACCCTTTAATACCCATGATGACTACATGGTTTATGGAGACTTGAGTTAATATCTATTTTCATCCCCATATCGAAGCTCAGTACTACTCCCAAAAATATACTTAGCTCATGTATTTCTAAAACATTTTCTTTCTTTGGTTTGAGATAATTATTCAAATCTTAGCTCAAAGGATCTCTTTGAATTGATGTTCCCTTTCTTTCTCAAATGTGAAAATATTTATAAACTCTTAGGGAATACTTAGTTCCCTTATAAATTTTTTAGAATGATCTCAACTCTTTACTCTTTACATAACTTTAAACTCGAGTCTTAAAAACAAAGTTAAAACATGATAAAAACTCTTGAAAACTTTTAAGAAATTTGCTTTGACTTTCTTCTTAACTTCTAGAAATGACTCTTAACTTCTTTGACTTTGATCTTAACTTTCCTTGAATTAGATTATGGATTCAAGGTAAAAGATCTCATGTTTATGGATAATTTCATGATGTTTAGATGAACCTTTGAGCGTTGGAACCAACTAATAAACATAGGTACATCACTAAGGAACTAGTACAAAAGTTGGGGTATAATGGGGAGAATTGGTGTCCTTGGAGCTCTGGTTGGTGCGACGCACCAGCGGCACTGTGGCGCTCTGGTTGGCGCCTTCCCCTCACTTTGTCCTGAAAACTCCCTACATTTCTCCTTTATTTTTTTATATCTAAACCCTCTAAACTTCAATGGTTCCTTCCCCAAACACTTATGATCATTAGTAATTTCAACATACCATAGATTAAACTCGAAAATTCACCTGGAAACATGAACCAAATCATCAAGAAACTTTAACAACACAACCATCAAGAACTCAATGAAATTTTCAACAATGTTCTTCAAGAAATCACTTCCTTAACATTCAAAAACTTAAATTTGATGAATTGAAACATGGTTGGAGCGTGGGTTAGCTAGACCAACGCTATGGAATGTCACATACCATGTAGGAATCACTCCCGACAAATTCCACAAGCAAAGATCGAACGTTCTTCCCAATTCTTGATTTCTCTCCTCTTTTCTCCTTCTTTTATCTGTACTCAGAGCCCTAGCCTGAATTCTAATTTTTCTAAAATGAACAAAGTCTTTTTTACCCCATTAATTGCTAAAAGCGAATTAATATAATTAGGTAAGAAAAATACTAATTTTACCTCCCCAAATACGGATTGGACTTTCCGTAATCCAAAACCCAACTTTCAAATGGCACAACTTATTGATATGAACTCGGAATCACACAAACTTGGCAAGTTGGAAAGATAATTTCAAGATATTTCCAACCATATCTGGAACTACACCTAACTTATCCTGATCTAAGAGTTTTGGTTATTTGAAGTTGATCAAAACTCATTTTTAACTTACTTAAAAATTTCTAGCTTTCATTATACTTTCCAAAACTGACTATTTCCAGATTTTAAACTCATATGTAGTTCTTTCTAGTTGCAAGATGTTACAATATCTCCCCCTTATGAACATTGACCCTCAAATAAGATTACTCTTACTAGGATTAGGGTAGCAACATCAAGTTCAAACACCCACAAGCAATGCAACCAAACAACATGCTCACTAAATATTTAGATAATACTAGGAAAATAATTAGTACCATAGGCTGCATTCTCATTAGATTCAAAGAGATGTGTATATCTCTTCTGCATGTCCTCTTTAGCTTCCCAAGTATATTCTTCAAAAAAATTGGTTCCTCCAAGACCTTGACTGAAACTACCTCTTTTGTTCTCAACCTACGATTTTGGCAATCTAGAATTTGCATTGAAATCTCCCCGTAAGATAAATTATCTTTGATTCCAATATATTCAGTTGGAATAACTAATGAAGGATCATCCATGAACTTCTTCAACATGGATACATGAAACACAGGATGAACCACTGCTAACTCTTGTGGTAGCTCCAACTCATAATCTACTTTGCCAATCCCCTTGGAAATTCATCAGGACCAACATATCGGGGGCTAATCTTCCCCTCCTTACAGAACCTCATAATACCCTTAATGGGTGAAACTTTCAAGTAAATCGAATCATCTACGTCAAAATCTAACTCCCTTCTCCTAACATCATTATGGATTTCTAACTACTCTGTCCCATTTTCAACCTTTCTTAAATTAATTTCACCTTCTCCGTAGCTTGGTGAACTAAATCTGGTCCTATCAACCTTGCTTAACCTAGTTCAAACTATCCAATAGATATCTCCATCTTCACCCATAAAGAGCTTCATAAGGAGCCATTTGGATACTATAGTGATGACTGTTGTTGTGAGCAAACTCAATGAGAGGTAGGTTATCAGTCCAATTACTTTGAAATCAATCACAAAAGATCTCAACATATTTTCTAATGTCTAAATAGTGAACTCTGCTTGCCATCAGTCTGGGGATGAAAGACAGTACTTAAGTTCACCTTTAAACCCAAGTCTTTTTGAAAAGATTTTATGATCTGTGCAGTAAATTGTGCACCTTCATCTAAAAGTGGAGATAGGAACCCCATGAAGTCTTACCACCTCTTTAATAAATAACTTAGCATGATCTTCTGTTGAATGAGTAGTCTTTACTGGAAACAAGTGGGCTGATTTTGTCTTTCTCTTGATAATCACCAAAATAGAATCATGCTGCATGTGAACCTCAATTAACCTGTGATGAAATCCATATTAATCATCTCGCAATTCCATTATGGAAGTTCTATTTTCTGAGCCAAACTTATTGAAAATTTGGACTCTTAGCAACAAATTCAACAATTCCCTTTTTCATACCATTACACCAATATACTTATCTCAAATCACCATACATTTTTTGGAACACGGATGAATGAATTATCTGGAACTATGAGCTTGATCCATGATCCTTTGTTGGAGTGCATACACCATTGGTACACACAATCTACCTTGAAATCTAGAAACGCCATCTCCCCTTGTTCAAAAGCTAATACTCTTTGCTTATGAACATTTGCCTTCAATTCAAGAAAAATGGGATCTTGATCTTGCTTTTATTTCACTTCTACCACTAAGGATGATTCAGCCCCATTCGTCACCACTATTCCTCCTTATACGGAATCACTAATTCTGACTCTCAGATGTGCTAGTTTGTGCACACATTTTGCTAATTCTCTCTTTCCTTTCTCAACATGGGTGGTGCTTCCCATTGAAGACATACTTAAAGCATAATCAACGACATTAGCCTTACATGGGTGGTAAAGAATACTCATGTCATAATCCTTGAATAATTCTAACCACCGCCTTTTTCTGCGATTAAGATCCCTTTGGGTGAAGACATACTGTAGGCTGTTATGATCAGTGAATATATCAACATAAATACCATACAAATAATGACGCCGTAATTTCAAGGTGAATAGTATATCAACCAACTCTAAGTCATGGGTTGGGTATTTTTTATTATGAACTTTCAACTGTCTAAAGGCATAAGATGTAACCTTGCCATGCTGCATTAACAGACAACCCAAACAAACTCTTAATGCATCATAATGCACCACAAAACCTTGAGTACCTTTTGGTAAGGTCAAAAATGGGGCAGTAGTCAACCTCTTCTTCAATTTCGGAAAGTTTTTCTCGCAAGTTTCAAACCATTGAAACTTAACTATATTATAAGTCAAATTGGTTAAAGGATCAGAGATAGACAAAAATACCTCTCTGAACCTTCTATAGTAACCAACAAAACCCAAGAAACTCCTAATATCAATTGGACAAGTGGGTCTAGGCCAACTCTGAACTATTTCAATCTTTTATGTATCAACTCTAATTCAATCATCGGAAACTATGTGGCCCAATAATTCCACAGACTGAAGACAAAACTCACTTCTTGAGAACATAATATATAATTCCTTAATAGTCAAAGTTTGAAAGACTATCTTAAGGTTACTAGCATTATCTTCTTCATTCCTTGAATAGATTAGTAATGTATCAATGAAGACGATAACAAACATATATAAATAAGGTTTGAATACTCTCTTCATAAAGTCCATGAACGATGTTGGTGCATTTGTCAAACCAAAAGACATGACCAAAAACTCATAATGACCATATCGGGGTTTGAAAGCTATCTTTCGAATATCACATTCCCTAACTTTCAACTAATGGTAGCCTGATTTGAGGTCAATTTTTGAGAAACAGGAAACACCTTGAAGATGGTTAAAATTATAATCAATCCTTGGAAGAGGATACTTATTCTTGATGGTAACTTTGTTCAATTGAAACTAGTCTATATCCTAAGGGATACATCTTTCTTTCTCATAAACAAGACCGTAGTGCCCTAATGTGAGACATTTGGCCGAAGGAAGCCCTTATCTAACAGATCTTTTAACTCCTCTTTCAACTCTACTGGTGCCATTCTATATGGCATATTAGAGATAGGATGAGCATTTGGTTTGATGTTTGTGCCAAGGTCTATTTCCTTCTCAGTAAACACTCCAGTAGATCATCTGGAAAGACTTCAGGAAACTCTTTTACAATAGGAGATGATTAAATAGAAGGTACCTCAACACTTGAGTCATTAACTCGGACTAAGTGATAGATACAACCCTTTAAAACTAACTTTATCTCCTCAAGGTACGAAATGAAACGATCCTTAGGCACTACTAAACTACTACTCCACTCTACGACTGACTCTTAGGAAACTGAAACTTGACAACTCGAGTTCTACAGTTTATCGATGCATTACTTGAATGAAGCCAGTCTATATATAGAATGACAGCGAAATCTACCATGTCTAACTCAACTAAATTATCCATGGTGTTCTTTTGATTAATGGAGACGGGACAATCATGATAAACTCCTCAACAGGTGTAGAGACACAGAAGGGTTCACAAAGTTTCTCAGGGAGAACATAAAACTTATTTTCAACATAAGGGGTTAAACAAGATAAACTTGCTCATGGTTCTAGCAATGCATAAAAGTCAAAATAAACGACTTTGATCATAATAGTGATAAAATCTGGGGAGTTATCTTTCTCTTTGCAACTAGTGATCTCAGATAGGGGTTTTTATCGTCTGTCAATGCTGGAGGTAGCTCCTGTAGGTGCAACCCTATCTGGTGAAGCAACTGATCAAGATTGGACTCTATTATCCGGATTTTCACTACCTTGCTTGTTCTTAGGACACTTTTTTATGAAGTGACCCTCTTTTCCTTACTTCAAAACAACCAATCTGGCCATCATGACATTTACCTAGGTAGGTTTTACCTAACTTAGAACATGCAGGAGCTCAACTACCTCCTTGTGCCACACTACCTTAAGATTGTGCTGGTCTAGCTCTAAAATTTTTCGAATTCTGTCCATGATGCTCACCTTTGTTTCTAGGTGTAGGTGCACTAGTAGATAATTGTGCAAACTCCTTTTTATTCTAAAAGGACAATCGGTTCACACTACCTTTCTGTTGCCCAGACTCATTACTGTCTTAGCTTTCTTATTTGTGAACTCTTCCGTATCCCTCAACTTCTCTTCCTCAACCTTCTACACATAGACCATCAACCTTGATTATGTCCATGTCACCTATAATCATGATTGCCCTGCCCACTTTACGTGATGAATGACCCAATCTAGTAACAAACAAACTCATTCGACTCCTCATTTCCTTAACTATTTCTGGAGCATAATGAGATAGTTGGGTGAACTTCAACCCATACTGATGTACATATGGAGAATCCTTCTTAAGTGTAAGAAATTCCCGTACTTTAGTTCTTTCAAATCTCAAGGAAATAAACACCCCAAGAAAGCTTCATCAAAACAAGCCCAATTTGCAGTTGGTCGATTCTCATCCCTACCCTCTTAGCATTAATCAAACCAAGTCCTAGCAATATTTTTCAACTTTTATGAAGCTAGATCAACTCTCCAGTATCAACAACATGTATCACACCAAACACCTTTTTATGTTCCTCAATGGATCTTTAATAGTGCTTCAACTAGTGAAACTTGGAGGGTTCATCCTCAAGAACTTATTAATCCTTGAAATGTTAGCCTCTTCTTGTCGAGCTCCGCTTTGGTGCATAACTTGGTTAGTCAAAGCTTAGCTCAACATCCGGATTGCCTCACGAAATTTAGCATTCGTGACTTCACCTTAACGTTGCACTTCATGTGCATTTGGTAACCCTTGTTCCTCGACATTACATCTAGCGGGACGATCTCTAACAACTTTTTGAGGAGGCATAGTTATCTGAAACACGCATAAACATGAATTAGATGGAAACTTTATAGTTCAAACTCTAACACACGAAAAAAGTGTGAAAGAAGTGAGATAATTTCCTAAATGTTGCAGCCTCCTTATTATGAATGTGGCGCTCTTTACACCGATAACTAGGAATGTACAAAGACACCTTCATAGAATTTCTAGAACTCTTGAACTCTATGCTATGATACCAAGTTTATCACACCCCAAGCATATACCCTGGGTGGGACTAGCACTCAAAGACCACTGTTGGTCCCAAGCTAAGCCTTGGCCTGACATACTTACTTAGTAGAAGACTTAAAACATTAATACAAGGATTAAAAATTACTTATTCAACTGTTTAAAGGATACCCAAAATGTTTTAAAAATAAATATTCTACATAGCCAAAATGCCAACTCAAGTCTTAGTACATAATAATTGATAATAACAAGACCTAAAGGACTAACATCTGACTGTCTATTAAGCCTCTAAATACAACTAAGATGTATGTTGGGACAAACCCTACAACTTCCTGATGAACTAAGCTAGAAAATAATGAAATGGATCCTCCGGAATGAAGAAGGCTCATAAACAGACTCTGAAAGGCTCACTGGATCAACGATGCGCCGAAATGTCGATCCTAATTACATTCATTTGCATCACAAGACGATGCAGGAAAACTGACATCAATACATTGAATTTACGACTATGTGAGTTGGAATGGTAAATAGAACTTAATCTTGAAAATAATATGAAGCGAATACTTATCTTGTCTCTTCTCAAGTCATGCATAACTTAACCTAATATAAAGCAATGAGATATGCAATTTATATAAATCTTGTAAAAGAGTGGAAAACAACTTATTTCGTTAAAGAAAATGCAATAACAAACTAAAAATTACTTATATAATGAAGTAACATACTTTATGTGGGAGATTCTCTAACGAGAACCACCATTATGAGCCTAAGGGTGATACAATATCTTGCCTACGCTGCCAGAACTGTCCTATACTTTTCTGTCATATAGAACTACTTAACTTAGTGGATCCACTATCTTAACCTAGTGATGATGTAAAAAGTATGACCCATTAATACCCATGATAGCTACATGATTTGTGGAGACTGGAGTTAATATGAACTCGCATCCCTATATGATGATCAATACTAGTCTTAAAAATATACTTAGTTCATGTGTTTTTAAAACAACTTGTTTCTTTGGTTTGAGATAATTACTCAAATTTTAGCTCAAAGGCTCTATTGGAATTGATGTTCCTTTACTTGCTCAAATGTGAAAACATTTATAAACTCTTAGGGAATACTTAGTTCTCTTATAACGTTTTGATAATGATATCAGCTCTCTATTCTTTAGTTAACTTTAAACTTTATCCTCAAAAACAAAGTTAAAACATTGCTAAAGACTCTTCAAAACTTTAAAGAACTTTTCTTTGACTGGTTTCTCAACTTCTAGACTTGACTCTTAACTTCTTTAACTTTGATCATAACTTTCCTTGAATTAGATTATGGATTCAAGTTTGAAGACCTCGTGTTTATGAATGATTTCATGATATGTTTAGATGTACCTTTGAGCGTTCGAATAAATTAAGAAACATAGGTATATCACTAATGATTTAGTACGGAAAGATGGGGAAAGAATGGGGAGAACTAGCGTTTGTGATACTTTGAGAAGTACGTGGCGCCATCCCTCAAACTTCAGAGATAATGTTGGGATGCTCTGTATGGCGCGACGCGCCAGAGGCTAAAATTTAGAGAGATTTTTGTGGGGCTTTTTCAGGGCGGCGCCCCAAGCTTTTCCCAGGAAACCCCTGACTTTTCTCATTCATTTTTCATATCTTAACCTTCTAAACTTCCATGGTTCCTTCCTAAAAACTTAGGATCATTAGTAATCTCAACATACCATAGATTTAACTCAAAAATTCACCTGGAACATGAATGAAATCATCAAAAAAACTTCAACAACATAACTATCAAGAACTCAACAAAATTTTCAACAATGTTCTTTAAGAACTCACTTCCTTGACATTCACAGACTTAAATTTTCTGAATTTAAACATGGTTGGAGTGTGGGTGAGCTAAACCAATGCTATGGAATCTCACGTACCTTGTAGGCATCTCCCCGAAGAATTCCGTATGCAAAGATCAAACGTTCTTAGCAATTCTTGATTTCTCTTCTCTTTTCTCCTTTTTTTCTATCTTCTTAAATCCCTAGTGTGAATTCTAAATTTTCTAAACCAAACAAAGTCTTGTTTTACCCTAATTAATTCCTTAAAGCTAACTAATATAATTAGGTAAGAAACATAGTAGTTTTTCCTCCCCAAATCCGGGTTAGACTTTCCTTACTCCAACAACCCAACTTTTAAAAGACATAACTCATTCATACAAATTTAGAATCTAGCGAAATTGGCGGCGTTAGAAATATCATTCCAAGAGATTTTCAACTGTATCTGGAACTACACCTCACTCATTTTGAGTTAGGAGTTATGTTTGTTTGAAGTTAACCAAAAACTCACTTTTAACTTACTTAAAAATTTCCAGATTTCCTTATACTTTCCAAAAGTAACTATTTTCAGTTTTTAAACTCTTTTCTAGTTGCCAGATGTTACAGATCTTAGCGTTACGTGAAATTTGTGATAATAGTTGGTTAAATATGTGTTTTCATATAGTTGAATTGAAATGAAATTCCCCTTGGAAACTTATTGCCCCAAAATCTGTCGCTGCAGTGGGATACATACTGTTGTAACGAACAAGATGAGACTTAAAATAATAGAAATTTGGGAGATATCATTGGTTCGAAAATTATGCTGCAGTGGAACTTTATGCCGTTATAGTAATGCTACTACAACGGGATGGGTGCTTCTATAGCGGGATGAGCTAATTCATAAATAAAACCCCTAAATGATGTTATTTGGCATTTTTTGACTTTTTGAGCCAAAGAACGACCCCTGGTCTGTTCCAACTCATTCTCCACTATTCTTAAAGATAAAGTTAAGGTTTTTCACTCCCCAATATCACTTTTCTATCCGTAGAACGTAATAGAATGGGTAAATATTGATGGGGAAAGGTTTCTTGATAGATTTTATGTTATAATTTATCCTAATTTGACTAGTTGGGATCATGGGTATGATCTAGGGTTCGTGGAATTGTTAGTAATCTGGATAATTAGTGATTTTCTATCGATTCCATTGTATCATTGATTTTTTGTTGACCACGAAGAAGCGGTAGAACTTAAAAATAGAAGGATCAAGTCTTTTGGGTTCAAGCTTATTTCGAGGTAAGTGATGGTTGTGATTTCATGATTGTATGATATATGCATGTTCTTGCTTAATTATGATACTTGTATGTATATAAACTTTGCAGTGTTTATCATTGTTGTTGTAGCTGAGATAGATGATTGATATAGCCATGAAATCACGATATAAATGTATTATCTTAATAGTGTACTTATGGTTGTGATTATGGTTTGTGAATAGGGATACGATTTTCACGTTTCGGCAAGCTAACTGGGATCATTTTCCACGTTTATGCATAACTTTGGATTGGATTACCACATTTTGACATACATTGGGATCAAATTTTTGTATTTTGGAAATCTAACTATTTAGGTGTGTGTGTCGTGAGAGTACCAATGATGTGTTAAGCATGTGAAATGTGTTGTCGAATAGTCATGTTGATAATGTAGTATTGTTGACATATATTCATGTGATTATAATGTTTGTTTGAATTATTTCTATTGCACTAGTGGGATAGCCGCGTGATCCTACCAGTACACGGTGGTTGTGTACTTATTCTGCATTTGCTCTTATTTTTGTGGAGTATAGGGCATCTTCAAGCGCCTATTCGACATACCTCGCTTAGAAGACTAGAGATTGTAGCATCGACTTGAAGGGTGAGCCACATCCTCCGGGCTGCTTGGAATTCTCTTTAGTCTTTGTTCACCATTTCTGAAAACAGACCAGTGTTTTTGTTAGTTTAATAGTTCATTAGTATTCTCTTGTTTAGACTTGGTTATCATTAATAGATTTAGTACATTGACTTTCAGATCTTATGTTTTATCTTCTACAAATTTTAGTTGTTAGATATTTTTTTAGTAATGGAACTTTGTTTTTAGTCATTTAACTTGCTTCCGTAACTTAAATGCCTTAGTTTAGAATAATTGTTTTAGTTGGATAGTAGTAGTGGTTCTCCCACTAGCTTGTGTGGGTGCCAATCATGATTCTTTTTGGGCCATGGGAAGTTGGTGTCAGATCCAAGGTTCGTTGATCTTGATGTATCAAAATGAGTCTAATAGAATCTCGAAGAACGGTATATTGAATATTTTACTTATTTTTGAGAGGCTATAGGACTTTAGGAAATCTCCATTTTTCTCTTATATCCTTAGTTCTATGAGTTTATTTCAATTGGTATCGATCAATTCAAATTGGTATCTAACTTCTTTCACTCGTTTTTTGGCAGATAGTTAATATTAGGTATAACGGCGTTAGGCTCGTAGCTCGTAATAATGCTCCAGCTGAGGAACCCTAGTGAGAAGTCGCGGTCAAGGTAGAGGTAGAGAATAATTTAGGGGTAGAGGTTGTGGTAAAGTGGCACCTGCTGTGAATGAGGTGCCGATTGACAATGTTTCGGTGGATGAGAATCGTTCAGCACATAATGAAAATATAGAAGAGGAAGTTGAGGAGGTAGAATAAGAGAAAAGTGTGTAGGCTGAAGCGAAATGGATCGCTCTCATCGATTCGGTGTTAGCTCAATAGATCATGTAATTCTTGAATGGGTTGACTGGTGTACGGATTCTTCCACCCACTCAAGCCTCTATTAGCCCTTTGATATTTAGGAGTACACCCCAAACGGGTGAAATGGGAGGTAACGATGCCTTCTTTCATCTTTTGTTGGGTTCTATGATGTCTGGTAATGAGCATGATATGTTGACCAAGTTCCTGAAGCTTAAGCCTGCGGTATTTATTGGTTCTAAGACTAAAGATGCTTATGAGTTCACTTTGATTATTATGAGAGGCTACGTAAGTTGGCATTATTCACCAACATGGGGTTGAGTTAGTGTCCTTTCAACATCAAGGTGAGGCCAAGCAATGTTGGAGAGATTACATGGAATGCAGATCTTCTACATTACCTCCACTTATTTGGACCCAATTTCATGTCTTGTTTCTAGAGAAGTAGGTACCAAGACCCTAAGAGATTGTAAGAAGGATAATTTTATAGCATTAGAGCAAGGTGGTATGTTTATGACTGCATATGAGGCTAATTTTCATGTGTTATCTAGATATGATACTCGGTTGGTCACTACTGAATAGGAGAGGATCCAACTATTTGTTAGAGGGCTGACTTTAGAGTTGCAGGTATTTTCCGTCCACATGACTTCTGCAGGGAAGAGTTTTAGTGAGGTAATAGATTATGTTAAGAAGTGGAGGGGTGAGGTGAGATGGTAAAGACAAGTCATTGGTTAAGAGGTCCAAGAATTCCAAAAACTTTTAGGGCTTCTATGCTTGAGTATCCGGTCGACCAATGCTCGTAGACAAGCCAATTCAGTTTGCCATGCCCGCCTCTACAGGTAACTATTCAGGTAATCTATATAATAATTTTCAAGATGGTCATAGTGTTGTGCATGAGACGGGCAGTAATCCATCTAGCGATCGCACTTGTTTTAATCGTGGGGAACTTGGACACATGACGAGAGATTTTCCACACCAACATGTGTTCGATTCTAGACAATAACTTTCTCGAGCAATGGTACCCATGAGAAATGGTAATAAAAGTAGAGGATGTGTACATGTTTGGCAATGAGGTAACTAGTGAGGTCGTGGAGGTAGAAGAATGGGTAACAGAGGTAGAGGTAACACGCAACCAGTCAAGGAAATGGCTCGTATCAATGATAAATCTTAGTGTTATGTTTTTTCGGGCAAAAAAGAGGCGGAGGTTTTTGAAGCGGTGATCACAGGTACTATTCTTATCTATGACTGTATGTCTAATGTGTTATTTGATATGGGTTCCACTTATTCTTATTTGTTTGTGATTTTTTCCTATGATTTTGAGAGGATGTGTGACTTCCTTGATGCCCTATTCATGTTTCTACCCTTGTTGGAGAGTCAATTATAGTCACCCATGTATATCGTGCTTGCCCTATTTTATTTATGGGATTTCATACTTGAGTTGATTTGGTGATTTTGGATATGATCAACTTTGACATAATCTGAGGCATGAATCGGTTGTCTCTCTACTATGTTGTGCTTAATTGTAATACTAAGTCTGTGACTCCAGAAATCCAGAGAGGGAAAATATTAGATTGGAGGGGGTGTACAAGCCTAATCAAGCTAAGTTTACATCCTCCATCGGGGCTAGTAAATTAGAGCAGGGTTGCTTAGCTTATTCGACTCATATAAGGCGATGCTGAGATTGAGGCTCCACTCATTCGGTCTATTCCTGTGGTGTCTGAGTTTAGTGAAGTATTTCCGAATGACTTGCCTGGTATGCATCTCAATAGAAACATAAATTTCTGCATTGATTTGGAGCCTGTTACTCGTCCCATTTCAATTCCTCTGTATCGTATGGCTCCAACAAAATTTAGAGATATTAAAGCTCAAATATAAGAGTTTCTTGAGAAGGGATTTATCTCTCCTACTGCTTCCCCATATGATGCACTGGTTTTGTTTGTGTAGAAGAAAGAAGATTGTATAAAGATGTGTATAGATTATCCGCAATTGAATAGAGTTACTCTTCATAATTGGTACCCCTTACCTAGAATAGATGATCTCTTTGACCAATTTCAAGATGAAACAATCTTCTCTAAGATTGATTTAAGATTCGGGTATCATCAATTAAAAATGAGGCCGGAACATGTACCAAAAATGGCGTTCAAGATTCGTTATGGGCACTATGAGTTTTCGGTGATTTCGTTTGGGTTGACTAATGCGCTTGCAGACTTTATGAGCTTGATGAATTGGATGTTCAAGCCATTTCTCGATTCCTATGTGATAATCTTTATTGATGATATTTTTTTATTCGAGAAGTGAAGAAGAGCATGCCAACCATTTCTGCATAGTTTTGGGTGTTCTTGGAAAGCAAAAGTTATATGCAAAATTTTCTAAGTGTGAATTTTGGTGGACATCGGTTGCTTTTTTTGGGCATGTAGTGTTAAAAAAGTGGTAATGGCAGATACCCAAAACATTGAGGCGGTTAAGAATTGGGTATGACCTAGTTTGGGTACGGAAATTAGGAGTTTTGTGGGACTCGCTAATTATTATCATCGTTTTGTTAAGAAGTTTGCTTCAATTGCAACTAACTTGACCAATCTGACTAAAAAAGAGGCACCATTTGAATGGACTAAGAAATGTGAGGAGAGATTCCAAAATCTTAAGACTCTTTTAACCACCGCGCCCATCCTAACATTACCGGTTGAGGGTAAGGATTTCATTGGGTTTTATGATTCTTCACATTTTGGTTTGGGTGTTGTGTATATGAAAGATAGGAATGTCATAGCTTACTCCTTGCGCCAGATGAAGATACATTAGAGGAATTATCCCACTTACGATTTGTAGTTAGCGGCGGTGGTGTTTGCTTTTAAGATCTAGTGAAATTATATTTATGGTGTTAAGTGTGAGGTATTTACCAGTCATTGTAGTCTGCAACATGTATTCACTCAAAAGTATTTGAATTTGAGACAACGGAGATAGATGTAGTTACTCAAGGATAATGATGTGACCATACAATACCATCTGGGAAAAACTAATGTGGTTGAAGACACCTTGATTAGAAAAATGGTGAGTATGGGTAGTTTAGCTTACTAGAGTGTAGCCAAGCGACCTTTCACCAAGGATATCCAGTCCTTAGTATCTAAGTTCATGCAATTGGGGTGTTAGATATTATTGAAGATAAGTCCATGTGCATGGAAGAGATCAAGGCCAAACAATTTGACGATAGATATTTAGAGGAGCTTAGAGCGAAGATTGAAATTGGTAAGTCCCAAGAGACCACTCTTGGTTCGGATGGTGTACTCAACCATAAGGGTAGAATATATGTTCCTAGAGTTGATGACTTCATTCAAAAATATTGGCGGAGTCTTATGGTTCACGATATTTCATTTATCCGGGTGTGACCAAGATGTATAGGGATCTGAAACGAGTTTATTGATGGAAGGGCTTGAGGCAAAACATTGCGGAATTAGTGGTGAAGTGCCAGAATTTTCAACAAGTGAAGTATGAGCATAAAAGGCTGACTAGTTTAATTAAAAGAAGTGGGAAAGAATAGCAATGGATTTTGTGGTTGGTCTCCTCAAGAACTTGAGGAGGTTTGATTCTATTTGGGTTGTGGTTGATAGATTGACTAAGTCAACTCACTTTGATCCCGTAAGGGTAAATTACTAAGTAGAACAACTAGCTAAAATCTATGTGAAAGAAATATTGAGGTTGCATATGGTGCCCCTTTCTATCATTTCAGATCATGGTACCCTTTACACCTTTATGTTTTGGAGAAAGTTGCACGATGAATTGGTTACGCAACTCATTTTTAGTAAAACATTTCATCCCAAGATGGAACCATTTGAGGCGTTATACGGGAAAGGATGTAGATCACCCAAAGGTTGGTTTGAGGGTGGAGATGTGAAATCTTTGGAGGTTGACTTAGCGAAGGATGATTAAGATAAGGTGAGGAGCGTTCAAGCTAAACTTCTGCCGCTTAGAGTAGACAAAATATGTATGCAAATAATAAGGTAAGGGACATGGAGTTTTAGACTGGAGAAAATGTCCCTTTGAAGGTATCACCCATGAAAGAGGTGATGAGATTCGGTAAGAAGGGAAAGTTGAGTCCGCAATATATATTGTCCCCTTTTGAGGTTCTTTAATGTGTAAGATCAATGACGCATAGATTGGGGCTACCCCATAACTTTTTTGGTGTATATCCTGTATTTCATGTGTCTATGTTTAAGAGATATCACAGTGATGGTGACTATATCATTATGTTGGATTTAATTATGCTAGATAAAAACATGTAATATGAGAAATAACCGATTACTATTCTTGATTCTGATGTCCGTAAGTTGAGAACAAAAGAAATTAAGTATGTGAAGGTTCGATGGAAGCATCGTCCAGTCAAGGAAGCTACTTGGGTGATGGAAAAGAAAATGCTAGACAACAATCCCCAATTGTTCATTGATTTGCTCTTTCTTTATCCTACTTTTCCTAAGTTTACTCACTCGGGGACCAGTAATAGGTAAATTGGTATCTATTGTAATGAATGGACTCCGTCTTATAAAAATGCCGATGTGGGAAAAATTGGGGCCAGAAAAACATTTTCGTAATATTAGGAATTTCCCAACCTTGTCTAGATTTTGGGAAAATCGAAGTCATCAAGGTGTAGGGAAATCTTTTAGAAATAGGTTGGAGAAAATATGAATTCAATTCCATGGTTGGTTATATAAATCTTAAGGAATCCGTTCGACTTTACGGAATTGAATTTGGATAAGTAGATCTCCAGGAATCGATCTTAGCGTTAAGGGCATTTTCTGAGCGTAGTGGGTAGAGGGTGTGTTGTAAAAGAGAGGAATTTAAATTCCCCTAGGAAGCTCAATGTCCCAAAATCTACCATTGCAGAAAGGTGAGTTCTGCTATAGCAGATAAGACGAGATGAGACTTAAAATCTTAGAATTTTGGGGGAGCTCACTGGTTCGAAAATACCATTGCAGTGGGACTTTATGCCACTACATCAAAATTGCTACACTGGGATGGGTGTTGTTTTAGTGGGATGATCGTGAGTTAAATCGTAAATAAAACCCCCCAAATGACCTTATTTGTCACTTTTTGACTTTTTGACTTTTTGAGCTAAACAACGATCCCTGAGCTATTCCAACTCATTTTGTTCCATTCTTGAAGCTAAATGTAAGCTTTTCACTCCCCAAATTCACTTCTCAATCTGTAGAACATAATAAAATGGGTCAATATTGATGGGGAAGGGTTTCTTGATAGATTCTATGGTATAATTTTGGCCTAATGTGGCTAGTTGGGATCAGGGGTATATTTTGTGATACTTGTAGGTTTATAAACGTTGCAATGTTGATCACACATATTGTAGATGATATAGATGAATGATGTAGCAATGAAATCATGATGTAAATGTATGATCTTAATGACGTACTTGCAGTTGTGATTGTGGTGTGTGAATGGGGATCATATTTCCACTTTTGGAAAGTTAACTAGGAACGTTTGTCATTTTTCGACATAACTCTAGATTGGATTGTCACATTTTGACATATATTGGGATCGAATTTCCATATTTTGGCAAGCTAAATTTTTGGGTTTGGGTTCTGTGAGAGGATCAATGATGTGTTAAGCATGTGAAAATGTGTTGTCGAATTGTCATGTTGATAAGTTGTATTGTTTATATATATATGCTTATGATTATAATGTTTGTTTGACTTGCTTATATTGCACTAGTGGGATAGCCGTGTGATCCTACCAGTACACGGTGATTGTCTACTAATTCAGCACTTGCTATTATTTTTGTGGAGTATAGGTCACCTTCAAGAGCCTATTGACAGACCTCGCTTAGGAGACTAGAGATTGTCGCATCGACTTCAAGGGTGAGCCTTATCCTATGGGTTGCCATGGATTTCTCTTTTCGTCTATGTTCAATATTTCTGAAATTAGACCATTGTTTTAGTTAGTTTAATAGTTCATTAGTATTCTATTTTTTAGACTTGGTTGTCATTAATAGTTTTGGTTCATTGACTTTCAGATCTTAGGTTTATTTTTCACAAATTTTAGTTGTTAGGTCTTTTATTTAGTATGGGACTTTGTTTTTAGTCATTTAACTTACTTTCGTAACTTAAATGCCTTCAATTTAGAATAATTTCTTTAGTTGGATAGTAGTAGTGACTCTTCCACCGGCTTGTAAGTGTGGGTTCCAATCACAACTATTTTTGGTCGTGATATGTGCAATCATGTCTTCAAATGTTGGGTTGATTCCATCTCAAATAGCATAAAATATCACCAGTTCCTATGATATTAAACCCAAAAAGAGAATATTTTTAGAAACTATTTTGATGACATTTATCTTTTGAAGATGTGAACCAAAAGTCGTCTAAGCCAGAAATCGTTATGGAGTCTTGATTTTAAGTGATGCAGCAATAGCGAGACACACAATATTAATTAAGAGCTCATTACAATTTGGGCTTTACAAATTATAGAAATTTACAATGATCAAGTTTCCCTCAAAACAAGAATGAGTGCGGTGGTTTGCAATAAAATTACCCGACAAGAGTTGGGGTCAAATTCCACATAAAATGTGATACAATGCAAGGAATTCAATTAGGAAATTAAGAGTGCAAACCAATTCATTTGTATCAATTAGAAAATATGGGTGAATGATTCCATCAAATTTATGAAAAGGATTTTTATATCAAGTAACATAACTAAACTAAAATTAGAATTTTAAACAAGTTAAAGATGATCTAGGGGTATGGGAATTCGTATCAATGTTGAGTAGGGGTACTTGTGCTTGCTCATTTTCGCTAAACAATCATGGCAGACCGGTAATCTTAAACACAAATATTCTTTCAATCTCAAAGAATTAATCTCATCTATGTGAGTCACAAATAAATGCAAAACCTTATCAGAGCCTCTCTTTCGAGGAGATTTGACAACTAGAATAGAATCACAATTTCTCTTTCACACAAACTATAGTAAACAAATTTGAATTGCATGCATTAAACTAATTATCCACATCAATTTATCTCTTTTGAGATCAATAAAAAATCTGGCCTACGATTAAGTTTGTAACTTCAACTCCTGCATGCTTATTAACTTAAATTCATGAATCTATAAAAATAAAATAGAGACAGACACAAACCACCACAATAAATACATACCTAAACCCATAATCACACCCCCTAGATTTGGGATTTTATCCAAGCATCATAAAAGCAAAAGAGATTATACTCATTATGATTTCAGCCATTGGTAAATTGAAATTAAGCGCAAATTTTAAAGACTCACTTCAATTTGAACCTTCGATTGTCAATTAAAAGGTTTCTCACAAATGCCGAAAATAATGTATTTTCTCAGAGTAAATATAAAAAAGTTCCCAAAAAATATGATACCAAAAAGTGGTATCTAAAAAGTGATAAAAATTTATATATTTTCTCTCTATGTTTGACTACTTATAGTTATCAAGGGGTAACTACTTGTAATGGATCCCCTAAGAAAATAAAACATGTTCAAGAAAATGAAGAGTAAAGTATGCCAAAGCTAAATGTGACAAAAATTGGTGTTGAAACTTGTCTACATTACCTCAAATCAAAATCACGTATCCATTCCCGCAAAGATTAAGAAAGAAAACTAACAATGAAAATTCAAAAAAGATTGTGAAAATAGTGAAAGATTTGAAAGTGAACATTTAATTGGTGGATGACTTGATCTAAATGTCGGGTTATGTTAAATACATAAAGGAGTTGGTGAAAAAGAAAGGGGTGATCAATTGTGAAACAATTGCACTGCCTCAAACATATGGAGCGATACATGAAAAGAATGATGTCTTTAAGAGAGTAATGTAACACCTCATATTGAAAAATATAAGAAATTTGTAGCTTTCCCAGGTCTAGTGCCTTTACCAATGGAGACACCGACGGTTAGTGGTAAGAATAATGTTCGATAGATTTCCCTGTGGTTGGTCAATCACAATTTTCCAAAATTTTAAGAGTTTCAGTATTTTCATATGGTTCATCAGGATGGTCTGTTTTTCAAGGCACATATTGTAAGTATGTTTCCTAAGTGATTCCCAAACATAGAAGAATTTTGGAATCAAAAGTTAGGACCCATGGTGGAGGTGCATGACTCATAGGTGGACCCACATACATGCATAGGTCTTGTCAGCTAAGGGTACAAGATTGGTAGTTTCTGAACCGAATTACGATCGATTGAGATGGTTTGTTGTCTGACCAATGGACTGTAGGTTTGGCCATGGAAGAGTTCGGCAATTATTTTCAAGAAGGGTATCTTGGTATTTTCCTAATTATTCTAACCCAATACAATGTGGTTTCACCTTCTATTAAATACCATATATAAACATTTTTACCCCCAAAGACCACAATTGAATTCATTATATCAAATTTCTAAGATAACAATAAGTTCATCCTCCCAAAAATATTCTCTCTTTGGATACTTGATGAAGAAAACTAGGGTTTCAAGTCAAGTTTTCAAGTTCATCGTTAATTGTAAGCTCTTGGAATTAATGTATGATAGTATTCACCATCTTGGATACACCTGAAACAAACTTACTCATTTACGCCTTAGGATTGGCAACCATAGTAGGAGCATATCGATAAAATTTTGTGGACTTCAAAGTATAGTCCTTCACACTCATATTTCCTTGACGAAAGTTGATGAATTCAACCAGCTTTTCCTCCCTCATCTCAAGGGGAAAAACTATCATGGAAATAAACTTTTAAATTTTTGCTAGTAAGAGGTCATGCATCTTCCGCCCTCTCTTATTTCCATTGATTTAATCATATTTGAGCAACACCTCTAAGTTGATAAGCAAACAATTAAACATTTTCCAGTGATGTCACTCCCATAATCATAAACACCTTATACACTTGATCAATGAACTCTTGAGGGTCTTCCTCAAACTTAGAACCATGAAAATCCATTAGATTCTTTCTAATAAAGTCTCTAACTATAGTTACCGCTATACCCATATTTGTGTTCACGGAGACAAAAGATTCCCTATTATCTTGAGCCTTCATGGCTTGATCCAACACTTGAGAAGAAATCCTAAACCCTGCATTATTCACTTATTCTTCCAAAGGTTTGACCAGAACTTGAGGAACTTGTGGAGCTTGAGGAAGACTTTCTTGTTTCACATTCTATTTTGTATTTCTTCTAGCATATGCCGTTCCAGTTCTATATCCTGTAAAGTATCAGATAAAGATTAGGAGAAAGACTATAGATTTAAATTCTATCTAACGACTTTAGATTAATAAAAGAAGTGGATTTTCCTCAACATCTTATACCGTGGCATTCATAAATGTGGCACACTTTAGAGACCCTAGGTGTAACATGGTGTATATAACCTCAAGAGGCCCTACAAAAGCCACTTATCACACATCATATAAGATAATAGAAATTTATGAGAATTTAAAACACAATTTTAGAATATAAGAGTTTTCTAAAATGCAGCAAAGTCTAACAATGTATCAAAGACATCTAATACATAAGGAGTGATCGAGACGTAACTCGTACATCACATTCAAATTGAAAATGTAAAGACCTAGGATTTATAGGTTCGATCCTCGTAATGTGATGACTCACCAATCTATAATATCTACTAAGTGATCCATAGTCACAAAGGTGCGAATTTGGACCATTGTAACTTAAATTTGGGGAATGTAGGAAAGATTTTGTGTTAGTACAAAAATGTACCATGTATCATAGAAATGCATAAAATATAATATCATGCTAAAAGGGGACATTTTCCTGACATGCAATGCCAAGATAACGTATGAGACTAAAAAGTTAGAAAATATTCATCATAAAAACATGGTCAATGCTATCTTGCATCTTTAAAACATTGGTGAGATACTTCAAAAAGTAACTTTTGTTAATTATAAGGAAATTTCCCTTTAAACTACATGTAAGACCATGTGAACTATAAACATGGTATCCGATGTCTGCCTTACACCGAAAAGGTTGTCCCACTTTCCAAGGTAAGACCATACACATCTAGCTTATGTGGATCCACTAGATAATGTCTATCTAAGACAACCATCATATAGCGTCACATAGGTATGGGATAAGGAAATTGATACTAGAACCCGACCTCTACTAACGAGAGAGATTCCATCTTAATATTATCTTGGTGCTAAGCATAAATTCCACGGAATAGTTATTATCTTACTTGTCTTATTGTTATGAGGCATGGGTAATCACCACTTCCCTTATCATCCATGAAAATGTATAATTAAGCAACCAATCGTAGCTAGAGACTTCATTATAATATCTATTATCTTGATTCAAAGTTTAGTTGAGAAAACCTTTCAACTCTAAGAATCTTTATGTAAGACGATCCTTTCATAATCAACCTTCATGTGTATATGATAAATATTTTCATGATACTACGAAATCAACAATGATACAATGTCAAAGTATCGATAAAACATTTACATAACTTTCACAAAAAAACATGCATAGTTTCATAAACTTATCTTTTTGATAGTTGAAAACCCACATCATATCATCATAGCTTATAAAATATGGATTATTCATCTTTTCATGGGGATTAATCTCAAAAACAGGTATTTATCTCAATTCATACATTATAATCATAAAAATAATTAATTGGATCAATATTGAAAGGAATCTTGACATGAAGAAAAACCCTAACTTCAATTTGATATTTCTAGCTTTGTAAATTGGAGAATTTAAGAACTCTATGGAGGAAAGATATCCGTATATGAAGATTACCATACCTTAATGTCAAAATTTTGACTTCAAATGGTATAATTGGATACATGACTTAAAACCGTCACATTCTTCTTCATACTCTAGAGAGAGAAATATTTTAGACGATGATTTAATATATTTTTGAGAGTTTGAGAGATTTTGGGGGTAAAAATATTGCACATAGGAATTTGACTAAATAACATAGTATTGAGTTAAAACAATTAGGTAACGACCTAAAAGTCCTGTTAAAATAATTGTTGACATTGATAGTGGGGACCTATGGTCCATGAGTTCACCTACGGACTATCCTAGTCGATCGTCGATGGGCTCAAGAAATTTTTTTTGGACCTTCAACTAACGGGACCCATATAGGATCTATTGGTGAATATACGGTCTGTACATGGACTCCGTAGGTCCAACGAAAACTTCGTAAAATCCTACTATGTCTGAGACTCACCTACGATACCTACCTACGACTTGTGCATTGGACAATGGGACGTCCTGGTGAACTGTATCAAAATAGTAAAACCTTGATATTTTAAAAATATTGGACTTGACAATCATGATCCCATCTATTGTCTGTGGTCCAACCTACCGACCACTGGTGGCTCTGTCTGTGATGGTACTTGAGTATCTGGAAAAACAAAAGTTTCATCTGTTGGAATATGAGATGTTAAAGATTGATAATGCTCAACTACACTTATTCGATTCTAAGTGTTGGCGGTCGCTAACAAGTATAAAGCTAACTAAATGTTGGGATCAATTCCACCGGGAATGATATGGTAAAGAATTCAATTACTAAGTAAAATTATGTTATAATGGTTTGTAGATGTAGACATTTTCGCAACCATAAAGTAAATGTCAAGGTTTAAAAAATTAATGTCAAATGGGTGGGGGGTAACCAAATTATTACTACTAAAATAGGGGAAATCAAATATAGAAGGTTTCTTAGGAGTTTGATAAATTGAACGGCAATTATGCAAAATGGATGATTATTCATTACTAAAATTATTGCATCTCAATGGTAGGCAACACTTTGGATGCAGTAGCCATTTCTCAATCAATTATTATGAATCAAGCGAGTTCTTTTGAACCTTGACAAGAAAACCACCAATTAACAATCCATTACGTTAATCAATCTACTTTGTGAAGATAAATTGTAGGTGAGGTCTATTGATGGAAAGATATGAAGAAGGATATTGTGAAATTTGTGACTAAGTGTCTGTAACACCTAGAAAATCTGAAGAAGGAAAAAACAAAAGAGAGAAGGTCAAACCACAGAGGGGTCTAGAGACCGTGAAGAGGTGTTGAACCCATACATTTTGAATGACCATGGGCACCTAGATAACCCCTGCTATGTCACATAGACTGTGACGTGGTCCATGAAAAGACGCACAAACCCCCACCACCAAGATACTATAAAGGACCACAATCACCTAAATGGTCTATGGAGCTTCACACGGACCCTGAAGTCGTTCATAAAAGGGGTTGATAAGGTTTTGGAGTTTCACTTAACTTTAAATGATCATGGCTCTCAGCATAAAATTAATTAGGTAGCCCATGACCTATCAAATTGATGGTCTTTGAGTCAACTTTTTAATGCCACAAAGTTTGCCTAATTTCGAGTCCTGAGTAAGCATTTATTACTGTTTTGGTGGGCCATTGTCTGATAGGTGAAACTTCACGACTATCTGTACGGACCGTGAAGCCTTAGATTGATTTTGAAGCCCTTCTTTTAAGTCACCCTGTTAGTTCTTAAGTTAGGGTCATTGTGGTCTTTTTCAAAAGTGGTTGATATCAAAACTATATTGTTTCAAACCCTATTTCAATGCATATATATGTTAATTAATCCCAAAAACTACGAATGTTAATTCTTTCTTCTAAATTCCCTAAACTTGAAAAAAATTATCCTCTAAAAAAATCTTCTCTCTAGATCATGGAAGAAGAATAAGCTAGGGTACTTCAAGTTCAATTCTCCTTTGTTCATCATTGATTAAAACTTCAATCAAGGTATGTATCAAATTCATCAGCTCACCCACTAAGCCCCATGTTTCTTCAATTCTCAAATTGAATCTCAAGATTTGATTAAATTTATGAAGAATCATTAAAATAAGATGTATTTGTGAATAAACTTAGCTCTATGAATATGTCTTATGAAATTATGCATGTCTTTATGAAAGAAATGTTTATGACTCAAATAATGTTATAGATGAAGGGATCTTTATGTTCTATGGATCTTGGCCACTTGACATGAATGACATCTAGATTCCTAATGTCGTTCAATAATTTTCCTAAATTAGGTCTTGAAAATTGTGTGGTATACAGATATTCCATCAATGATTATCAATCACACTTTCATATTTATTTTCATTAGTAGTAGGACATTTCTAGTATGAAGTGAATAACTATGTGCCTCAAAAGCCATAATGAAAAGATCATGGATGGTGAAAGGTTTTCTCACGCATGGTCTACGAATCTATCATATGATACTTCTAGTTTGGATTGGTATCTTAATTGTAATTTTTGATGGATAATAAGATAAATAAGATTAATGACAATTCTATGGGATTTAAGCTTAGCCCTGTGAGGATATTTAGATTGAATCTCTCCTATAGCTTGAGGTCGTATATCTAATAGCAATCTCCTTATCACATAACTATGTTCCCCATAGAATGATCATCTTAGATAGACTTAGCTAGCGGATCCACGTGAGATATAACTTCATGGTCCTTACCCTGGGAAGTAAACTTCACACAAAAATAACTATGTTGATTTCTAATATTTATGTTGCGTACTTTATAATATGAAGATTCATAGACCATTTTCATGAAATTTTCTGAAATGATTTTACTATGTTTTAACTTGGTCAAGCATTTCATGTTTTTGATTATCCCTTTATGACCATGTCTCATGATTCATTTCATTTCACTCATACTTGGTACATTTTATGTACTAGCACATACTTTAGCCTACATTGTTTCGCTAATGTAGGATCTGTCGCTGCCACTCCGCATCTCCATGGTTAGTGATCACTTTAGTAGATTTGAAGATTAATGATTCCTCGTGTTCTAAGGGCTGAATCATTTATTGCTTATTATCTTTACTTTTATGTATTGTATGTGATTCATGGGTTACATTCTAGTCAGTCTTAATGTACTAACTGACTTTGAGACTATATTAGACTTCCATTATTTTTTATCGAATTCCTTATGATATGAAACTAACCATTGAACTCTTTCGACTTCTATTATCTTTTATTATGTATGGTAAGTGACTCATGTAGGGCCTCTCATGGTCCTATACATCATGTCATGTTTAGGTGTACTTTGGGTCATGACAGTGTCAAAATTGTTAAAAAAAATAATGTCGAACATCATAAGTCAAGAGGTATTTCATAGATATAAGTATCCTTACTATAAAATTGGTAGATTTGAATATCGAAATTATTGTTGGTTTACCCAACTCATGGAAACAACATGAATTATTTGGGTAAAAGTTGATTGTATGGCAAAGTCAAATTGTTTCATTCTCGTCATGGTTTCTTATTTAGTGGAAGACTATGGTAAGTTGTATCTAAGAGACATGCTTAGTTTTCATCAAGGACTACTATCCATTATCTCCTATCGTGATTCCCAATTTACTTCTCAATAATTGAAGTCTTTCCAAAAGGGTCTTGGTACTCATATAAATCTTACTAGCGCCTTCCATTCTCAAATAATAGGGCAACCGGAGCGTACAAACAAAACATTGAAAATATATTTTTGGGTTGTTTGATTGACTTCATGGGTAATTGAGATGCTCATTTTCCTTTAATTGAGTTCGCTTACAATAATAGTTGTCAGGCAAGCATTGGTTTTGCTCTATTTGAGTTTATTTATGGTAGGAAGTTTTTATCTCCTAAAGGTTGGTTTGAAGTTTGTGAGATTTATTTAATATATCTGAAATGGTAAATGATTCCAAGATTAATGTAACTTTTTGAATCAGCCACTCTCAACTTACACTTTTGACCTAAGTCAAGGTGCACATGTCCAAGGAGGAACCACAACTAACAATCATTTAGGGAAGGTGATTAGGTGCATCGGAAGAAGTCATCTACATTAGGCTCAAACATATGGATCAAGGGAAGTATTTTTTCTTTTGGTTGAATCATTTTAGGACTTAGTGGACTCATTGGAACAAGGGCCTATGATCATCTCCCAATTCGTAGCCTAGATTGTCTTAACAGGTCCAAAGGGGAAAGTTCTAGATTGGCACACAGTATGAATAAAACAGAATCATATCACACACTTGGCACATTATTTTATGGCTAGATTATGGACTTACCCAGTTCAAGTTTTATCTTAAGTCATGCTATTATACTGATTCTTTATTATGTCATATTAAGATCCAACACATTCAATTCATTTGGCCTATAAATATAGCATATTTGAAAAGAAATTGACAGCTACCAATTTCATGATCTTTATGGCATCATGCTTTCGTTCTTATACTTACTTCTACATATACAATCCTAAACATGTTGGTTAAGCATAAAAGTAAATAGCCCCTTGGGGAAAAATAACACGGGCATGAAAACCCCAATGAAGGATTATGAGTTGGGTTACTCAGACTTCACCATATAACTCACCATCCATTTTCCCCATCCCCAACAAAATAACATTCAATTTCCTTTAATTAAAAAAAAAAGTGAAGCATAGAGTGAAGAAGACCCATGGCACAGATGCACCACAACCTTATCAAACGGGTGGATTTAGTTATTTAGTTTCTCGAAGCTCGTTGAATAAACACTAGGGACGCCATCAATAGCGCCCTCATCAATAATGGGAACATCTTCTGTAGTCCTCCTCAAACCATAAGGACCAACGTCAACCTCTGGGCCCTCTACTTCCACATTTCTTCATTAAGAATTGACTACCTCTGGGCTGCCTTCAACTACTAACACTCTTTATTCTTTAATCATTGAGCTTCCTAAATGTAGTGTGATCAAAGGGGTGTCGCTTCTTAGCAACATGGGAATGATCAAGTGGTGGAATAATGTCTCCAAATATGGTAGTCATCACCACCTCCCCCTCCTCTACCTCAGGTGCAAAATATGGTACCTCCTCAAAAGGGGCTAATAGGGCATCAACATTAGCTCAAAGCCTAACCAAATTTGTCTCAAAAGAAGTCACATCAATAGTAGGGGCAGGCCTTTCCAAAATGCACAATACAAATGCATCACGGTACTTATGAATTGCTTGAATCTTCCTATCAATCATTTTATCTATCCTAGTTTAAGACTTTTCAACAGAGCGCTTCATCCATGACCCATATGATGCAATAATATAGCCATCTTGGCCTCCAACTTCTGGAATCTAGCTAGAGGAATGATAGTGGACCATAAAGAGAGAGTGGCTCAGGATGAGCTTTGGGCCTAGCTAAGTGCAGTAGAAAGTGGCGCCTATGCATTTGTAGCAAAGGGACGAACGATCATCAACATGGATCTGCTCCACATTAACAACAAGGTCAGCATCCAAGGGTGGAAGGTCAACTTGTGTCTCCCTCCATGGTTCAACAATATTGTCATTATCTCAAATAAGGTCGATGTCCACTTCCTTGGTCGCCTCAAGAAAAATGTCACATTGTTAAATAAGTACTAAAGCCTCCCTGCACAGATGGAAAGTCAGACACGATAAACGAAAACTAATGGTGTTCTTAAAATCCCTATCATGGATCTCAGCAATCAGAATGTGGGAGAAATCAAGCTCCAGCCTTTCCATCATATCTGCTATCATCACGATCTGGTCTCATGTAACAAAATTTTCCTCACGAGTAGGGCACAGTCTAGTACTTACTAACCAAAATAACTTGGCAACGAAGATTGTTCACCCACTCAGTACGGTTCCTATCTTTAACAATATGATGTTCCATGCAACGAAGAAAAATCTCTCTCTAAGCATCCTCTCTAAAAAATTTCCCTTTTTGAGCAATGCTTATCATGTAGTCATACTCCGGCGTATTAATAAGTAGAGTGTGGACTGGGCAATAGATGAACTAATGGATAGTAGCCTCAGATATGTTGGTGGAGAAATTTTGCACCAAGGTAGCCTAAAGTGGGGGATGAGCCATGTGCTTGGCCCAATTAGATATAGAATTACTTAGGGTGACGGAAGAGGAAGCATACAAATCTCTAGTCATATCTTCGTTTTCCCTGGGCTCTATGCCATGCATTCACAATTCTGCCTCCTGAATAGCTCCTCAATAACGGGAACTATATGGAGACTCCCTGTGAGAAGCTTACACTCATCAATAATGATCTTTGCCTTCTTCATGTGTTCATTCAGCATAGTGTCATTCTCATATATTTGATACTATCCGTAATGCACCACCTGTTTGGTTCCACAGTATTAGGGGTTGGTTCAGCTCTAAGTGGTACAAGATCATCAAATGAAGATGATGAAGAAGAATCATTACTAGAATAGAAGCCAAAATGTGACTCACCACGGATGAAGCCCCCTCTCAAACTGGGGGCAGTATCCTCACACTATGATGAGAGTCCACCCCCCT